>JAGDYQ010000020.1:2071031-2786025 GCA_021962125.1 Bulinus truncatus
GGTCGTAGCGTGCGGCCGGGCCCCTTGCGTTTTGTCTGGCCCCCCACTGCTTATTTGTTCTACTTAGTAAAATCTATTACCTGCCACCCCCTGCTATTGCCTAGCCCCTGCTGTAGAATGTCTGGCCCCTGCTGTAGAATGTCTGGCCCCTGCTGTAGAATTTTCACGCTACGGGCTGACCAACTTGTATGGATCCTGCCACTTTCATATAATTGTGTACCCTTGCTTATACTGGATCCTACCACTTGTGGAGTCTCTTGTACTGAAACGTGTCGTCATTGGTTGTACTAAGATCTACTGTGTTGAATGTAATCTTAATTCTTGAACCCGATGGAACCTGAATACAACATGTTTACATAAACCTTGTATCTATATCTTTAGTTCTTTATTCAAACTCCTCGTCCAATGGAAGTAGAATTTAGGGTTTGTTGTACGCGATTTAATTTCATATTTTGTTAATCTATTCTAATTTGTAAATAATTTATTATTTTTCTTAGAGAGTGCAAATCAAAGTTATTTAAGCTAATCTTCTTTAGCCAGTGGATAATGATATACTTTATACATTAGCAATAACGAATCATTTTATGTAAATTATAATGATAAACATTTATTAATGAGATTTATCTTTACTTTAAAAGAATAAAAGCATCGCCTGTTGGGTTCTCTTGCCTTATGGAAACCAGGAGTAGTAACTGTAGCTGTAGCTGTTTTAGCGTTAGCGTGCAGAGTTATCTCTTGATTACAGCCTAAGGATTAAGGGCATTTTGATTAATTACAGATTGATTTTTTAATGAAAAAGACTATATATATATATATATATATATATATATATATATATATATATATATATATATATAAATGAGATTATAAGCACATTTCTTGATACGAACTATTTAATGATGTCTTAATCGACACTTTTTATTGATTGTCATGATGAATATAAGCCTCAGGTTTTATGAAATATTTATATGGCTTAATATCGCAAGTTATAATTGTAATGGTTTGTCAAATTGTGTCCTTAGTGCTATGATATGGTAAGTTTTCTTGCCCTTACTATTGTTATGGCTTGATAGTTAATCAGTTTTCTTGGTAAACTAAAAACGCAAACACATTTTGACTGTTTGATACAAATTTAGGTCGGCCATTTGTTACAAATAAATATAAAAGGGTTATTTGAAAGAAAAATAATAATACATAACTATAGAAATAAAATAGAAACTGACCATAAACAGGTGGCTGGTAGTAACAGGTGAAGGTGACCAAACATTTGGGGAAATACCACCAAGGGGAATTGCTGATGTTTTTAACGGAGGTGAGAGAAGACCACCAGTTTTTTCTTGTGTTGGTAAACTTTAGACCTGAACATATGACACGTGACTTTGTAGGTTATAAAAATACATTACAGCTACAATAAATCATGATGAATATAAACAACGAAATTTAAGATATTACTTGTCTTTTATGGGACGGATGGCCTGGTGTAGATACTCGATTGTCAACCTGAGAGTCCTGGGTTCGATCCTCGGTGAGGCCCATGGAATTTTGCCAGGTGAAATTTGGTGCAAAGTCGTCCCACAAGCCCACCCAGCTTTAAATGGGTACCTGACTTAAGTTGGGGAAGTAAAGCGGCTGGGCATTGTGCTAACCACACAATCCCTTCATATGGCGAGGTTATAGAAACAGATGAACTCTACACTTCATCTGCCCCATTTGACCCGTTAAGGGCCAAGAAGGGAAACTTTACTTTTTTACTTGTCTTTTAAAATATGTTGAAAAGTAAAAAATCAGCATTGATTATGCAAACATTTATGGTAATTAAATTGGCTCCAACAAGAATTAACTAATTTAAGGGTCCATTTATTTTTATCCTATGATTTCGGGCCTTCTCCCCACGGGTTCCGGCTCTTTAAGTCATTGCATGCCACACTTCATCACCCCCACTCATCGGGCGTAAATAAATATTTCATTAAAACAAGAGATGCCATCTGGCGCTCATTAGTTAATTTCATTACCATTTATCATTGTTCTTTACACATGGCAGGATATGACCCACCAACAACACATCTCTTCTTTGATTTAGTCAATATAATTTCGATAAATATTTGTATGAACTTAACCTAAAGAATTATTGTGTGCTACATTTTAGTGCATTGTAATAGCACTATGTTGGTTTTTATACATTTTAGTATATTTTAATAGAAGTATGTTGGTTTTTATACATTTTAGTACACTTTAATAGAAGTGTGTTGGTTTTTATACATCTTAGTACATTTTAATAGAAGTATGTTGGTTTTTATACATCTTAGTACATTTTAATAGAATTATGTTGGTTTTTATACATTTTAGTACATTTTAATAGTAGTATGTTGGTTTGTATACATTTTAGTACATTTTAATAGAAGTATGTTGATTTTTATACATTTTAGTACATTTTAATAGAAGTATGTTGGTTTTTATACATTTAGTGAGGACCCTGATTTTTCTTTAAAAAATTTAAAAAATGCATCTATAAACAAAAACTTACATAACTTTGTTTTTTGTGACTCAATTTTCTTCATGTTTACACATTTTGTGTAATATATGTGGTGAAATAAAAATAAACTTCATTTGCGCTAAATTTGTGTATATATATTTTTCCCCTTCATACTGTTTATTAGAGTGTGTGTGAAAGTTGCTTTAGACAAAAAAAAAAGATTCATCTCAAGTTCATTAAATAAAAAATAATGATTTAATTTAAAATAAATTAACACATCTAAAAAGTCCATTCATTTCTAATTGATTTGATACATAGCATATCATTGATAAATTACTCTAGTATAAAATAGTTAAGAAATAATAAGTTAACCCGATTTCGGGTAAGTAACCTTGAAAAATCAAAGAACGGTTAAGTGTTAAGAAGACGCTGGACTTCTAGTTCAATGTAACTTATTGGAAAAAGAAAACCCACCTCTAATTCTAGGACAAGTGCTTTTGACAAAAAGTTTAAACGGTGCAGCGTTAGGCAACTCAGTAGGGAATGTGGAGGACTCCTGAAATCTGCAGCAGTACTTCTGGATGAGATTGTTGCCGTTGATTGTGGTGTCCCCTACACTCATATTGATGGTGATGGCTGCCAGAGACTAGATGTCTACTTGAGATTCTACAAAAGCTGAATTAAAGATAGACATAACAACTTTATCACTGAAAGAAAGGTGTATATAATGAATTTGTTTTTCTAAGATAATAATGTTGTTTACTAAAACTTCAATGTTATGTTTTATATCAGTTATAAATCTTTAAAAATGCAATGAGAAATGAAAACAAACACTGAAAGCAATGAAATGTATCATTTCAGATTAATAGTTTAGCTTTTATATGAAGAAGGTTTTTGTTTTTTAAACATTCATTACCGTTGCAACTTTCCTCTAGATATTCGTCACTATTTCATTAAGAAAGCTAACATAAAGTAGATTAAATATAAAATACATTGCACACTTATACTATCAAACAAGACCAATGGTATAATGCCATGCGTCCAGACAATATCTTTCTTCTAATATTTCCATCTATATAAAACATCAAGACAATATAATCTATCTTTTTTTGGATGTAACTCATGTGTGCTACAAACTTTAAAACTTCTAAGACATCACCTTATATTAAAGAAGATATTTTTATCTAGACTTCATCATAGATAATCCAAAGAATTAAGATATTTTTAAGAGAGGAAAAAACTGATATAAGTAACTCTCGGATATCAGTATATCCATCTTGGCATGCTAGGAAATTATGCAAAAAAATGTAGACATTTTTGGAAATAAACATGGTGATTTAGACTTTGTAAAAGATGGTTAAACTGATTTAGGGATTCTAAGAAATAAATATGCTGGTGTTTTCAAAAAATCCAATTAGATTACCTCCACCACAAGGTACGTTTGGTTTGATCATACAGTACTGGCCACCAGGGTTCCAACTTTCCCAGTCAATGTCTAAACCAGTGGGTGTGTCTTTTGTACAAACTGGGATGTAGTTCGTGTTTTCACTGGATGGGAACAATACTGGGGGCTTTGGGTCTTGAGTCATTGGGTAGTCGCCAGTGAATGAGAACCACCCTTTAGTGAAACCTTCTGGACATTTGTGTTGTGGACCTCCGGCCAATTGAACCATCGGTGTGTTCGGCCACTTGGCGTACGTCAGTGCTGAAATAATACACAAGATTAAAATGCACTTTATTATAATGAAATCCTTTTTGGTATTTTTAGGGGTGCCAACGAAGAGGGGTCTAGGGGTGTTTGGCGAAACTTTCTGTTGGGGCTCTACTGCATATTAGACTTGTTACTTATGGGGGCCACTTTCAAAGTGGGGCCTTTTGTAGTCGTCGAGTTTGCCTATCCTTAATGCATACATTTTGCCTATCCTTAATATATACATTTTGCCTATCATTAATACATACATTTTGCCTATCCTTAATATATACATTTTGCCTATCATTAATATATACATTTTGCCTATCCTTAATATATACATTTTGCCTATCATTAATATATACATTTTGCCTATCCTTAATATATACATTTTGCCTATCCTTAATATATACATTTTGCCTATCATTAATATATACATTTTGCCTATCCTTAATATATACATTTTGCCTATCATTAATATATACATTTTGCCTATCCTTAATATATACATTTTGCCTATCTTTAATACATTCATTTCGCCTATCCTTAATACCGATATTTTGCTTCTCTTTTTATATTGTTTTTTTTTTTGGATTGAAATTGGCAACTTTAAATTTGATACCTGGGTAACCCGTTAAGGTTAATCTAGATACCCATAGGTAAAAAATGCACATCTGAGACCAAAGCAAAGGTAATTTGTAACAATTTATTCAAAGGTAATTTGTAACAATTTATTCAAAGGTAATTTGTAACAATTTATTCAAAGGTAATTTGTAACAATTTATTCAAAGGTAATTTGTAACAATGTATTCAAAGGTAATTTGTGACAATTTATTCAAAGGTAATTTGTAACAATTTATTCAAAGGTAATTTGTAACAATTTATTCAAAGGTAATTTGTAACAATTTATTCAAAGGTAATTTGTAACAATTTATTTAAAGGTAATTTGTAACAATTTATTCAAAGGTAATTTGTAACAATTTATTCAAAGGTACATTTGTTAACCCTATTACAATTGTAATTGTGGGGTCGTATGGAACATTTCTGGCCATGGACAGAGTATTTTGAAGAGTTTTAAACAAAAACGCTACTATGACCAATGTTTAAAAATCGCGGTCCGAGAATAATAAAATAGAGGTCAAATGTCAGCTGAGTGAGTTCCTGCCAATCGCTCAGATGACCGTACTATGCTGATGGATAAATTGTATTCCCGACCTAGGGATTAACTGCTCTTTGTAACCTCCTATTGATCTATCAACAATAACATTTCTGATTCTATTTTTAAGTTTTTGAAAATCCCTTTTTTATTAAAACATTTTTTTTTCTATAGAGCTTGTTCAATAAAATTGTATTTAGTAAAATATAGAATTGGGTAAATTGGTATTTTAGCTATTTAATGTCCCTAACATTAGACTTACGTCCATTTCTCAGAGTCTTACAGTTGTTGCCCTCATCTCTCTCCTCGGGACAGACACAACGACAGACTCCCTTGACTCGGGCCATGTACCCAGGGGAACAGTCCACACTTGGGTCGTTGCAGTACGTTTCTGTGTTAACATTGCGACATAACAAGTTAATAGATAAACACATAAAGGTGTTTTTTTTTAATAAAAGCAAAGCAATATAATGTTTAAAATCAGTCCAATTAGTGATAATATTTTTTTAAAAGTTTCTAAATTATAATTATAAATGGTCCTTAAGTTCAATCTAACACATAAGCTCCCTTCGTATGCGTGCGTGTATCTCCCTCAGGCTAATGGTCCGTACACTAAAAATGTATGTATTGTGTACATGAAATTAAAAGATAAATGTTCTTTTCTATTGAAAATTGGGAGTCACATCTGCTTGCTTAGTAAACTTTTATTACACTAAATAAGTAGTACTCTAAATAAGTTGTATACTAAATAAAACTAAATGCCAGAGCCTCACTTAAGGAGCCAAAGAGCCACATGCGGCTCCGGTACCGCACTTTGCCGACCACTGCCGTAGACCAATGTACCGTATAAAATGGTATTGCAGGTTGTGACTTTGTGACGTAAGAGCAGCAGAGTGGTGATGATGAAGCCTACAGCATAACACAGATGCCATTATAATTGTTGATTGGGTACAAATAATTAAATGCTGTGTTTTTGAACCCTCGACTGTGCTATAGTGAATTTCTTAAAGCATTTAACAATATTCAATTACTTTAGTATGTTAACTAAAAACAGATACATATGAACTATAAATTAATAAAAACTATCTAAATCAAATATCAAATTTACAGTACGTCAATTAACTCATCCAGATCATTATCGTAACACTTAATGCGTCCGATTACAATCCTACACTATTTGAACTATATTTTTTGAACAACTGATTAAATATGTTATATTTCCTACAATTTTATACAGTTCATTTAAATAATCTACCAATGAAAGTGTCATCTTACCTCCGCACTTATACAACTGATTTAAGTCAAAATACAGCGCGTCAACACTTGATGTCTCGCTAACAGTGCTATAGAAATCATCCATGATTGGGGCATAGGTCTCTAGACCATTGACAGACCACGTCTGTAGAACAAAGTCCAATATTAAACAAACAGTAAACACAAAGTTGAAAAACTTTCATCCTAGACAGAGAACGGAAGTTGTAGAACTAAAAATAAAATGTTCAAAATTCAGAATAAGAATTATAATTTAAAAAAAAACAACAAAAAAACTGTTAGCAGACAGAATAACAATACAGATTGAAAAAAAAACATATGCCAGTACATAAAACGGTATCCGGACAAAACCCCCAGCGGACAAAACCCCCAGCGGACAAAACCCCCAGCGGACAAAACCCCAACGGACAAAACCCCCAGCGGACAAAACCCCCAACGGACGAAAACCCCAGCGGACCTCTCCCCTATTTTTATTATAAAACCTAATATTTGGCCCTCATTTTTATTTTATAAAATGTAATATATAATACCTGGAGGAAAATATGTATATTAAAATACGTATTTTAAGGGATTTTTTTTTCAAAGTACCCCGATAAGCTACATTAGCCCGTCGAGTCACATTGGTCAAAAGTCAATCTCTTGTTAACTTTACATCAACAGGCAGCTTATCTTACAAGGTTTAAAAAAAAAAAAAATTAAAGGTTTTAGCCCAAGTTCAAGACTGACCGTATCTTTATTCTACCTTTTAATTCTCGCGCCAGACACACATTGTATAGCAGATGGTAAAACAAACAGCATAAGAACCACAGTGGTCGAACGCCAATCCCTTATTTAGGTAAAACAGCATAGAAACATGCCCAATGATAGACTGAGTTGACAGACATGATATCTCTTATATCGAAAAACATTTCCCTTAGCCCATGGTCAACTTCGTATATAGAGAAATATTAATAACATTGACTTATAATTCAATCTTAATCTTTCTGGGGGTTATGTCTGCTGGGGGTTTTGTCATACACTCACTTAAAACAAAGAATTGTGTACATAAGAGAAGAGAAAGTTTGTTGATTTGTTTGTTTAAAACTGTGCTAGTACTTAAAACACAGGTTGTTACATAAGAGAAGAAAGTTTGTTTATCTGTTTGTTTACAACTGTGCTAGTACATTGTTCCTATTACTGATTGGGTATTTGAAGTGTTCGCTGTTGTGTATTAGCGATTGTTTTCCCAGGTGTCATTCGGTGCGTGGTGTTCAAGAGGCAGTTGGGATGTTGATCTTAAAGAATTCGGATATATTATGAAGCATTAACGAAAGAGATAAACTAGAGGCCCAACAAGATCATGTACACAACAATAGAATGAACCCGTAACAGTTATTATATCGAGGATGGTTTGTTGAATATAACTTAATAGGAAAGATTCGGTGTACACTGAAAAATAAAAAAAAAAAAGTAAAGTTCCCTTAGCCCTAGAGGGCCATCGGGGAACATGACGTGTAGAATTCCTCTGTTTCTGTAGCCTCGGAATATGAAGAGGTGGTGTGGATAGCACAAAGCCCAGCTGCCTATACTCCATTAACTTAAGTCATGTACCAGTTGGAAACTGGGTGGACTTGGAGGACTTAAAATGACATTAACCAGAACCTGGAAAAATTCCCTTGGTTCTTACCTAGAGTCGAACCCTGGACTATTAGGTCGGCAGTCAATGTTTCTACACCACCAGGCCACCTGTTAATTAGTTAAATTAATAAAAAAAACTGACCTTTGAATGGTACATAAGGACAGATTTGGGATCCAAATAGGAACTAATGACTGAGTCGGAGTATCTGTTGTATGAGAACCTGAGACCTTAAATATAAGACAGATGGTTTAAAATATCGTCATCAGACCACATATTGATTTCGTTAATATCATGTGTGTTGTTATTAAATGTGAGACGAGGCTAAATTTACTATAGACTTGGAATTAAGAAATATTTTGTTTATTTTTGATTTGGTATGTTTGTTTACTGATTGCGTTTAAATAGTAAAAGAGAAATTAACTTTTGTTTCAATCTATAAATAGATTCCTAGTGTACATAAGTCAATAAGCATTGGGCCAAAATAAGTATACAGTTACATATATTCATTTATACTTTCATTCATACATGCCAGACACTAAAGTCAAATACTTATACGCACACTTACATTTAATAAATAAATGAATACATAATTTTGATTTTTACAAGAACTCTACTAACTTACTACATACATTTGTAAACAATGTAACCAACAAATTTTAAGAGTCACAAGCAATGGACTCATTTACAACAGCTAGTCTATTGACTTATTAGAAAATAAACGACCGATTAAAACATTTAGATTCTACCATTTTACATCTTTATTTGCAGTTTAAATGAAAATAATTGTTGAACGGTGTATTTTATAAAAAAAAAATCAAATTTATGTTTTGTATAATAAGTTGTCATGCTAAGCATCTCCACTTTCTGTTTTACTATATTATAAGGAGAAATCATTTAATGTATTCCTGTATTGGATCGACTTCCACGTTTCTTCAGACAACCATTCTTTGTTGGCTCTCTTCTTCTTCCCGTTTACTTGACATGTGTCTTTCCAGATATCCTCGATTTAAGGTCCAGGGTTCGTCCCGTATATTCTTATGATTAAATACGCTTAGACTCAGACCAACGTTTGGATGTACGTGAACCAACTATTTTGCTTTAATTTATTTTTTCCAAAAGATCGCTGCAGTTGATCACATATTGTGCCTTTTATTCGGCGCATGCGCCATGTGTTTACAATATCTAATACAAACATTTCTTACTTGGTTGTATGTTGCCATTGTATGACTGATATGTATCTATCTAAGTAAGTCGAAAATTTCTTACATGACTGTATAATGTCAGTGTTAACCGATACATTATATTCTATGTGCTGCCAACATTACTTATCTGGCTGTATGTTGTCATTGTAAACTGATATATAATTATCTCTATTGGTGCTCTCTTGAACGTGCATGGCTCCTATTGAATGTCCCAGCTCGTGGAGGTTGATCCACTGTAGACAGAGAGACACAGTTACATTGAGGATGGAATGGGGGAAATTGACTCTTTACTAGATGTTTTATTTGATAGCGTCTAATTCTCTCTTATTTTATTGGACATGTGGTTCTCAAACTTTGCAGTTTCGCTTCACACGAAGACACACTTTTTTTTCATTTTTGAGAAAATATAATGGAAAAAAAGGAGCACTATTATTATTTGTAATTGTTCTCGATTAATTAATTTTTTTTTCTGACGTCAAATTCAAGTCAGCTAAAAAATTCCAGCAATTCGTTACCCACACTTTTAGAACCACTATATTAGACTTCATTTTTCAGACAACAATATTGGATAATACGAGAAATTATTGCACGTCATATGTAACATTAAACATTTAATATAATGCAATATGCAATGAACACGTGGCAAGGTGCAATTATCATGTAAGTTTATGACAAAGCGGGGAGAACATTAAGAATTGTGCTTTGAAAATACTGCAATGTGCAAAGAAGATTTTTAGATGTGTGCAAGGATTTTATGAGAACTTGAAATGTCATAATGGAAATAGGAAATGAAAAGATGACTATAAGCAATAAACAGACGACCATAAACAATATAAATATAAACAAGGTAAACATGGCCATAAACAAGGTAAGCATGACAATAAAGAAAATATATATGACATAAACAACAATGAACATATGATTATAAACATGGAACATTTACTCACAAAGTCAAAACATGGGCTAGTAGTTCTAGCTCCTCCTGTCGTGCCTGGCCCAACGTCTGAGGCGCATCTGTTGAATTGACCAATAAGGTCATTAGTTTAATAATTAAAAACATATTTCTTTATGTTAAATTATCCGTCTATATGTCTATACATATATTTTTATTTATCTATCCATCTCTCTGTTTATCGGCCTGTAAATCTTTTCATTTACTTAAATATTTTGTTTTAACTTATCTATTTTTTTTATTAGCTACGACATCTATTTACCCGCCGTTATTGGAAAATTTGATATATGAATTAATCTCAAATCCATTCTTTACAAGCCAGTTTGATTCATTCCGCTTATATGTGTCAGTGACATCAACAAACACAATACAAACTCTGTCCATGATGTACTTCATGGCGCATTTCAGTACAATGGTGTCGCGTGATCCTGTGTACAGAGAAATTGTAATAAAATTATTTTTGAATGTTACTAATAATTTAGAAAAAAATGTTCACTATTTTGTTATGGATAAATTACCTAGTTTTTTATAGGTGTCATCTATGACATATGGAATCTTGTGAGGCCAAGGTTTGGTGGTGTTACCCACAGCTCGCTTTGACCTGGACGTGACGGTCTCGACCAGAGATACACCTAACGGGCCCCCGGGGCTGAAAATGAAACGGGGTCAGTTTTAGCATATCTGAAAATGGCCGGAGTAATTTAGATCAGGTTGATTGTTTCCCATCGAAACACGCGTCTAAGGGCCACCCCCCCTGCTATAGATGTAAAATTTCTTTTGAACTTTTAAGTGCACATTTGCGCCCAATCGAATACCATATTGAATACCATATTGACAAATATAGTGGCCAGTAAAACAGTATAGCTACAGGTGACACACATTGTATACAAAAATGTGACATGCCATGTGTCTTCCCCAGCTACCAAATGTTCACGAAACATCACACTTGTAAATGCACATACAAAACACAATAAATCAGAGGTTCTACATTTGAAGATGTGATCAACCAGAGGGTCGGGAGATGATTTTAAGCTTTGATGAATACCGTATTTTAAAAAAAAATTACAAAATTTATGTCCCTTGCATAAATCGATGGTAAAACTTGACAACTATCATATTCTTTAAATTTCATATTTATACCATTAACGCGCTTTATCAACATGCATTAGGCACAAACCGATAAAAACGGGTGACCGGATTCCAACCCTTACGATTGCATTGCAATCTGAACAATCCAGCCTCTCTAACAACTGAACTAATCAGTCACTCCACCAACTGAACTATGCAGCCACTGTGCATCATTTAGATTAGAAGTCTAGATGATATTGGAAAATTCGATATGATGTGAGTACAGAAACAATTCAATGCAAATTTAATAAAGAGCTGCAAAAACGCTGCGCCAATTAAATGTTCAGTCTATGTTTCCAATTTCCGCCCATTGCCCGTGTTGACTTGTGGTGTTGAGTGTACAATGTCGTTACCCTAATTCTATGGAATATTGTGTTGCCCTAATTCTATGGAATATTGTGTTGCACTAATTCTATGGAATATTGTGTTTCCCTAATTCTATGGAATATTGTGTTTCCTAATTCTATGGAATATTGTGTTGCACTAATTCTATGGAATATTGTGTTTCCCTAATTCTATGGAATATTTTGTTGCCCTAATTCTATGGAATATTGTGTTGCACTAATTCTATGGAATAGTGTGTTTCCCTAAATCTATGTAATAATGTGTTGCCCTAATTATATGGAATATTTTGTTGCCCTAATTCTATGGAATATTGTGTTTCCCTAAATCTATGTAATAATGTGTTGCCCTAATTATATGGAATATTTTGTTGCCCTAATTCTATGGAATAGTGTGTTTCCCTAAATCTATGGAATAATGTGTTGCCCTAATTATATGGAATATTGTGTTGCACTAATTCTATGGAATAGTGTGTTTCCCTAAATCTATGGAATAATGTGTTGCCCTAATTATATGGAATATTGTGTTGCACTAATTCTATGGAATAGTGTGTTTCCCTAAATCTATGGAATAATGTGTTGCCCTAATTATATGGAATATTGTGTTGCCCTATTTCTATGGAATATTGAGTTGCACGCGGATATGTCGATCCTGATTTTTTCAGTGAATTTCAAGGCGTAATTTTTTTACTTTTACTCGAGTTTCTCCGGTAATACGTGGAGAGCATATACAATTAAATTCAGTTTTTAGAGCTAAAAAATGAGAACCACTGCACTTAATATTTTTTAGAAGCAGCACGTGTACCATGATGTGACAATGTTAGCCGCGTTCTAATATTTTGTTTTGGCACTACTTTTAGAAACACGTGATATTGTCTAACATCTTTAAAACGATGTCAGTTTTAAGAAAATAAAACAAGCGTAATTTATTAGTAATAGATATTTTGTATTTAATTAAAAGTCACGTGAAAGGAGACGAAACCAAACTTGTGGGTAACAAAGTCAGCCTCAACAAAGTCATTGAGAGTTTATTTAGATATATCAGTATTTGAAAAAAAAAAAAAAAAAAACTTGTATAAACATTGATGGTCAAAGTGGGGTCTTGGTTGAGATTTTATGCGTCTACCATTAAAGCAGTATTTTTTTTTCAATTATTTTATTACTTTTTCAAAATCAAATTTAACTTTCTGCATTCATCCCATTGATTTACTCTACTCGCTCGATGATATGCGTGTAAAATAAAAGGTTGAATTAGCCTCGGCATTAAACTGATAACAAATTGACGATATGGTAGGAGCAGCGATGCCAGCTACAGGATTGGAAAATACATATGACGTCCCCAATGACAGTGGTCCCACTCTGACATTTTTTTGAGGGGACCCTGAAACAGGTTATAACACTGCTGCTGATAGGTGATGGATGGTCGTGTGGTAAAGTGCTCGACTGTCATCATGAAATAGGTTTTAGCGCCGCTGCTGAAAGGTGGTGGAGGGTAAAGTGCGGTAAAATGATCCACTTTCATCCTGAAACAGGTTATGACACCGCTGCTGATAGGTGATGGAGGGTAAAGTGCTCCACTGTCATCCTGAAGGTAAACTGGTTCGATCTCCGGTGAGGACCAAGTAAAATTTTCAGGTCATTGCTTAAGTCCCCGCTATGTCTTCCGGGATGCCTCCCTGGCCATTACACTGCCGGGTGTGGTGGGGATGAAAGAAGGGCACCATAACAACCGTCCCATTAGTGGTTTATAGGATCTAAGAGATCTCATCTCATCCTTACACGGACTTCACACATACACACACACACACACACAGTGCCGGCCTTAGACATTTTTGTGATATAGGCAAGGACAATAATGCCGCCCTTTTTAGTTTAATTTTTCTAAGAAAACTCTATAAATGCTATTTATTTTGAAGTAAATCCAAATTATGAAAAAAAAAATATGATATATTTATAGTTTTATTTCTGGTCTTCATTCTTCATAACACATTTTTTAAAAATTTGGCAACTTTATAAAAGTTAAAGAGTTTTAAGTATACGTAGTGTATTTTAGGAAGTTTTTTTATTTTTTTGGCTAAGTTAAAAAAAGTAATGAAAAATAAAAAAAAAATGAAATGTCATGTTTATAAAGCATTAAACAGATTGAAGAGAATTCAAGAAAAATATGCTTTTGTAGCTTTTGCAGAGGCAAACTCTTCAATTACTTCAGTCAGATCCAAATCTTCTGCAATCGTTATCTCTATAGATATTGTAGCTAAACCAACCAAACGATCATGAGACATGGTAGAACGAAGATATGTTTTTTTATGAGTTTGAGCTTCGAAAAGCTTCTCTCTGCACTCGCCACTGTTATCGGGAGTGTAAGCAAAATTCGCAATGCCACGTACACATTCGGAAAAAGAGCAACCACACCCATTCCACATAGATAGTCTAATATAACTATAGAGCTTGATTTTTCCGTAATTCTCCTTGTATAAAGCAAATAATTCACCGCACAGTTCTGTTGCATAAATGTCTGCTGAATCTTCGTTTTCAGATGTTAAAGCTAATTGAAGGTCCATGCAATCTTTGAAAACCTCTCTTTTATCCAATAGTTTTTTATTTGTTATCCTCATTTTTAGTTATTTCCAATCAAGATAACTGGTTAAATAATCTGGAGATTTTTCATGATGCTGCAATATACTTGACATATTTTTCCAGTCACAACTACCATGTGTTGCTAAGGCAGATTCACTCCTGTTATATATTATGCAACAAAAACAATATACCTTATCTACTGGCATAGAATACATCAACCATTTCCTTTTTAAAGTTTCTCCGTTAGCCAGTTTGCGTTATAGTGGTAATTAGAAAATCGTCTCCCACTTTCATCTTTTGGATAACCAGACTCAATTTGATCTGCTTTGGATCATGCTGAATAAGAAAACAACGAATATTATCACTTATATCTGTCCATTTAGGAGGATCCTCCATTATATCTGAATCTAATTTTGATAAATACAAAATAATAAAATAATTTTGAAAATAGTGATGTCATAATAGTGATATAATAAATAAAGAGCGTTAATCCACGTGACTTATTTGTTGTCGCCATTCTAAGCATTTTTGTGCTCTTATTTAATTCTACACTTTCTCAAATTCATTTATTTTTTTTTAATTTTTATATTTTTGATTTTATTTTATTTTGCTGGAATTTGCCGCTCCTTGAAATAATGCCGCGCTAGGCAGCTGCCTATATCGCCTATACCTAAAGCCGGTACTGCACACACACACACACACACACCGCCGATAATAACGAGGCACGAAATCATTTCTGTAATATATCAAACTTGCGTTAAATAGATAAATACCTATGATATTGTTCTATTGTGTATCATTTAAGATTAGACTAGTTTTACCTAATTTGACGATAACATATGAAGATTTTTTTTAAAAAACAGGTAATCAAAATAGTCCACTAATGTAATATTTTGTTTTGACTGACGCTACATGTGAGTCGTATGCTTGCATAAAAAAAACACATTGTCACCCAAGCGGCCCGCGGGGCTCTCAGAGTTCGCCAAGCATGCCATAAAATATAGAAGCGTTAGAATTGTTTTATGAGTTCCATGGAACTATGTCTTCTTACCTAAAGCTATGTGTATTGTAAGTAAAAAAAATGTTTTCTTAGTAAATAATGTGTTACCTGCTAAGTACTCTTTCAGCTACATTTGTTTTGACATGAGTGGGTTCTACTGGCTCTGAGGTCTGTAGAAATTTATAAAAAAAATCTATAATTTCCAAAAAAAAAAGCAGCGATATTTCGGGTATATTGAAACATGAACATCCCAATTTCCCTTTAAAAACTCTTCAAAAATGTATTTAAAATGTTGAATCATACGATTTAATTAAAACTGCATAAAAAAGCAATATTTAAATTAAGTTGACTATAAAGCTGCAAGCATCGAGATGCTTTTCTTTTGGTTTCACGATTTAAATAAAAAAGTTTAGACCTACACGTTAACATTAATACGTTTGTGTTAAAATAATATAATCTCTAATCCTGCCCCATTTGAGTATATGGGGCTATAGGTACCCTGCACTAGAGCGTAATTGCAAAATGTAAAATATTATTTACTTCATGGGCCTATGTACGCCTCAGAAAGGTCCTTAACCCCTAAAGGTACCCATCAAAATCCTGGTGGAATTTGGAATAACTTTCAGTAAGACCTGGAAATATTCCATTGGTTCTCACTGAGGATCGAACCCATGATCCTCTAGTCGACAGTCGAGCATTTACACCATTGGGCATATTAAACTAGAGGTGAAGTATATAAACTGTGACTATAGTCCAGCGTACAGGCGAAGTGTAAACAGTGTCTTTAGCTTAACGTAGAGGCGAAGTATAAACTGTGGCTATAGTCCAGAATACAGGTGAAGTATAGACAGTGTCTTTAACTCAATGTAGAGGCGAAGTATAAACTGTGGCTATAGTCCAGAGTACAGGTGAAGTATAGACAGTGTCTTTAGCTCAATGTAGAGGCGAAGTATAAACTGTGGCTATAGTCCAGAGTACAGGTGAAGTATAGACAGTGTCTTTAGCTCAATGTAGAGGCGAAGTATAAACTGTGGCTATAGCCAAGCGCATAAAGACACGAAGTTGTAAAAAAAAAATAGCCAATGGTTTGATCTTTAATTATGTTTGGGATGCATTTCAAAGAAACAACATTTAAAATGTTCGCGAAACTCGATATGGGGTTAACTTGCTGTACTGCGTATCTTGTTGTGGTGAGAAACTGTCTAACTTACGGTACTGCGTATCTTGTTGTGGTGAGAAACAGCAACCTGATTTAATCAATGACAAGAATGATTGTCAACAGTGTTGCTGTATTGCGCGCTATTTTTAACATCGTGGCACTACACAATTAAGTCATTGGCCAGATAAGTTGTAAAAGCAACAGGAGAAAGGTCTGTGGACATTAGCAAATTATATTTGGTAAGAATACGTGACTGAAGATAATGAAATTCACAGAGATAACGAGTTTATTACAGTGTTGTTGATTTGCACGATTTACTTTGTTTACCGACGTAAGGTAAGATCCAACGAAACAACCCAAGAATTTGTCCCTGAATACAAAAATGGCTCCCGGATGGCAGATATCTCATTTTATTTTTCATAACCACATTTAAAAAAGTAGCATAAGTTAATTCAGTCAAAAAACAAATATAATAGAATAAAAAACATGATAGTATGGTTTCAAATTAAACATACTTACTGTAGCTGTTGAATGATTGGTTTGATCTATTTCGTTCGTAGAACCCCCTTGGTAACTAGTCAAAAGTTCCATGACAATAATAAACCTGGACACACTTTTGTACATCATATAAGAAAAGAAAATGTTTACAAATATTACATTAATTATATGAACTGGTAGAATGTAGGGAATGCCTTCCTTAATGAAGTGGTTTATATTAAAATGAAGTAAATCGGTATGTGTGTGTATGTCTGTGCGTGGCTTATGGGAGAATGTAAAGGTGGTGGGACTTCAAACGATGCAGGTAAACAACAACTTTAGGTCTCGTATATCGTGTTATTCTTTTAACTCAACTTGTTATATTAATTATGTAATACACACCTCTCTGATATTTCTTAAAGTGTTTTGGTTTCAAATACTACTTGCAATGTTAGGCATCAAAGCCAAGCAATTAACGTGCACTATACAAATTCGCTGGCCAGACACTATCATCAATATCAGCTTTTTGGAAATAACCTGCCAACTTTCAGCTGAAGAAGAGACCAGAAAGATGCGATGGGGCTGGATAGGACACAACTTTCGCTAATAAGCAGCCAAGAGATCTGTTGTTGGTGTCCTATACCCTGACAGAGGACTATGGAGATCTTTTGTTGGTGGCCTATACCCTCCCTCGTTAGGGCTGCCAACTATGTTCATGAACAATTATCCAGAAAATATATGGAAAATATTTAGACTGCTACTTAATAAATAGTAAACAACCAAAATTTGATATTTCAATGAAAAAATAAAATTAATCCAGTTCAATTATTTGAAAGTATTTAATTATTTCAGATTTCACAAAAATATCTAGTTTTGGATAAACTTTCTTGATTAACGAGGTTCTTATAGTAGTTAATTAATATTTTGAGTAATTAGATTTATAGAACAATCAATCCATTTCAATATACTCTATGGCAAATCTAACCGAATTATAATGGTACCATTTTTAAACTCATTTCTAGCTATTAATTATAACTTATTTTTAAGTTATTATGGCATTCTATCACATTTATAGCGATTTTTAAGTTTTGAAAATTTATTTTATGATTCTTTCAGCTTTCTGAGAAGAATGAATAAATTGATATTAACAGTCATCTGAACGTATCAAACAACAGTAGAGATGTATAAATATATAGCTCATGTCTTATAAATTTATGGTACCTGTATTTTTAATTAAAGGTCCCTGTATTATAAATGTATGGTCCCTGTCTAGTAAATTTATGGTCCCTTTATTATAAACCTGTGGTCCCTGTATTATACATTTATGGTTCCTCTATTAAAAATGTATGGTCCCTGTATTAAAAATGTATGGTCCCTGTATTATAAATTTATGACCCCTGTATTATATTAATATTGCTCCTATCAGATAAACACAAACACACACACACACACACACACATATATATATATATATGTGTGTGTGTGTGTGTGTATATATATATATATATGACTTGTGTGTGCTGTATAAATCGATGTGTATTATATATGTCAATGTGTGTGTCGTATATGTCAATGTGTGAGTTATATATGTCAATGTATGTATTGTATAAACTGATGTGTATGTTATATATGTCAATGTGTGAGTTATATATGTAAATGTGTATGTCCAACCTACGGGGAACTGGGGTGACCCTATCGCTGATGTACCCCTTGACCACGAGCTGACTAATTGGGCTGTGACACTTAGATTTGAACTCTAGCCCTTCCAATCAACAGGGGAGATCTCTTCATTGTAGGAACCCCCCCCCCGCCCAAAAAAAAAATGATATGGATCTTTGTTAATATAAAAAAAAAGATAACATTGTTGTTGTTTATTCCCATGTTTTGTTAAATGTTTTCAGTCTTCATTTTTTCCCTTTATAAAGTGTGGGACAGATTGCCGAGTGGTGCAGATACTCGACTGTCGACTTGTGAGTCCTGGGTTCGATCCTCGGTGAGGCCCGAAATTTTTCTTGGTGAAAAACGGTGCAAAGTCGTCCCACAAGTCCTCCCAGCTTAAAATGGGTACCTGCCTTATGTTGGAGAAGTAAAGGCGGCTGGGCGTTGTGCTGACCACACAATCCCTTCATATGCCGAGGTTGTGGAAACAGATGGATTCTACACTTCATCTGCCCCATTTGGCCCGTTAGGTCCAAGAAGGGAATTTCTTTACTTACTTTTTTACTTTACATACTTATAAATACATTCTGTATCAAGATATGATATCTTATTTAGCTAATTAATTCTACGGTCTTGTAGCGGTACCCTGGCCTTAGATGGGGGAAAGTGGGGGGTGAGGCTTCATCTGTAGGTCTAATATTATGATATTGTCTGGTGGTTTCCTGATTAGTGTTGACAGTCCATTCTCTTTTTGGTCGGAGGGTCATGGCTCGACTTTATTTACTAATTTCATAATTTTTGCAAAGATTTCTCTTCGTCGGTTAAGGCTTATTGTATCTATAACTAGGGCAACGTCCCAATGCCAAAATACATGAGATTACTCTATTACCTTGTTGTGTCAAAGCTTAACTCCTGCCCCCCCATTAAACTACTCATCTGTGACAGGGGCGTAACCAGTATGTTGAAGTTGGTAAGGTCCAAAATATTAGGTAAGATGAAAATTGGTATGTCTGACCCTCAAATTTGTTAGGGTCGAAAACCAGTGGCTTGATTTTTGGTAGGGTCCAGCCCGCACGACCCGTACATGATCTGTGACCCAATTTTTACAGCTACACTTCGAGAGTATGTTTTGTAAATTCCCTGACAAAAAAGGGATATATATATTTCTTTGATCCTATATATAAGTCAATAATAGAAACGGTGTTTATATTACCCTTCTTTTTTACCCCCCCCCAACCATATCCATTAGTCCAATGGTCAATGGAGTCACGAGGGGAGACATAACGTTCACCCTGACCTGAGCTATTCCCCCTCAGTTCACACCGGATATAAAAACCCAAGATTCACCAGGTCTCGAGATTTACACCACTCGATCACCACTCCCGATCCCATGTGCCCCCGTTATAGGTGAATATTTACAATCAAAAATGTAATATTTACAATCAAATATGTAATATTTACAATCAAATATGTAATATTTACAATGACAGATGTAATATTTACAATCAAAAATGTAATATTTACAATCAAAAATGTAATATTTGCAATCACAGATGTAATATTTACAATCACAAATGAAATATTTACAATCACAGACTTAATATTTACAATCACAAATGTAATATTTTCCTCAATTCGCCTATTTTAATAATAATCATATCACGTCTGTTTTAAGCCTGATCAATAATGAACTTCTATTCCTGCTTACATTCCATAATTCTTAGAATTTGACCAGGACCAAAAACATTTCACCTGCCGACAACTAATCACTACATTTGTAGGCTGGTACATGATTATGTCAGCATCATTACAACCAATACTACATCTGTAGGCTGGTACATGTTTATGTCAGCATCATTACAACCAATACTACATCTGTAGGCTGGTACATGTTTATGTCAGCATCATTACAACCAATACTACATCTGTGGGCTGGTACATGTTTATATCAGCATCATTACAACCAATACTACATCTGTAGGCTGGTACATGTTTATATCAACATCATTACAACCAATACTACATCTGTAGGCTGGTACATGTTTATATCAACATCATTACAACCAATACTACATCTGTAGGGTGGTACATGTTTATGTCAGCATCATTACAACCAATACTACATCTGTAGGCTGGTACATGTTTATGTCAGCATCATTACAACCAATACTACATCTGTAGGCAGGTACATGTTTATGACCAATACTACATCTGTAGGCTGGTACATGTTTATGTCAGCATCATTACAACCAATACACAGATATTATATTCTAGCGCACTGTAAAGCTCCAAAATGCTTGAATATTATTTATTAAAATTTGATAGTGAAGTAAAGTATAAGATCTAAATGATGTTTAACTAGAGAATGAACGTGAATGTGAGAAGTAAGTTACGTGATAGAGGAGTTCTTATTTTTCAAACCAAGTTCGATAATTTTCTAGTAGTTTACATATTATATAAATCCACTGTCATCAGGGACATTATATTTCATTCATTAACGAATCTTAAGTTAAATAATATTTTGTAAGAAGGACTAAAAGGAATATCATATCTTTTCCTTATTCAATGATTTTTTTTTTTTTTTGTAAATGATTTTTATTCCATTCAGTACGACTGATATAATAAGCATGCTACCTTAATATCGGCTATTAAACAAAAGTTATTTTGATATATCTCACACTTACAACATCAAAGACATTTACAAACACACACAAACAAAAGCGTAAAACTGAGTTTTATTTTAGGTTGGTTTATTTCTAAAAAATGATTTCTACAGTTTATATATTTAAAAAAAAATATTTCTGGTCTGTTTCGTATTTGCTTCTGGCATGTTCGTATAGCTCAGGTCAATCCGGGTCTCACACTGGAAGAAAATAATTTAAAAAAAAAACAGTGATCAATGATTGGCTAATAGATACACAAGATTCTAGCCAAATAAATTTCGCAACAGGCGAACATAGCACAAAAAATAAGCCCAAGTAGTATTAGTAGCAGTATGGTTTATCAATAAGATATCTTAATTGAACTAAATAGTTGCATTTCTTTAATTATGCTTGGAGAATTGATGTAAAATGTTTTTTTCCTGGAAGAATCCAATGGTATTTTTTTTTAAAAGTTCTTCAATTTGTGAAAAACGAACGTATAGAAGTTATATATATATATATATATATATATATATATATATATATATATATATATATATATATATATATATATATATATATATATATATATATATATTAAAAATACGTCGATATAAACAAAAAAGAAGTAATATTAAATTATTTCTAACTGAAATGTACATACCAGGTGTAACTCTGGCACCAAATGAAGGTATAAGGCAGTAAGTCCCTGACACTGTTTTGGTGGCGAGTTCACTGAACGTGTTTGCTGCGATTGTCTGTGTGTTGAGCGGTACCAGGTTGTAGCCGTTACAGTCTGTCACGTACAGGGTGTTGGAGGCGGTGGAGTGGACAGCCAGGATGTCATTGACCTCAACCGGTATCTGGCTCTCGGCAGGGACGTAGTAGGTCATCAGGTAGTCTGGTTGACAGGTGACATTGTTAGCACCAACGTAACTGAAGACGTTGCTGGTGGAAACAAAGTTAAGAATCTTGAACATTAATTCAATCATACCACCGGGTGGCCGAGTAGGGTAGACTCTCGACTGTCAACCTGAGAATCTTGGGATCCTCGGTGAGAACCATGGGAATTTTTCCAGGTGAAATGTGTTTCAAAGTCGTCCCACAAGTCCACCCAGCTTTAAATGGGTACCTGACTTAAGTTGGGGAAGTAAAAGCGGATGGGCGTTGTGCTAACCACATAATTCCTTCATAAGCCGAGGTTATAGAAACAAATGAATTCTACACTTCATCTGCCCCGATGGCCCATTAGAGCTAAGGGAACTTGTTACCACCCTTTCCCCTTTTATGTAATAGCTGGGGGGGGGGGAGAGGTAGACAGGGGCTGTCGCCAAAACATGTCTGACCTTTGACCATTCTGGACTATTATTATCATTTAAGTCAAATATACAAGTCCTGTATTTTATTAAGGGGGGGGGGCTCATGTCAAGGGTTCGGTTGGGATCACCCCCACCCCATACCTTTTCATGGTAGTTCCAGGGGAGAGTCTTAAAGATTAGCTAATAACTCACTTAGTTTTTCTGTAGACAGCGAAAGTCATCACTCCAGGTGTTTTACAGTAATAGTACCATCTTGTGATAACACCTTTAATTGGGATCCTTACATATATGAAATAAATTGAAAACAGTATCATTTATTAGTAGAATATATACATGTTTGTAAATTGTAGATAACTCTTAAGTTGTATATATATATATATATATATATATATATATATATATATTAAATACATAATTATTTGAACAGAAACTTTGTACTGTGTATAAACAACATTAATACTTGAATTCATCTTTATCCAGGAGGTAAGCTATTTTTATATTTAGAAGTTCTGTCCTCTTTCTGACCAAGTTCAGGTTGACATCTGTTACTGGGGGCTGGGCTGTTGGAAGACATCAGAAACAAATCTCAAGATACATTGTTTGACATTGGTCCCCAACCTTTTCCTCGCCACGGAGCGGTCAACGTTTGATAATCTCACCGCGACCCTCTGGGGTTGGGGGAGACGTTGATTATTTATATTGTACATTGTTTTTGATTTACAATGCCTCTGCCACTCAAAACCGCTCAGCTCCCGATTAATTTATTGTCCATAGAAAGTCGCACGATCCCGAGAGAAATAAACCAAAGTAAATATAAAAGGAAATAATTTAATGTAACTTGGGCGCCAGCGGCCCAGTACGATTTGATATACAGACCAGTACCTGTCCACGGCCGGTACCATTTGATCAACAGACCGGTACCTGTCCACGGCCCGGTACCATTTAATCAACGGACCGGTACCTGTCCGCGGCCCGGTATCATTTGATCAACGGACCGGTACCTGTACGCGGCCCGGTACCATTTGATCAACGGACCGGTACCTGTCCGCGGCCCGGTACCATTTGATCAACGGACCGGTACCTGTCCGCGGCCCGGTACCATTTGACCAACGGACAGGTACAGGTATCTTGGCAGTGGGGGCCCTAACAGTGGCCTCTTGGCAGTGGGGCCCTATCAGTGACCCTCTTGTCAGGGGGCCCTAACAGTGACCCTCTTGCTAGTGGGGCCCTAACAGTGACCCTCTTGGCAGTGCGCCCTATCAGTGACCCTCTTGTCAGGTGGCCCTAACAGTGACCCTCTTGCTAGTGGGGCCCTAACAGTGACCCTCTTGGCAGTGCGCCCTAACAGTGACCCTCTCGGCAGTGGGGCCCTAACAGTGACCCTCTTGGCCGTGGTGCCCTAACAGTGACCCTCTTGGCAGTGTTTAATACACAAACTATAATCTAGTTGGAATGTTTGTTGAGGAAAATAATATGACAATTGAACTCTGGTCACTTACATTGACATTCAAGATTACTACCGAACAATTCTCCATTCAGGCCGCAAGCACGTTCATTATTCCCTGACCAGTAGTAGAGTCCAGCATTGCAGGAGAACGTCATGACATCCCCGTTATTAACAGTGTCACTGACAGATGTCCTGGAAATTGTGCTGACACTTGGTGCACTGCAAGTTGTTGTGACTGAAAAAATGTTTTAATATAGAGTTCTTTATGATTTCAGATCTATGTATTACATTATCAATATTGTGGCTGCAAAGTGTTTTGCATCAATATATTTGTAATCTATCAGCAATATATATATTGTGCTATACAGATTTAATCATTATATTACTAATATGGCAATTATATATAGTTTGAACAATAATATTGCTTTTTTTTTTTAAGAGTGTTGACATTTTTTTTGTTCTCTTCA
Source organism: Bulinus truncatus (assembly GCA_021962125.1). Lineage (NCBI taxonomy): Eukaryota > Metazoa > Mollusca > Gastropoda > Planorbidae > Bulinus > Bulinus truncatus. Next base: position 2,095,611 of record JAGDYQ010000020.1, read on the forward strand.
AGCCTGTCTTGTAACAAATGTCTACAGATGAGACTAAACTCAGTTCCGAACCTAGGGATTTGGGGTCCCGGGGGGCTTGGCCTCTTTGGAAGCCCCTGCAGTTCTACATTCGACATCATGACAGGAGATAACGTACTTAATTTTTAATGTAAAAAAAAAACTTTTTGATGGCCCCCCTCAGGCTGGGACCCGGAGGGACTTTCGAATTTTGGCCCTCCTCCACTCACCCCAGGTACGCCTCTGACAAAACCAACATCGTGTGCAGTTGAATTGTTTATATTATCATACACCAACTGACCAACACTATAACGCTATTGATATAAGTTTAGATTGTTATTATGTAATTATAAAATTGATACTAAATTGTTTAAAAAGACATTTTAAAAATATTGATATATGTTTAATTATAATTCGTAGTTTAAAAATAAATAAAGTTGATAATATTTCAAAAATTACTAGAAAAATATAATAAAATTATATTATTTCTATGTAACAAAAAATATACTAAATTTAGTTTTTATTATTATTTAAATGACTTCTTTTAACTGAATCAGGAAAGAGTAATTAAGTTGCTCTTAATCCTATCACGCCACCCATGTTATGTGTGTAAAGTCTCAATAATGTATTTGTGAAGTGTAATTTCCAAAGGTAGTAACAACTGACCTGAGCAGTTGGCGCAAGACTTAGCGCAGTATTGTGCCGCACTGTCTTTAGTCTTTGTATGGCTGCAGAACCTCGGGAATGTCCGCAGCAAGTCTTGGCAGAAATCAATTTTATCATTACAGCCACCTAGATTTGTAGAGACAGGCATGTTACTAGTTTATACAGCCACCTATATTTGTGGAGACAGACATGTTACTAGTATATAAAGCCACCTAGAATTGTGGAGAAAGACATATTAATAGTATATACAGTCACCTAGATTTGTGGAGACAGGCTTCTTACTATATATATAGCCACATAGATTTGGACATGTTACTAGTATATACAGTCACCTAGATTTGTGGAGACAGACATACTACTAGTATGTACAGCCACCTAGATTTGTGGAATCAGACATGTTACTAGATATACAGCCACCTAGATTTGTGGAGACAGACATACTACTAGTATATACAACCACCTAGATTTGTGGAGAATGAAATACTAGTTTACAAACATAAATCAATATATAGCAGAATTTTAAATAAAACAGAATGTTCGTTCAGGCTGGTGAACGGACAAACACAAGGATGGACAGTAAGGTAGACAAACGAACCGCGAAAAAGAATGACAGACAGATAAAAAGACAAACATATATAATAACATACAAAGTGACAGACAGACGAACGGACCAATAAACAAACACGCTTAAGAACGGAGAGATAATAATTACTAACTGACAGTAAGATGGACAGACGGACAAAAGAACAAACTAAAAAAAAAAAAGAAAGAAGGACGGATAATCATACTATCAGACAGGTAGGCATATCAACAAACTGAAGGGTTGACGAATGAATACGGATGGACTGACAACCGGAATTAGAAACAAATTTTTGTTAGTATGAATAACCACACAACGCTGACTATTACCTTTGCATGCACTGGTCAGTGATGTCCAGCCAGATTGTGTGCAACGCATTTCTGAGACGGGGTCGGAACTGGACGCTGCGCACTGGACCTGCACAATCTCGCCTTCATTGTAGGTTGATTTAGTTGGACTGACCAGTGAACCGTCAGAGGGGACAGTTGGTGTATCACATTTTCCTAGTAAACAAACTGACGATATTACTTTCAGTTTCCAAAATATTTGACAGTCGAGTTTCACTTTACTCAACAAACATTTAAATTCATTGTTAGTAAAAGTCTGTATATTTAGAAGATAATATTCAGTTAACAGGTTTGCTGATAAAAGCAGTTCAATTTATCTTCTTATCATCCAGAGTTTTAAAACTCATATCATTTAAAACTATTTAAACAAATTTGAATTCTCAGAAATATATATATATATAGCAGCGATTTGGGCTCTGCGTTACATCGAAAGTAAAGAATTAATACAACAGTATTCCAGTTTAAAATACAATCATGAAAAAATCGGATCTGCCCGAAACCAATAAAAAAAAACCTAGCCTAACGATCAAACCTAAAGGGATATAACTCTATGCAAAGTTTTGCAGGGTACAGCTAGTAATAAATAATGAAGTAAATACATTATTAATAAACTCAGTTTTTTATATCTCAGATCATGACACAGTTAATAAAAATTGAAATACCTGTGCCAATTGTCTAACACATCAACTGTGATTTAAACATTAATTGTACATAAATATTTGATGATTGCATTTTAACTTTCTGAAAAACATAATATTCTTAAATGCCCAAGTTGAAAGAACTTTTATTTTGAATTTGTAATCTATATATTCAGAATAAATTTAAACAATAACAGCACTCTGAATAAAACCATAATCAAAATAATATTGTTAATGTAAATTTAGTTATCGTCTTACTGACCTCTGTTAGATGAGACGGGAGTGTAAGAACAAGACTTGGCGCATCCAAATTTACTGAATGAAGTTGAGCAGAATCCTGGGTCGGCGGCCATTAGTGCTGAGCAATTCTTTATGATATCAACAACAGATTCTATTTGTGTGGGTGAAATAGTGAGGTACAGTTAGTGATATAATTTGAAAAAAAATGAGCAATCAGACACTGTTAGGAAGAAAATAAACATTATGGTGAAAATAATGTGTCATTATAGCCGCATTAATTTTGTGCATCAGGAAATTAATAAAAACAATATTTTAAAGTTGAGTTAATAACGTTTGTGTGTGTGTTAGGGTATAGGGGAGCTGAGAAAAGAATACATAACCAAAAGCTGTACACAACTGTTAAGGAAGAAATTTGTTTTTCTCTTCAAAGCAGAAATAGAAGGACACAATCAATGTGTACGCCTGGCAAGTGCTTCAGTGAGATGGTCGAATTGTGGTCAAACTGTGGTCAAATTATGGTCAAACTGTGGTTTATTCATGGTCAAAGTGTGGTTAAATCATGGTTAAACTCTGGTCAAATTGTGATCCAACTGAGGTCAAATTGTGGTCAAACTGTGGTCAAGTCGTGGTCAAACTGTGTTCAAATTATGGTCAAACTGTGGTCGAATTGTGGTCAATTCATGGTCAAACTGTGATAAAATTATGTCAAACTGTGGTTTATTCATGGTCAAACTGTGGACAAATCGTGGTCAAACTGTGGTCAAGTCGTGGTCAAACTGTGTTCAAATTATGGTCAAACTGTGGTCGAATTGTGGTCAATTCATGGTCAAACTGTGATAAAATTATGTCAAACTGTGGTTTATTCATGGTCAAACTGTGGACAAATCGTGGTCAAACTGTGGTCAAATCGTGGTCAAACTCTGGTCAAATTGTGATCCGATTGTGGTTAAATTATGGTCAGACCGTACTCGAATTGTGGTCAAACTGTGGTTAAACCATAATCAAACTGTAGTCAAATTGTGCTATATGATATAAAACTCTAGAGATTGATCAACCTTGGGACTTACTTAGGCTGCAAACGTCACAATAACGCTTCATACAGGCCGTTCCATTGATATTGACATAACAGTATGGTTGAAGTAATGCTCCCCTGGGGTTCCTACAAGAGTTTGCAGACTGGAGTAGCCAGATTGAACTGGACCTAGATTTGGGGTAAATTGAGAAAAATATAAAATAAACAATAATATTAATATTAATATAAACGATAATTGTTTTCTCCAAGAATCACGTGCATGACCTAGTTTGTTTTTTTTTTTAAATCACTTATGAAGGAGATGTTATCATTATATACTAAATAGCTGCCATAATAATGACAAGATTTTTAACCGTAGTTACTTTCAAATATTCAATTTTCTTTTTTTTTTTAACATTATATCGCTAAAAATACGGAGTCCCGAAAGTCACGCATGCGCACATATATGGATGGTACCTGGACAAAAATAATACGGCTTCTGTCAGGGACAGAACCGTAGCCACTGCGTTTTATAAAACAATTTACAAACTGTAAAAAGCCAAATAAATATATTTTCATATATGCCATATTTTTTTAAAAAGAAAAACTCCAAAACTATGAAATAATCCCACCAAAAACCTGCCAGATTAGTAAAAATAACAACAAATTTCAACACCTACTGATAAATTTAACAGATTTAAATGACTTTTTTCTAGTTTTTAATTTTTTTAACTTAAATTTACTCATGTAAACGCCTAAAAACTCCCGCCCATACCCCGAAAAACACCGTCATAATTGGCGGGCAACCAGCTAATTCGTCCACAGTATAGGCCTACATTTTAAATATTTAGCACTGAAATGTGTATGTGTTTGTGTATGTAATAAACTATTGATCTTTCTGATTTACGAAAACAACTTGGGTTAAAGATTATACAATCTACTTTTAGCAGTTAAATATTTTGAAAGATTTTTTTTTTAATTTGACAAGTATATGTTGTCTAAAAATTAGCACTATTATAAGCTATATTACAATAATATCTAGACTATCAAAGGTATAAAAGAAACTATTTTTAGTTATGATAATTGATGAGCAAATACAAACACAATGATATATTGTCTCTATAAATAATAGCGATTTGGGTTATGCGTTAAATCGAAAGTAAATATTAATACAACAGTATTCAAGTTAAAAATACAATCCTGAAAAAAATCAGTTCTGCTCAAAACCAAAAATAACATAGCCTATCGATTAAGCCATAGATAATAAAGCTCTGTGCAAAGGTTTAGCAGAGTACAGCTAGTATATAAATATTTCATATTTGCTGCATAGCAAATTCAAAAACATCTAATTTTATCTTTATCATCGGTTGGCAATCTTACGTTGAAAAGTCAAGGCAATCAACTGCTTTTGACCAAGGGAGACACTCCTCAAAAGTTTCTGAGACGTAGGTATTTCCTGAGTAGTCTGCTCCTTTTGAAGCTACGTCGTAACACATGTCTTCAGCTGGAAATGAAATAAATGGTGTGAATTGATTTGATTTATAACCAGACTGAGATTGTACAAAAGAAAAATATTAATTAATAATTAAACTAATTTGAACTAAAACATTTTTCCGAGTTATGTGTATTCGTGTGTGTGTTAGTGTTAATGTTATGATAAGTATTTAAACTTTTCGATCAAATACGCCTCATATAGGACGAGAGTGCTATGGTCATGGAGGCACCACAGAAGACATACGTATTAGCCTTTCACATGCCAGGTACCTATCGAAGTAGGTTGGACTTTTACCAAGACATGAGGAAAAATGTAAAGTTTATCAAAGCGGACTGAACGTGGTCCTTGGTTACCACTGTCGAGAGGCTTCACCTTGCGACCATTCACACACAGGGGTGGATTGTTGTGCCGTAAAGCACTCGACTGACGACCTGAGGGTCCCTGGTTTGATCTCCGGTGATGCCCGATGGATATTTTAGGTCATGGCTCAAATATCCGCTATATCTCCCGTGGTGCTTACATGGTCATTGCACTGTAGGGTATGGTGATGATGAAACAAGGGCATTAAAAAACCGTCCCATTAGCTGTTCTTAGGATCCTATAGATTTCATCTCATCCTTACAAGGACTTCACACACACCATTCACCAACAAATTCTGAATAATTAATAAATACTTGTCTTTATTGCGTCTTATTTCCAGTAACAATCAACAAAAGCAATTATGAAACCAGGATGAGTCATTTTGAAATAATACACTCAAATAAATTGTTTCATTAAATCAATTATTTTATTTAGAATATTTTAAGCTATGTTTCAATTTTCCAAAAAGGGTAAAATATTACAAAATATTCAAAAACATACTTGGCGTAAATCCAAGTTGTCTAAGTACATTCGCAGTAGTATGGACTATACAAACTTAAGATAAGTAAAAATGTAAAGAGATGTCAATGTTTACGTTTTTTTTTTTGTTATTTACGTAATATAAAACATTGAAAACTGAAAAAAAAGCATAAAAGCGCCAAAATTTTGACGGGAAAGTGGCTGATTCTCTAGACTTGCAGTAACCGACATGATGAAATGACGCCCTGCCAACAATGTTGGGAATAACTGTCTTGGCTGGGACTGAAACTTTTTCCTGTAGGAACTGTAACATTCTATTCATCAAGTCACAACATTTTACAATTTATGTGATATTCTACGGCTTTCTTTACAATCGTAGTCTGTGTTCTGTCTGGTTTTTGTCTGTTGCAAAATAGTCTGTCTAAATGTAGTCAAGCTTTGGGCTATCTAGCTGTGTTCTAACCCACTGATGTCTGTCAAAATGTGGTATGTCTATATGTGTTCTGTCTCACTGTGGTCTGTCCATATGTGATTTGTCTAAATCAGTTGCGTAGTGAGGGGGGCAAGGGGGGGGGGGGGGCGTCAGGCCCAGAGCGCTACTCAAAAGGGGCGCCAAATTGTGTATTTTACATATAATATTTATATATAGTTTTTGAATGGGGGGCCTAAAAAGGTATTGTGTCCCGGGCTCGAGTTAAGCTCGCTACGTCACTGGTCTAGATGTGGTCTTTCTAAATGTGGTCTTTCTAAATGTGGTCTGTCTAAATGTGGTCTTTCTAAATGTGGTCTGTCTAAATGTGGTCTGTCTAAATGTGGTCTGTCTAAATGTGGTCTTTCTAAATTTGGTCTATCTAAATGTGGTCTGTCTAAATGTGGTCTGTCTAAATTTGATCTGTCTAAATGTGGTCTGTCTAAATGTGGTCTGTCTAAATGTGGTCTTTCTAAATGTGGTCTGTCTAAATGTGGTCTGTCTAAATTTGATATGTCTAAATGTGGTCTGTCTAAATGTGGTCTGCCGATGGCCTTGATTTAGAGATCCTGACTGTTGCAGTGCAAGATATGGTTTGGATTACAAATGACCCCCCCCAACCCGCATTCCCCCTAAAACCCTAGGGCCTACTACATAGTCATATCATTCTAGGTTAGGTTGGACATGTAACACATAAAGGAATGCTGGCCACTACTAAAGATCGTCATCAGGGTAGAATTTAGAGGGAAGGGATGTCACTACTAAAAGTGACATATGGTTGGGGGGGAGGGGGGGCGCACTCCAAATACTGCCACGTGGGTGGTACTACACATTGTTAGTATTGGTACACTACCGAAACGTCTCATAATGGTCTAAAATTTTTAATGTTGAAGACACCAAAAAAATTATCAAATGAAGGCACTACAAACTGTGTCATAGTCATGTTTACGACGGGTGTACATGAAGTTGATCGTACTCTGTAATGAAATTACTTAAGACAGGGGTGACACACTTGTAATCAGTGTTGATGTAATGACATGACTAAAGACGGTGTGACTCATGTGTAATCAGTGTTGATGTAATAACATGCCTAAAGACTGTGTGACTAACGTGTGATCAGTGTTGCTGTAATGACATGACTAAAGAAGGCGTAACTCACGTGTAATCAGTGTTGTTGTAATGACATGACTAAAGACTGTGTGACTAACGTGTGATCAGTGTTGCTGTAATGACATGACTAAAGACTGTGTGACTAACGTGTGATCAGTGTTGCTGTAATGACATGACTAAAGACTGTGTGACTCACGTGTGATCAGTGTTGCTGTAATAACATGACTAAAGACTGTGTGACTCACGTGTAATCAGTCTTGCTGTAATGACATGACTAAAGACGGCGTGACTCACGTATAATCAGTGTTGCTGTAATGACATTACTAAAGAAGATGTGACTCACGTGTAATCAGTGTTGCTGTAAAACTGACCCCCTTCTTAGTGGTGACGTCAAACCCTGACCAGTACTCAGCAGTGAAGTAATCACCTTCTGACAAAACTTCTTTCGGCCAGTTGGTTGGGTCAATTCTGAATAAATATAACAAAGTGGATTTAAGTCTTAATTAATATAACAGTTTGGGTTCAATTGTTATTGAATATAAGTAAAAGTAGAGTTGACAATATAGATACTAGTTTTCATCATCAGTTTTATCAAAGCTGGAGATACACATATTATTTCAATATATTTCAAAGTGTAATGAACTAGTTAAAGACATTTTATAAACTGTACAGAAGCATATCACTTTCATATAATTGTGTACACTTACGTGTATGGGTCCTGCCACTTTCATATAATTGTGTACACTTACGTGTATGGGTCATGCCAATTTCATATACTTGTGTACACTTACTTGTGTGGGTCATGCCCATTTCATATATTTGTGTACACTTACTTGTATGGATTCTGCCACTGTCATATAATTGTGTACACTTACGTGTATGGGTAATGCCAATTTTATATAATTTTGTACACTTACTTGTATGGATTCTGCCACTTTCATATAATTGTGTACACTTACTTGTATGGATTCTGCCACTTTCAAATAATTGTGTAAACTTACGTGTATGGGTCATGCCAATTTCATATACTTGTGTACACTTACTTGTATGGGTCATAATTGTGTATACTTACTTGTTAGGATCCTGCCACTTGTGGAATCTCTTGTACTGAAACGTGTCGTCATTGGTTGTACTAAGATCTACTGTGTTGAATGTTATTTTAATCAACATGTTTACATAAAGCATTTACCTATAACTTCAGTTACATCATCCATTTGATGGATTACTAATTTAAGCCTATTCTTTTATCGTTCAAGCTAGACAAATCAAATTGTGTGTGCTTTATTGTCAGTAACAGCTGACGAATAGGCACTGTGCAAGTGCATCACTCCTTACTTTCATATGATATCATCAGTAACGTTAAATATAATAAGTACTTTATTCTATAATTCTTTCTTTATACTTGTACAATATATAATCCCCTTTTCCTTCAAGTCAGTAGCCATGTTAACGAAGCCCCAGTTTATATAAATCTCTGTGTGTTAGACTGTAGGAGTCTGGATATTGTACGTAATGACACAAAGTAAAATGCAAACGAAACGAGGAAGAGAGAGAGAGAGAGAGAGAGAGAGAGAGAGAGAGAGAGAGAGAGAGAGAGAGAGAGAGAGAGAGAGAGAGAGAGAGAGAGAGAGAGAGAAATAATGAGAAATAATGTATGTTTTCGCTCTTTAAGGACTTCAATTTTTTTGACTACATTTTCTGTTTAGACTTGTTTGTTTCATTAAGCAGAATTTTTTTTTTTTTTTAAAAAGGCTAATAGCTTTATTTACAGCCCCCACCATAAATTTACTCACTAGCCGCCACTGAGTAATGTTAGTATAACGACAACAACATAAGAATAAGTTTCATCTTTACATTGAAAGAATAGAAGCATCGCCTGTTGGGTTCCCTTGAGTTTGGAAATCCAGGGGTAGTAACTGTTGCTGTTTTAGTGTTAGCATCCAGAGTTATCTCTTGATTACATTAAAATTTGTAGCGTTGTGAAATGACTAATATTGAGGGGGGGGGGGGGCTCAATGACTTAATGAGCATTATGGATACATTACCGGTACCTGTGAAGATTGATTAGGTTTATGACATGACAAGATTTTTGGATACGCTTTATGTCTTTTTTATGTTTATGATATATTCTTATTGCTTAACGAGTATTATAGCTTGACACGTTTATACCCTAATTGTTTTGGCTTGACAATATTTATTTCATCATTTTACGGTTGTAACGTGTTATCATATACATAAAATCCCATTTCCTATGTGCACAAGGTAAATATTCTGCCATCGCATTTTTTAATATTTAAAAAAAAATATGTCAATAGAATCTGCAGGAAAAAAAAATCCCAATAATTTTATTTTACAACTAACATTGCTTTAAAATATTAAGAAGTTCTAAAGTAAGAATCGAAGTGTGTTTAAAGTGTCAGGTTTATTTACAAGTTTTAAAGTCAAGATGACTAATTAAAAAACAAGCAATTTAAGTCTTTTCCGTTTCGGACAAAGGACATTTTAGAGCATTTGCGTGTACGCAGTGGCTATGGTTACGCCGGACGAAATCCGTATTTTTTCCGGGTTACAGCCATAGATTTTGCTCCACGCGTATGGGTTTTTATAAATAGAGAGGGAAGTAATCATGTTGAATATCTGTTACAATAAAAATAATTATTACGCCCCTTTGATTAGCTTTTATTATTTATATTTAAAATATAAGCAAAAACGGTACTTAAAAAAAATCTTATATTCGGCCCTGAGAGGTCAGATCGCGAAATGGAATTTTGATGTACAGTTGGCAGGCCAAGACCTACAAAATGGGTCTAGAACTTATTGTTGCTTAGATAAAGGGCGCTCCTTTGTTAATATAGCTTATATAGTAAAAACGGTACTTAATACGCCCCCTTTTTCGGCCCTCAGAGGTCAGATCGCGAAATGGACTTTTGCTGCAAACATTGCAGGTCAAGACCTACAAAATGATATATACACCATGGGTCTAGGACGTATGGTTGATGAGATCTAGGGTGATGACGGACAGACAGACAGACAAAACGGGGACAATAGAACATTTTTTTTCGAAAATGCTCTAATTATTCTTTTCATCAGAAATTAACCAAGAGAAGTAATCGGATTTCCTCCAAATTTTACAATATTCACTATCTTGAGTACTTTTGTTTCATAATTCTCAAATAAATTTGAAGATTGAAAACCACAATAGTCAGACTAAAATCTACTAATGACTGAGTGAAAATTAATCTTAATACTTTCATATGAGTGTTAAATAAGAAAGATAAAAGTATATAAATAAAGTAGGATTATGCTCCACTATGTCAGTTTCAAATGGGAGGGGGAGTATGAAAAATATTTAGACTATTTCATAGAAAAAATACCATTGAATTTGATTCACGTGTTTAATGCATAAAGTCGCCTTTCTAAAGCAGCAACCATATTGAGGAGATGTCTTTCTATACCAGTGGTGACGAATCTCAAGCACGCGAGCCACAGTCGGCACGCAGAGCCTCACTAGTCGGCACGCGACTAAAAAATCACTTACTTTAATTTTGATTGGAGTGTTGACACTTTTGCTATAAGTAAATGGATTTCTAGTTAAATTTTGTGCACGCGGCCCTAACAATGTTTGCCATCACTGCCCTATAAAACAAACTATGAGATAAACTCTATGGTATGGACTAGTTATTTTGCCTTTGTTACTATTAAATACTAGCTGTACCCTGCAAAACCTTTGCATAGAGTTATATCCCCTTAGGCTTGATCAGTAGGCTAGGTTATTTTTGATTTCGGGTAGATCCGAAATTTTTATGATGTTATTTTAAACTGGAATACTGTTGTATTAATTCTTTACTTTCGATTTAACGCAGAACACACACCGCTATTATTTATATACAGGGTTGTTAACAATACACTGAAATTGTATCGTCAACACCAATACCAATACCTCATGAAAATAGTATCGCCAATAATAATACAAATACTCAAGTAAAAATGTATTGCCAAAATCGATACCAATACAATACCAATACTTTTCAGAACAAAAAAATATTATTATTTAAAATATAAAGAGCGCAAGATTTTCAAGTTTTTATATAACTGACAGATCGATCAAAAAAGAAATAAAGTTTTCGTTTCTGTCATTCATTGAAACATTGAACAAATAGTTGATAGAAAGAAAGTAAATGAATAAAAGAATATAAGAATAACCTTTATAGATATCGGCGCTCAAAGCAAAAACTTAAAAATAAAATTCGCCGACCTTTGTTGTATTGGTGGGGTAGTGGTGGTGTTAATATTGCTAGGGTATATGGCTACGATTACTAGTAGTGATTGAATTTATGTAGATTACTTTTAAAACAAGGTATTAAAATCGCTATTGTTTTTCTGCAAAAAAAAAATTCTGAATTGTATGAACAGTACAGTACAATTGTGATATTTTGATTTTTACTAAAAACTGATAAACATACAATTAGTGGGGTCATTGTATTGGGTTAATTTATAATTGGCTTTTTTTTGTTCATTTTGAATGTTTTAAGATACAAAGTAATTTTTTTTGTTAGCGTTTGTTACAATACATTCTTAAAATACCGAAATAAAGGTATTGATATAGAGTATCGAAAATCTTTCGTTTAAAATGTATTGGCGATTCACAAATCAATACTTGATACAAAAAGGATCGGCAATGCAGCAACCAATACTAAATAAAGTATCGCCGTACCGATACTTCGATACTAACAACCCTGTTTATATATATACTTCATAAAATACACACACACACACACACACAATTAACTATTGCTACAATAAATTTAAAAAAAATAATTAAAAGCTGACCATAAACAGGTGGCTGGTAGTAACAGGTGTAGGTGGTCAAACAGGTGGAGAAATACCACCAAGGAGAAGTGCTGACGTTTTTAATGGAGGTAACAGAAGACCACCAGTTGTTTCTTGTGTTGAAAGATTTCAGACCTGGGCAAATAAACAAAGAAGACTTAATACATTCATGAGAATAGAGACCATCAAAAGTCAAATATGATTAAAACATGGATCAAATGTATCACTTCAGGAATCAATATTATATCGTGTTCATAATATAAAATTGTATCCCCTCTCCCCACCACCACCCCATCCTTCACTTTTCCCGCTGAAATGTGTCATACTAGATATTAAGCCCGTTGAGATGTATCTGTTTTTAGTTAACTTACTAAATGAAATAAATATTGTTAAATGCTTTAAGAAATTCACTATAGCACAATCAACAATTACAATGGCATCTGTGTTACGCTGTAGGCTTCATCATCACCACTCTGCTGCTCTTTCGTCACACTGTCACGACTTGCAATACCATTTTATATGGTACATTGGTCTACGGGAATTTCCTATTCACCACCGAGGCAAGCAGAGAGTTATAACAACACTAGATATTAAGCCCGGCGTTGCCCGGGAAATCTAGGTGTAATGTTAAACCCCTTCCTAATCAATTTAATTAATTTAATTAGGTGCTGATTTATGCCACCTTCCTAGTGTGCAGAAACGACCTACATTTCATACGTCAAAAGATGTGGCTGCCATAACCAACAAACCGTCATCAAAAAGTAATCCATCGAGGGAACAATAACCTCCAGTACACAATGTTAACAAACTATAATAACTGAGCATGATTATCAAATGCCCAGCCGAATTACGTGAAATGCGTAGCCGATTTACGTGAAGTCAAATCAGCATTATTTAAAAAATGCACTGAAAAGTAAATAAATAACTACTTTATTATGTCATTTTGCAGCGCGAAGGCAAAAGACGTCATAGAGGATTTTTTTTATTTATAGCGACGGTGCTCCCATTCTGACGTCATAGGTCATAAGTTATTTACGGACGCGCTCGCTAGTGACCTAGTATTGTAAAATGCTATCTGTTGTAATAAAAACTTAAAATAATTGGAATGATATTATCTATTATTATTATTATTTAATATTTAGGACTTTTACATTTCATAATGAAAAACCACAGAAACTATTAAAAACTGTGGATTTTTGAAAAATAAATATCGAAGAGATTGAACCCAAGCGCCATTTTGAAATATGTTTTCGTGACCTCGCTGGTCACGTGATTACTTTATCAAATATTATTGTTTTATTTATTTTTTCTGGAGGTCGTTTATTTATAGAACCGATTCCCCACACACCGCCCGCCGCCGCCAGCAGCGACCCGGACAAGCTTAGCTGCTTTATAATGTAGTGAAGGTATGTTTGGTGTATTTATCAGCCCAAGATAGTACGATGCATTTATCCGTCCATGTTAATCTGATGTATCAGTCTAGTTAAGCTAATTTGGTTTGTTTATACGCCCAAAATATATTGGACGTATGTTCGTTAGTTCGAGATAATAAATTTAATAGTTATTCATCCCCACCTCTAATTCTAGGACAATAGCTTCTGACAAAAAGTCTAAACGGTGCAGCGTTCGGCAACTCAGTAGGGAATGTGGAGGACTCCTGAAATCTGCAGCAGTACTTCTGGGTGAGATTGTTGCCGTTGGTTGTGGTGTCTCCTACACTGCCATTGATGGTGATGGCTGCCAGAGACTGGATGTCCGCTTGAGACTCTACGAAAGCTGAAAAAAAAACTTTACTGATGATTGCTGGTAGGCCAGACAAGTGGTTCTCAAACAGGATGGATCGCGAACTGATTTGAATTTGGTAGCCAAAAAAATGAACAATTCCTTAAACACGAAATATATAATACAGAAAAAAAACAAGTTTACTTGTGGCTCAGAAATCGCACAAAAGTTTCAGAAACACTTGGTTTTACAATAAAGTGTTTTCTATAATACAAAAAAAAAATAAATAAAAAATAAATCCCTGCTCTGTCTGCGTCTGTCACATAAGATGGCGGCAACATTGGCATTACTGTATACCTATTCTATACTGCATGAGATGAATTTGGTCATCATGCACACATTTCTTTTATTTGTTGCTTAGCGATACTGTTGTGCCCTTTCATCTTCATCAGGGCCGTTAACCAACTGCCACGGGAGACGAGAAGGTCACAGGGTTCTAACCGAGATAGATCCTGAGGCCCTCGGATAATAGTTGAGCGCTGCAGCGCAGAACCATACGTTCCATCTACTTAACTTTCTTTACTCAGTTATTATTTTTTTGTTTAAATTATCTATACCTACAACCATATTAGGTACGTTGTTTGAGTACCTCTCCCAGATGGCTTGCCAAGCAGAGCATTCCATAATCCCTACCAAACTGCCAGACAGCGGATGTGTTCTTGGTCCTGCCATTAGTAGCGAGATGGTCAAGCAACCTCCACTTCAACTAACGGCAGGTAAATTCACGCCAACTTAAACGGCCATCAAATTAATTCCTAGTGCATCGATCATTAAATATAGGATATGATCCCAGTCTTAAAGTGATCCAATTCACCTTTCAGATATACTCCAACCAACCTATATTGTTATAAATTCCTAATTTAGGTATATATCTCAAGATAATGTAATATTTATGGTGTACAATTTTTTATTACTTCTACAAAAAATGTCTATATCTTGCTGATAATGTAAAATTAGCTCCATTTACCGACAATCACTCAAACTACATCACAATTCTTTTTTTTTTCAATTACTAAGTCACATTTGTATAAGGATGCAGTCCACATTAGATATTATACAGATTGCGGAAACCTCATTTTGAAACAATATATATATATATATATATATATACATATATATCGCTGGATAAGTATCATTGTAAAAGTTGTTAGTGCTGCTAAAAAACCATGAATTAAATAATAAATTATCACTGTTTTATATGTACAAAGCAAATTGAAAGCTTTTTCATTCATAATTCATGTCTTGAAATAAACAACAACAAAGAGTTATAAATAGGTCTGTAGGTTTTTATGAATGAAAAGCGTCATTGGAAACAAAAGCGAATAACAACAATGGCGCGAGAGTTTTTAACACAAAAACCGAGGACTGTTTATATAACCATGCGCTATCTGTATAATATATAATCTGTGATGGAGTCTGAGTAGTGCCGTACACAATGTAGAAAATGTTAACTAACCCATGCTATTTTTTTTATATATAAAGACTGATTCTTAGAGCTCGCACCATTTCCAACTCCAACTACGTGCCTACATGCCGATCCGGGTACCGGGCCTTTGTTTAATAGTTTCACTAAAACTTCATTTTGTGTTTTATTTTCTGCCATCAATCTATACTTAAGAACACCTATCTATAAGCCATATATGGTTTAGAACACCTATCTATACTTTAGAACACTTATCTATACTTAAGAACACCTATCTATACTTAAGAACACCTATCTATACTTAAGAACACCTATCTATACTTAAGAGCACCTATCTGTACTTAAGAGCACCTATCTATACTTAAGAAAACGAATGTATACATTATTTATATAATATTCATTGTGCGTCAGTAATTGTTCAATTCACAGTTAAAATGAGTTAAACATGATAGATTTATCAGTTAAACCTGATAGATTTATCAGGTAAACCTGTTACAGTTATCAGTTAAACATTATACAGTTATCAGCTAAACAGGAATGTGTTAACGAATAGAAACGACGAAAATATGACACACTTTACAGGGTGACATAGTGTTGCTTCAAATGATGACTCAAATATTCTTAAGCGCGTCGAATAATAAAAATTTAAAACACTACGTATTTCGTTAAAAATAATGAATTATCAAATTTATGGTTTTAGATTTCAATATGAAGAAATGACTTAAAAGTTGCTTTTGGTGTCCATTTTATGAAAGACTACATATGCTGTTCTACGCTGACGAGCAGACGATATCTTCCCGCTACACAGATGAGATTTATTGTTTTAGAATCACAGTTGCATGGTTTACATTTCTAAACAAATATATTTCAAACATTGCCATTCAAAAAGATTGAAATACGACATACAAACATATTGACAGAGAGTCTATCAAACTGATTTAGACACAGAGTCATAAACATAGCCATGCACATTTTAACATGACTTAAACATGCTTAATTACTTATTTAGATATCCATATTTAGATTTAGACATTCAAAGTTACCAAAATCCGGATATATCGATCAAAGACTGCAAAACATTATTTAGACATATTATATATATATATATATATATATATATACATATATATATATTTATATATATATATATATATTATAAGACATTCAAAGATATCAACTAACTGATTCAGACATTCAAAGATATCAACTAACTTATTTAGACATTCAAAATGATCCAATCAGATTACCTCCACCACAAGGTACGTTTGGTTTGATCATACAGTACTGGCCGCCTGGGTTCCAACTTTCCCAGTCAATGTCTGAACCAGTGGGTGTGTCTTTTGTACAAACTGCGATGCTGTTCGTGGTTCCACTGGCTGGGAACAATACTGGGGGAGTTGGGGTCTGAGAGAGCGCATTCCTACCAGTAAACGAGAACCACCCTTGAGTGAAACCTTCTGGACATGTGTGCTGTGGACCTCCGGCCAATAGAACCAGTGGTGTGTTCGGCCACTGGGCGTAGGCCAATGCTGAAACATAACACAAGTGCTTAAAACACAATATTCTATTTATATCTTCGGGAAACCCGTGATTTTATTCATCACTTTAGCAATATAGCAAATTTAATATATATTTTTATATTTAGCAAAAATAAAGGAATATTCGTATTGTTTATTTAAGTCCGTAAGGTCACTATAATTAAACTTACGTCCATTTCTCAGGGTCTTACAGTTGGTGCCCTCATCTCTCTCCTCGGGACAGACACAACGACAGACTCCTTTGACTCGGGCCATGTACCCAGGGAAACAGTCAAAATCGACATCTTTGCAGTAGGTTTCTATTTAAAAAAATATATACATCAAACATAGATACAGACATGTATGTAATAAATGTATTAGACTGAATACAACCAGGACTTTATTTGAGGCTGGTGAAAGTTAAAAACAAATACTGTCATACTTTGTACCGCTAATTTCACTCATCTATGTTCTTATCTTAACATTTATACGGTTACTTTAACTCATCTATGATGTTATCTTAACAATTATATTGGTAATTTAACTCATCTGTAATGTTATGTTAACAATTATACTGATACTTTAACTCATTTATGATGTTATCTTAACAATTGTATTGGTAATTTAACTCATCTATGATGTTATCTTAACAATTATACTGATACTTTAACTCATCAATGATGTTATTTTTATAGTTATATAAAAAAAATTAAATCATATTTATCTTACCTTTACATGTGTACAACTGATTTAACGTACCTATTATCTTACCTTTACCTTTGTACAGATAATTTAACGTATCTATGATCTTACCTTTACATTTGTACAATACATTTAAATCAGAGTACAGTGCATCATCACTTGACGTGTCACTTACAGTGTTAAAAAAATCATCTACGATGGTCGTATATGTCTCAAGTCCATTGTTTGTCCAGGTCTGAAAAACAATTTTGATATTTTTTTTTTTCAAATAAAAAATGAAAACAAAATTACAGCCATACAAGTTAACTCCAATGCTTTCATACCTGTGTCTATAAATAGAAAAACAAAATAATTTTCGCTGTCCAAAAAAAAAAAAAATGGATACGTCAACTAAACTCTACACAGTAATACAATTTCTAAGAAAACACAAATATTATAGGAAATTTTCCCAGAAAAAACAAATATTTTATAAAAACCGGTTTGTGGAATTGAACTTTATATGAGCGATTTGGTCCTACAAAATGTGAGTGATTTTTTATAACAACTGACCTTTGAACTGTACATAAGAACAGATTTAGGATCCACATAGGAAGTAATGACTGAGTCTGCGTATAACCTGTATGAGAACCTGAGACCTTGAAGATAAGAAATACATAAAAAATCATCATACAGTTAGTTCACTTTCTTATAAACACATATTAATGTAATTGATTTCATGTGTAATATTTTTTGTTATATATGAGATGGGGAAATTCTATATTAATAAAAGCGGTCTGGGTTCTGCGTTAAATCGAAAGTGGAAAACAGGAATTCAAAATGGCGTCTTGACAGCGTCTCGATGTGATAAATGTTTTATTTTTTTAATTTACAGCTCTGGAGTGGAAACAAAAGTATGTCATTGTGTGAAAAACTGCGACTGAGGGAAACATTTCTGAAGAAAAATCATTAAATGTTTTTATGCAAAAAAACAATCTTAATTATTGAAATATTCATCTTCAAACATCTTCAAACATCTTCAAACCAAACTCCTTGGTGACCACACAACCAGCAATATCAGTGATACTTAGAATCATTATTTTTTACTCTTAAAACCACAAACACAATTTTGTCAGCTTTTCAGCGGGTTTGCATTTAGCGACTCGGAGTCCATTATCTAATCTTTGTTAATAACTATGTCATGTAAGTAACGCCAACATTTCTTACTTGGCTGTATGTTGTCATTGTTAACTGTTTTATATTTTATCTAATTAACGCCAACATTTCTTACTTGGCTGTATGTTGTCATTGTTAACTGTTTTATATTTTATCTAATTAATGTCAACATTTCTTACTTGGCTGTATGTTGTCATTGTAAACTGATATATAATTATCTCTAGTGGGGCTCTCTTGAACGTGCATGGCTCCTATTGAATGTCCCAGCTCATGGAGGTTGATCCACTGTAGACAGAGAGATACAGTTACATTGAGGATGGAATGAAGGGGAAATGGACTTTTTACTAGATGTTTTATTTTATAGCGTCTAATTCTCTCATAATTTATTGGGCATGTGGTTCTCAAAGAAACTTGTTTCGATTTCTAGAAAAAATCATGGGAAAAATAAACGCTCAAATTATTTGCATCTATTCTAGTTTTGAGTTTGTGTGTGTGTGTGTGTGTGAAACCATAGAATCGTGACCTTTGAGAACCCTTGTATTAGCCTGTTCATTTCTCAGACCTAAATATTGGGTAACATAATATGTAGCATATGAACTTAAAACATGAACATATGAATATGAACAATAAACATATGACCATAAATAATGAACATACGACCATAAACAATGAACAATCGACCATAAACAATAAACATACGACCATAAATAATCAACATACGACCATAAAAATGAACAATCGACCATAAACAATGAACATGCGACATTAAACAATGAACATACGACCATAAACAATAAGCATACGACAAAAAACAATAAACATACGACCATAAACAATGAACTTTCGATAATAAACAATGAACATACGACCATAAACAATGAACATACGACCATAAACAATAAACATACTATATAAACATACTACATAAATAATGAACATTAGACCATAATCAATGAACATATGACCGTAAACAGCGAACATACTACCATAAACAATGAACATATGACCTTAAGCATTGAACATATGACCATAAACTTATGAACATCTGACCGTAAACATATGAATAAAAACAATATAAATATACTCACAAAGTCATAACATGGGTTATTAGTTCTAATTCCCCCTTTCGTGCCTGGTCCGACATCTGCGTTGCATCTGATGAATTGACCAATAGGAAATGTTTTCTTGAGGAATATGTATTTTAATTAAGTCAATTAGTTTTATACATAAACACATCTTTCTTTCTGTTTAACTGTCTCTCTGTATGTCTGTCTATACATCTATATTTCTTTACATAACTATATCTGTCTATATGCCTATGCATCTATATTTCTATAAACAACTCTATCTGTCTATATGTCTATGCATCTATATTTCTATACACAACTCTACCTGTTTATATGTCTATGCATCTCTATTTTTAGATACTTATCTATCCATCGCTCTAATTATCTTTGAACCTGTTAGTCTGTTTATTTGCCAAAAATACTTTTTAACCAATTTTTTATCTATCTAACTTTGCATCTGTCTAACTATCTATTCTTCTGCTTATCCTTCCATTGGCCGATGGTCTTCTAATATGTCAGTCAGGCTCTCTCTCGTTTGTCTGTCAATCTGTATATCAGTTGTTTTTTTTTCCCTGTTCTACTTTAAGATGTGACATCAAATTACCCGCCAGAATTTGAAAAACTGAGTATTGAATTCATTTCAAATCCGTTGTTTACAAGCCAGTTCGCATCACTCGGTTTGTATGTGTCAGTGACATCAACAAACTCAATACAAACTCTGTCCATGATGTACCTCATTGCGCGTTTCAGTATAATGGTGTTGTATGGACCTGCATATAGAGATTCATAAAGTATTATTGTATTTTATTAAGCCTGTAAATAGAAGTTTAAACACTGTAAAGTTGCTTTTAAACCGTTTAATCTTTTATAGATAGAAAAAAGATCATATATATATATATATATATATATATATATATATATATATATATATATGTATGTATGTATATATATATATATGTATGTATGTATATATGTAATTAGATAATACCTAGTTTTTTGTAGAGATTATCTATAACATATGGAATCTTTCGAGGCCAAGGTTTGGTTGAGTTACCCACAGCTCGCTTTGCTCTAGATGACGTGCTCTCTACCAGAGTTATACCAAACGGGCTGTCGGGACTGTAATAACAGTGAACAAAGTAACACGGCTGGACCAAAGTAACACGGCTGGTCTTATGATAAAAAAAACTGTACGTCTAACAAACAAACTGTACGTCAAACAAACGAACTGTACGTCTAACAAACTGTACGTCAAACAAACGAACTGTACGTCTAACAAACAAACTGTACGTCTAAAAAAACAAATTGTAGGTCTGACCAACAAACTGTACCGCTCTAGTGATGGATTTATTTTGTTACTTCTTATCAAATACCTTGGAACAAAAAGTTTCACAGCGCCTTTAACTTACGTTTTACCAAACTAAAATAATGTATTGACCTTTGTCCATAGATCTACACAATTTGACGTTATTACATGTGGCACATGAACAGATCTGTACTCAGGAATATGTTATTACATGTGGTACATGAACAGATCTGTACCCAGGAATATGTTATTACATGTGGTAGATGAACAGATCTGTACCCCGGAATATGTTATTACATGTGGTACATGAACAGATCTGTACCCAGGAATATTTTATTACATGTCTTACATGAACAGATCTGTACCCAGGAATATTTTATTACATGTCTTACATGAACAGATCTGTACCCAGGAATATGTTATTACATGTGGTACATGAACAAATCTCACTCGGCGGGTTTTCTAATAAATATTTTCTTTTGTCTGTATTAATTGAGATATTTCTTCTGCATTCACAAGAATCTTTATCAATTACTTAGGATAATGCGAAAGTAATGAATTAAAATCCAGTAAGCTGGTCTATACTTCGACTGTTTGAAGATGAATATTTCAATAATTAAGATTGTTGGTTGCATAAAAACATTTAATAATTTTCCTTCAGAAATGTTTCCCTCAGTCTCAGTTTTTCACACCAATGCCCTACTTTTGTTTCCACTCCAGGAAACGCATTTCTTCCAGTCCCAAAGATACGCAATAATGTGCTATATTAAGTAGCTGCAACATCATTTTTATATTGGATGCATCGGAAAAACAATATCTAGCTATAACATTAATTTTATATTGAATATATCGGGAAAAAACATTTCCGTTATACGTAGCTATGCCATCATTTTTATATTGGATATACCAGGAAAACAATGTCCTTCAATTTAGCTATAATATCATTTTTATTTTGGATATATTAAGTAAACAATATCTAGCTATAATATAACATTTATATTAGATATATCGTGAAAACATTGCCTATCTTTAACATCATATTTATACTGGATTTATCAAGTAAACTATGTCTAGCCATAACATCGTCTTTATATTTGATACATCAGGAAAACAATGTCTAGCTTTAACATCATTTATATGTGGTATATATCGGGAAAACAATGTCTAGCTATAACATCTATTTTTATACGGGACATATCAAGTAAACAATGTCTAGCTATAACATCATTTTTATGTGGGATATATCAAGTAAACAATGTTGTTCAAACTTCCAGTGCTGTGTTTAATGACGTACAGTAAAGAATACCTGGGGCTTAAATCGACCTACTTATGAATGTACTTTTTTTGTATTTATTTGTAAGTTTGTTTATTTTTTTTTTTTAAAGAATATTGGTTCTATTGGATCTATTGATTGTATTGGTTCTATTTTTTCGATTGGTTCTATTGTTTCTGTGGTTTCGATTGGTCCTATAGGTTCTATTTTTTCGATTTGTTCTATTGGTTTTATTTTTTCGATTGGTTCAATTGGTTCAATTTGTTCTATTGGTTCTATTGGTTCAATCGGTTCTATTGGTTCTATTGGTTCTATTGGTTCTGTTGGTTCTATTGTTTCTATTGTTTCGCCCCATTGATATCACCTGCCAGGCCAAGATAGACTCTTCCCATTTGGATTCAATGATTTCACTGTTGTCATGGGTACATTTGAATCTTGTATTATGTTAATACATATAATATAATTATTACAACTGTATTGAAATAGATGCCGACAGTCGAGAAAACAATGTGAAAAGTTTTACCTCACACAAATTTAAACAATAACCGCGTAAAAAAATATTTTGATCAAGCCATACTAATAAATACCTGTTGAGTACTGTCTCGAGAACATTTCTTTTGACCAAAGATTCAACTATAGGGGGCTCTTCTTCTTCTGGTACTGATGGCTGTAAATATTTATATGGGGGGGGGTGAGATATCACTTTATTATTAAGTTAAGAAATATATGAATTTTCATTAATTTCTAAACGCAGTGGCTACTGTTCGGTCCGAACGAACCCGCATTTTTTTTACTTCGGGTACCAGCCATAGATAATATTGCTCCACACCCTAACCCTATCCCTAACCCTATCCCTAACCCTAACCCTAATCCTGAAAAAAAAATTATATATGCCATGTTCCTTATACCCTAATATAATGGTTTTGGCTGGTGCCGTAAACACTGCGATTTCTAAATTACATTTGACATGTTGTAATACATACAAAGGTGTATCATTATGACGTTTTTACCTGTTGACATTCTTACCAAACATCGTGGTGTATGTCATGTGTGTTGTCCAGCTAGATCACAGATAGTAGACTACAGCCCTCGGGCTAAGTACGGCCCATTTGTGTGCTTTACCAGGCCCGCGCTCTCTTCCCTGTGCCCATCAACACAGACAACGTTTACCATTGAATGTATTGTATTACTTATAAACGCTTCGTCTTTATACTCCTGCTCGAACCCTTTTGTCAAATTTTAGAAACCATTGTAAGGAGCCCTTGGCGCAGAACCTATCTGGGTCATTTTAGCATCATAATTAATTCGAATAATTCTTGATCGGACATCGTTGGCAGTAGGGTCAATCGGGGGTAGGCTACTATCACTAATCACACAGACTAGCTTGACCAGAACATCATGTTGTTGGATTACTTGAAATATTTCAAAATATCTTTAATATCAAAATTAAAAAAAAAAAAGTAAAAAATACTTTGTTTTAATATTGTAATATATTTACAAAACTTCCAGAGATTCATACAAAAAAAATTACAGAAATGAAATGAATTTCACAAAATATCTGGACAACTGGTTCTTATTTTTTGTTTTAGAATATCACATTATTGATTTAGCGATTAAATAATATAAATAATAAAAGGGATACATAATAAATAGCAATAGTAAAATGAATCTATCAGTACCCTGTTCTGTTCAACAATACTGTAGTCAACAATACTGTGGTCAACAATACTGTGATCAACTATACTGTGGTTAACAATACTGTGGTCAACAAATACTGTGGTCAACAATACTGTGGTCAACAATACTGTGTTCAACAATACTGTGATCAACTATACTGTGATCAACTATATTGTGGTCAACAATACTGTGGTCAACCATACTGCTGTCAAAAATACTGCGGTCAACATTACTGTGGTCAACAATACTGTATTCAACAATACTGTGGTCAACAATACTGCGGTCAACAATACTGCGGTCAACAATACTGTGGTCGACAATACTGTGGTCAACAATACTGTGGTCAACAATACTGCGGTCAACAATACTGTGGTCAACTTTACTGCGGTCAACATTACTGTGGTCAACAATACTGTATTCAACAATACTGTGGTCAACAATACTGCGGTCAACAATACTGCGGTCAACAATACTGTGGTCGACAATACTGTGGTCAACAATACTGTGGTCAACAATACTGCGGTCAACAATACTGTGGTCAACTTTACTGTGGTCAACAATACTGTGGTCAACAATACTGTGGTCAACAATTGATCATTCTGTTTTATAATTACCGTAACTGTGGGCGTCTCCTCGGGAGATTCTTCGTCGACTGGCGCCCCATGGCAACACACCAGTATTGACAGGACAAAAACTAACTGGGACACAGTTTTGAGCATCATCTTTGGAAGAAAGCAAAAGTCAAATACAGTTGATATATATACATATATACATTAATATAGTCCAGTTCGTAAGATCAAGTAAAATTGTAATTTTTTTGTACCTCCTGTTTCCTTGTGTTAATAAAATTGTGAGAACTTTTGATAATATAAGGCAAAAATTAGAAGCGGCGACCGTTCAAGTCAGACTCATAAACTTAAAACTTTAATTGGCTGTTTACATCAATTTCTGACGACTTTAAAGACTTTGTGACTTTGTGCCACATACATGATTTTTATTTACCCAACAGGAAACCCCACCCGCCGGACTATTTAATCCGGTCCGCCCATACGTTTCTTAACGAGACACAACAGGAATAGACTTTTAAGTCAGATGTACGTTTAATTCATACTAGTTCATGTCAACACCGGCCCCTCTGGTCAAGTGTATGAACCCATAGTGGCCCTCAACTCAAAATGTTACAAAAAAAATCCGGCGATGGAAAGGGCGGATGCGGGAGAGAGAGGAGGAGTGTTATTTAAACTTTGGTTATCATTTTTTTTTATTTCCTCTCAGGAATAACGAATATATATGTTTCATAGACATGTAACTTAGATGTTCTCTATATAACCCCCGCTGACCCAGAGAAATTACATTACTGTTACGGATCCTTTTAATGATGATGCTTGTAGAGGGTGTAATAAATCAGACAACACAAATCACGAAGTTAACTCCAGTGAAGTAACATCAAACAATCATTTAATACTTGAACATGAACTGACATAAAGGTAGAATCAGGAGGAGTACAAAAGCAAACTGTAAATATGCATCCATCTACATAGATGCCCACAGCTAGACTAACTATAAAACAAAGCATGTGCTCCCAACTGTCGGTTAATATACGTCATTTGTACCAAATGACGTATACACTAAAGCTCCCAATATTTACACTCAAGATGGCGGAATGACGCCATAGATACTGCGGTGGGCGGAGCCTAGCGAATTGCGTCATCAAACTTAGACTATATTATTTCTATATTATTTCTCCACAATTACTATGACTATAAAAAAGTAAAAAGGGTGTGAAAAGGGGAGAGGACGGTATGAAAGGAATATAAAGAAAAAAAAATTGGAAATATTTACACAACCGTCCTGCCCCCGACCCCCGAGGAGTGTAAACTGACCTGGGACTTTTTTTCGCGGTATCGATTTTTAGCTTTGAGGTAATAACATAAATGTTAGGTTATGAAATGTGTGCAGATGATTGGTTATCACTGGTGGATTTCTTGGGTGGAAACTCGAGCAACAATTGTAGTAGGATATGTGGTACGGTATACAGCGTACGGCTCTCTGCCCAGAAAATGGCTTTCTACCCAGCATGAAGCTATCTGCCCAGAAAATGTCTTTCTACCCAGCATGAAGCTATCTGCCCAGAAAATGGCTTTCTACCCAGCATGAAGCTATCTGCCCAGCATAAGGCACGCATCCCAGCATATGGTTCTCTGCCCAGCATACGCACTCATCCTAGTATACGCCACTCATCCCAGCATATGGCACTTATCAGCCCCGTAACGTGCAAATTCTACAGCAGGGGCCAGGCATTCTATAGAAGAGACCAGGCAATAGCAGGAGTGCAGGTAATACATTTACTAAGTAGAACAAATAAGTAGGGGAACCAGACAAAACGCGGGCGGGGGGCGGCCTCCTGCCCCCCCCCCCCGCACAATACGGGCCTGGCACTTATCCCAGCATACGGCACTCATCCCAGCATACGGCACCCATCCCAGCATACAGCTATCTTCCATCCATATGGCTCTCTGCCTGGTATTCGCCACTCGCCTTAGGCCATGCGCACTGGCACATACTCATAAAATCGAATCTGGTCGCAAAAAAACAACTTTATTGCTGGTGTAAAACATAATACACACCCCTCTAAAATGTAGGTCACGTTATGTTAAACATATGCGTGACTATATCATGTTGTTGCTGGTATCGAATACGATGTACTTACTCCTTGCTAATGAGTATAGTCATATATTAGTTAAGTATACATTGGGGGGGGGGGGGCTTACTTGCGTTGTTGATGTCAAATGTAATGTGTTTCCTTCTAACGAGTTGGCTTTCAGTCCTATATGCAGCATTCGGCGATTCATTTAAAATATTTTAATTAGAGCGGATACATTGCTGTAATACATAAAAAAATAAAATAATTTAAAAATTTGTAGTGACGTGGTCCTGAGCTCTCGCTCGTTAAAAAGAAAAAGTTCCCTTAACTTGATGGGTCATAGAGGGCTGATAAAGTATATAGTTGATTCGTTCCTTTCATCATCATACCCTAAACCAATGTAGTCTTTGGGGACACGCATAGTTCATTGATTGGTGTATGTGAAGTCCGTGTAAGGATGAGATTAAGTCTATTAGATATTATAAACCACTAATGGGACGGTTTTTACGGCGCCCATCTTTCATCCCAACCATAGCCGATAGAGCAATGGCCTTGGAGGCACCACGGAAGACATGTCTGAACCATGCTATCTTACTGTAGAAGGAAGCCGTCTCAGAAGGCGCCAGCGGAAATGTGGGTTTGACTATTTATAACAATGGACATGGGACGGATGGTCGTGCGGTAACGCGCTCGACTGTCGACCTGAAGGTACCTGGTTCGATCTCCTGTGAGGACCTAGGAAATATTTCAGGTCTTGGCACAAGTTCCCGATATATCTCCATGGCCATTGCACTATCGGCTATGGTGGGGATCAAACTATGGCTCTGTAAAGTCTGAGTTTCGTTGGAAGGCTAATGTTTTTGCTGGTGCAAATTCTGTTCGATCTAGTCATAGACGCCATTTCTGATCATTATGATGTTCGCACTACTGGCATCTGTGGTGTTGACCATTACCTTGCTTTTCACTGAGCCGATATCCATTCCGTATGCACCGCATATCTGCAAGCTTCTCAGTCAGCTCTTGGAGTTCAATATTGAGATCTATATCATCAGGATATCTTCAATTGCATGGATTCTTTCACTATTGGAAATGGATGTTAATTGAGTGCTTCTTGTTTGATTTTCTCCAGGCAGATGTTGAACAAGACTGGCGAGAGAATACAGCCTTGATTGAATACAATCGACATCATGAAGTCCCCTACACAACCATTAGAGTTGTACTGCACTACTCGCTTGATTGTAAAGTGGTTTGATCACTTGTACCAGTCCGTTCTTAATGTTGTAGCTTTTCAAAACTTGTCAGAGTCCCTCATGGCATACTTAGTGAAGGCCTTAGTCCACTGCAACCTATGCGGCCGCTGTGGGCCACTCAATTTCATAGGCACCGCGCTAATTCTAGGTGTAAGAAATTAAATTAAACCATTATAACTTATAATCATGATTAGGTCAGCGTGTTTATTCTGTATTTATGTTTTCTCAGTGGGTTTTTTTTTTTAAATCTATTTTGTCGTTGTTTCAAGTGATTACGACAAGTAAATAAAATTGATGACTTGGCTAAAGAAACTGAGAGTTGATGGGTTTATTCAGGTCTGTTACAGCAAAAGAATTGGCTAAAACATTAAAGTTGTTGCAATCTTTACAGCCAATCGTCAAATGAAAAGGCAGTATGGTAAATCTGTGGAAAACATCACACCTGGAAATGCTGAAGTTGACTTCAGGTTACATTGCTTCAACAGAATCGTGGACACTGCAATTCAATCCCTGCAGCCGAGATTTGAACAGCTGAAAACAAACCAAAATCTATATGGGTTTATTGTTAGCTTTAAGAGCCTTCCGCGTAACGACATACGGATTTTACAGCGAGCCTCGAGCAAGCATTGACGTCATCAACAGACCAGTCAGCAGATATATTTGGGCTAGAATTAGGAGATAAAATGGAATCTTTAAGGCATATTCTACCAAATACCGCCAAAATACCTCGGTAGAAATGTTGACTAATCTGTCCACTCATGAAAAATACAGTGCTTTCCCCAAATACTTATCTGCTGCTACCTGGTTGGAGTTTTTTGTTCATATGACCACGGCATATACGGGGATTGTGTGGATAGCACAACGCCTAGCCGCGTATACTTCCCCAACTTAAGACATTTAAAGTTGGGTGAACTTGTAGGACTTAAACCAACTTACACTAGAACCTGGTCGATCATCTACACCCCTCGGCCGTTGTTAAGCATACCACTCCCCTCCCCGGGGATTCTGTTAGAAAAATGCACAGGAAATTAAAAAAAAAGGAATATTAGTTTCTATTGGATGTCAGGATGTCAGGAGAAACAAACGAGACGCAGTGATCCGTGTTATTGACAGCCTCAGGCTAGGGAGATGGCCACGCATGAGGATGTCCTTCCGTTTGTTATTTGTTTACATAATAAAGTCGATTTCTAGCATGTGTTGAATGAAAGAAAGGAATAGTACAACTGACTCAAACGGTAGTATTAGTAAGCTAATAGCCGCATATGTGGCGTTAACTCTAGCATTCGTCAACTATAGACATGTGCTGATTTACTTAAACATTAATAATAGGAATATACTTATATCAACGCACACACACACACACACACAAAAACAAGGTGTAGGCCTATATATTAACATATGTCTAATTACCCTCTATGTTTCGCAATACACAACTTGTGTATCTTGTGTCTACTACACTGAGCTAAGTGAACTATAGCTGGCATGAACACATTGGCTTATCTCATTGTGGCACACAGACATTAGCTTATCTCATTGTGACATACAGACATCAGCTTATCTCATTGTGACAGACAGATATCAGCTTATCTCATTGTGACACACAGACATGATCTTATCTCATTGTGACAGACAGACATCAGCTTATCTCATTGTGACAGACAGACATCAGCTTATATCATTGTCACACACAGACATTAGCTTATCTCATTGTGACAGACATACATCAGCTTATCTCATTGTGACATACAGACATCAGCTGATCTCATTGTGACATACAGACATCAGCTTATCTCATTGTGACAGACAGACATGATCTTATCTCATTGTGACAGACAGACATCAGCTTATCTCATTGTGACAGACAGACATTAGCTTATCTCATTGTGACAGACATACATCAGCTTATCTCATTGTGACAAACAGACATCAGCTTATCTCATTGTGACATACAGACATCAGCTTATCTCATTGTGACAGACAGACATGATCTTATCTCATTGTGACAGACAGACATCAGCTTATCTCATTGTGACAGACAGACATCAGCTTATCTCATTGTGACAGACAGACATTAGCTTATCTCATTGTGACAGACAGACATTAGCATATTTCAGTGTGACTATTTCTTGCAATAGACGTTGTTCTGTAGCTCCATGATTCCCTGTCACAATACCAGCCTTATTTTGAATTTTAAAAGGGGCCCCATGAAATCAACAGCCCTAGCATAGGGTCGAAATAGCATGGTTAGTTATGACTCCATCATGAGGTTGCATTTTATGATAATGCAGTTCATGTTAAGACTGATTAAACTATTTTCTTGGAATACCATAAAACATGGAAAGGTAATTACTCAATTAAAAATTTGGTATAACGTTTTATGACAAGACATATATTTGACGTCTGCTGCTAGTCATACTATGGAGGAAGTTGTAGTTTATTTGGGGAGGTTACTAGGTCACACGCTCTAATCCCCACATCTAAAGGTACAAGTTGGGGGGGGGGGGCAGCGAGATGCGGTAATTTTGTCCTCTAATTGTAAAATAAATTCTACTCTTAGTAACGCTTTTGTTATTCGCACAGGGTTCAGCTTATTTCTCTCTTGTAAAGCCACTTTTGAGGGTATTTCATTACTTCTTTCCTGTAAAGCCACTATTGAAGGTGGTTTATTACAGAATGTAGGCTTTTAGCCTTATATTTTCCATTACGTTACAAACAACTACCGGACTAAATATCTTTATAGACAATTTTAAGGATAAGATAGGCATTTAAATACGTATTCCAAAGAATCATTTTGAAAAAAAGATTAATGTGATTTTTTGACACACGAAAGTTCCGACATTCCATGTTCAAAGTATTGTGTCCTATAATTAGTTATTTATAATGACTATGTGATCTAAGTATCTATGATTTGTTTATCGAAATATTAACAATTTTATTTTTCTCTTACAAACCTAAACTAAAGTTGAAATTAGGAGTCATTTTGCTAATAAATATATTGCAATATCTATATCAATTCGAAAAATCGCAATTATACGGAGGAAACTTTTCTAAATTAAAAAAAATACCAAAATTTGTGCTACACTATTAAAAGTGAAAATAACACGAATGGCGGCATTTTGTTAAAAGTTATTCTAAGAGGCCTTTGAAAATAGTGATGCGCTTTCTGCATGATGTTCTGTTACCAGACCAACATCGTTACATCAGTGTAACAGCAGCTACTGCTCCAGGTCAACATCGTTACATCAGTGTAACAGCAGCTACTGCACTAGGTCAACATCGTTACATCAGTGTAACAGCAGCTACTGCTCCAGGTCAACATCGTTACATCAGTGTAACAGCAGCTACTGCTCCAGGTCAACATCGTTACATCAGTGTAACAGCAGCTACTGTTCCAGACCAACATCGTTACATCAGTGTAACAGCAGCTACTGCTCCAGGTCAACATCGTTACATCAGTGTAACAGCAGCTACTGCTCCAGGTCAACATCGTTACATCAGTGTAACAGCAGCTACTGCTCCAGACCAACATCGTTACATCAGTGTATCAGCAGCTACTGCTCCTCGAACAGGCGCTAAAAAGGAATTATGCTCGGGCGCGAGTTAAACTCGCTACGACACTGGCTTTAAGTATAAATTACTTAAAGCCAGTATTATCATAGTCCCACCAAAGATTACATATGTTTAAATAGAATCAAAAACATCTTGTAGTTAAAAAAAAAACACAGGACTATATCTCTTGATTGCTACATAGTATAATCATAACTACTACACAAGACTTCCAAGGTTTAAACAGCATCATCTTCATCTCGATTAACAAAATAAGTCTAAATATACCTACGTACCTCTTTGCGTGAGTTCAGCCCAAGTAGAAATACTCATCTGACGTTAACCAACAGCCCCAATAAATACTAAAAAACTTCCCACATTTAAATAGTAGTAATGATAATAACTTCACGTCTAGACAATTAAATAAATTACTAATGACAAAAAAAAAATTATAATACAAACGCACACACAAGATGAATTAAAAAATATATCAGTATATTGTGACAGACAGAGATATAACATAAGCGTCTTCCGTACGAATGCAAGACAATAACATGTCAAAGCAATGACGTCGTATAACATAAGTAGCAGACGTGAAGAGGGCTGCACGGGCCACTCAAGGGTTTCATTAACGTGAGGTGAAATAGGCAGAATTAATGAAAATATTACCGATGGAATGTAATTATGGTCAGTCTCCAGATGGTAAACACATTGGTTTCAACTCTCAGATAGAAAGAATGCATTACTAAGGACATTAATTGTAACATGGGAGCTACATGTTGATTGGCTTACTAGATCAGTACTGCGCCAAACCGTTCACCTGAAAATCTGTAATTCGTTCAATTCAAGTATTCTACTTATAAAAAGTAATATAAAAACTGATACAAATAAAGAGAAGAAATTAATGAAGCTTTAAAGCTCGTGTGTTTCTTATAACGGAAGTAACTGAAAAAAAAATTATTTAATTTCATACTTGCTCTGTCTGTCTGTCGGTCTGTCTGTCTGTTGTATTTGTCGTCTATTTCTTAAAAAAATTGAATCAATTACCATTAGTTTTTAGGGTTCTAGTTAATTTAGAGAATTCGAACACTTACTTACTCTGTATGCAGGCCAGGTCAAATTAAGCAGGGAGGCACCAATACCCAGCAAGAGGGGGGCACCTTTACTTTTTCTTTATTTTTTCCTCTTTTTCTTCTTTTTTAAGCGGGGGGGGGGCACTCCACACCTAGCGGGGGGGGGCACGGCCTTCCAGTGCCCCCCTGGCTACGGGGCTGTCTGTATGACAATACACTATTTTAAAATGTAGAGGACATTATTTTGATAATTTTCACATCATGTCGGGGAAATGTGAAAAGAGAATAATCTAGTCTTTTAGACCAGTGCTTCTCTAAGTGGTGGGCCGGGGCCCCTAGGGGGCCGTGGATTGTCCGGAGAGGGGCCGTGGAATTTCGAAAAATGTGACACATACAATATAATTAACCTAATTTATTGTATGTAAATAGTATTAATATATCTTTAAAATAAAATCTAGTTTATTTTATATGTTGCATCCTTTCACTCTTTAATTGTTTACATTAGAAAAAGCATGTATTGACTAGTTAAAGTTTGCATATAGAAGTTTAAAATTATAAATTTAAGCAATCTAAACCAAAAAAAAAAATAGGGGGGGCCCTGACATATTGATTGGCGTTCTAAGGGGGACCGTGACTTCAAAAAGTTTGAGAAGCACTGGTTTAGAGTAAAATTACTGAAGCTGTTTTTTTTAGCTTTGCTCGCTTAGTTTTATTTGTTACGAGCTTTTAATGAGTTTCAG
Organism: Bulinus truncatus; assembly: GCA_021962125.1. Lineage (NCBI taxonomy): Eukaryota > Metazoa > Mollusca > Gastropoda > Planorbidae > Bulinus > Bulinus truncatus. Next base: position 2,128,987 of record JAGDYQ010000020.1, read on the forward strand.
TTTCTGTGTGCAGTTGGTTTGGTTTGGGACTTGGTCTGCCCTTAAATTGTGTAACTAACGTCATAATAAATCCGAAGCTAAACAAAATAGGTTTATTTTCATCTTATATAAACTTAAAAAAATTAATTGAATTATGTTAAAATGTGCAACACCGATAAAAACTTCTTTAAAAGATAAAAAGTATAACAATTTGGAAAAATATTAGAAAACCATTATTTAGAAAAAAAAAAGATTGTTTGTATAGTTTATATATATATATATATATATTTCATAAATATGTTCTTTTTGGAAATATTTTTGTTACTTTTTAGTAGCCTAGATATATTAAAAGCGTTTTTAAAGAGTACTTTTCCATATCACAATATTTAAAAAAAATGAATTTAACAAATAAAATATTTTTTATATCGACACAATAAAAGTCCAAAAAATAGTGTTTAAATAGTAAGGAAAAGTAGCAATATTAAAAAACAGTCATATAGGTTTAAACTATTTCTTGAAGTTAGTAGGCCTAACTAATACTAATATACTTCATATTTTAATACTTACTTTTATGTACCTGCACAGTTTCATACATAAGACTAACTGTATGTCATTTTACAAATCTTTATAGGTCCCTAACTTGGCTAAATAAACATTTCAATAGAGTTACATTTTAGTTGAATGTCATCTAAAGAAAAACTGACGATATCTAAATATTGATTCAGTAAAACAGATTGTATGTCAATGTATAAGTCTGTCTGTGTGTATATGTGTGTCTGTATGTGTCTGTCTGTGTCAGTATGTGTTTGTCTGTGTCTGTCTGTGTGTGTGTCAGTAACTGTCTGTGTCTGTGTGTGTCTCTGTGTGTGTCAGCGTTTGTCTGTGTCAGTCTGAGTTTGTCTGTGTCTGTCTGTGACTGTGTGTGTCTCTGTATGTGTCAGCGTTTGTCTGTGTCAGTCTGTGTTTGTCTGTGTATGTCTGTGTGTGTGTGTCAGTAACTGTCTGTGTCTGTCTGTGTCTCTGTGTTTGTCAGTGTTTATCTGTGTCTGTCTGTGTGTGTGTCTATGTGTGTGTCAGTGTTTATCTGTGTCTGTCTGTGTGTGTGTATGTGTGTACCAGTGTTTATCTGTGTCTGTCTGTGTGTGTGTCTATGTGTGTGTCAGTGTTTATCTGTGTGTGTCTATGTGTGTGTCAGTGTTTGTCTGTGTCTGTCTGTTTCTGTCTGTGTGTGTCTATGTGTCTGTGTGTGTGTCTATGTGTGTGTGTGTGTCAGTAACTGTCTGTGTCTGTCTGTGTCTCTGTGTGTGTGAGTGTTTATCTGTGTCTGTCTGTGTGTGTGTCTATGTGTGTATCAGTGTTTATCTGTGTCTGTCTGTGTGTGTCTATGTGTATGTCAGTGTTTGTCTGTGTATGTCTGTGTGTGTGTGTCTATGTGTGTGTCAGTGTTTGTCTGTGTCTGTCTGTGTGTGTGTCTATGTGTGTGTCAGTGTTTATCTGTGTCTGTCTGTGTGTGTGTCTATGTGTGTGTCAGTGTTTATATGTGTCTGTCTGTGTGTGTGTCTATGTGCGTATCAGTGTTTATCTGTGTCTGTCTGTGTGTGTGTCTATGTGTGTGTCAGTGTTTATCTGTGTCAGTCTGTGTGTGTGTCTATGTTTGTCTGTGTCTGTCTGTTTCTGTCTGTGTGTGTGTCAGTAGCTGTCTGTGTCTGTCAGTGTCTCTGTGTGTCTTTGTGTGTGTCTCTGTGTGTGTCTCTGTGTGTGTCATTGTTTGTCTGTGTCTGTCTGTGGCTGTGTGTGTCTCTGTGTGTTTCAGTGTTTGTCTGTGTGTGTCAGTAGCTGTCTGTGTCTGTTTGTGTCTCTGTGTTTGTCATTGTGTGTCTGTGTTTGTCTGTGTCTTGTGTGTCTCTGTGCGTGTCAGTGTTTGTCTGTGTCTGTCTGTGTCTCTGTGTACGTCAACGTTTGTCTGTGTCTGTCACAGTGTGTTTTTTTTTTTAACCACCCGTTAAAAACAAAATTTTAAATGTTCGCTTAATAAAAGGACTAAATTTTTACTTCAGTGCCCGTTTAAAAAAAAAAAAAACCAAGAGAGAAATACAAATCAACCTAAACAGTGCAACATTTTTGTTTGTGTGTGTTGATTACTGTTGCCGTGAATAAATGCATTCATTACAGGGGAGATAATCGAAGCGAGTTGAAGTAGAAATTATCTCCCATATCTCAGGCCATCTTCAATAGATTATTAGATTTTTATTAAAGTGATTTTTTTTTATACAGCTAATAAAAATAGGAGAGATTGGGGGCGGGCATGGAATGAATAGTATAGGATGGGGGTGGGGGGGGGGGAGGAGATACACATGATAATAATTGCATCTCATATTTTATCACACAGGTAAGTATGAGGTTTTCTGGATGATTGTTTTAATGGCGGTTGGTAAGCCGGTGTTGGTATTCACAGCTGGCGGAGGTGACGGATGTGGTCGGCACACAACGCCCTTCCTCTCCGTCCCACTCAAGCACACCTGCGCAGCCTGCCATTTCGGGCTGAGGGTACAGGCACACTACAGGCTGTCTATCACTCTTCCAATCTATCATCCAGGGACCTTTCAGACAGCTGTCTATCACTCTTCCAATCTATCATCCAGGGACCTTTCATCAGCTGTCTATCACTCTTCCAATCTACCATCCAGGGACCTTTCATCAGCTGTCTTTCACTATTCCAATCTATCATCCAGGGACCTTTCATCAGCTGTCTATCATTCTTCCAATCTACCATCCAGGGACCTTTCAGTCAGCGGTCTATCACTCTTCCAATCTATCATCCAGGGACCTTTCATCAGCTGTCTATCACTCTTCCAATCTACCATCCAGGGACCTTTCATCAGCTGTCTTTCACTATTCCAATCTATCATCCAGGGACCTTTCATCAGCTGTCTATCACTCTTCCAATCTATCATCCAGGGACCTTTCATCAGCTGTCTATCACTCTTCCAATCTACCATCCAGGGACCTTTCATCAGCTGTCTTTCACTATTCCAATCTATCATCCAGGGACCTTTCATCAGCTGTCTTTCACTCTTCCAATCTATCATCCAGGGACCTTTCATCAGCTGTCTATCACTCTTCCAATCTATCATCCAGGGACCTTTCATCAGCTGTCTATCACTCTTCCAATCTACCATCCAGGGACCTTTCATCAGCTGTCTTTCACTATTCCAATCTATCATCCAGGGACCTTTCAGTCAGCGGTCTATCACTCTTCCAATCTATCATCCAGGGACCTTTCATCAGCTGTCTATCACTCTTCCAATCTACCATCCAGGGACATTTTAGTCAGCGGTCTATCACTCTTCCAATCTATCATCCAGTGACCTTTCATCAGCTGTCTATCACTCTTCCAATCTAACATCCGGGGACCTTTCAGACAGCTGTCTATCACTATTCCAATCTACCATCCAGGGACCTTTCAGACAGCTGTCTATCACTCTTCCAATACAACATCCGGGGACCTTTCAGACAGCTGTCTATCACTCTTCAAATCTACCATCCAGGGACCTTTCATCAGCTGTCTATCACTCTTCCAATCTACCATCCAGGGACCTTTCATCAGCTGTCTATCACTCTTCTAATCTACCATCCAGGAACCTTTCATCAGCTATCTATCACTCTTCTAATCTACCATACAGGGACCTTTCATCAGCTGTCTATCACTCTTCCAATCTAACATCCGGGGACCTTTCAGACAGCTGTCTATCACTCTTCCAATCTATCATCCAGGGACCTTTCATCAGCTGTCTATCACTCTTCCAATCTACCATCCAGGGACATTTTAGTCAGCGGTCTATCACTCTTCCAATCTATCATCCAGTGACCTTTCATCAGCTGTCTATCACTCTTCCAATCTAACATCCGGGGACCTTTCAGACAGCTGTCTATCACTCTTCAAATCTACCATCCAGGGACCTTTCATCAGCTGTCTATCACTCTTCCAATCTACCATCCAGGGACCTTTCATCAGCTGTCTATCACTCTTCTAATCTACCATCCAGGAACCTTTCATCAGCTATCTATCACTCTTCTAATCTACCATACAGGGACCTTTCATCAGCTGTCTATCACTCTTCCAATCTACCATCCAGGGACCTTTCATCAGCTGTCTATCACTCTTCTAATCTACCATCCAGGAACCTTTCATCAGCTGTCTATCACTCTTCTAATCTACCATACAGGGACCTTTCATCAGCTGTCTATCACTCTTCCAATCTAACATCCGGGGACCTTTCAGACAGCTGTCTATCACTCTTCCAATCTAACATCCGGGGACCTTTCAGACAGCTGTCTATCACTCTTCCAATCTATCATCCAGGGACCTTTCAGACAGCTGTCTATCACTCTTCCAATCTATCATACAGGGACCTTTCATCAGCTGTCTATCACTCTTCCAATCTATCATCCAGGGACGTTTCAGACAGCTGTCTATCACTCTTCCAATCTAACATTTTGTCAGTTACAAAGGTGGAGGTAAAATGATATATTTTTACTGAAGCGACAGCTCTCAACTGGAGTTCCCGCGAATTACAGAGATGTATATTGTATTGTGATATTTGCAACAGTTTATTGCACAATAAAGTGCAACTAAATTATTACCTGAGGACCTATGTTAGCAAACTTAAATAATATGCCCCGTTTATATTTATAGTCATGTAAAAATTTGAAAATTTTTGGTATGTGTAATTTACATTTTATATTAAATAATATTATTAAGAAATTTACGAAATTATTGAAAAAAACAGTAGGTATTTATAATTAATGTATTGTAGAATTTAATGAATTTTATAATAAAAATCGTTTGCTATATATTTGCTGTCTGTGTACTACTTATTATATAGTGACTGATAGGACAAAATATTTTTATTTAAATAAATATTGAAGATTTTTTTTTTGACATTTGATGTGTCTAGACGATATGAGACACTACACTTGAATTGAGTGAAGAGAAATCACCTATTGACAATCTATATGAGTCGGTCTAAATATGCATAAAACTTTATATTAAAATTAAATGCAATAGATGATAAAGAAAAAAGTTCAAACAATATACAGTGGATTCCGCTTAATTGGGACAAATCTCAAAGGAACCAAACCAAGAAGCCAATAGTAAATGTGTATGTTTAATTGGGACAGCCGCTTAATCGGGAATAAAAGCCTCGGTCCCGATGTGTCCCAATTAAGCGGAATCGACTGTATTCATAGAATGTTGATGAAAGAAAAAATTCACGGGTTTTAATTTTTTTTTTTTAATGTTCAACTTTTTGTTCAATGTTGCCACTTAGCGATGAATGTAGTTGAAAGAAATATTAAGCAGTTACATTTTGTTCACAGGTACTATCTTTCAATGCACCAATCATTCCGACTAATAGAAAAGGCATGCTACCTTAATTTTGGCAATCGAACTAAAATTATTCTAATATATTCAAAATCTAAAACAAAGACAACTACACTTACAAATGCTTAACACTGAGGGATTGATTCTAATTTAATTTATTTCAAACAATATTTTCTATAGCGTACATACAAAAATTACAAGCATGTAATATATGTTGTTTTTTTCACGTCTGTTGAGTATTGGCTCTAAAATGTTGGTTAACTGCACGTTTGTCCGTGGCAATGGTCTCACACTGAAAGGAAATCAACATTTAAAAATAAAGACCAATGAAATCACAGAAAAATAAAAAAAAACAGGGAAATGATGATGTTTTAAATGTTTATGCCTACAAAGAATTATTTTCATTCATATCTGTATTCAATGTTTTCAATTTTTTTTCAATTTATGTATATTTACTTTCATATCGATATATTTCTATATCTGTCTGTCTATCTGTCTTTCAACATAATATACTATGTGGATTACATTCTCGTGTGAAATAATGCTCGTCTTTTAAATAAATCAAATTATCGAATTCTAGAAAAACAATGTGCAAACCAGGCGACTATGGTATCCAAAAAAACAAAAGCAACAAAGCAGAAATTAATGAAGAACGCAAATCGATAAAAAAAATATCAATAATAGTGAAATCTCAGAATAAGATGAAAAAACCTGTCGAACACCCAATTTATTGTATTAGATATTTGCAGCTACTAGCTCTATTATTCGTTCATTTAATCATTACACGCAGCTAAGTTAGCTTTAACTTGTGCACTAATTTATTCACTAATTTACGATATATTAATACTAATAATCTTGTCAAATATAGGAATATTTACGTTAACGGGATTGGTCAAAAATCGATTGACAGTTTGAAAGCACTAATAAACGCTAGCCAGTATAATACGTCATTTTACCCATTTAAAACTTGCTATTTCTTAATTATGCTTGGAGAATATAGATGTTAAACTGCTATAAAATGTTTTCTTTCTGGAAGAATCGAATGGTAATTCTTTTAAAGGTCTCCAATTCATGATAATAGAGTGCATATAATGTATATAACTACAAACATTTTCTATTCCCCATACTGCCACAAGTGGACATTTATCTTATCTACATACAACAAATATTAATAACAACACTCAACTGTTAAAAAATGTCACCCTCCACAGCCCAGTTTATCGTATGTCAGACCCGCATTAGGTATTTGAACTGCAATTTATTTCTTTTTGTTCCATGCACCGTCAGTATTTTACTTGACAACTATTATACGCATAATTCGTGTATGTGTCGTTTCCGGATTGCCTCAGAGAAGTTATGTCTAAAAATGATCCAGCTTCCGAGAAGAACAAGAGAATTTGGTCTTCAAATCTAATTCAGTTCCGAAAAAGACATTAAATCACGAAAGCATAGAACTATTGACAGTCAAATGCGAAACATTTCAATGGAACTACATATCGTAAACAGATATAAAACAGTTGCTTCTGATCTAAAATGCAGAAAAAACAGGATCGTACTGATAGCTGGTGAAGTAAAACAGTTATGGAAATACATATATATATATATATATATATATATATATATATACTAGTTGCAAATACCCGGCTTTGCCCGGGTTTAAAATAAGGTTTTCTATTTACCTTCTGTTTTCTCCCTACCCCCTCTCTCCCTTCCTCTCTCTCTCCCTCCATCCCTCTCCCTCCCTTATCCCTTCCCCCCTTTTCTCCCTCCCTCCTTCTCCCTCCCTCTCCCTCCTTATCTCTCCCATTTCTCTCCCTCCCACCCTCCCTCTCCCATCTCCCTCTCCCCCTCCTTCTCTCCCCCTGTCCATCCCCCCTCCCTCCCTCTCTCCCCCTTCCTCCTTCCCTCTCTCCCTCCCTTCCCCCTCTCTCTTTATCTCTTCCTCCCATTTCTCCCATCCTCTCTCTCCCTCTCTCCTTCCCTCCCCTCTCTCTCCCATCTATGCATGTTATAACTTGTAGAAAACTGTTACATAATTTTTAGAGCAGAAAAAATGCATTGTGTTTAAAAAACATTAATACTTGAATCCATCTTTATCTAAGAGGTAGGCTATTTTTGTACTTAGAAGTTCTGTTCTCTTTCTGACCAAGTTCAGGTTGACATCTGTGATCCGGGGCTGGGCTGTTGGAAGACATCAAAAACAAATCCAACGATACACTGAATGATATCAAACAATGTGTGCTACGGTCTATTTCTTCAATAGGAAACAACAATGTCAGAATTAAATCAATGTATTTCAAGTCTAATGGATTGTGACCCATGATAGTGGTATGTAAGTAATTGTAAATTAAAGATAGACTTTGTAGCGCTCTGTCTACATTTAAACGAAAGTTTTAGTAACACTTTGTGTATATTTAAACGAAAGTTTTAGTAAACCTTTGTCCATATTTAAACCTTATATTTTGTAGCGTTCTGTCAACATTTAAACCAAAGACCATAAGTTTCTACCGTAGTGAATGCACAACCAAAGGCGGCTATAGCAGTGCATGTGACAAATTAGCGGAGCCCAAGGTGTGTGCCTAATGCGGTGTAGATGGGGGGGGGGAATGGAAAAGAGGTTCAGATTTTTTCACAGTTAGGTTCAAACCAAAAAAAAAAATTCAGACAGTTGCCTCAATCGGCACTCTATAAGGCGCCGCTTCTGTGCACAGTACAATCACCTGTTCCTGGGGAGGCTGCAGATTAGCAATTCTATTCACAGTGGCAGCTAAGATATTTTTATGTAAAGCTACAATGGAGGCGGGGTGGGGGGGGGGCTAGAATAGGAATTTTTTTTGGGGGGGGGGCCCTTAGATATTATAAATGTGGAAGCCTAAAGAAAAACTGTCAAGGTCTCCGTGTGTAAATCAGACTTTCTAGCATGGGCGTCTCTCTCTCTCTCTCTCTCTGTTTTTTTCCATATTTTAGGTATGTATTCTTGAACATTTTATATAACGACAAAATAAAATATCAGGTAGAACCCCTCTTGGCAGCGGGGCCCTAACAGTGGTTTATTTACCTTTCTATAAGTAGAGCCTTGTAATGAGCCTAGTACTACTATCATATCACTATAACCTTCAGGGTGAGTTCATGATAAATGGAGAAAGTACATTATCAATATTTAAATACTTAGCACTTTTTAGAACTTCAATGTTCACTGAGATAAGGAGGCAATGTTAAGAAGTATATTGTTTATGAGACAAAAAGTGCATAATTTCTAGCATCAAAATTTATTGACAGACAAATTGTGAAGGTTTGAGGTTTGTTGATGTTATACTTTGATGTAGATAAATAGCATAAACTTGAAGGCGTACGATAGCGTGGTGAAGTCTGGTATGTTGTCACAAATGTTCACAAATACTTCATAAATAAGAGTCTCAAAACTGCACGGCTGATTCATTGGCACATTTATTGAACGAAGACATTAAAGTAGAAAACATGTTAAATGATAAAGGCACATTTTCCAAGTTAAATGAAATACGTCTTACTAGTTCAAGATCAAAAAAAAATAACTGCCTCTATCTCCAAGGCTTGTATCTAAGCAAGTGACAAATGACGTCTTACTACGTCAAATAACAACATACAAATTCATACTCTCTATAGTCACTTAAAAAGTGTGATTAACACACATGCACAAACAAAATCAAACAGTGTATATTTAATTCGACTTTAACTCCTTCACACAAAAGAGATGCCAAAGAAATGTTATTACCGATGTGTACATAAATAAAGATAATGATTATTGTTTTACAGTAGCTACGGTTACGCACGACGTAATCCGTATTTTTTTTCCGAGTTACGGCCACAGATATTACTCCACACCCTAACCCTATCCCTAAACCTATCCCTAACCCTAATCCTAACCCTATTCCTAACTCTAATATCTATGGCCTTAACCCGGGGGAAAAAATACGGATTACGGCCCTATTCCTATTATAAAAAAATGACGTCCGACGTAGCCGTAGCCACTGCGTTTCTTGAAACTATTGGTTTGTTGTTGTTGTTTTTTTTCGAAAAAATAAAAACAAAATATTTATAGACACTGCTTTATTTTTAAAAAATCAACAGACATTTCAAATTGTGTCAGCTGTAATTTATTTTAACATAGCATTCCGTTTTTCCTTTTAGGTTTTTTTAATATTGATATAAAAACTTCCTTATCTAAGTTGGCAGTGCTATTAATGAGCCCAAATATAATACCTGAGAAAGGACGAAAGTCACATTAGAGTTAAATAGACAATATACATTCCTGAGATAATATGAGCTTTCCTTTTTTTCTCTGCTAATACACAAAATAAAATATAGTTTCAATTTCCAGTGAGGAAAAAAGATTTGATGTTCAAACTCTAGACACCTACATTGACAGTCAAGATTACTGCCAAGCAACTGTCCGTTCGGGCCACAGGCACGTTCATAATTTCCTGACCAGTAGTTGAGTTCAGCATTGCAGGAGAATGTCATGACATCCCCGTTATTGACAGTGTCACTGACAGATGTCCTGTAAAATGTGCTGACACTTGGTGCACTACAGGTTGTGGTGACTGGGAAATGTTTGATAAAGTTCTTATCACAAGTAAGATGAATGTGAAATGTTTTATTTTTTTTTCTTTATATCAACAATGCGAAATGTTTGACATTTTCTTTGAATCAACAATATATTTAATGCGACATGGTCATTATAGCAGAATATTTCAGAAGGATATACTTTATACGTTAGCAATATGGTAGCTGGAAGATCCATTTACTATGGTATGAATGTGGATACTGAGTATTGTTGGTTTTATTTTTCGTTTTCTCGTGCAGACTGTTTGACATTTAACCTTTCAATTAGGACTAAATCATCGCGAGTTATCTTATTACATCTTAAATTTGGGAACGTGCTATATCTTTCAAAAAGATTTGCTTTAAAAATATAAGTACATATTGTTTTTTACAAAAATATGGTAACATTTATTTAAATACTATTGAAGAATACTGATATTTTAAAACAATTTATAATTCGTTTTTCAAAATGATTTAAGTTTGTTATATAATTACTTCTATGTAAAAACTAAACATTATACTGTATTAATTTTTATTTTAATATACTATCACAATTTTGATTCAATCACTTGAAACTACATATGTTAAGGTCTTAATACTATCAGCCGGCCATGTTCAAAGAGCGAGTGTAGGACAAAACCCCCAGCGGACAAAACCCCCACGGACAAAACCCCCACGGACATAAACCCCAGTGGACAAAACCCCCAGCGGACAAAACCCCCAGCGGACAAAACCCCCACAATATTGTTATAAGCCATTTATTGCAGCTACAATTTATGTTTTATTATTATTATCTTTTAATTAGTTTAACTTTCTGTGACCTGCTTAGCGGGTGGTTTGTAAATCACATAAATCATGTAAATGAATTTGAATTTAAAACCTGTTTTTTTTTATCATAAATGCTCAATATGAAACATAGCCATAGTTATTTTTTTTTTATTTAGCACCTTTTTAACTTATTATTATGTCTTAATTAATTAATTTAAAAAATCTAACTCTTGTAATATTCTCTGATTTTTTAGTGTACATGTATCCTTGAACACACAACTTAACACCACCTTTGTTGTTTTTTATTATCTCCATATTCTAGCTCACGACCTTAAAAATATAATGAAATTTGTAAGACTTGTTTCAAATTGTGTCTAAAAGCTAAATTTACGAGGAAAAAAGAACCCTTAATGAGATATGGAAATTAAACACTTCAAATCGAGTACGCTCAACAATTCCTCCCGAACTAAACTTACATTCTCTTATATAGGCTAGCTGGACAAAATATCCTATCATTCTCAAGTCTCCTGTTTGTTGGTTCCACCCCCATTCAATACATAATTAAGAGTTTGGTAAACTTAGCAGAATAAAGGTGACATTTGTCACATTCTGTGATTTAATGAATGAAATCAAGTCCAAGCCCTACCCTGCTTTCACTTTTTGTCACCTGGGAAGAGAAGGTCTATAGGAGCGATCATAAATAGAATAGCCAAAGGCTTTTGTATTCCCAGGTGGTCAGTGCGTCTGGCACTAGATTAATGAACTACCCACGTCTACGCATATTCCGGAATTCTACTGTGACACTATTCTTTATTGTCTAAAATTCCCCTACCTGTTAAAGTTAATGGGTTCTGTCTCCCTCTCTTTCTACCCGTCTCATATCGAATTACGTTAAACTGTCCCAACGCTTGAACTATGCCCTGACCTACTTTCACTTTCTACATTTTATAATAAAGATTGGGGGGGGATATTACATTTAATAATAAAAGTAATGATTAATTAATAAATAATAATTTTTTAAGTGGGTGTTTTGTCCGCTGGGTGTTTTGTCCGCTGGGTGTTTTGCCCGCTGGGGGTTTTGTCCGCTGGGGGTTTTGTCCGTGGGGTTTTTGTCCGTGGGGGTTTTGTCCGCTGGGGGTTTTGTCCGGATACCTCAAAGAGCTCCTGTCTCGGGGATTTTCTCGAGAAATATAAATTTCGAAAGCTGGTAACAACTTACCTGAGCAGCTGGCGCAAGACTTAGCGCAGTATTGTACCGCACTGTCTTTAGTCTTTGTATGACTGCAGAACCTCGGGAATGTCCGCAGCATGTCTTGGCAGAAATCAAGTTTATCACCACAGCCACCTAGAATTGTGGAGATAGACATACAAGTATAGAGACATAAATCAATATATAGACTGAAAGTTTCTGGTTCAAATATAACAGAATGAAGACATGCTGGTAAACAAACAAATGGAAGGACGGGCATTAAGGGAGACAAACAAATGTACCGCGAAACAGAAGGACAGACAGAGAAATAGACACACAGATATAACAACATAAAGAGGGACATAAGGAACAATAAAGAATCAAATATAACGGGGGACAGATAAGAATTGACGGACGAATAGATGCATGGACTGACCAACAGAACTAGAAACAGACTTTTGTTTGCATAAATAACCACACAACGCTGACTATTACCTTTGCATGCACTGGTCAGTGATGTCCAGCCAAATTGTGTGCAACGCATTTTTTTGACGGGGTCGGAACTGGACGCTGCGCACTTGACCTGCACAATCTCGCCTTCATTGTAGGTTGATTTAGTTGGACTGACCAGTGTACCGTCAGAGGGTACAGTTGGTGTATGACATGTTCCTAGTAAACAAACGTAAAGTATCACTTTCAGTTACCAAAATATTTGAAAGTTTAATACCCCAATCACAAGTTTCAAGCTTTACTCAACAAACAATTTCAGTTCAAAGTGTAGTAATAGTCTGTATATTAAGATGGTGACATTCCACAATTACCACGCCTTGATTTATTATTTGTATTATTCCCCTTTGGAATGTAAGAGTTTGTGTGGGTGTGACCCGTGTTTATGTAAGGTCAATCATTCATTGATACAGTGCATGATTTATATGAGTGATAAAATTGTATCCCACGCATGACCTTCACCGAAAGTTTTGACGGGAAACTACCCAAGTGTCACGGGTTGTGACTAATCTGTCGAAACCATCCCCTTACTCCAATCGTTAACTTAATAGTATTACTAACGTTAATGTGTATATTATACCATGTATAATAATATACGTTCCCGTTCTCAAGTTCCCCACCTTTTTTTACCCCACCCCCGTAATTGCGTCATAGACCAGGTGGTCGGCGGAATCTCCGTCGATGAACCAAAGCAGCGGTTGACAGAAACACGTTACATTCCTCGCGGGATTCTCCCTGGTCACTCGGCCCTGGTCAATTGCCGACAAAGGGATGGATGTCCAGTTACTACTGTCTATGTCGGTATGACGTACTTCTCCCCCCCCCTCTCATCTAGGCTCCACCCCCTAATTTGAAAGTTTGAAATAAACAGATATTATATTTGATTGGCTGGGGGTCACGTGGGAAAAGTGATGTGAGGAATGAAAGATAGATTCGCAGACATTCAACTGAGGGTCCTAGTGGTGACCGGTCGACTTTCGAGTGAGAGGTCGAAAGAGGGAGAAAGAGTGAGATAGACAGAGAGAGAGAAGGGTGATCTATTGAGAGAACGTCCCCCTGATTCTATTAATTGATACTGGATTAATCTTTGACATTTTTGGATTACGTTGCTTATGATTTTAAAGACCACCAGATCTCTGTTACGGACTGGTGTCTCTGTAAATAAATATATTTTGTCGCTGTACACACTTGTGGAATTGATTATTCGTCACTTGTTATACGTTTAATTGTTGGTGAGACTGTGTGTGGTAGAAACACAAATACAAATACGGGTCATCATTGAGTCAGCCCTCATACTCTTAGCAACAAGCCAAGGATACCCTCAAAGGGGTCCTCAACACCAAGCCATAAGTTGACTTAGACTTTCCGTGAAAGGAACCATTGCTGTGAGTCAAGATTGAGTCCAGAGAGGGTAGACACACTGTGAGTTTTTATATAGTATGGTCGGAGCATAGTAAAAAATGTAAAACAAGGCAGTTTCGTGGAGGACGAATAAAGATGATTCTAGGAGTGAAAGTTTATTGATTGATAGATCAAAGGCCCGGTACCCGGACCGGCGTGTTGCTCCTTATAATTGAGTTGTATCCCTATGACCATCTTTACAAATTCCCCAGTCTATTTTTAGCCAGGCAAGAGTTTACTTCTCTTGGGTTTGACTATTTTTAGAAAGCGGAAGGGATACACACGCACAGGCTAGCCGATTATGTATTAGATGTTGTGTTGAGATAGGTGCCGATACTCATTGATGTTGTGTTAAGATTGGTACCGATACTCATTGATGTTGTGTTAAGATGGTGCCGATACTCATTGATGTTGTGTTAAGATGGAGCTGATACTTATTTATGTTGTGTTAACATGGTGCCGATACTCATTGATGTTGTGTTAAGATTGATACCGATACTCATTGATGTTGTGTTAAGATGGAGCTGATACTTATTTAATTTGTGTTAAGATGGTGCCTATACTCATTGATATTGTGTTAATATTGGTAGCGATACTCATAGATGGTGTGTTAAGATTGGTGCCGACACTCATTGATGTTGTGTTAAGATGGTGCAGATACTCATTGATGTTGTGTTAAGATGGTGTCGATACTTATGTATGTTGTGTTGAAATGGTGCTTATATTGACCATATCTTGAGGATATCTCAATGTAAATATCTCGTATTAAAGTTTATTCTTTATTATTATAAGGACTTAGTAGTATCATTATTTTGGAACTGACACACAGAAAAGCATTACAATTTATCATCTTACCATTCAGAGTTTTTCAGCGAATTATAAAGTAACATATATCCTACAGTAGTACTACAGCATATCATTCAAACAAATTTGTGTCCTCAAAAAGAAATTATAAATAAACAAATTAATTAGACCTCAGATCAACACAGTGAATCATAAATTAAATACTCGTATAAATAATTTGGAAAATCAACTGTTAATTCAGCTTTAATTGTACATAAAGGTTTGATGATTATGTTTTAATTTTAATAAATAATACACTAGAGCGATTTTTTTTATAAATTAGTAAACTATCTATTCTAAATTAAAAGAAAACATTGACAACACTAATTATTTCGATGCATGTTCCCATTCATTGTGTTGATGTGAGGTTAATTATTGTCTTACTGACCTCTGTTAGACGGGACGGAAGTGTAAGCACAAGACTTGGCGCATCCAAATTTACTGAATGAAGTTGAACAGAATCCTGGGTCTGAAGCCATAAGTGCTGAGCAGTTCTTTATGGCGTCAACAACAGACTCTATTTTTAGGGATGAATAAATAAGGGTGCAATCAAAAACAGTTAGGAATAAAAAATGCATTATGCAGAAAATAATTTGTCATTATTGCCACAATAATTGTGTACATAGAACACCAGCACATTATTAACAAAAACCATTTAACCAAAACCTATGCACAGCTGTGAAGGAAGATTTTTTTTTCTCTTCAAGCAGAAATACAAGGACATAATCAATGCATACGACTTGATCTTAAGCGCAAGTGTTTCAGTTAGATGGTCAAATTGTGGTCAAATTATGGTCGAATTGTTGTCAAAATGTGGTCAAATGGTTGTCAAATTATCAAAATGTGGTTAAAATGTGGTCAACATGTGGACAAAATGTGGTCAAAATGTGGACAAAATGTGGTCAAAATGTGGTCTAATTGTGGTCAAAAAGTGTCAAATGAAGTAAAAACTTCAGAGATTAATCAAATCTGAGACTTACTAAGACTGCATACATCAGAATAACGCTTCTGACAGGAGGTTCCGTTAATATGGACATAACAGTATGGTTGAAGTAATTCTCCTCCAGGGTTTCTACAGGAGTTTCCAGATTGGAGTAGCCAGATTGAACTGGACCTAGATTTAGAAATAAAAAAACAAAAGCAAAATCGATAATTGTTTTACTAAAAATCACGTGCATGGTCTAGTTATTTCAAGTCACGGTATCAAAGAGATGTCATCAATAGATAGTAATTAGCAGCAAAGAAAAATGAGCAATACAATAGCCGTAGTTAGTTTCAAAGTGTTCACTTTACTCTTATTTGTATTAAACGATTAAATACTTATTAAAACCCTTTTACAAAACGGTATAAAATTAAACTTAATAAAGTTTAGTGTTGCAGGATGTTACAGATTGACAGAGTGTGTAGGGGAGAGTCTGTCACTGGAGACTGAGTGGTGCGCCGCGTGTCTGTGCGTGTAGCTGGACTGTGTGGACAGTTAGTTGATGTCCAGTTGTTGGAGCCAGAATTTGTGTTATCCACCTTGTATGTCTGTGTGTGTGTGTAGCTGAACTGTGTGGACAGTTAGTTGATGTCCAGTTGTTGGAGCGAGAAGTTGTTTTATCCACCTGGTATGCGAGGTCATGCTAATATAGTGTCATTGGTACATCGTATTCAAGTGGTCGGTTTAGATTTTCGTATCGTATCTCAAAGTTGGAGTTAGAGTTTTGTCACTCTAGGTGTGGCTGTGTTTTTAGAGCATTTTCGAGAAAAAATGCTCTATTGTCCCCGTTTTGTCTGTCTGTCTGTCCGTCATCACCCCAGATCTCAGCAACCATAAGTCCTAGACCCATGATGTATATATCATTTTGTAGGTCTTGGCCTGTCATGTGTGCATCAAAAGTCCATTTCGCGATCTGACCTCTGAGGGCCGGGATTCAGTGTTTTTACCGTTTTTTACTATATAAGCTATATTAATAATTCTGTCATCTTCATGGCCCCATTATATACCTTATACGTTCAATAACTCATTAATTTGGTGCGAAATACTGCAACATGTAGTTTTACCAAGATTGACGTCACGCGTGTTCAGAGCTATATCTTTTCGGAAAGTTGTCTAAAATTGGTGCCAAATTCTGTTTCTGTGTACTGTATTTAGCACCAGTAATTGTGATCTGACGAGCCTCAACTGCCCGAAGCGGCTGGTTTTGAGGCGCCAGTGGCCGCCTTTGCCCCTTCTCCTGTCAGTAGAAGCAGTTTCGCCGGGCTTGAATTAAGCCAAACGAGCAGGCCAGGAGCTGGACTTAGCTGTCAGAGGCTATATGAGACGCACGCCATGAGGGGAGCATTTTATAGGCAGTGGGAGCTTATCCCCTACCACCACCACCCCGGCTATGACAACCATTGGGAGGGCAACCCATCTAGGGGAAGGAAAACCCTGATTTTAAACCGCTGCTGCCTTGCAGGCTAACCCAACCATGGGAAAGGCTTCGGGAGTCAACCCCGAGGAAAAATCAGGAGCCGGGGTCCCTAAGACGGATGTACACCATTCACGATGTCCTTCCGGCAACTTCTGCAGCCAAGTCGTCTCCAAGCGTGGTGCTTTGCACCCCCTTGGGCCCCGTCGACAAAGCCGAGAGGGAGGCCCTGTTGTCTGGGCAGCGCAAGGCCTCCACAAACTTCGCCCAGGCCTGCGCTCTGGAGACGTTACTCCAGTCTTGCCTCACGGCGAGAGCACAAACAAGAAGACAGCAGTCTACGGGTTATAAGTCCTTGCTCAATTGGCGTAGAGCTGGACGCCACGGGCTGTCTTCAATGGTGGGAGGGTCCCTCGTAGTCCCACTGGTCAACTACCGCCCGCCTTAAGCTGGGCAGCCCCCGGCCAATAAGGTGTTGACCCGCCACGGCCTGCCTGCTCCAGTGGGTGCCTGGAGCTTAGAGCGCAGCTCAACAGGCAGACCGTTATCACATGCACCAGGAAGACATTCAAAGATAAAGACGGAGTCTCCAGCTCTCCGCATTGCAGGCTGGAACGTGCGCACTATGCGCACCGGACTGACAGATGACTTACAGAAAATCGATGACTTCCGCAAGACCGCAGTCATCGATCTTGAGCTGCACAGACTGAACATCGATGTTGCAGCCTTACAAGAAACGCGCCTCCCAGAGACTGGATCTTTGAGGGAAGCACACTATACGTTTATTTGGCAGGGGAAAGACGTCGAGGAATCCAGAGAACACGGAGTCGGCTTCGCCATAAAGAACACCCTGCTCCAAATGATTGAACCTCCTTCCCACGGCACAGAGAGAATCCTTACCCTGCGTCTATTCACAGCATCTGGTACCGCCAACCTCCTCTGCATCTATGCACCAAACATGCAAGCCAGCACGGAGACTAAAGACCAGTTCTATGAGCTATAAACAGCGCCATTGCCGCAGTCCCTGCTTCGGAACACCTCTACCTTCTGGGGGATTTTAACGCTCGTGTTGGTTCTGACCATGACTCTTGGTCAAGTGTGCTGGGTCACCATGGCATAGGGAAAATGAACGAAAACGGCCAGAGATTACTCGAACTCTGCTGCTATCACGGCCTATGCGTGACAAACACCTACTTTCAGAACAAGGCATGTCACAAGGCGTCCTGGAGATATCCAAGATCAAATCACTGGCACCAGTTGGACCTGATCATCACCAGGCGCGACTCTCTGAATAACGTTCGTAACACCAGAGCCTACCATAGCGCCGATTGCGATACAGACCACTCCCTCATTGCCTCCAAGATAAAGCTGCGCCCCAAGAGACTCCATCACTCCAAAAAGAAATGCCAGCCAAAAATCAACACCAGTCAAACCACCAACCAAGCCAAAAACCAGGAGTTCATAGCAAGGCTGGGGGAACTGCAAAGCTGCAACCAAGAGTCGAATGCAGAAGATATGTGGAATTCGCTCCGGAACACTATCTACAGAGCTGCTGCTCTGACGTATGGTACAAAGGAGCACAAGAATACAGACTAGTTTGAGGCAAACGCTGTTGAACTAGAGCCCGTCATTGATGCCAAGAGAAAAGCACTGATAAGCTACGAACGCGACCCAAGTCAGCACAATCTTCTGGAGCTGAAGGCTGCTCGGAGAAAGGCCCAGCAGACTGCCCGTAGCTGCGCAAAAGACTACTGGCTTCAACTGGCATATAGCATCCAGCAAGCGTCGGAGACTGGCAACATAAGGAGGATGTATGAAGGCATTAAGCAAGCAACTGGCAAATCATCAAAGAAGACTGCACCCTTGAAGTCCAAATCAGGGGATAGCATCACTGACAAAAGCAAGCAAATGGGCAGGTGGGTGGAACACTATCTAGAGTTGTACTCCAGTGAAAACTCTGTCACACAGAGAGCATTGGACGATACAGAAGACTTGACCGTCCTGAAGGAGCTGGATGCTGAACCTACTATGGATGAACTCAGTATAGCCATTGATGCCCTGAACAGTGGTAAATCGCCGGGTGAGGATGGCATCCCGCCTGAAATCATCAAATGCGGAAAACCTGCCTTATTAGAGCCACTCCATGAGCTCCTCTGCCTATGTTGGAAGGAAGGCAGAGTTCCGCAAGACATGCGCAACGCCAAGATAGTCACTCTGTACAAGAATAAGGGGGATCGCAGTGACTGTAACAACTACAGGGGTATTTCATTGCTGAGCATTGTAGGCAAAGCCTTTGCACGCGTGGTCCTCAACCGTCTTCAGGTTCTCGCAAACCGCGTGTACCCCGAATCACAATGCGGCTTCCGACAAGAAAGATCCACTGTCGACATGATATTCTCAGTGCGTCAGCTCCAGGAGAAGTGCAGAGAACAGCAGATGCCGCTGTACATCACCTTCATCGACCTAACCAAGGCGTTTGACTTAGTAAGCAGAAGCGCCTGTTCCGTTTACTGAAGAAGATCGGATGTCCACCTCAGTTGCTCAACATTATAACCTCCTTTCACGATAATATGCAGGGAGTAGTCAGCTACGACGGGGACACTTCAGAACCCTTTACAATCAAAAGCGGAGTAAAACAAGGCTGTGTTCTAGCGCCTACACTATTCGGCATATTTTCTCTATGATGCTGAATTTTGCATTTAAAGACTCTACAGAAGGTGTCTACCTACATACCAAAAGTGATGGGAAGCTGCTGAACATGGCCCGCCTAAGAGCAAAAACCAAGATCCGCACTATCCTTATCAGAGACATGCTGTTCGCTGATGACGCAGCCCTGACAGCACACACAGAGGAACACCTACAGCTCCTGATGGATCGCTTAGCTCAAGCATGCATAGAATTCGGACTGACCATCAGTATCAAGAAAACCAACATCATGGGTCAAGGCATCCCAGCTCCACCCTCAATCACCATCGACAACGAAGTTCTGGAGGTCACCGACAAATTCACATACCTGGGCTCCACCATCACCAGCAGTCTGTCCCTGGATGACGAGATCGACAAGAGGCTTGCCAAAGCAACCATTGTCATGGCCAGACTAAGCAAACGAGTATGGACTAACAAGCATTTGACACTGAACACCAAGCTCAAGGTATACCAGGCATGTATTTTCAGCACTCTTTTATATGGCAGCGAAACCTGGACTACCTATACCAAACAGGAAAATCGACTCGAGAGCTTCCACCTCCGCTGTCTCCGTCGCATCCTTGGCATCAGATGGCAGGACAAAATCACCAACACTGCCGTACTCAAACAAGCCAGCTCACTGAGCATGCATCTCCTTCTGTGCCAAAGACGTCTACGCTGGCTGGGTCATGTGCATCGAATGCAAGATGGACGCATACCAAAGAACATCCTATATGGCGAGCTCGCAACCAGGCATCGCCCCGCTGGTCGCCCGCAACTGCGATTCAAGGATGTCTGCAAACGCGACCTCAAACTGACCGGCATCAGCCTCGACAATTGGGAACAGCTCGCCGACGACCGGAGTGGGTGGCGTCAGGCTGTTCACAAAGGCATCCTTAATGGTGAACAAGTAAGGAACCAACAGCAGGAGACCAAAAGACAGAGAAGGAAGACCGCACGACAGAAACAGGCCCTCGGTCCCCCACCCAGCTTCATTTGTGGCCACTGCGGAAGAGTCTGCCAGTCCAGGATCGGTCTGCTGAGTCACTCAAGATCCTGCTATCAAAAAACGACTAGATGACTAACCAGAGCGCTACCATCATCTTTCACGATGGACGGTTTGCCTACTATACTAATTGTGATCTATTCGCCATACAAATTTAATTTTATTTATTAAGAAACTCATCAAATGAAATAGTAAGCTTGGGTTCTAAGTTTAATTGAAAGTATCAGAGCTATGCAACAATTGACGGAGTTTTCGGACGATTAAATGACTACAATTTCGAATGTTTTCAATTATGAGTCCTATTTCAGTAACCACAAACCACTTGTAGTTAGATGTAAGATAAATATTTACTAAAAGCTAACATACGTACTGATACATAACACGAAAATGCGCTAACACGTCATGTGTCCAGAAAGGAACAGGCTTATTTTACTTGTTTTTTAAGAACCCTAGATAATGTGTAATTGACACCAGATGTGTAATAAATATTCCTGTCACCGTATAACAAATGTTCCTAGTTCATCATGTAACGAATACGTTATGATAAAGTAAAACAACTGCGGTGCTTTATGGTTCATAACATGTTTTATCACATAACAAGTAACGAATAACACAATATGAAATAAAATAAATATGTGAGCAGTTAATCCATTATGTAAGAATACAACTCCCTATGTAAACAGCAATTCAATTATTTAGAAAATGAATTATCACATATATTAATCTTATCTCACTTATCATATAAAACAATATCACTTCTCATTAAATAAAGATTATCTCTATGACTCGCACTATCTCCTCTGTTGTGACTATATCTTTAGAACTCTCTTCTATATGACTCTCTCGTATCTGACCCTCTCGATCTACAAACTGCCTCTTATATATCTTGCTTTATACCAACTCGAACTTTCTACAAACAGCTACAATGGAACACATAGACGATCATAATTTTTTTTAAATACATTCCCTGAGTCCGTAAACGACCAGACTCTGACCTCATGGCCGCTAGCTTGACCTCACCACACAAACACATATTTGTGCGTGTAACACACGCAACTACACTATGAAAAGTTTTTTTTTTTTGGTTGTCTGAAGAAAATTTCACCACTTAAACAAATTTTTTAAATTATTATGTTTTTTCTATTTAATTTTTTTTTTAATTTATCACACGTAATACGTTGAAAACGCAAATTCGCCAGAGAGTTAAAACTCCCAGTGCTGCCTGAAAAACACTTCATAACTGGCACGCAACTGGCCAATCCGGCAAAAGTATACATTTAAAATATTTTGCACTTTCAAAGATTTCCTGAAATGTGTATGTGTTTGTGCATCTAATAAACTAATGTTCTTTCTGTTTTATGAAAACGATTTGGGTTATAGATTATACAATCTACTTTTAAGCAAATACATATTTGGAAATAATTATCAAACATATTGACAAGTATAGTTGTCTAAAAGTTAGCACTGTCAAATATGTATTATTGTACAAACTTTGTCTTCAAATGTATTAAAAATTCTATTTATATTAATAGATAAGTACATATTGAGAAATTGTCATATTATAAGTAAATATTTCATAATTTCTGAATAGCAAATTCTATTTCATTTTCTAAATTTTTAATCTATATCATCGGTTTACAATCTTACTTTGAAAAATCAATGCAATCTACTGCCTTGGACCAATGGAGATACTCCTCAAAAGTTTCTGAAATGTAGGTATTCCCTGAGTAGTCTGCACCTTTTGAAGCCACGTCGTAACACACGTCTTCAGCTGGAAATTGGTAGTTTGATTTAATTTTATTTATATTCAGACTGAGATTCTACAAAAGAAAAATAATAAAAAAATAACAACCGTATTCAAACTAAAACCAGTCCCCGAATTATTAGTATGTGTGTCTTTTTCCCTGTAATTAAAAGTATTTTCACTCGTAGACCCTATAAAGCAGTGGTCCCAAGCCCCCGGGATCGGTTCCGGTCCATGGAAAGAATAATACTGGGCCACCCAAGACAAATTAAACTTTTTCATTTGAATTTATCTATCGCCTGATTGTGCGACTTTCCATGGACGAGAAATAATATACCTCCCACCCCTCCCTCTTCAAAAGGGCCGCGGTAAAATTATCCAACGCTGACCGGTCCGTGATAATTAAAAGTTTGGGACCCTATGCTATAAAGTGTAAACCTAAATTGGGATGAGGTTTCCTTGCCCTTTTCCTATCAGTGTTGATGTAATGACATGACTAAAGACAAGTGTGACTCACGTGTAATCAGTGTTGCTGTAATGACATGACGAAAGACAGATTCGACACACGTGTAATCATTGTTGCTGTAATGACATGACTAAAGACAAGTGTGACTCACGTGTAATCAGTGTGGCTGTAATGACATGATATCAGACTATGTTACTCACATGTAATCAGTGTTGCTGTAAAACTGACTCCCTTCTTCCTGGTGACGTCAAACCCTGACCAGAATTCAGCAGTGAAGTAATCACCTTCTGACACAGCATCTTTAGGCCAGTTGGTTGGGTCAATTCTGATAAATATAAACAAAGTCGCGGTCGAGTCTTAGTAAAAATAAAAAAAAAAGTGGGATAAAGTAAAAATAAATATATTTATAGTTGAGTAAACCAGTAAGTATCATATTTTTCATTTTTTTTCAGACATATTTATAAACTTACATGTATGTCAGAAACCTCTCACTTTATTTCATATAGTTGTGTACACTTACTTGTATGGATCATGCCGCTTTCATATAATTGTGTACACTTACTTGTATGGATCATACCACTTTCATATAATTGTGTACACTTACTTGTATTGGTCATGCCACTTTCATATAATTGTGTACACTTACTTGTATGGATTATACCACTTTCATATAATTGTGTACACTTACTTGTATGGATCATGCTACTTTCATATAATGGTGTACACTTACTTGTATGGGTCATGCCACTTTCATATAATTGTGTACACTTACTTGTATGGATCCTGACACTTGTGGAATCTCTTGTACTGAAACGTGGCGTCATTGGTTGTACTTAGATCTACTGTGTTGAATGTAATTTTAATTCTTGAACCTGGTGGAACCTGAATATAACATGTCTACATAAAGCTTGTACCTATTTCTACAGTTCTTTCTTTAAACAATTTAAACGAAAAACAAATAGTGATTTAATGTGTGATATATTGGAATTGATTTAACAAAGTGTTGACCTTTATAGATATATTTAGTTATTATTTCAGACAAAATTCTATTTAGTATTTAGCCTTGTCGATTTTCACCAGTAAAAAAATAAATATGTCAATTTATTAAAGCAATAATCAAAACTGAACCAATTAGGAGTGTGAAGACATTTTGGAATTGCAACATACCCTGCTTCCACTTGATGATTTCCGTAATAGTCAACAGGTCGTGTACTTTGTTATAGAACTATTTCTTTATACATGTACAATATAGAATCCTTAAGTTTAATGGCAGTGGTCATGTTTGTGTGGCCAAAGTTTATTAAAAAAACAAAACAATTGTACATTTGACTATTACAGCAGGGAAGCGTTTGATGGTTGTGCGCATGACCATAGACGAAAATCCATCGAGGCCGAGAGAGAGGGAACATTAACCCATGACCCATGTGACCCATCCAATTTTGTGACCCATTTGACCCATTGGCCCATTACTTGCTCTGATCATAAATACAACAGCATTGCAACTGTCCTAAACATCAATCTCACAACAGTATGCCATTTGACTTCAATATCCCACTTTTCCCGCTAAATTATATCTTTTCATCAGACGCACACATTTATATGTACATAGCCATACATAAAAAAAAGAAAAAAAACATATTGCAATAAAATTAAACAATGCGAAATTACACAACGAGCGAACGAATCATGATTTCCTTCTGGTGGGGGGGGGGGGACAATGAAACCTGCCCCACCCCCCACCCCTTCTCTAAAAATAATGATAATAATAGACCTAAATCTCAAACTTGTAAATATCGTTGTATATTTAAAGAGACCCCACTATTTACTTATTCGCTCGGGACCCTAGCCAAACATAATCCGCAACGGATTATATTTACCTTTTTTTAACTCTAAGTACAGAAATGTTATGACCAATGGGGGGGCGGGGGCTGTTAGTTAGATTAACTACATCAACATAAACATTTTAGTGTTTTCATACGTCAACATTTTTTATATTCTTTATCCGGCCATATTAGTTCTGTGTTTTTATCCGAACAAGTTCGTTTGTTGTATATATCCGCCCAAGTTAATTCGGTGTATTTACCCGCACAAGTTATTTCGGCGTATATATCCGCCCTTTTTTTTTTGTTATATCAGCCCAATTAAGTTTAGTTTGTTGTGTTTATCAGCCCAATTTTGTTTGCTATATCAGCCCAATTAAGTTTAGTTTGTTGCGTTAATCAGCCCAATGTTGTTTGTTATATCAGCCCAATTAAAATTTGTTTGTTGTGTTAATCAGCCCAATTTTGTTTGTAATATCAGCCCAATTAAGTTTAAATTGTTGTAAATATCCTCCCAAGTTAATACGGTGTATTTATCAGCACAATTTTGTTTCATATCAGCCAAGATAAGTTTAGTTTTTTTATATTTATCCGCCCAAGATATATTGAGCTTTGGTTGGAGATAATAAATTTCACCGTTATTCATCCCACCTCTAATTCTAGAACAAGTGCTTCTGACAAAAAGTCTAAACGGTTCAGCGTTAGGCAACTCAGTAGGGAATATGGAGGACTCTTGGAATCTGCAGCAGTACTTCTGGGTGAGATTGTTGCCGTTGATTGTGGTGTCTCCTACACTACCATTGATGGTGATGGCTGCCAGAGACTGGATGTCCGCTTGAGACTCCACGAAAGCTGAAAAAAAAAACTTTACTAATGATTACTGGTAGGCCAGACAAGTGGTTCTCAAACAGGATGGATCGCGAACTGATTTGAATTTGGTAGTCAAATGATTAATAATTACGGAACCAAAAAGTAAATAATGTTTAGTTTTGTTTTTTACAAATAAGTCGCAAAAACAATAAGAAAATTCCTAGTGATTGGAAGATAGCAAAGAATGGCTGGCAAAACATGTTTCTTTGTAGCTGGCACGTATAGTGGGAATAAAAGCAATAACAATAAACACTTGTATTAATATAGTTGTGGCTACCCGAGGTACTCGTGTCACAATTGGCAGTCAAAACCTAATCAGTCGACTCGCAACTAAAATATCACTTTCTTTTATTTTAATTGGAGTGTTGGCACTTCGCTATAAATGATGTTTTTTAAGTTGAGTTCTGGGCACGCGGCCGAAAATAAGGTTAGCCACCACTGATATAGGTTATTTCTTAATATCACCTTTTAATGATTATTTAACTACCATTTTTGATCTGGTATTAATTTTAAAAAAAAAATAATGTCTTAGTAATTATCTTAGGAATGTCCTCTTGTCAGTCTGTGAAATGTTTCATATGTCCATTAATTGGTTTCTTCTTTACAATTTATTTAATAACTAGATTAATGAGATTATTTCATAAAAATTGAACAAAAAAGTTTTAATATCCTTGTACAAGTTAAGTGGTAAAATGTTAAACTTCCTTAGCAGATTTTTTTTTATCTGGCAGAGTTATAGTGGGACTGGAGGTGAGGGGGATGTTGTCTGACAGATAAGACGGATATGTAATATTCTTACAATATTCACATACCCATATGTTGATGCATTATTGATATATGATGTGAGTAGACGATGTGAAACACTACGCTTGAATTGAATATAATTCATTCATTCAGAAAATATATGAATAGCCCTAAATATGCGTTACAGTTAAGAAAAAAATTAAATGCAATATAACTTCAAACATATTTTTATAGAATATTTATGAACGAATAAAAATCGCCGGTTGTATTATTCAAATGTATTTAATGTTGCTACTTAGCGATGGATAGAAATAGCAACGTTGTATTTTTTGTGTAACGTTATGTAATTTTTATTATATTATTATGTTCTAGTGTAGTGTTGATCTTATCTCTTTGGTTCACTTGAGGTAGCGTTCAATTTCGTTGTATTCACAGACAACACACCATGAATGAAGCAATGTTCCACGATTCAAATGACGTTTATCATATCATAAGAAAAACATACATGAAATGTAATCATATGCAGCAGTATTCACAAATGCCTGAAGAAAATATCGAAGTATTCTGCCGTCTCGAAGGATTGAAATAGAAATATTTGAACAAAAATAGACTCTGACACAATTTAACTTCTCTCTGACTATACTACCATCCCGAAGGATTGAAGTAGTTATACTGTAATAATCTGTAACTCTAATTTCGTCTACTAAACTGTCGTAGCTAACTTTCACTACTAGTATACTACCGTCCCGAAAGATTGAAGCAGATAGAAATCTAACATCTCCCCATATGAGGTGGCCAAGCAATCTCATGATTCTAAGACCCTAACTCTTCTGATTGGCCCTTCTACCCATTTCTAACTCATTTACATAATTAGGACTCTTTTTCCAGCCTAGTGATTGGGTCAGCCAAATACCCATTTTAAGGTTAGCATCCCTTTGATACCTACAATTAAGTTTGCTTTTACCTACGGTTAAGGTCACTGACTTGTATCAACTTGATATAAAGAAAGTTCGTTGTCCTGCTTTAGCTCAGGAACCAGTGGTGCTCCCCCTTGACACCTTAGACAAAGGCTTATGTATTTTGGATCTTACTTTCCTACCTGGGTCACTGGAAATTTTTATAGAATCTGACTTGTACTGTTAACCTTACTCTACCAAACAAAGATCTAACCCTGAACTTTTAATTAACAAAATTATATAAATGTGGTACTGGACTTATGAACTTTTTAACTTGACAAACTGAAATTGACCATCTTATCAGTGGTTCTAAAGTTGTAGGGATATCCCTAAAGCTATCGTTACAGAAATATTTATTACCCTACATTTTGTTCACAGGTACTATTAAGTCGAGTTTTGCATGGTACCTATCATAGATATATTTAGGAACATCGAATGGTTGAGTTAGAAGCGATTGTAGCTAAAATTTTATTTGGACAAAAACTAGAAATTACAAAATAAAATAAATTTTGTTGCCGCCTAGTTTCTCAGTTTCAAGTTTACATGGCAACATATTTTTTTAACTGGAAACTGTCGCCAGTTCTATAGTCATGCTCTGGCAATCACTAGTGCCCCTGGCTTAATTTTAGTAGAATACTATAGGTAGGCTGATGCGTGATTGTGCTGGTCATAGTCATATTTATAGCGATCAATATAATGGTACACAGTTTATTGACTATAGTTCGCATAATCATTCATAATAAAAATGACTACAAGTTGAAATATATTTTATAAATATATATATATATACAGTGGCGCAACTAGGGGGGGGGGAGGGCATTGGGGGCATTTGCCCCCTCCGAAATAAAAAAAAATTAAAAGATTAGAACAAAATTTGTTTAGAATAAAATACAAATAAATAAATAATTTGATTTTTTAATACAAGTGATTTTTTTGGCCCCCCCCCCCCTGAAAGTTTGGTCTAGTTGTGCATCTGTATAAATATATATATATATATATATATATATATATATATATATATATATATATACATGTATTTGTTGGAGATTTGTCCGCTGGGGGAGTTTGTCCTAGGGGGGGGGGGTTGTCCGTAGACTGTTTTCCAGATACCATCTGTCCTATTCCTTATGATCACTCCTGGTTTGATTATCGTGTTGTTCCCCTTGTGTATGTTAGGTGCTTGTGACATGGTTTCGTATAGTCAAGCATGCATACAAGTGATAATCACCTATGATTTGGCGAAAAATCACTCATGCAATAGACTTCACCTTGAGTTTGGTGGGAATCTACCCACGCAATAGCATTGACCTTCAGTTTTTGCGGGAGTCGTGGGTGGACAAAGTGATAAAAATAGTGACAGAAAAGTTTTTAGAGATTTCATGAAGTGGAGAAAGAGTTCATATAGTGTAGACACACACACACAGAGTGATGTATTCATCGATGTTGTATTGACGTAGTAGGGTGATGTTTATATTGATCATATCTGTAAACATCTGTGTATTAAAATGCATTTGTTATTTTTATGAGTCATGTCGTGTTATATTTGGAATGCATGTGAGATACGACAGTATCATTTTTATTAAAGAGTCTAATAGCATAGCTAACAAAGTTGATATCAACCTTTTCAAGCCATGCAATGAAATGCCAAGAGTAACACAGATTCATCTACACTGTGAATGGATACGATCATTTTCAGTAGAGCTGCATACAAAATGGCGCATCAATCACGAAGGATTATATTTCATATTATGGTTGTTCATTGTCGATACTTTTACAGACTTTCTAATCACTTAAATCTCTTTTATGCAGTCCTAAGCTTTTAATGGTATCCATTACTGTTCCATTTAATTTCTGCATATGGTTTATAAAGCTTTTATTTATTATTAAATGGAAACGTCTGTACGTGCGAATATACTTTTCTGTGTACATTTATCAGATCTTTTCGTCTCAAGTTTTGCATTATTTTATGCTAATAGCAGTGGCGTCACTATGGTTGGTGTCACTCGATGATGCGGAAAAATGAAGACTTTCACCATGAGAATGGTAGACATTTCCAATTTTCCTGCACAAGACAGAATTTACTTTAAAATACTTTAGCGATAAAAACGATATTATTGTTGAATATAATTAAGAAAGATATGAATTACTTTCCTTTTTTATGACGCGTTTGAAAATAACTCCAGATGGATTCGAGCAGCTATGAATTGTATTCATTTACCTTAGCTCCAGACGCTCTGCGTGGTGGCACACTGTGCTACTGCACTTGTTTCTAACTATAAAAAAGTTCCCTTAGCCCTAAAGGGCCATCGGGGCAGATAAAGTGTAGAATTCATCTGTTTCTATAACCTCGGCATGTGAAGGGATTGCGTGGTTAGCACAACGCCCAGCCGCCTTTACTTCCCAACTTAAAGTCAGGTACCCATTTAAAGCTGGGTGGACTTGTGGGACGACTATGAAACAAATTTCACCTGGAAAAAATCCCATGGTTCTCACCGAGTATCGAACCCAGGACTCTCAGGTCGACAGTCGAGTATCTACACCACTCGGCCATCCGTCCCACTGTTTTTAACTATGATCGCTTATAACACCGACTATACCTGCTCTTTCTGCTATGAAATTTAGAATTGTTCAATTTTGGTGTCATCTCTATATTGGTGTCACCCGGTGCGCCCCACCCCCTCTAGTGAATCTAGTGACTATGGGTGATTAAGTAGTAAGTTTGTGTATTATTTGGTTAATGAACAACATTTGCCCCTGTTGACAACTCACAAGTCCGTTCACCATTGGAGACAGCTCCAACCTACTGTGTGGGCTGGTTGCTTCCCCTGTATGAGCTAAAACTGGCTGGCTAAAGATTCGCTTATTGATAGTGGCTTGGTAGGACATGAATATTTTTATTTAATAATTTTTTTTTTGCCTTTTGTTGGTACACCGTCTTTCATCGTTCGATACATTTCCCATTGTCATTAGTTGATAACATCGCTTTATTTTTTAAATTAAGTGACTTTTTTTTTGTCATTGTCAGCAAATTTAGGCAGAGTACATAACCCCTATTTATTGGACTAAGAGAATCCACTGATTAAAAACAATACCAGGGCAGGTAAGCTTTTTGACACAGGGGCCGCATTGAATTCTTAAATTTTACAGAAGTTTCAAACCAAGATCAGATGGAAAGTCTGCCTATACAAAAGAACTTTGCACATTTCTATTAATGACTATACCATTAATAGCAGATTACAATACCCCCCGGGGCCACCCCGGAGCTGACAATAGTTATCAATTTTGGTTCAATTAAAGAAAGAACCAAGCTAAACCAGCCCCACGGTCATGTTGTAGTTAAAGCTGTACTGCCTCTCAGTCCTTCCAGCCCAGTTCCACCACAGCAAGTTGTCGACTCTCACTGTTTCGCTGATGTATTGTGTGTCTCCATGGCAACTCCCCGCTTCTCACATTACTCTACCAATAGACGCATAGTATCTGTAAACGTATGTTGAAATAATTTCTTTTACAATTTTTATGTGATAACTGTTCTAATTCGCATAGTTCTATACATTTTAAATTAAAAGGAAATAAATCGCAAATCGAAAATAGACAATCCCTAAGACAGCTGTTATTATTATATCAATATTTCAAATAACAGGGATAGATATTAATAATATACTTAACGCATAAACTTGTGTTATCAAGTGTTTTTTTTCTTGAGTACTTGATGTCCTACAGCGAGTGTTACATGAGTTGTCAAAGTAAACAGGGCCGGTAAAGGAGTTGAATTTAACTTTGAACAGGAAACTCACACAAGTTTTACAAAATGTACACGACTACGATGCGGCATCAGTTGGCATTGTTTGTGTGTATTTATCTGAGTAAGTTATATTAAACAGATAACAGATAAGAGTATATAACTATATTGTTTGTGGGTATTTATCTGAGTAAGTTATAATAAACAGATAACAGATTAGAACATATAACTATAAATGAATTTAAAATAACAAACAATAGTTTTTAATTTCACTTATCAGTTATTTATATTGTTAATTTTTTATGATATATTTGTAACTTATTTTTATCTTCGCCGTGAATAAACATGTTTGTGATTCTCAACCGACGGCACGCGTACCCTAAGTGTTGCGGGGGAAAGTTACACAAAGGCAGGGACGAGGCGTGAGTGTTGCAAGTCATAATCAGATTTATAGAAAATGCTATATAATGGTAATGTGTTTATTGAATTGAGTTAGCATAACCATTCATTATTTAATAACTACATAATTAAATATATATATAACTTTCATTGATATATATATCAAATATGTTGTTAGTGCAATTATTTATACAAATATACAAATCTTTGTTCGTTTGTGCTTTGTATACAACATGAAAATATCAATACTTTTTTTCTCTAAGAGTAATGACCGGCAACACTCACGCCTCGTCCTTGCAAAGGGGTATGCGGTGGCATATCCATTTCGTTTAAAAAAAACCAGTTAAAATAAGGTCGCTAGTTTATTGCCTTCCCTATAACCAAACCACACGCGCATGTATCGCATTGAGGAGACAGGCAAATTTCATTATGAATATGAGTACATGCACACTTCTTCGCGTGGGGAAGGATGGCCGAGTGGTGTAGATACTCGACTGTCGACCTGAGAGTCCTGGGTTCGATCCTCGGTGAGGCCCATGGAATTTTTCCAGGTGAAATTTGATGCAAAGTCGTCCCATAAGTCCACCCAGCTTTAAATGGGTACCTGACTTAAGTTCGGGGAAGTA
The DNA here is from genome assembly GCA_021962125.1 of Bulinus truncatus. NCBI lineage: Eukaryota > Metazoa > Mollusca > Gastropoda > Planorbidae > Bulinus > Bulinus truncatus. The sequence continues at coordinate 2,161,089 of JAGDYQ010000020.1, forward strand.
AAGGCGGCTGGGCGTTGTGCTAACCACACAATCCCTTCATATTCCGAGGTTATAGAAACAGATGAATTCTACACTTCTTATGCCCCGATGGTCCGTTAGGGCTAAGGGAACTTTACTTACACTTCTTCGCGAACCTGCAAGTTAGAGCTACCCTCGAGCATACTTTCGCACTTTGAGGGTATAGTCGCGAAATAAAAGATTGAGTACCGCCGGTCTATGTCAGCAGAAACTTCAATTATAGCCTCGTTTTGAGTGGATTTTTTTTTGACAAGTGTCAAAGTTCACCAGTTTTTCACATATGGATATATTGTCTGTTGATCTTTGAGTATAACAGTTTGTCACATCCAGATGTAGTTATTTGAGTCACTTAGACAGACACAATAAAATGACTAATTTAATCATAACCCCGATGTAGAACGCACTAAAAATGTACAACATCGGCGTCAGACCTAAACTTTTCCCGCCAAATAATTTTTACCGTGGAATATTCTATACCTCGGAATATTTTCACCGCGGAATAATTTTGACCGCGGAATAGTTTTTACAGCTGTATAGTCGTTCTTGTTTTCTGAGAGCTTGGAAGAGATTTTACACTTTTATGACTTACTGTCAGGTCATTATATAACGATTTGGTATTAAAGAACGGGATTAATAAATAGGTCAACACAGGTCATTTTTATTTTCCTAAAAAAAATAGGTCGAACACATTTCACGAAAATAATTTAAATACCGACTTAATTATTCAAACGTACCTCAATGATTAAAAATACTTACATAAGACTGCAAATACAAATATTCAATTATGAGCAAATTACTTTAAAGCAAAAAAAAAAAAACTGTAATTGACGAAGTTTTTGTTCATTAAAAAAAAGCCAAAAATATTTACCATGCTTGGGGCACCTTTAAAAATAAATAGAATCTAATAAAACTTGGCAAGGATGTTAGTTAGCTTCAAATACAACTATGTGTTGCTATTAAAATAGCAATTTTAAACAAAACTAATTTTCGCACCACCCTATTGTACACACACCAGACTTGAGTTGTTCTGTATTCATCTGTCACATGGCTGTACACAAATACATTTTTTTGACCTCACGCATTCAGTTCAAGACTTAGATTACTCAAAGGTAACGTCCATCACCGGTCAGCTTTTGACATAAGCGTAAAATTATTTCATTAAAAATATTTGTTAAACCTGAGGATTTAGTAATATTTTCATCGTATTTTAGCATTACTTATTCATTTTTTTTCGTCAAGCATAGGGATTATTTCATTACAATTTTTGTTAAATTTGGGGATAATTTCATTCAATTGTTTGGTTAAACCATACAATTAATTGTTTAAAATCAAAGGTATTGAGTGTTTATTTTTTCTTTTATGTACCACTGGATGTAGCACAGTAGTGATATGTTGTCAAAATGCTAATTTTACTTTGATTTCTATTCCGTATATTCCATTCTATCTTGTTTACAGTTTTAAAAACTAACATTTTCACATGGACAAGCTTCAGGTTCGGGTTTTTGATTTTTATAATTTTATTTTCTCCTTTAGGTTCGGTTTTTTCGTTTCCGTTGAAAAGTTGCAGCACTGACAACCAAATCTTATTTGTGATAGACTGTCGTCATCAGGTCAGAGAACAAATAGATTTCATCAACCAGACTTTAGACTATCTTCGTTATAACAGGAACTGGACGTTGGGCAATGTTTCCTACATGACACACGACGATAAAGAACCAACTACTCTTGAAGTGCTGACTGAAAACATCACAAAGACGTCAAATGAGATATCGAATCTATGTAACGGCACGATTTCTGTTCATGACATGTTTCTCAAGACAAATTTAGAAATGAGGATAAAACATTCTATTCTGAAACTCAGTGTGATTTTTTTTAAATATAGAATTCGAAAAAACGGAGATAACCCGAGAGATTGCAGATAAACAAAACGATGAAAATGAAAACAATCGATTTTTTATATTAAAAAAAAACAGAGATGAATGAAATTCCATCTAATTACTTTCATTATGTCAATTCTTTCGAAAATTTGAATATTTTTAATGTGTTCCCTAAAATTTGCGACTTAAAATGCACCGAGACCAACCTGACTTTTGTTTCAAAGGATTATAAAAAATCATTTTACCATGTTGAATATACAGACATCAGTCACAAAGAAGGTGTTGAATATTGTGACGAAATATACAACAGTTATTTGATTTCTGTAGAAACCTATGAGGAATTAGATTACTTGATGTATACGATATTGAAAAAACACCTATTGTTAAATGTTTTAAAACCAATTTATTTCCATTTAGGTCTTGTAAAGCAGAAACCATTTGGAAAAAGTTTCTGGTCATCTGGAAATCCCTTTAGTTTTTATCACACCTTAGAACAACAACAAACACCACAATGTCTGTATTTTATGTACAACACAAACATCAGCGATACTTCAACGTTCAAACATAACAAAAGTATTTGGAGATATCTAAATATGATTGACTGTGATCAAATTATTAATGAGACCTACATTGTCTGTGAGTGTCACCAGCAACTACAGACAGAAGTAGATTTGGACTTCTCACTTTTGAACAAGCCAGACATATTCGGTTTAGTTCCAACGATCCGTGTGGTGTTTTATTCAGTATTTAACACTGATGGAAGACGTGACCTACGTACGTTAGATTGCACAGATGCCAGATACACACCATACGAAGAAAATAATTATTTTTGCAAAAAAAAACAAATCTGGTTTCATTCATACATACGTATGTCAGGTCAACTTTTGTGAAAAGATATGGCAATAACTTATGTTATTCTAGATGTAGTGACTTCTCTACACTTAAAAGTGGAAGTGAAGTAAACGCAAACATAGCGACGTCCAAATCTTACTGTTATGAATATAGAAAACCTGAGTGTCCGTCAGGCATAGGAAATATGCCCAAAGATTTATCAATAGTTCCTTAAAAATCATACGATGACTCTTCTCCTAAATGTCTAAAGAATGGCTATCATTTCAGTTGTAAAGACAACTCCCACCTTGAAAACTGTGAACATTTCCAATGCCCAGATGGTTTTATCAAATGCCCACATTCCTATTGTATTCCACTGAATTCTGTAAAGTATGTTGATTGTCAATGTCCATTGGGTGAAGAGAAAAACTTATTTGTACGAAGCAGGAGAATATTCAGGGAGGATAAGTTTAGAAATTAAAGATATTTGCATCAACACACAATATTTTAAACGATTTCCTAAAGCACAAATTTCTTACATCTGTAATGAAAACTGTCCAATTGGTTACAGCTGCATGTCGTACAGAGCTAAAGATAACTTAACGCGCTTTGCCCAAGAGAACATCCAGCTATATAACGTATCAAATTCCTTGCTCCCTTTTGTCGATAGTTACTTTAATATTCCACACCTACACATTGTTGAGATTAAAGTCCAAGACTGTAAAATACAAAATGTTGACAAAGATCTGAGACATTGGAAAAAAAACACAAACTGTTATACTGGACCTTAGTAGAAATCAAATAAGTAACAGCGATGACCTAAGATCGGTAACATCAATGACAACTTTACTGTTTCGTAATCTTTCGCGTAATGTCCAGTTGAGTTTAAATGACAAGTTTGAGTTTCCATACACTTTAGAAGTTATTGATCTCTCGTATACGTCTGTTGAGTCACTTCCGGAGAACATTTTTGGAGTATTACACAGCCTACGAATGTTGAATCTGAGTTATACTAAAATACATAAGTTTGAAAACATGGGATTACCGCGCTACTTTACATTGGACATATTGAACATAGAAGGTGTAATGATGACAGAGATTAATACTGATTTCTACAAAGGGCTTACAGTAAACACCAGTCTCATGTCCAGTGATTTTAAATTGTGTTGTCCACAAATACTTGGAAAAAATATACATTTTGGTAAATGCCACGCCCCTGATGACATAATCTCTTCATGTAAACACATAGTTGGGGACACATTGAAGAGAATTTTAGTTTGGATCATTGGTTTGTTGACGATTGCAGACAACGGCATTGTGTTGTTTTACAGAGTTGTGTGGAGCAGCGAGAAAATATTTCAAACAGCTTATGGTCTTTTTGTAACAGGTCTGGCCGTCTCGGATCTCCTTATGGGCGTCTACTTGATGATCATCGCTGTTGTTGATGTAGTCTATGCTGATGTTTATGTTGTGTACGATGAAAGCTGGAGAAAGAGTTTTCTTTGTCACTTTTCTGGCTTTTTATCAACACTGTCCAGTGAAACTTCAACATTTTTAATTGGACTGATTACTTTGGATCGTTTCATGAGTATCTCTTATCCTTTCAGTGCACATGATACTTCAACAAGACTTAAATGGAAAGGTTTCATTTTAACTTGGGTGACTGGTTTCGTCTTGGCTTTAATTGCTGCAGTTGTACCTAAATGGCAAATCTATTCTTCAAATGGATTATGCCTGGCACTGCCTCTTAGTACCACAGGATCTTACAAACTGCCTGGTTGGGGAATTTTCCATGGCTGTCTACGTCATCCTAAATTTTGTTCTGTTTCTATTTATAGCTCTAGGCCAGGTGGCTATATTTGCGAATGCCATGAAGACGAGGAATCTACCTTCCATGAGACATTGTTCAGAGAGGAGAGCCCAGGACTTGAACATAGCCAAGAAACTTGCTTTTGTTGCTGTTTCAGACTTTCTGTGTTGGTTTCCCATCGGCATAATGGGAATACTGTCTCTGATTGGTCAAGAGTTTGACAAAGAAACGTACGCATGGATGGCAGTGTTTGTATTGCCAGTAAACTCTGCATTGAATCCAATGATATATCCCAGTCATTGTAGACAGGCTCACATCTAAAAATTAATACTTTTTTTTATAATTGATAGCAAAACATTTAGTCAGTTATTACAATTGACAAAATGTTTTTTTAACGATGTTATCTAATTGAATGATTCTGGACTTCATATACTTTCAAGACTGTATAAAACAACAGGGAGAACTCTCTAACAAAACAGTTACTCCAGAATTCGATATGTACCTAATTAAAGCATAAGATAGTCTGGTACGATTGGTTTGAGATTATAATTAGAATGGACTAACGCTAAGTGACTGTTCTAGCCAATGAAAAAATACTTGCTTTCACAAAACTAAATAATTAAAATAACGTGTTTTTTTTAATTTATTAAAGACCCTTTTTTCAGTATTAATTAAATCACATTTTAGATTGTTCTTATATCAAATGAAGCACACTATAATAATGTATAACTTGTTTCATCATTCAATATTTTTAATAATATTAATTTATCGCATTAATCTAGTGATAATATTTTTCTAATCTTTTTTTTAGATGTAAGTTAAAATCATTTTGGCTAGGCATCTACTTTTATTGCGTGTTTCTTGAAAGCGACAAAATGAAAACAAACAACAAATTAAACACCAACAACACCACAGAACTAACCCTTGCTAAAGAACTAACCCTTACAACAGAACTAACCCTTGCTACAGAACTTACCCTTACAACAGAACTAACCCTTACAACATGGGGGGGGGGGGCTCAAAAACTTTGGCGGGTGTACAAACTGCAACGGACTGAGAACATCATGTAAACATTCACGAAAACAATGAAATGATGAGGAAACGATGAAATAATGTGGAGACAATGAAATGATGAGGAAACAATGAAAAGATGTGGAAACAATGAAATGATGTGGAAACAATAAAATGAAGTGGAAACAATGAAATGATATACAAACAATGACGTAACATCAAAAGGCGAGTTTTATTTTAACCCGTGGCACACAGTATTGCGTTAATAAAAAAAAGGGGGTTTACAGATGTTGGAAGTTTGGAAAAGGGTTCCACGACTTTTCGACTCCGGGACATTTCGACCCGGGACTTTTTGAGCTCGGGACATTTCGACCAAGGGACGGTTAAAACCCACGGAGCGTTCGACCCCGGGACAGTTTAACCCAGGGAAGTTAAACCTCGGGATAGACTGTAATTAGAGGCAACTGTTCCAATGATCTTGCTCGCCCCGATCCTTGCAAATTGCCTCATGCACGCTGGTTAACAAAAGCGAACAGAATACTTCGTTTGTATATTGCAACGATGTCATTTGAGCTATAAGATAACTTATATAACTTATATTGTGAGGGTTTATGGCCATGTTTGGTTTGACATTAAAACAAAACCATCGTGCAAAGATGCTGACAAGCACTTGTGGAAGACCATCTTCCTGTCATGTTATTTGTCTCCAGCCTTAAAAAAAAATCGACGATCCTGACTTATTGTAAATTGTTAAATTGTTAATTCATAAACATAACTTAGTTCAGCAGTTCATATTTGCACATTTACATTACGAATATCACTACTGAGATGTTGATTTCATTCACAATTGTTATAATGCTTCAAAGTTTGTATCCTTTAAAATTAGAAGGCCTTTGGGGCACCGGTAAAAGTTACACTAGATAAAAGATATTTTAGGCCATAACTACTTAGACCATTTGGCAACCTTTGTGAGCTATTAGAATACAAAAAATATTTTTTTCACTCCACCCTAATATATATATATGGGCGTATTCAAGGGGGGCAAGGGCCCCCCTCTCCCCGTACATTTTGAAAAAATGGCATAAAGTTGTTACAATAAAACTAAACTAAAATTCCTGAAAGTTTATTACGTTGAAGCACATGTGAATACTACCTGAACAGGCCCGGTATCCGGAACGGCTATTAGGCACGCAGTTGGAGTTGAAAATGTTGATGTGCTCACAACACCATATCATTGACTAATCTTAATTCATTCATAATATTTTAAAGGGCTATCCTTCCCTCCCTCCCTCCCCCGCCCGCCACCCCCTTCCATTCAAGACAAGCCCGAATCGCAGTGGGTCTCAATGTTCAAAATTACTAAAAGGGGCATTTAGCATAACTGCATGTTCACCCTGTTAACAATACCACGTGACACTTCTCCCTACCTCCCCCCCCATCCGGTTAAACACTCCTTTACCATCCCTACACACCCATTCCAACAGTTCTTTTTTTTATAACATGACGTATTTTAAAAAAAGTTCCAAGTACTGACCATGCAATTACGAGTACTAAATACCCAAACTTGCAGGTGCCAGTACAAGTAAGAGTACTCCAACAATGTATCCGAGCAGACCTAAACAACGGGTACTTGGTACAACAAGTACTGGATTTTGTGGCTGATGCCGTACACCCTTACCGCCTCTCTCTCTCTCCCCCATCCTCTCCCCCTCCCCCCACCGATGCGACGGTCTCCATGGTAACGTAGCTCGACGACATCCCGGATGGACAGACAGACAGACAGACTTCCATAATAAACTGAGATGTTTCAATGGTTGAACTACAAACTGGTAGAACTAATAAAAAAATATCCGGAGAATCTTTCATATTTTGTTGTTTTTTTCATTTTGTTGTCTAGTCTAGATGACACGAGTTCAGTGACTTTGCCGTGCACGACCCGAGGCATCGGTCTGTCTTTCTAACCCAAACACCTTTTTCTAACTGAATGATTTCCCTATTTCTAAATGATTTTTTATCCCGGTTGATTAATTTTGACAATGACACGTCATTATACTGTTCGGTAAAAAATTTCTCTCCATCTATGGTGACCCTGTCAGACATCTCACCCACAGGAATGTCACTAGATTTAACATTGTCAGTCATGTGTGGATTAGAAAAGTTGACTACATTTTCTTCCCTTTGTATACCTTTTACTTCCTGAGTATTAATTAGGCAGTTATCTGTACTACTAATTGATAACTGATTATGGAGGTTTTCCTCTTTAGCCTGAGCCCTTGTCTCACAGCATTACAGTTTCTAGTGGGATCATTAAGTTTTTTCCATTTATCCAATTCCATGGGATCACACTCTATTACGCCCTCAATATTGCCCACTAAAACGTCGTAAGTTGGTTTGTCGATGACTAATGCTTTAACTAGCCCTGTGTAAAATGGACTTCTAAGATTAATGGTGGCAATGGGTAACTCATGTACCGTCCCATCAAATGACGCACATAGACCCATTCTTCCCGTGAATTCACTATCTTTCACCAATGATCTACGGACACACACGCACGTTGCCCCAGTGTCACGTAGCACCTTCACAGGTACATCACCCACGACCCCAGGGTAAAAATGTAAACCATTACCTCCCCCCTGAACAAACATTGCCTGTTGTACCCTATCTCTTTCTCTCTGTCTGGTCTTGTCCATGGTTCTGGTCTGTTGTCCTTTTCTCCCCTGACTATTTCCCCGCGACCAAGTGCAGTTCCTAGCATAATGTCCCCTCCCGTTACACAGATAACATACACTATCACTACCTCCATTTCCCCTTTTGCAGTCTCGCGATCTATGTCCGGCTCTCCCGCATGAGAAACATAATTTGTCCCCGTCATGTCGGTCACTGGATCTATTCCTGTTCCCTGGACTTACACTACGGCCACGTTTAGGATAAGGTACAGCCTTAGCAAAGCAAAGCACATCCTGGTTATGGTCTGGTTCTAACTTAGATATGGGTTTTTCTGGATGTGCCGACCTATACTTTCTCAATAAATCAGTGACATCTTCTAAAGTTTTTGGCCCTTTTTCTTTCAAGAATGCCACTAAATCTTTATGGCACACATTAATTGCTCTATCTACTAAAATCAGTTCCCTTAAATCATGATAATCGTGTTTCGCCCCAGACAGAGCCACCCATCTATCAAAAAACAAACCAAGGTTGATGAAAAATAAATTGGGGTCTTCCTCTCGTGATGGGCGAATATTATTGAATTTTTCCCTGTAACCATCACATGTGTTACCATAAATCTTTATTAATGATTCTTTCACAACATCATAATTTTTTATTTCATTTTCACTTAGTTTCAAACATACATCCAGGGCTTTGCCTCTTATGAATCCTAAAATTGACGCGGCCCATGTATTCTTCGGCATACCCGCGCTAGTAGCTAGCATTTCAAACCTAGACAAGTATGTGTCCATACTGTCAACGCCCTCTGTAAAATAAGGTAATTTAAGTGATGTGGTCACTCTATCACCCGCTCCGTTAACTCCGGGGTTAGCTGACTGTCTATTGTTCTCAGACTCTAAGCGCGCCCTTTCGTTCGCGATTTCTTCCTTCCTCATTTCCCGTTCTGCGGCTCTTTCTTCCCTCTCTCTGTTTTTCTTCCCTCTCTCTCTTTCTTTTCCTTTTCCTTTCTTTCTTCCCTCTCTCTCTCTGTTCTATTTCCTTTCTTTCTTCCCTCTCTCTCTGTTCCTTTTCATTTCTTTCTTCCCTCTCTCTCTGTTTTTCTTCCCACTCTCAATTTTCCTTTTCTTCTACCCAGGTTTTCAATTCTTGGCCTGTAAGGCCAAGTGCTTTACCAGCTTCAACAATATTTAAAATTGATGACATGGCAGTAACCAAAACCAATTATAACTAATAAATGAAAATGTTTGATACTATATATCACACACAAAAAATATTCTATTATGTCATCAACATACGAGTAATAACAAAATAAATACAATATTCCTTTTAAAAAAACCCCAGCAAATTAAATGTTTTGGCTGCTCAGGGTGGACCCTATTTTAACCTCTACTGTATTAAATACAGAACTCCACCAAGAACAACAAACAAATAATTACACCAGATTTCAATATTCTAATAATAAATATATAAAAAAATATGCCAACTTACATATAAAGAAATACACAATAGTAAATTCTGTTCCTTGACTTCGATGGTTGATCCTCGGTGATCCCGGTCCGCGATGTTCGATGTTCTCCGATAGTGGGGTTGACTAACACACGGGTTGATCCTTGGTGATCCCTGTTCGTGATGTTCGATGATCCTTCGTTGATCCTCGGTGATCCTATGGTGGGGTCCTCTGACGATGAGGAGGTGACTCCCAGCCACACGGTAACGTCGGCCCCGTCAGTACACAGCAACTCTGGCCACTTCAGCAACAGTAGGGTTGGTCACTTCAGCAACAGTAGGGTTGGCCTCTTCAGCAAACAGCAAGGTTGGCCTCTTCAGCAAATGGCAAGGTTGGCCTCTTCAGCAAACAGCAAGGTTGGCCACTTCAGCAAACAATAGAGTTGGCCACTTCAGCAAACAGTAACGTTGGCCACTTCAGCAAACAATAGAGTTGGCCACTTCAGCAAACAGTAACGTCGGCCACTTCAGCAAACAATAGGGTTGGCCACTTCAGCAAACAGTAACGTTGGTCACTTCAGCAAACAATAGGGTTGGCCACTTCAGCAAACAGTAACGTCGGCCACTTCAGTAAACAACAACGCTGGCCACTACAGAACACAGTTTTCACGGCGCACACCCAGGGTGGTGGCCGCCACGTAATTCACCGATGAATACTTAACCGGTAATTACAACGAGTCTTAATGTACTCACTCCGCTGCTCCTGAATCCAGCTAAGTCAGTCAGTTCGACGTCGGAGGTGCCAAATATATTTTACGGGTCCTTATATTGAAGATACTTGTAGAAGGTGTATTAATTCAGACAACACAAATCACGAAGTTAACTCCAGTGAAGTAACATCAAACAATCATTTAATACTTGAACATAAACTGACATAAAGGTAGAATCAGGAGGAGTACAATAGCAAACTGTAAATATGCATCCACCTACATAGACGCCCAAAGCTAGACTAACTATAAAACAAAACATGTGCTCCCAACTGTCGGTTAATATACGTCATTTGTACCAAATGACGTATACACTAAAGCTCAAGATGGCGGAATGACGCCATAGATACTGCGGTGGGCGGAGCCTAGCGAATTGCGTCATCAAACTTAGACTATATTATTTCTCCACAATATATATATATATATATATATATATATATATATATATGTATATATATATATATATATATTAGGGTGGAGTGAAGAAGCCAATTTATTTTTTATTCTAATAGCTCAAAATGGTTGCCAAATGGTCTAAGTAGTTATGGCCTAAAATATCTTTTATGCAGTGTAACGTTTACCGGTGCCCGAAAGGCCTTCACATTTTAAAGATACATACTTTAAAGTATTATAACCATTTTGAATGAAATCAACATCTCATTAGTGATATTCGTAAAGTTAATGTGCAAGTATGAACTGCTGAACTAAATAATGTTTATGATTTAATAATTTACAATAAGTCAGGATCGTCGATTTTTTTTTTTAAGGCTGGAGACAAATAACGTGACAGGAAGATGGTCTTCCACAAGTGCTTGTCACCATCTTTGCACGACGGTTTTGTTTTAATGTCAAACCAAACATGGCCATAAACCCTCATAATATAAGTTGAAGTTGTTGTAGCTCAAATGACATCGACATCGGTGCAATATACAAACAAAGTATCCTGTTCGCCTTTGTCAACCAGCGTGCATGAGGCAATTTGCAAGGATCGCGGCGAGGAACAGTAGCCTCTAATTACAGTCTAACTATCCCGGGGTTTAACTGTCCCTGGGTTAAACTGTCCCGAGGTCGAACGCTCCCTGGGTTTAACCGTACCTTGGTCGAAATGTCCCGAGCTCGAATAGTCCTGGGTCGAAATGTCCAGGGGTCGAAAAGTCGTGGAACAATTTTCCAAACTTCCAGCATCTGTGAATCCCCCCTTTTTTTATTAACGCAATACTGTGTGCCACGGGTTAAAATAAAACTCGCTTTTTGATGTTACGTCATTGTTTTCTCATCATTTCATTGTTTCTACTTCATTTCATTGTTTCCACATCATTTCATTGTTTCCACTTCATTTCATTGTTTCCACATCATTTCATTGTTTCCACATTATTTCATTGTCTCACAATATTTCATTGTTTCCACATCATTTCATTGTTTCCTCATCATTTCATTGTTTCCCCTCATTTCATTGTTTCCACTTTATTTCATTGTTTCACAATATTTCATTATTTCCACATCGTTTTCGTGAATGTTTACACGATGTTCTCAGTCAGTTGCAGCTCGTATACCCGCCTATGTTTTTGAGCCCCCCCCCCCATGTTGTAAGGTTTAGTTCTGTTGTAAGGGTTAGCTCTGTTGCAAGGGTTAGTTCTGTTGTAAGGGTTAGTTCAGTGGTAAGGGTTAGTTTTGTTGTAAGGGTTAGTTCTGTTGTTAGGGTTAGTTCTGTTGTAATGGTTAGTTCTGTGGTGTTGTTGGTGTTTAATTTGTTGTTTGTTTTCATTTTGTCGCTTTCAAGAAACACGCAATAAAAGTAGATGCCAAGCCAAAATGATTTAAACTTTTCATCTAAGAAATAGATTAGAAAAATAGTATCACTAGATTAATGCGATAAATTAATATTATTAAAAATATTGAATGATGAAACAAGTTATACATTATTATAGTGTGCTTCATTTGATATAAGAACAATCTAAAATGTGATTTAGTTAATACTGAAAAAAATGGTCTTTAATAAATTAAAAAAAAAAGACATTATTTTAAATAATTAGGTTTGTGAAAGCAAGTATTTTTTCATTGGCTAGACAACTCGCCTAGTCCATTCAAATTATAATCTCAAACTAATCGTACCAGACTATATTGTGCTTTAATTAGGTACATATCGAGTCCGGAAGTAAATGTTTTGTTGGAGAGTTCTCCCTGTTCTTTTATACAGTCTTGAAAGTATATGAATTCCAGAATCATTCAATTAGATAACATCGTTAAAAAACATTTTGTCCAAATTGTAATAACTGACCAAACGTTTTGCTATTAATTATAAAAAAAAGTATTAATTTTTAGATGTGAGCCTGTCTACAATGACTGGGATGGTATATATCATTGGATTCACTGCAGAGTTTACTGGCAGTACAATTAAACACTGCCATCCATGTGTACGTTTCTTTGTCAAACTCTTGACCAATCAGAGACAGTATTCCCATTATGCCGATAGGAAACCAACACAGAAAGTCTGAAACAGCAACAAAAGCAAGTTTCTTGGCTATGTTCAAGTCCTGGGCTCTCCTCTCTGAACAAAGTCTCACGGAAGGTAGATTCCTCGTCTTTAATTCATGGCATTCACAAATATAGCCACCTGGCCAAGAGCTATAAATAGAAACAGAACAAAATTTAGGATGACGTAAACAGCCATGGAAAATTCCCAACCAGGCAGTTTGTAAGATCCTGTGGTACTTAGAGGCAGTGCCAGGCATAAGCCATTTGAAGAATAGATTTGCCATTTAGGTACAACTGCAGCAATTAAAGCCAAGACGAAACCAATCACCCAAGTTAAAATGAAACCTTTCCATTTAAGTCTTGTTGAAGTATCATGTGCACTGAAAGGATAAGAGATACTCATGAAACGATCCAAAGTAATCACTGGAAAGTGTTGATAAAAAGCCAGAAAAGTGACAAAGTAAACTCTTTCTCCAGCTTTCATCGTACACAACGTAAACATCAGCATAGACTACATCAACAACAGCGATGATCATCAAGTAGACGCCCATAAGGAGATCCGAGACGGCCAGACCTGTTACAAAAAGACCGTAAGCTGTTTGAAATATTTTCTCGCTGCTCCACACAACTCTGTAAAACAACACAATGCCGTTTAGTGCAATAGTCAACAAACCGACGATCCAAACTAAGATTCTCTTCAATGTGTTCCCAACTACGTGTTTACATGAAGAGACTGCGTCATCAGGGGCGTGGCATTTACCAGAATGTATATTTTTTCCAAGAATCTGTGGACAACACAATTTAAAATCACTGGACATGAGACTGTTCTTAACTGTAAGCCCTTTGTAGAAATCAGTATTAATCTCTGTCATCATTACACCTTCTATGATCAATATGTCCAATGTAAAGTAGCGCGGTAATCCCATGTTTTCAAATTTATGTATTTTAGTATAACTCAGATCCAACATTCGTAGGCTGTGTAATACTCTAAAAATGTTCTCCGGAAGTGACTCAACAGACGTATACGAGAGATCAATAACTTCTAAAGTGTAAGGAAACTCAAACTTGTCATTTATACTCAACTGGACATTACGCAAAAGATTAAGAAACAGTAAAGTTGTCATTGATGTTACAGATCTTAGGTCATCGCTGTTACTTATTTGATTTCTACTAAGGTCCAGTATAACAGTTTGTGTTTTTTTCCAATGTCTCAGATCTTTGTCAACATTTTGTATTTTACAGTCTTAGACTTTAATCTCAACAATGTGCAGGTGTGGAATATAAAAGTAACTATCAACAAAAGGGAGCAAGGAATTTGATACGTTATACAGCAGGATGTTCTCTTGTACAAAGCGCGTTAAGTTATCGTTAGCTCTGTACGACATGCAGCTATAACCAACTGGACAGTTTTCATTACAGATGTAAGAAATTTGCTCTTTAGGAAATCGTTTAAAATATTTTGTGTTGATGCAAATATCTTTAATTTCTAAACTTATCCTCGCTGAACATATTCTCCTGCTTCGTACAAATAAGTTTTTCTCTTCACCCAATGGGCATTGCCGATCAACGTACTTGACATTATTCAGTCGAATACAATAGGAATGTGGGCGTTTGATAAAACCATCTGGACATTGGAAATGTTCACAGTTTTCAAGGTGGGAGTTGTCTTTACAACTGAAATGATAGCCATTCTTTAGACATTTAGGAGAAGAGTCATCGTATGATCTGCAAGGAACTATTGATAAATCTTTGGGCATATTTTCTATGCCTGACGGACACTCAGGTTTTCTATATTCATAACAGTAAGATTCGGACGTCGATATGTTTGCGTTTACTTCACTTCCACTTTTAAGTGTATAGAAGTCAATGCATATAGAATAATATAAGTTATTGCCATATCTTTTCACAAACGTTGACCTGACATACGCATGTATGAATGGAACCAGATTTGTTTTTTTGCAAAAATAATTATTTTCTTCGTATGGTGTGTATCTGGCATCTGTACAATCTAACGTACGTAGGTCACGTCTTATGTCATTGTTAAATGCTGAATAAAACACCACATGGGTCATTGGAACTAAACCGAATGTGTCTGGGTTGTTCAAAAGTGATAAGTCCAAATCTACTTCTGTCTGTAGTTGCTGGTGACACTCACAGACAATGTAGGTCTCATTAATAATTTGATCACAGTCAATCATATTTAGATATCTCCAAATACTTTTGTTATGTTTGAACGTTGAAGTATCGCTGATGTTTGTGTTGTACATAAAATACAGACATTGTGGTGTTTGTTGTTGTTCTAAGGTGTGATAAAAACTAAAGGGATTTCCAGATGACCAGAAACTTTTTCCAAATGGTTTCTGCTTTACAAGACCTAAATGGAAATAAATTGGTTTTAAAACATTTAACAATAGGTGTTTTTTCAATATCGTATACATCAAGTAATCTAATTCCTCGTAGGTTTCTATAGAAATCAAATAACTGTTGTATTTTTCGTCACAATATTCAACACCTTCTTTGTGACTGATGTTTGTATATTCAACATGGTAAAATGATTTTTGATAATCCTTTGAAACAAAAGTCAGGTTGGTCTCGGTGCATTTTAAGTCGCAAATTTTAAGGAACACATTAAAAATATTCAAATTTTCGAAAGAATTGACATAATGAAAGTAATTAGATGGAATTTCATTCATCTCTGTTTTTTTTAATATAAAAAATCGATTGTTTTCATTTTCATCGTTTTGTTTATCTGCAATCTCTCGGGTTATCTCCGTTTTTTTTAATTCTATATTTAAAAAAATCACACTGAGTTTCTGAACAGAATGTTTTATCCTCATTTCTAAATTCGTCTTGAGAAACATGTCATGAACAGAAATCGTTCCGTTGCATAGATTCGATATCTCATTTGACGTCTTTGTGATGTTTTCAGTCAGCACTTCAAGAGTAGTTGGTTCTTTATCGTCGTGTGTCATGTAGGAAACATTGCCCAACGTCCAGTTCCTGTTAATAACGAAGATAGTCTACAGTATGTTTGATGAAATCTATTTGTTCTCTGACCTTATGACGACAGTCTATTACAAATAAGATTTGGTTGTCAGCGCTGCAACTTTTCAACGGAAACGAAAAAACCGAACCTAAAGAAGAAAATAAAATTATAAAAATCAAAAACACGCACCTGAAGCTTGTCCATGTGAAAATGTTAGTTTTTAAAACTGTAAGCAAGATAGAATGGAATATACGGCATAGAAATCAAAATAAAATTAGCATTTTGCATGGGATAAAATCTTATATTATAGCGGCATGTAAATCTATCAATATTTTTTGTTTATAAAAAACGCAATAATAACAGAAATTAAGTGTACTTATCTGTATAAACAGTGAACACAAATTAAGTGTACTTATCTGTATAAACAGTAAATACAAAACGAATCACAAAGTAGTTACAATTTTCAAATAGCCAGAGTTGCAAAGAAGTTGGTTGTCTTAGAATAAGAACCTTCTCCAATGTAGTATACAGCTTAAACTGACAATGTTTAGTGAACTGCATTTAGTTTGAGATGTCCTTTTAACAAATGTGATACCACTTTGACATCTTGATGTGGCTTCTGCAGTAACAGTATCTTCTAATAGTGGACTTGAAGCAAAATTTTCTCCCAGAATAGTCATAAGACATTCTATTTGACATTCCATTCTCACAGTTATATTTCGTTTTGTATAGGGCAGTTAGGGTTTAAACATTCTCCGTTTTGTACTAGTGGGTTGGGATATTTGTAACTTTTTTTGTAAAATGCTGAAAACATATTTTAAAAATAAATACATTGCACACTTACTAAACAAAGGATCCTATTTAATAAAACAGTCTTTTACAGGGACCTATTTCAGAGATTTACAGCAATGAATAAAATTCAAAGGCCCCAGAGGACTAAAGTATATCCATCCTTCTAACCTATTTGGGATCAACATAATGTGTATGATGCCCTATTGTGTCAGGGCATTGGTTTTCTTTAGGCACCGTTTTTTCCTATATAACCTATATTAAAAATATGATTGTTTTGGGGGCCCTATATCAGACATTTACAGCAATGAATTAAATTCAAAAGCCCCAGAGGACTAAAGTACATCCATCCTTCTAACCTATTTGGGGTCAACATAATGTGTATGATGCCCTATTGTGTCAGAGCGTTGGTTTTCTGTAGGCACCGTTTTTTCATATTAGTTACTTATTGTCTAAGAAAAGGAATTTTGAAGTTGGCAACAGTAAACAATTTAGGTCGGGAAAAAATATGGTGTTTTTTTTTTAATATAGAATATAGAGAGGCTTTCTTTTGTAAATAAATGCAACTTATTACTAATATTTATGCTTTTTTTCTTTTTAAATGTGTTTATCATAATCAATAGTATAAATTAGTTCTGTCATATATCAATTTTTGTTATTTATATTTTCGTAATAATTGATTATGCTATAATATGAGATTACCTTTGTTAAAATTAAAAGTTCAGGGTTAGATCTTTGTTTGGTAGAGTAAGTTTAACAGTACAAGTCAGATTCTGTAAAAATTTCCAGTGACCCAGGTAGGAAAGTTAGATCCAAAATACATTAGCCATTGTCTAATGTGTCAAGGGGGAGCACCACTGTCTCCTGAGCTAAAGCAGGACAACGAATTTTCTTTATATCAAGTTGATACAAGTCAGTGACCTTAACCTATAGTAAAAGCAAGCTTAGTTGTAGGTAACGAAGGGATGCTAACCTTAAAATGGGTATTTGACTGCCCCAATCAATAGGCTGGAAAAAGAGTCCTAATTATGTAAATGAGTTAGAAATGGGTAGAAGGGCCAATCAGAAGAGCTAGGCTCTTAGAGTCATGGGATGGTTTGACCACTGTGCATGTGCAGATACCAGCCTCCATGCAGACCATTAGACGTTCAAGTCTATCTGCTTCAATCTTTCGGGACGGCAATATTAGTAGACGAAAATAGAAATACAGATTATTACAGTATATCTACTTCAATCCTTCGGGATGGTAGTATACTCAGAGAGAAGTTATATTGTGTCAGGTTCTATTTTTGTTCAAATATTTCTATTTCAATCCTTCGGGACGGCAGAATACTTCGATATTTTCTTTAGGCATTTGTGAATAAAGCTGCATATGGTTACATTTCATGTATATTTTTCTTATGATATGATAAACGTCATTTGAATCGTGGAACTTTGCTTCATTCATGGTGTGTTGTCTGTGAATACAATAAAATTGAACGCTACCTCGAGTGAACCAAAGAGATAAGATCAACACTACACTAGAACATAATAATATAATAAAAATTACATAACGTTACACAAAAAATATAACGTTACAATTTCTATAATCTACATCCATCGCTAAGTAGCAGCATTAAATAAATTGAAATAATACAACCGACGATTTTTATTCATTCATAAATATTCTATAAAAATATGTTTGAAGTTATATTGCATTTAATTTTTTTCTTAACTGTAATGCATAATTAGGGCTACTCATATATTTTCTGAATGAATGAATTATATTCAATTCAAGCTTAGTGTTTCACATCGTCTACACACATCATATATCAATAAAGCATCAACATATGGGTATGTGGATATTGTAAGAATATTACATATCCGTCTTATCTGTCAGACAACCTCCCCCTCACCCCCACCCCCACTATAACTCTGCCAGATAAAAAAAAACCTGCTAAGAAAGTTGAACATTTTTACCACTTAATTTGTACAAGGATATTAAAACTTTTTTGTTCAATTTTTATGAAATAATCTCTTTAATCTAGTTATTAAAAAAATTGTAAAGAAGAAACCAATTAATGGACATTATGAAACATTTCACAGACTGACAAGAGGACATTCCTAAGATAAATACTAAGACAGCACAGCTCCCCTCCCCCCCCCCCCATATTATGTTTCCCTCATCGCCACACCTATGGTCAGCGTAGCATACAGTTAAAGTGACCGAAATCAAAGCTTTAACATTGCCAGGCTTTGATGTCTGTAACGCCTCGCCCCTATTCTTCTCCCGAAATCAAAGCACCACTGGACTCTGGTCAAACCTCCGAGTCAGGCTTTGATGTGCGTAACGCATCGCCCCCGATCTCCACCCTAGATCAAAGCCCTACTGTCCGAAAATCCCTCCCCCCCCCGCTATTCCCCACCCACCAGATCGGGGACCAGAAGTTGTAAGTTAGTTTTAAGTCAGTGTTTGGTATTAGTTTTAGATTGGAGTTTGGACAGAGATGTAGTTTTATAGAGTTAGTGTTGGATTAGAGTTTGTATGAGATAGTCGTGCAGTCACGAGTAGTTTAAATAAAGTTCATTTATTTTATATTTCAAATCAATAAGCGTTGACTTATCTGTTGATATACATGTGTGTTTCACTGTGTGTTTATTATCTACAAAAGAGCCCGTAACATTTATGGCACCTTCGACGTGAACTCGTGACTGCTTATTAAGGATATTGTTAAAATTGATGTTAATACAAACCACGTTGCCGTTATTTTCTTTTGTGGATTATATGTGAGCTACGGATATAATAAGGTCTAACTTGTCATATAGCTGCTGTCAACCATTTGAAGTGTTCTGTGATAGAAGTTATTGTTGCTGAGAAGGCTGCAGCAGTGGTCCTGAATCGTTCATTTTGCCTTTAAACTGAGGTCTATGTGTAACTGAAAATCGCCGATGCTAATGTGTAACCGAGATTGCTGTTGAGCTGAGATGAAACTAATTGTTATATAGTGAGCTAACTGTGTGGATTACTGATCCGACTGAGTCTCAAGACTGGTCTTTACTGTGGTACATTTACAATATTGGATTATTGACAATATTATTTTTAATCTAGATAAAAAAAACAATAAAATAAATCAGAAACTAATAACATTAGTGTTAAAATTCAAATGGAACTATATTAATGTCATCAACTCTGCAAGAGGGTCAGGAAGCTGCAGCTAAGTTAACATTTCAATTTTGTTTTATTTTATTATTTTTCATAAACATTAACCGTAACCTGCTAATGTATTTTGTTCGTTGTTCCTAGTGGAATTCTGTATTGATTCGAATGCAGTGGAGGTTGAAATAGGGTCCACTTGGAACAACTAAAACACTTGCATTTAGGTTAATTATCATTATTTTTGTTCCATTAGTTAGGTACTTTGTATTGCTGCATTATTATTTTTTTTTCTCGTTGGTGTTGTTCTCTTTTCTGTCCAGTAGTTATATAGTTAGTTATTATTGCTAGTATTCTCCTTTCATTTTGTATTAGAGATATATTGTGCTACCCTGAAGTTACCATATTTCAGTGAGGATGTGGACAGTATGGACACATACCTATCACGTTTCGAGCTGTTGGCAAGTAGTGCGGGGATAGCAGAGGGTGAATGGGCGTCCTCACTTTTGACATTTCTCCGGGGTAAAGCCTTGGATGTCTGCTTGAAATTAGACAGAGTGGAAATAAGGGATTACAAAATAGTAAAAGACGCACTGATGCGAATGTATGGAAACACATCTGAGGGGTATAGGGACAAATTTCATAACATCCGTCCGTCCAGTGATGACGATCCGCAGATATTTACAACAAATCTTAGTTTGTATTTCGATAGGTGGGTGGCATTATCGGGTATAGAACAAGAGTATAAAAATCTGAGGGAACTTATATTAGTTGACAAAGCCGTAGACGCGTGTCATAAGGATGTTATAGCATTTTTTAAAAGAGAAGGGGCCGAAATCGTTAGAGGAAGTTACCGACCTCTTGAGAAAATACCAATCAGCACATCCAGAAAACCCCATATCGAAAGCAGACACAGAACAACGACAAGACGTTCTATGTTATGCCAGGACAGTCACACAACCTGAACGTAGACATAGCTCGAGTCCCGGACGTCACAGAAGCAGTTCTAATGACCGCCGTGACAGAGACAGATCGTGTTACTCATGCGGGAAGGGCGGACATCTTGCTAGGGACTGTAGGAATGAAAAGGTTAGTAGTTTAACATGTTTCTCGTGCAACGGCAGGGGTCATACTTCACGATATTGCACCAAGCCAAAGAGAAACTACCCTGGCAGAAATACATATCAGACAAACGATTCCAGACAGAGACAGATGGAGAGCGCTAACCCGGTGCTAGCAATACTGGCAACAGGTCATAGCCTCAAGTTCTACCCTGGGTTTGTGGGCGACATACCAGTAAACGTGTTACGTGACACTGGGGCTACAGTAGTAGGCATCAGACGATCTCTGGTTAAAGATCATGAGTTTACTGGGGAAACAGGACGTTGCGTGTCATTTGTAGGAGGGATACACGAGTTACCCCTGGCCGTGATTAAAATCAAGACTCCTTTCTATTCGGGCATGGTACCTGCCTTTGTAATTGATGATCCACCCTATGATGTTCTAATTGGGAACATCCCTGGCGTGGTAGAATGTAGTCCCGTGGAATTAGACAGTTGGGTAAGACAGAATGCACCCATGCAGAACTGTAACGCCGTGACTACGAGGGTACAAGGGATGAGGGATAAAGACATTTCCTGCCAGGAACCTCACATTGACACTGACTACTCAATAGAAAGTCCCAGTACAGACCAGGTTATGAGAGAGTTAGACGTAGTTACAGAGACTGCCGTGGCGAGCCAAAAGGAAGTCTCTGTTAATGAGAATGGCAGATCCCTAGACGAACAGGTTGGGGACGGAGTGGACAGGGTTCGTGTAGACGAGAGCTCATTTCGGTATGACCGGCAACATCATGATGGTATGAACGATGTGTTTCTGTACAGGCGTAGAAATGACCAACAAAATATTGAGGGTAGAAGAATGAACTACACTTGTCATGGGGATAATTGTCTAAGGTACTGCCATAGAAATATGGGTACAGATTTATATGGTAGACGAAGGGTAGAGCAATGCTTTAGGCCTCATTACCCCTATCAATATTTCACTTCTAGATCAGTACCAAGAAATAATCGGGTTGATAACGAGTGTTATCAAATGAGAAAGCCTAGATATGGGTTCTTTCAAGGCAAGGAGAGGGATTTAGATTGCAACTGGCGGGAGCATATGATAAAATAGATTAATTCTGTACCTCGTGACATCCTTATTTCATATGTACCAGACATGGTTAATGTTTCTAATTAAATAACCGGTTAGTTTTTTTATGATTTTGATTAGGCCTATATATATTGGTGAATATGTGGTTTTGTTATATTTTTTTGTTGACCAGTTTATTTGTTGTTGAAAAATATATCATTTGGTTATTACGTTACTTAGCTTTTATCAATAATTTTTCTACGCATATTATGGCTAACTAGTAATTGACTAGTGTTATTAAATATAATTATGAATTGACATTAATTCCGGTTGCATTACCGTACTGTTCTATTTTAATTTCTGTGTAAGGGTAACTGTAATGGTCTGGGTATATTTTCATTAGTACTTTTATTACCATCCTAGGTTTTGCATAATAATTTTTGTGTTGTAAAATATTCGAAAGATAGATATATTCTCCCACTGTATTGATGTTGGGTGATAACTAATGATTGTCACATGACTCCTCACATTGGCTTATAACTTACATTTTAAATATACGTATTTTGCCTAATGTAATCAATTGATTAATTTAATATTGTTATCCGATTTTGTTCTTGCTGGCATTGAGTGTCCAATCACTAACAACTATGTCATTTGTAAATATATTGTTACCAGTTTAAACATTTTGTTGCCAGGTGTTATGTCGCCCTGTAAATATACATGGCTTTTATTAATTGCAATACCATTATGTTGGACCCGTTTTAGTATCTCTTGTCTCATTGTTTCCCTCTAGCAAAAAGAGGCATGTATGTTATAGAAGATTTATAATGGGTTAATGCATTAGGTAGCTTTTGGATGTTATTTTTGTTCAATATAGATCATGATTACGTAGCTAGTGATTGGTGTTATTTATAGAAGGCTAATAAGATTTTGGATATATTTTTGCATTTGTTTATATTGTTTCGCCTAATCTGTCATAATTAATTATATCTATTGTGTGAGGAAACGTTTTTTTTTTAATGTAAAAATTTTGGAATGTATTTAAAATAGTACATTGATTTTGTTTATTGATGGTTATCCGTCATGAGGTAGTTTAAATATTTAGTACATTATGACATTACGGATCATAAGACTTTAGATACGGTATTGTAGACCAAATGATACAATTGTTATAGGTAAACTGTTTTAGGATCATGTCACGTTTTGTTGGTTGACAATTTGTAGAGCTGAGATTCTAACGTATGTTATAAGTTTGTTAGCTACAGAATAGTTATCAATCAAAATGTAACTTTTGCTTTTTCTATTTTATGCTAATCATCTTATTACGGGTATGAAAATGTGTAATTTTTTTTTTTTTTAGTTATACTTGTACTATTTTCAGTTAATTTAGTTTTGGTTTTGTTCAGTATACAATTTGATTTTTATTTTATTTTGCATGATTGCATCATGCTTACTGACAAAGGAGGGAGATGTTAAGATCGCACCCCCTCTCAGCACAGCTCCCCTCCCCCCATATTATGTTTCCCTCATCGCCACACCTGTGGTCAGCGTAGCACAGTTAAAGTGACCGAAATCAAAGCCCTATTGTCAGGCTTTGATGTCCGTAACGCCTCGCCCCCTATTCTTCTCCCGAAATCAAAGCACCACTGGACTCTGGTCAAACCTCCGAGTCAGGCTTTGATGTGCGTAACGCATCGCCCCCGATCTCCACCCTAGATCAAAGCCCTACTGTCCGAAAATCCCTCCCCCCCCCCCGCTATTCCCCACCCACCAGATCGGAGACCAGAAGTTGTAAGTTAGTTTTAAGTCAGTGTTTGGTATTAGTTTTAGATTGGAGTTTGGACAGAGATGTAGTTTTATAGAGTTAGTGTTGGATTAGAGTTTGTATGAGATAGTCGTGCAGTCACGAGTAGTTTAAATAAAGTTCATTTATTTTATATTTCAAATCAATAAGCGTTGACTTATCTGTTGATATACACGTGTGCTTCACTGTGTGTTTATTATCTACAAAAGAGCCCGTAACAAAGACATTATTTAAAAAAAAAAATTAATACCAGATTAAAAATGGTAATTAAAAAATCATTAAAAGGTGATATTAAGAAGGCAGTTGCTACGGTTCGGTAAGACCGAACCCGTATTTTTTTTACTTCGGGTACCAGCCATAGATAATATTGCTCCACACCCTAACCCTAACCCTATCCCTAACCCTAACCATATCCCTATCCCTAACCCTAACCCTATCCCTAACCCTAGCCCTATCCCTAACCCTAACCCTAATCCTGAAAAAAAAATTCTGAAAAAAAAAAATTTATATGCCATGTTCCTTATACCCTAATATAATGGTTTTGGCTGGTGCCGGAGTCACTGCGTATTAAGAAATGACCTATATCAGTGGTGGCTAACATTATTTTGGGCCGCGTGCTCAGAATTCTACCTAAAAAACATAATTTATAGCGAAGTGCCAACACTCCAATTAAAATAAAAGAAAATGACATTTTAGCTGCGAGCCGACTGATTAGGTTTGAGTGCCGACTGTATCCGCAACTGACCTATATTAATACAAGTGTTTATTGTTATTGTTTTATTCCCACTTTACATGTCAGCTACAAAGAAACATGTTTTGCCAGCCATTGTGAAACTTTCTTTGCTATCTTCCAATCACTAGGAATTTTGTTTTTGCGACGTATTTGTAAAAAAAAACAAAGCATTATTTACTTTGTGGTTCTGTGATTATTAATCATTTGGCTACCAAATTTAAATCAGTTCGCGATCCATCCTGTTTGAGAACCACTTGTCTGGCCTACCAGTAATCATCAGTAAAGTTTTTTTTTTCAGCTTTCGTAGAGTCTCAAGCGGACATCCAGTCTCTTGCAGCCATTACCATCAATGGTAGTGTAGGAGACACCACAACCAACGGCAACAATCTCACCCAGAAGTACTGCTGCAGATTTCAGGAGTCCTCCACATTCCCTACTGAGTGGCCTAACGCTGCACCGTTTAGACTTTTTGTCAGAAGTTCTTGTCCTAGAATAAGAGGTTGGATGAATAACGATGAAATTTATTATCTCCAACCAACGCTCAATATATCTTGGGCGGATAAACACAAAAAAAACTAAACTTATCTTGGCTGATATGAAACAAAATTGTGCTGATAAATACACCAAATTAACTTGGGAGGATATATACAACAATTTAAACTTATTTGGGCTAATATTACAAACAAATTGGGCTGATATACACAACAAACTAAACTTAATTGGGCTGATATAGCAAACAAAATTGGGCTGATAAACACAACAAACTAAACTTAATTGGGCTGATATAGCAAACAAAATTGGGCTGATAAACACAACAAACTAAACTTAATAGGGCTGATATAACAACAAAAAATGGGCGGATATATACGCCGAAATAACTTGTGCGGATATATACAACAAACGAACTTGTTCGGATAAAAACACAGAACTAATCTGGTCGGATAAAATATATAAAAAATGTTGACGTATAACAAGTAAGTGTACACAATTATATGAAAGTGGCAGGACAAATACAAGTAAGTGTACACAATTATATGAAAGTGGCAGGACATATATAAGTATGTGTACACAATTATATGAAATTTGCTGGGCCCATATAAGTAAGTGTACACAATTATATGAAATTGCAGGACCCATACAAGTAAGTGTAAGCAATTATATGAAAGTGTCAGGACACATACAAGTAAGTGTACACAATTATATGAAAGTGTCAGGACACATACAAGTAAGTGTACACACTTATATGAAAGTGTCAGGACACATACAAGTAAGTGTACACAATTATATGAAAGTGGAAGAGCCCAAACAAGTAAGTGTACACAATTATATGAAATTTGCTGGGCCCATATAAGTAAGTGTACACAATTATATGAAATTGCAGGACCCATACAAGTAAGTGTAAGCAATTATATGAAAGTGTCAGGACACATACAAGTAAGTGTACACAATTATATGAAAGTGTCAGGACACATACAAGTAAGTGTACACACTTATATGAAAGTGTCAGGACACATACAAGTAAGTGTACACAATTATATGAAAGTGGAAGAGCCCAAACAAGTAAGTGTACACAATTATATGAAAGTGGCAGGACACATACAAGTAAGTGTACACAATTATATGAAAGTGTCAGGATCCATACAAGTAATTGTACACAATTATATGAAAGTGGCAGGACCCATACAAGTAAGTGTACACAATTATATGAAAGTGTCAGGACACATACAAGTAAGTGTACACACTTATATGAAAGTGTCAGGACACATACAAGTAAGTGTACACTATTATATGAAAGTGGAAGAGCCCAAACAAGTAAGTGTACACAATTATATGAAAGTGTCATGACACATACAAGTAAGTGTACACAATTATATGAAAGTGGCAGGACACATACAAGTAAGTGTACACAATTATATGAAAGTGTCAGGATCCATACAAGTAGGTGTACACAATTATATGAAAGTGGCAGGACCCATACAAGTAAGTGTACACAATTATATGAAAGTGGCAAGACACATACGAGTAAGTGTACACAATTATATGAAAGTGTCATGACCCATACAAGTAAGTGTACACAATTATATGAAAGTGTCAGGACACATACAAGTAAGTGTACACAACTATATGAAAGTGGCAGGACACATACAAGTAAGTGCACACAATTATATGAAATAAAGTGAGAGATTTCTGACATACGTGTAAGTTTATAAATATGTCGGAAAAATAAATGTAAAATATGATACCTACCGGTTTACTCAACTATAAATATATTTATTTTTACTTTATCCAACTTTTTTTTATTTTTACTACGACTCGACTGCGACTTTGTTTATAGTTATCAGGATTGACCCAACCAACTGGCCTAAAGATGTTGTGTCAGAAGGTGATTACTTCACTGTTGAATTCTGGTCAGGGTTTGACGTCACAACCAAGAAGGGAGTCAGTTTTACAGCCACACTGATTACACGTGAGTCGAATCTGTCCTTTCGTAATGTCATTACAGCAACACTGATTACACGTGAGTCATACTGTCTTTAGTCATGTCATCACAGCAACACTGATTACACGTGAGTAACACCTATCTTTAGTCATGTCATCATAGTTTACGGTCGACTTGATGTCACATTAAACCCGTCGTAGTCATAACTATGACATATTTTGCAGTGCCCGGATATGACAATTTCATTTTGAAAAACATTCCTAGCACGACCTATGTCATTTTGACTATGTAATAAGCCTCAGGGCTAGGAGGCAAAGGTGAGAGGGCGGGGGTTAATTTGAAATCTAAACGATATCCTGCACAACGACGATTAGAATCTCCAACTGAAGAACATAGAAATGTCACAGTTAGTCAGACCACAGGTAGACAGACCACAGCTAGAGAGACCGAAGTTAGATAGACCACAGTTACACAGACTAAAGTTAGACAGACCACAGTTAGAGAAACCACAGTTAGACAGACCGCAGTTAAACAGACCACAGTAACACAGACCACAGTTAGACAGACCACATTCTGACTCACCACATTTAGATGGACCACAGTTAGACAGACAACAGTTTAACAGACCACAGTTCGACAGATCACAGTTAGACAGACCAAAAATAGACCGTAGTAAGGCATAACAGTTAGACAACAGCTAGGCAGTCCCCTTCTTGACTGACACAGACATAACAGAGCAGGGCATAACACAAAAGGACAGACTACAGTTAGTTATACCCCAGTTAGACAGACACCAGGTAGATTGGCCAAAGTTTGACTACAGCTTGTCAACGAGAAGAAAATTGTAGAATATCACAGTATTTATAATAGGGTGTGACTAAATGGTTGGAAGGCTATGATTATTGTATGGGTCATTTCAATTATGGCAAGTCTAGCGGATTGGCTATTCTCCCACCAAAATTTGGACTGTTTTTTACCCCCATCTCACATGACTCCCTTGGCTGTCACTCTTAGCTATGAGCAGTGATGAGAAAAGGCAGAAACCTCGGCCTACAGTGAGGTTGCCCCATAGCATAAAGGTCCCAAACTTTTAATTGCCACGGACCGGTCAGCGTTTGATAATTTCACCACGGCCATTTTGAAGAAGAGGGAGGGGGAGGGACGTATATTATATCTCGTCCATGGAAAGTCGCAAAATCAGACGATAGATAAATACAAATGAAAAAGTTTAATTTGTCTTGGGTGCCCCAGTATTATTCTTTCCAAGGACCGGAACCGATACGGGTGTTGGAGACCACTGCTTTATAGGGTCTACGAGTGAAAATACTTTTCGTTACAGGGAAAGACACGCATACTAATAATTCGGGGACTGGTTTTAGTTTGAAAACGGCTATTATTTTTTTTTTTATCTTTCTTAAGTTCAATCTCAGTCTGATTATAAATAAAATTAAATCACACCATAAATTTAATTTCCAGCTGAAGACATGTGTTACGACGTGGCTTCAAAAGGTGCAGACTACTCTGGGAATACCTACATTTCAGAAACATATGAGGAGTGTCTCCCTTGGTCCAAGGCAGTTGATTGCATTGATTTTTCAAAGTAAGATGGTAAATCGATGATAAAGATTAAAAATGTAGAAAGAAATATTTACTTATAATATGACAATTTCTCAATATGTACTTATCTATTAACATAATTAGAATTGTTAATACATTTGAAGGCAAAGTTTGCACAATAATACATATTTGATAGTGCTAATTTTTAAATAACATATACTTGTCAATATATTTGATAATTATTTCAAAATATTTAACTGCTAAAAGTAGATTGTATAATCTATAACCCAAATCGTTTTCATAAAACAGAAAGATCGTTAGTTTATTAGATGCACAAACACATAAATATTTCAGGAAATCTTTGAAAGTGCAAAATATATTTAATTTATACTTTTGCCGGATTGGTGAGTTGCGTGCCAGTTAAGTGAGTGTATAACTACTCAAATATTTATTTTATTTCATATTGTGTTATTCGTTACTTGTTATGTGATTTAACATGTTATGAACCATAAAGCTTCGCAGTTGTTCTTCTTTATCATAACGTATCCGTTACATGATGGACTAGGAACATTTGTTATACGGTGACAGGAATATTTGTAACACATCTGGTGTCAAATACACATTATCAAGGGTTATTTGGAAAAAAACACACCCACATTTTCAGTGACAAAACTCCAACTCCAACTTTGAGAGGCAATACGAAAATCATTAACCGACCGCTTGAATACGATGTACCAATGACACTATATTAGCATGACCTCGCATACCAGGTGGATAACATAACTTCTCGCTCCAACAACTGGACATCAACTAACTGTCCACACAGTCCAGCTACACACACAAAGACATACCAGGTGTATAACACAACTTGTCGCTCCAACAGCTGGACATCAACTAACTGTCTACACAGTCCAGCTACACACATAGACACACGGTGCACTACT
This sequence comes from Bulinus truncatus, assembly GCA_021962125.1. Lineage (NCBI taxonomy): Eukaryota > Metazoa > Mollusca > Gastropoda > Planorbidae > Bulinus > Bulinus truncatus. The sequence goes on from JAGDYQ010000020.1 coordinate 2,190,510, forward strand.
AAGTCTCCAGTGACAGACTCTACCCTACACACTCTGTCAATCTGTGGCATCTTGCAACACTATAATGTATTAATTTTAATTTTATAACGTTTTGTAAAGGGTTTTAATAAATAATTAACCGTTTAATACAGATGAGAGTAAAGTGAACATTTTAAAATTAACTACGATTACTGTACTGTTCATTTTTCTTTGCTGCTAATTACTATCTATTGATGACATCTCTTTGATACCGTGACTTGAAATAACTAGACCATGCACGTGATTTTTAGTGAAACAATTATCGATTTTGTTATTAATGGTTTTTTTCCTAAATTTACTTTAAATTTAGGTCCAGCTCAATCTGGCTACTCCAGTCTTGAAACTCCTGTAGAAACCCTGGAGGAGCACTACTTCAACCATACTGTGACGTCCGTATTAACGGAACCTCCTGTCAGAAGCGTTATTGTGACGTATGCAACCTGAGTAAGTCTGGACTTGATTAATCTCTGAAGTTTTTACTTCATGTGGCACCTTTTGACCACAATTAAACCACATTTTGACCACATTTTTTCCACATTTTGTCTACATTTTAACCACATTTTGACAACAATTCGACCACATTTTGAAGACAATTCGACCACAATTTGACCGTCTGAGTGAAACGCGTTTAAGATCGAGTCGTATGCATTGATTATGTCCTTGTATTTATGCTTGAAGAGAAAAAAAATGTCTTCCTTAACAGCTGTGCATAGATTTTGGTTAAATAGTCTTTGTTATTAATTTGATGGTGTTCTATGCACACAATGTTTGCGGCTATTATGACAAAGTACTTTCACCATAATGCATTTTTTATTCCTAACTGTTTCTGATTGCACCCTTATTTATTCATCCCTAAAAATAGAATCTGTTGTTGATACCATAAAGAACTGCTCAGCACTTATTTTCGGGCGGGGATTCTAATTTCAACTTCATTCAATAATTTTGGATGCATAAGTGTGTGCTTGCTCAATCCCCGTCTAACGATTGATAAGACATTATTCTCATGCTAATGAATGGGATCATACATCAAAATAACACTTATTATTTAATGCTTTCTTCTTTTGCAATTTTGGATCTAGATTACACCATTTATAAAAAAATAAATCTTTCTAATATATTATTTATTAAAATTAAAACATAATCATCAAACCTTTACGCACAATTAAAGTTGAATTAACAGTTGATTTTCCAAATTATGTATACGAGTAATTAATTCATGATTCACTGTGTTGATCTGAGGTCTAATTAATTTGTTTATTTATAATTTCTTTACTTCAATATTCATTTTTTGAGGACACAAAATTTTTTTAAATGATATGCTGTAGGATGTATGCTACTTTATAATTCGTTGAAAAACTTCTGAGATTGCATGGCAATTAGGTGGGCAAAACGCTCTCTTCAGGACATTTTACCTTTTAATACATTTTTAGCACCTTATTTAAAACCGTACAATAATATATGTATCAAATATACCATTTGGCGCGCCCCTGAACCATAAACGCATACGTGGACATATGTGCCGCCCCCCAGCTACGCCTCTGAAAAAGCTCTAAAGATGTATTTATAAAATTCGTGACTTTTGCTTTCTGGCATATATCAGCTAAATTTACAATACCACAAAGTTCTTATAATGATAACGAATGAACATTAATTTACAACTACATGTCATCAAGATATGGTCAATATAAGCACCTTTTCAAAACAACATACGTAAGTATCAGCTCCATCTTAACACAACATCAATGAGTATCGGCTCCATCTTAACACAACATCAATGAGTATCGGCTCCATCTTATCACAACATCAATAAGTATCTGCTCCATCTTAACACAGCATAAATAAGTATCGGCTCCATCTTAACACAACATCACAATGAGTATCAAGGACTATCTCCGATCAACAACATCAATGAGTAATCAGCTTCATCTGTAACACAACATCAATGAGTGTCAGCTCCCATCTTAACACAGCTTATCAACCGTCTAGTCAGCTTCATCTTAACACAACATCAATGAGTATCGGCACCATCTTAACACAACATCAATAAGTATCAGCTCCATCTTAACACAACATCAATGAGTATCGGCTCCATCTTAACACAACATCAATGAGTATCGGCTCCATCTACACAACATCAATGAGTATCGGCTCCATCTTAACACAACATCAATGATATCAATCATCTTAACACAACATCAATGGTATCAATATCTTTAACAAAACATCAATGAGTATCGGCACCATCTTAACACAACATCAATGAGTATCGGCTCCAGTCTTAACAACATCAATGAGTATCAGGCACCATCTTAACACAACATCAAATGACGTATCGGCACCATCTTAACACAACATCAATGAGTATTCGGCTCCATCTTAACTTTAACATCAATGAGTATCAGCTCCAATAACACAGCATCAATAAGTATCGAAACAAAATCACACAACATCAATGAGTATCGTCACCATCTTAACACAACATCAATGAGTATCGGCTCCATCTTAACACAACATCAATGAGTATCAGCTCCATCTTAACACAACATCAATAAGTATCGGCTTCATCTTAACACAACATCAATGAGTATCGGCACAATCTTAACACAACATCAATAAGTATCAGCTCCATCTTAACACAACATCAATGAGTATCATGAACCATCTTAACAACAACATCAATGAGTATCGACCAAATATTAACACAACATCAAATGAGTAATCGGCTCCATCTTTAACAACAACATCAATGAGTATGGCTCCATCTTTAACACAACATCAATGAGTATCAGCACCATCTTAACACAACATCAATAAGTGTTAAACTCCCATCTTAACACAACATCAATAAGTATCGGCTCCATCTTAACACAACATCAATAAGTATCAGCTCCATCTTGCCACAACATCAATGAGATTGTCAATCTATCTGGAACACAACATCGCATAGGTATCGGCTCCATCTACACCGTATCAATGAGTATCGGCTCCATCTTTAACACAACATCAATGAGTATCGGCTCCATCTTAACACAACATCAATGAGTATCGGCACCATCTTAACACAACATCAATGAGTATCGGCTCCATCTTACAACAACATCAATGAGCATCGGGTCTATCTTAGACGACAACATCAAATGAGGTATCGGCTCCATCTTTAACACAACATCAATGAGTATCGGCTCCATCTTACAACATCAATGAGTATATCGGCACCATCTTAACACAACATCAGTAGTATCGGCACCATCTTAACACAACATCAATGAGTATCGGCACCATCGTAACAAAACATCAATGAGTATCGGCTCCATCTTAACAAAGCATCAATGAGTATCGGCTCCATCTTAACACAACATCAATGAGTATCGGCACCATCTTAACACAACATCAATGAGTATCGGCACCATCGTAACAAAACATCAATGAGTATCGGCTCCATCTTAACAAAGCATCAATGAGTATCGGCTCCATCTTAACACAACATCAATGATATCAGCACCATCGTAACAAAACATCAATGATGGCTCTTAACAATGAGTATCAAGGCTCCATCTTAACACAACATCAATGAGTATCGGCTCCATCTTAACACAACATCAATGAGTATCGGCTCCATCTTAACACAACATCAATGAGTATCGGCACCATCTTAACACAACATCAATGAGTATCGGCACCATCTTAACACAACATCAATGAGTATCGGCATCATCTTAACACAACATCAATCAATACACTGGAATCATCTTTATTCGTCCTCCACGAGACTGCCTTGTTATAAAACTTCTACTGTGCTCCGTCCATACTATACAAAAACTCAAAGTGTGTCTGCCCTCTCTGGACTCCCTCTTGACGACTCACAGCAATGGTTCCCTTCATGGAAAGACCAAGTCAACTTATGGCGTGGGTAGTTTTCCGCCAAAACTGTCGGTGAAGGTCATGCGTGGGAGATCGAGGTGAAACATTTTTATCACTCATATCAATCATGCACTGTATCAATCATGCACTGTATCAACCATGCACTGTATCAATGAATGTTTGACCTTACATAAGGACAGATCACACCCACACAAACTCTTACATTACAAAGGGGAATAATACAAATAATAAATCAATAATTGTGGATTACCATCTTAATATACAGACTATTATTACAACTTGAATTGAAATCCTTTGTTGAGTAAAGCTTGAAACTTATGGCTGGGAGATAAAACATTCAAATATTCTTGTAACTTAAAGTAATATCTTAAATTTTGTTTACTAGGAAAATGTGATACACCAACTGTACCCTCTGACGGTACACTGGTCAGTCCAACTAAATCAACCTACAATGAAGGCGACATTGTGCAGGTCCAGTGCGCAGCGTCCAGTTCCGACCCCGTCTCAGAAATGTGTTGCACACAATCTGGCTGGACATCACTGACCAGTGCATGCAAAGGTAATAGTCGGCGTTGTGTGGTTATTTACACCGACAAAAGTCTGTTTCTAATTCCGTTGGTCAGTCCATGCATCTATTCGTCCGTCAACCCTTATCTGTCCCTCGTTAAATTTGTTTCTTTATTGTTCCTTATGTACTTTGTATGTTGTTATATCTGTGTGTCTATTTCTCTGTCTGTCCTTCTGTTTCGCGGTACGTTTGTTTGTCTGCCTTAATGCCCATCCTTCCATTTGTCTGTTTACCAGCCTGATACTTCATTATGTTATATCTGAACCAGAAACTTTCAGTCTATATATTGATTTATGTTTGTATACTTGTATGTTTATCTCCACAATTCTAGGTGGCTGTGGTGATAAAGTTAGTTTCTGCCAAGACTTGCTGCAGACATTCCCGAGGTACTGCAGTCATACAAAGACTAAAGACAGTGCGGTACAATACTGCGCTAAGTCTTGCGCCAACTGCTCAGGTCAGTTGCTACAAACTTTCGAAAAATTTAAATTTCTCGAGAAATTCCCCGAGCTCTTTAAACATGGCCGGCTGATAGTATTAAGACCTTAACATATGTATCTTCAAGTGCTTGAATCAAAATTGTGATTGTAAATTAAAATAAAAATTAATACAGTATAATGTTTAGTTTTTACATAGAAGTAATTATATAACAAACTTAAATCATTTTGAGCAACGAATTATACATTGTTTTAAAATATCAGTATTCTTCAATAGTATTTAAATAAATGTTACCATATTTATGTAAAATAACAATATGTACTTATATTTTTAACGCAAATCTTTTTGACAGATATAGCACGTTCCCAAATTTAATATTTAATAAGATAATACGCCATGATTTTGTCCTAATTAAAGGGTTAAATGTCAAACAGTCTGCACGAGAAAACGGGGAAAAACAAACAATACTCAGTATCCACATTCATACCATAGTAAATGGATCTACCTAGAACATTCTGCATACTAAAAAATTGACACAAAACACTTCGCAGCTACCACTTTGCTAACGTATAAAATATATCCTTCTGAAACATTCAGCTATAATGACAATGTCGCATTAAACATACTGCTGATTCAAAGAAAATGTAAAATATTTCGCATTGTTGATATAAAGAAAAAAAAAAAAAATATTTCACATTCATCTTACTTGTGATATAAAGAACTTCATCAAACATTTCCCAGTCACCACAACCTGCAGTGCACCAAGCGTCAGCACATTATCCAGGACATCTGTCAGTGACACTGTCAATAACTGGGATGTCATGACGTTCTCCTGTAACGCTGGACTCTACTACTGGTCAGGGAATTATGAACGTGTCTGCGGCCTGAATGGACAGTTGCTTGGCAGTAATCTTGACTGTCAATAAAAGTGTCTAGAGTTCGAACATCAAATCTTTTTTTTCTCAATGGAAATTGAAAGTAGATTTTATTTTGTGTATTAGCAGAAAAAAAAGGAAAGTCCATATTATCTCAGGAATGTAAATTGTCTAGGTAACTCTAATGTGACTTTCGTCCTGTCTCAGGTATTATATTTGGGCTCATTGATAGCACTGCCAACTTAGATATGAATGTTTTAATATCCATATTAAAATAACCTAAAAGGAAAAACGGAGTGCTATGTTAAAATAAATTACAGCTGACACAATTTGAAATGTCTGGTGATTTTTTTTTTAAAAATAAAGCAGTGTCTATAAATATTTTGTTTCTATTTTTTTCGAAAAAAAAGACAACTAATAGTTTTTAGAAACGCAGTGGCTACGGTTACGTCGGACGCCATTTTTTTAATAATTGGAATAGGGGACGTAATTCGTTTTTTTCCGGGTTACGTCCATAGATATTAGAGTTAGGAATAGGGTTAGGGATAGGGTTAGGGTAAGGGTGTGGAGCATTATATATAGCCGTAACCCGGAAAAAAATACGGATTACGTCGGGCGTAACCGCAGCCACTGTAAAACAATAATCATTATCTTTATTTATGTACACTTCGGTAATAACATTTCTTTGGCACCTCATTTGTCTGTGAATAAATTTTGATACTAGAAATTATGCACTTTTTGTCTCATAAACAACACACTTTTTAACATTGCCTCCTCATCTCAGTGAACATTGAAATTCTAAAAGTGTTAGTATTTAAATAGTGATAATGTATTTTCTCCATTTATCATGAAATCATCCCTAAGGTTATAGTGATATGATAATAGTCCTAGGTTCATTACAGGGCCCTACTTATGGAAAGGTAAATAAACCATTGTTAGGGACCCACTGCAAAGAGGGCTTCTACCTGATCCTTTATTTTGTCGTTATATAAAATGTTCAAGAATACATACCTATAATATGGAAAAGAATAGAGAGAGGGGCCCATGTTAGAAATTCTGATTTTCACACGGAGACCTTGACAGTTTTTCTTGAAGGCTTCCAAATTTATAATATCTAAAGGCCCCAAAATATTCACATTCTAGCCCCCCCCCTCCCCCGCCTTCATTGTAGCTTGTAATAACCAAATTAGGCTAGAGTAGTTTTATTTGGTTCAGAGATGGTTTTAATTATCTGGCCACTTAGTTTAGCGGAAGTGGGAATGAACAGACGATATATAATTAGACGATAGATTTTTGGTAGAGACAAGCGACGGACTTGATTATTCATCTCACATCATTTTATACCATGTATGTACTTCCATAGATTGAATAAATAAATATATATATGTTTAATACAGAAGTCTACTCAGTAATTTATAACTGTGATTCGTCTCATACATGTGGATACTTAATAATATAATAATATACACCAAGTCAAGTTAGTTGAATCATATACTCCGAAGAGGCTGAAATATTTACACCTACCAAGAAACAGAAGTACCATGAAAATAATTTATATATTATACATACAACTGATCTACTAATCTACACACAAAAACTAGCTATGACATGAATGGCGGCTGCGGTGAATTTCCAGAAAGAACATTTTATACATAATGGTCGGCTGATGTGAAGTAATTTTATTATAATCAAGACGAATGTTGGCACACTAGAAGATCTACATGTTCCTGATTTTTACATCTGTGTTCCATCCACCAATATACAGTACTTTACTGTAATATATACAACTATACTTGCTTCATTTGTTGGACTTCATATTTTTACTACTGTTGAACCATCGCTACAGTAGTAAATTCACAAGAACATTTACATCAGTTCTTTTTACTAAATCCTCGTGTGGGTAAAAAAGAAGGTGATCCGAAAATTAGCAGACCTTACCAAATTGTGGCAGACCGTACCGTACCGTACCGCACCGTACCAGGAGAGCCATGAAATGACTACACTCTGACCTTACCTATTTACATCTACCAGAGAAGTGAGTCTACACCTTCCGAAACTATACTTTTTACAGCACTCTACACCTGAGATCCGAAGTCCGAAGTAACAAGAAAGGTATTTTACAGTGATTTCATGTTATTTAATTATAATTGTTGTTTTATTTGCAAACTATGTCAATTTTATTGTATTAGTATGTAATGCTTAGAAACAATTTTTTACATCCATAGTATATAGTTAAATATCTATTTGAAAAGTTCTTATTGCAAAATTAGTTAAATTAAAAATAAATATATTTTGTTTTCATCTAGATATTTTACTTAAAATATTTGTTTAGAAGTTATTGTTTTATTCGTATCGTAAATTTTTTTTACAAGTAATCTTGTAAAGATGTATATTTGTTTTCGCTCGTCTAACTCTAAATTTAATTAAATAATATTAACTTAGTCTGTAAAAATTTTTTTTTACATTTTTTAGTTATAGTATATTAATCTTAGAAATATTTTATTTATTGTACGTTTTCATTTGTCACTTATTATTAGAACTATTTTTACATTGGTAATTTAATTTTATTTTGACATAAAATTGCATATAGACTCAAGAATATTGAATACTGAAATATACTATATATATACAATATATACAATAAATATAAAAACCCAATACAGCAGAAATATAAAAATTAAATCAATTACATAATAATTGAATAACGAAAAATAAATAAATTTTAGAATGGCTGAAGGAACCTCTGATCCGTGGGAAACAAATCTTAAACAAGACAAAAGTGCAGGTCTAACGGGTTATAAACTAGTAAAATTTGCTAATGATAAAATGGAGCGAGCAGAGCAAAATAAAATAGAAGCAGAAATACGAGCAGACAAAAAAAAAACAGAAGCAGAAAAAAATAGAATAGAAGAAAAAAATAAAAGAGACGCAGAAATACAAGAAGAAAAAAATAAAAGAGACGCAGAAATACAAGCTGCGAAAAATAAAAAAGATGCAGAAATACAAGAAGAAAAAATAAAACAAGAAATAGCATTACAAAGAGAAAAAATACAGATGGAAATTGAAAGAGACTTACAACTTAAAAGATTAGAACTAGAATCGCAAAATCAGAATATTATAGTAAAACAAGAGAATCAAAAAAAATATAAACATAAAATAAAAATACAACCTTTTTCTGGTAAATCTGGTGAAATAGACCAATTTTTCCATAATATGGAAATGCAATTTAAACTAAATAACATAGACAAATCAGAATGGAAAAACTATTTATACCAATCAGTCACTGAGGATGCACTAAAAGCTTTAAATAACATTAGAGACAGTGACACATCAGATTACAATGAAATAAAGAAACAACTCTTAGATCATTTTAACAAAACAGAAGACTATTATAGAAATTTATTCCATAACAGTACATTAGGTTCTAATGAACATCCTCAGGCATATATTAATAATTTAGAGGCCAATTTGAACAATTGGATAAAGATGTCTGGAATAGACGAAAGTAGTGTCATTGAAATAAATGAGCTACTTCTTGTGGACAAAGTACTAACACTTTGTACATCAGAACTATTCACATTCATAAAACAAAGAAAGGTTTATAAGAAGATAGAGTTAATTTCTGCCATGTCAGATTTTAGGGATAGTCATGTAAACACTCCAATGTTCAGTTCAACACAAAATAAATTTAATCTCATGAAAAATAGTGTTACCAGGAAAAGATTTAGTAGCTCACCTCCAGGTTTAATAATCCATGTCAAATTTGTCACAAGATAGGACACGACAAGCATACTTGTTGGTTTAGGAAACAGCATACAGACAATTATCAAAACAGAAACAGACAGTATTATAACTATGGGGATAGAAACAAATATTTTAATAAAAGACAACATAAATATAACAATAAGAGACAATCACCAAACACTAGTCTCATTAGGAAACAAGAAAATAGGGGTAGATCAAGTCAAAGACACTCCTTTAACAACATACATAACTGTAACATGATGGAGGGAAAGGGAGAGTTAATTTTTTATCCCTGTTATGTAGATGGTAGGAAAGTAATGTGCTTGAGAGACAGTGGCTGTACATGTATTATTCTGTATTCAAAATTAGTTAAGGAAGAACAAATATTAGAGGGCATAGAAAAAATTAGAATGGGAAATGGAGAAATAGTGAAATGCAAAACAGCAAAAATTTATATTGAAACACCTTGGATTAGTGGGGAAATAAAAGCACTTTTAATGGATTCACCAATAACCTCATTAATAATAGGAAATGTGGAAAATATACCAGATAATTCCAAAGAAATTTATATGAAATGGTTAGAAAATAGAGAATTAGAAACAATTATAGAGGAACCCTTAGAGACAGATACAGATAAAAACATATGTACACTATTCAAAAGCATACAAAATTGGAATGGTACTGAGAACATTGTAAATTTTCTAGAGAGAGTAGACACAGTAGCCACACAGAACAATGTTAAAGAAGAAGATAAAATAACAGTTCTAATAGATAAATTACACAACCACCATTTGGCAAAATCACTAGCAGAAAACAACCAAGACAATTATACAGTATTAAAAACTAAACTAATAAATAAATTAAATAATGACAGTAATTCAGTTGAAGTTGGAAAAGAAAATACTATAAAGAATACAAATACAGTAAATAAATCTGATCATGAATGCATTAATTGCAGTAGAAAATGCAGATCATTAAGGAGATAAATAAACACATAAAACAAAAACATAGTTACAACCTAACTAAAAAATTAAATGCAATGACTAGTGCACAAGCTAATAAAGAAAACAGTACAAAACAATACCCTGAATCTAGTAGACAAATCACCATTTTGGATATTGATAGGGATAAACTTAAAACATTACAAGAACAGGATGAAAGTTTAAAAATTTATTTCAATAGAGAGGATAATGAAAATAAAAACATAATATATAAGGTAGAAAATGACATTTTAATAAGAAAATATACTAGGCATAACAGGTCATTTAAACAAATAATGATTCCTACAGTTTTAAGAAATAATATACTAAAAGCAGCTCATGATTGCTACTTAGCAGGTCATTTGGGTGTTAAGAAAACACTGGATAGAATTAGAAGATATTGTTACTGGCCAGGTGTCATAGGAGATGTAAAAAGATTTGTTAAGGCATGTAAGAAATGTCAACAATATAATCACATAGGACCAAAACACAGAGCTCCCATACAAGAAAGTGACACAACAAACATTCCTTTTTATAAAATTGCCATAGACATAATTGGACCTATTTCAGTAATGTCCAATAGAAGACATAGATATATTTTAACAATGATAGACTTAGCAACACGCTGGGTTGAGGCAATTCCATTAGTAGATATAACTGCAGAAACAATTTGCAAAGCATTATTATCTATTTTTACAACTTTTGGTTTTCCTAACATTATATTATCAGACAACGGTACTCAATTTAAATCACATCTTACTCAGGCATTTACTCATATGCTTAACATTACACAGGTATTTACAGCTAGGTACAGACCTCAATCAAATGGTTTGATAGAAAGAGCAAATCAAACCATAAAGACCATGTTAAGAAAAGTAATTAGTGATCATGGACAGGATTGGGACACATTCTTACCTTTAACTTTATTCGCGTATAGAGAAATACCTCATGAAACAACAGGTTTTACACCATTTGAACTCATGTTCGGTTCAAATCCTAGAGGACCATTACAGTTATTCAGTGAAAATATAATTAATACAGATAAGGAACATATTAGTCCATTTGAATTGGTAGACAAAACCAGAAATAACATACTGTATTCAAACAAATATGCAGAAGAAAATCTCATAAAGAAAAATAAATACCATAGAGATCTTAAAAACAAAAACAGGTACTTAAGGGAATTTAAAGTTGGAGATCTAGTTTATGTATTAATACCCAAAGACAATGAAATTGGATGGAGAGGTCCATATAAAATAATAAACAAAATAGGAAATGTGGACTATTTAGTAGAAATAAATGGAGAGGGTAGAACATTTCATATTGATAGATTAAGAGATATTTTAGATCCTCCTACAGAATTAGAAACCATTGTACAACAGATTCAATCTTTAAATTGTTTAATCGGAGAAGACAACACTTATAGTTTAGAAAATAATATTAATTGACACTGATCAGATTCCAGTAATAAGTTTAGATCAACAGGATGACATGAATAAGATTAATTTTGCACCAGATATTTTATCGAGACTCAGTCAGAAATAAGTATATTTTTTTTTCTGAGTAAACACATTGAATTATTTAAACATAGAAAATGCTGTGTTGGGAAAACAAAAATAAATAAAACTAATTGGAATAACAAGTATAAATAAATGAATATTGGAACAATTAGAAAATATAAATTATATTGGTACAAGTAGAAATGAAATATAGTAGAACAATAAGGATAATGACTAGAATAATAAGAATATTGGAACTATAAGTAAAAATAATATGGATATTGGAACGATTAATACAAATAAGAGTTATATTTAAAAAAAAAAAATGTGTATGTATTGAAAATATAATATAATACATGAATAATGATAATGACATTTAAGCTTGTCAAGTACACTATTGTATTGAGTATATTGACTCAAATATTTTTTTTAATAATATATATTAAAGAATTCATGTTGATGATTGATGCATAATGTATTTAAAATAGAATATGCATACTTAATTACGATGAGAATGAGGAGAGATTGTGTTTAAAATAAAACACATACGCTAAACAAGTATAATGTACATGAGAATATGTTGTAAGAATGATTAATTACTCATTCATTTCATTCACATTGATGAAAATATTATTGAAGTTTATGCAAAGATTTTATTATGCAATGATTACTAATGAATATTTTATTGAATTTGTTCATTGTTTGAAGTTTATTGTTCAATTTGTTATAAAACTTTTTAAAAAAAGTTAAATTTTGTTAAATCCAATCAAAGGATTATTGATTATGACATTGATTATTGTCAAGAAGACTTATTAGTCTCAAATATGTAACTTGAACAATTATTGACTAAAGAAGTCAAAGGTATGAAGATTGTAATAATATATGAATTTTATTAAAATGATGTTTAAATATTTTATATGTCAGAAGACATAATGAATTGTACATGATGATATTAAAGATGTCAAGATAAATTGACATGAAAAAGTGCAAAGTTAATATATTCACACTATATAAAATGATGAGAAAGACATAAGAAAAATGTCTTATATAATTGATGAGTACAAAATGAATATTGTCAAATCACTAAGGAAAGTGTTATTGACAGAAGACAAAAGAAAAGGTCTTCATAAGAGATGAAAGAAAAATGACTTGCTAGATAAAGCAAGGTAAATAAAAAGTTGAACAAAATATTGTTGCAACAGAAGAAGTTTGTCAAAAGACAACATGAAAAATATATTGTACTGAAATAAAATGCTCTCATACAAAAGAAAACAATGATATTGATGTGAAGAAAAATATGAAAGTGTTGAATATTGAAAATAAATTCATTAAGTAAATATGTATAAAGAAATGACAATTAAGTCATAAGGTGATAGAAAATAATCAATATAAAAAAAAAAGTGCAGTACTGATAAAAAAAAAATTAAAAAAAAGAGGGGAGATAATAATGATAATTAAAAATGCACTTAAAACTTATGAAGAAGTTATGGTACTTAGGTGAATAATCACTTATTATTGTATACATTTTTTTTTGTTTTAAAACTTGATTGATAATAATATTTTTGAAAATTGAATAAATTTTTATGTCAATATTATGATATTATGTTATAAATGCATTTAAAAATTGAAATTGAGATATAGTATTGACAAGAATATTTTTATTAATGGATATTTGGTATCATAACCATTTTGTTTGACATTTTGTATATACATTGACATTTTTTATATAGATTACCATTGATGTGATGTGACACAACAAAAATTTGTATTTTTATTTTTGACAAAAGTAAATTTTATTAAGTTAACGACAGAAAATCCAATAGAGACAGCTAAAAAAAACTAAATGTATAACATTTGTTTTTTAAAGGAAAGGGGGATGTTGTAATAACCAAATTAGGCTAGAGTAATTTTATTTGGTTCAGAGATGGTTTTAATTATCTGGCCACTTAGTTTAGCGGAAGTGGGAATGAACAGACGATATATAATTAGACGATAGATTTTTGGTAGAGACAAGCGACGGACTTGATTATTCATCTCACATCATTTTATACCATGTATGTACTTCCATAGATTGAATAAATAAATATATATATGTTTCATACAGAAGTCTACTCAGTAATTTATAACTGTGATTCGTCTCATACATGTGGATACTTAATAATATAATAATATACACCAAGTCAAGTTAGTTGAATCATATACTCCGAAGAGGCTGAAATATTTACACCTACCAAGAAACAGAAGTACCATGAAAATAATATATATATATTATACATACAACTGATCTACTAATCTACACACAAAAACTAGCTATGACATAGCTTTACATAAAGAAAAACAAAAAAGAATGTCTCGTTATATCTTATCTGCCACTGTAAATAGAATTGCTAATCTGCAGCCTTCCCAGGAACATGTGATTGTACTGTGCACAGAAGCGGCCTTATAGAGTAGCGATTAAGGCAACTGTCTGAATTTTTTTTGGTTTGAACCTAACTGTGAAAAAATCTGAACCTCTTTTCCAGTCCCCCCACCCCCATCTCCTCCGCATTAGGCACACACCTTGGGCTCCGCTAATAGGTCACATGCACTGCTATAGCCGCCTTTGGTTGTGCATTCACTACAGTAGAAACTTATGGTTTTTGGTTTAAATGTTGACAGAACGCTACAAAATATAAGTTTTAAATATACACGAAGTGTTACTAAACATTTCGTTTAAGTGTAGACAGAGCGCTACAAAGTCTATCTTAAATTTACAGTTACTTACATACCACTATCATGGGTCATACCACTATCATGGGTCATATCCAATAGACTTAAAATCCATTGATTTAATTGTGACATTGTTGTTTCCTATTGAAGAAATAGACCGAAGCACACATATTTTGATCTCATACAGTGTATCCTAAGATTTGTTTATGATGTCTTCCAACAGCCCAGCCTTCAGTAACAGATGTCAACCTGAACTTGGTCAGAAAGAGGACAGAACTTCTAAATACAAAAATAGTCTACCTCTTGGATAAAGATGAATTCAAGTATTAATGTTTTTTAAACACATTGCAATTTTTCTGTTCTAAAAATTATTTAACAGTTTTCTACAAGTTACAATATTATAGATTCTACCAGTAACTGATAATGTATTCACTTTATTTCATCTATGAAAGGATTCCAATGAAAGGTAATATCACAAGATGGTACTATTACTGTAAAACACCTGGAGTGATTACTTTCGCTGTCTACAGAAAAACTAAGTGAGTTATAAGATAATCATCCGGACTCTCCCTCGGAACTACCATGAGAAGGAAAGGGGGTGATCCAAACAGAACCCTTGCCATGCACCCCCCCCCCTGAATAAAATACATGACTAGAAAATTTGATGTAAATGACAAGAGGGAACATAAAGGTGCAGAAAAGTCAAAGTTTAGAAATGGGGAATTGGTCGGCATGATTGACTTTTCAATATTTTTACCTGCTTATTAATTAATACATTAAAATGATTAATTCATTGAGTTATCCATTGTCTCCACAAGCAACATCTTTAGTTACGTAGGTGCCAACAACGTCACATGTCAACCTGACTACCTGATGACCTACTACGTCCCTGTCGAGAGCCAGATACCGGTTGAGGTCAATCACATCCTGGCCGTCCACTCCACCGCCTCCAACACCCTGTACGTGACAGACTGTAAAGGTTACAACCTGGTACCACTCAACACACAGACAATCGCAGCCAACACGTTCAGTGAACTCGCCACCAAAACAGTGTCAGGAACTTACTGCCTTATACCTTCAATTGGTGCCAGAGTCACACCTGGTATGTACATTTCAGTTAATTATATGAAAAATTTTGTATTACTATTATTTTGTTAATATCGAAGTATATTTTTATCTTAGCAAACCTATCTCTCTCTCTCTCTCTCTCTCTCTCTCTCTCTCTCTCTCTCTCTCTCTCTCTCTCTCTCTCTCTCTCTCTCTTTATATCTATTTGTATATATATATATATATATATATATATATATATATATATATATATATATATATATTCCATAACTGTTTTACTTCACCAGCTATCAGTACGATCCTGTCTTTTCTGCTTTTCAGATCAGAAGCTAATGTTTTATATCTGTTTACGATAGGTAGTTCCATTGAAAATTTTCGCATTTGACTGTCAATAGTTCTATGCCTTCGTGATTTAATTCCATATTCGGAACTGCATTAGATTTGAAGACCAAATATCTCTTGTTTTTCTCGGAAGCTGGATCATTTTTAGACATAACTTCTCTGAGGCAATCCGGAAACGACATAAAAACGAATTATGCGTTGGCAAGTAAAATGCTGACGGTGCATGGAACAACAAAGAACAAAATTACAGTAAAAATACTAAATGCGAGTATGACATACGATTTACTGGACTGTGGAGGGTAACTATTTTTAACTTTGAGGGTTGTTATTGATAGTTTTTGTGAGTAGATAAGATAAATGTCCACTTGTGGCAGTATGGGGAATAAAAAATGTCTGTAGTCATATACATAATATATATACATATATTACATATATTACATATATATATATATATATATATATATATATATATATATATATATACATATGAACTCTCTTATCACGAATTGCAGACCTTTAAATGAATTACCATTCTACTCTTCCAGAAAGAAAACATTTTATAGCAGTTTTACATCTATTTTCTCCAAGCCTATTTAAGAAAATGCAAACTTTTAATGGTTAGAATGACATATTATACTGGCTAGTGTTTAATAGTGCTTTCAAACTGTTGGTCAAATTTTGACCAATTCCGTTAACGTAAGTATTCCTATATTATAGGTTATCAACTTCATACTTTGACAAGATTATTAGTATTAATATATCGTGAATTAGTGAATAAATTATTGCACAAGTTAAAGCTAACTTAGCTGCGTGTAATGATTAAATGAACGATTAATAGAGCTAGTAGCGGTAAATGTCTAATACAATAAATTGGGTGCTCGACATGTTTTTTCATCTTATTCTGAGATTTCACTATTATTGATTTTTTTTTTATCGATTTGCGTTCTTCATTAATTTCTGCTTTGTTGTTGTTTTTTTTTGGATACCATTTAGTCGCCTGGTTTTCACATTGCTTTTCTAGAATTCGACAATTTGATTTATTTAAAAGACGAGCATTATTTCACACGAGAATGTAATCCACATAGTATGTTATGTTGAAAGACAGATAGACAGACAGATATAGAAATATATCGATATGAAAGTAAATATACATAAATTGAAAAAATTGAAAACATTGAATACAGATATGAATTGAAATAATTCTTTGTAGGCATAAACATTTAAAGCATCATCATTTCACTGTTTTTTTTTTTGTTTTTTCTGTGATTTCATTGGTCTTTATTTTTAAAATATTGATTTCCTTTCAGTGTGAGACCATTACCCTGGACAGACGTGCAAGTAACCAACATTTTAGAACCAATGCTAAACAGACCTGAAAAAAGAAACAACATATATAACATGTTTGTAATTTTTTTTTATGTACGCGATAGAAAATATTGTTTGGAATAAATTAAATTAGAATCAATCTCCCAGTGTTAAGCATTTGTAAGTGTAGTTGTCTTTGTTTTAGATTTTGAATATTTTAGAAGAACTTTTGTTCGATAGCCGAAATTAAGGTAGCATGATTTTTCTATCAGTCGGAATGGAATACGAAATCCAAGTCACAGGTTATACGTTTTATGAAAATGTTAGGTAGCTCTACCCACCATAGCCAAGTCTTCATAAACTGTACATACCGAATAGAAAGCTTTTAAGTCTTACCTATTGGGGCATATTTATTTAGAAAAAAATAATTCATCTTGAGAATTGCATTGCAGTTATCTTTTTTAAAATTTTGTTTCATAAATGTAGTCTATATGTTCTTGTTTTGTTTTAATTATTGTGACGTGAGTTCTTGGGAGATAAGATTACGCTACAGTATCCTACTCGGATGGTTGTGCGGTAAAATGCTCGGCTGTCGACCAGAGGTACTTGGTTCGATCTCCGGTGAGGACCAGTGTATAATTCATGTCATGATTAAAGTCTTCGCTATATCTCCCGTGGTGCCTACATTGTCATGGCACTATCGACAATGGTGGGGATGAAAGAAGGACACTGCAAAAACCGTCCCATCAGTGGCTTATAGGATTTAAGAGATTTCATCTCATCCTTACAGGGACTGCACACACACACACACACACACACACACACAGACATATCATCCTACTAAATTAAGCCTGGAGAACAGGTGGGTGCCAGACCATGACAATAAAACTGTCGATAGTGTCCAGGTAAAAAACAAATAAGTTGCCATGTAAACTTGAAACTGTGCGACAATACAATTTATTTGATTTATAATTTCTATAATTTGTTCAAATAAAATATTAGCCAAATTTCCTTGTACATGTATCTCGTCCAATGAAATTAAATTTCCTTTATGAAGACAATGATTGGTGCAATGAAATATAGTACCTGTGAACAAAATGTAACTACTTAATATTTCTTTCAACTACATTCATCGCTAAGTGGCAACATCGAAAAAAAAATGAACATAAAAAAAAAAAATTTAAACCCGTGAATTTTTTCTGTCATCAACATTCTATAAATACAGTCGATTCCGCTTAATTTGGACACATCGGGACCGAGGCTGTCCCAATTAAACATACAAATTTTACTATTGGCTTATTGGTTTGATTTCTTTGAGATTTGTCACAAATAAGCGGCTGTCCCAATTAAGCGGAATCCACTGTATATTGTTTGAAC
Organism: Bulinus truncatus; assembly: GCA_021962125.1. NCBI lineage: Eukaryota > Metazoa > Mollusca > Gastropoda > Planorbidae > Bulinus > Bulinus truncatus. The sequence goes on from JAGDYQ010000020.1 coordinate 2,209,315, forward strand.
TTTTTTTTATTATCTATTGCATTTAATTTTAATATAAAGTTTTTTGCATATTTAGACCTACTCATATATTTTGTCAGTGGGTGATTTCTCTTCAGTCCATTCAAGTGTAGTGTCTCACATAGTCTAGACACATCAATTGTCAAAAAAAAAAATCTTCAACATTTGTTTAAATAAGAATATTTTGTCTTATCAGTCACTATATAATAATAATATACAGACAGCAAATATATAGCAAATGATTTTTATTATAAAATTCATTAAATTCTACAGTACATTAATTATCAATACCTGCTGTTTTTTTCAATAATTTCGTAAGTTTCTTAATAATATTATTTAATATAAAATGTAAATTATACATACCAAAAATTTTCAAATTTTTACATGACTATAAATATAAACGGGGCATATTATTTAGCTTCATTTATTGTGATCACAGGTAATAATTTAGTTGCGCTTTATTGTGCAATAAACTGTTGCAAATATCATAATAAAATATACAGCACTGTAATTCGCGGGAAATCAAGTTGAGAGCTGTCATCGCAGTAAAAATATATCATTTTACCTCCACCTTTGTAACTCACAAAATGTTAGATTGGAAGAGTGATAGCTGTCTGAAAGGTCCCTGTATGGTAGATTGGTAGAGTGATAGACCGCTGACTGAAGGTCCCCGGATGATAGATTGGAAGAGTGATAGACAGCTGACTGAAGGTCCTCGGATGATAGATTGGAAGAGTGATAGACCGCTGACTGAATGTCTTTGCGAGATCTATTGTCCATTTACTCACCCAGCTTTAAAACTGGATCTAACATGAAATAGGAAAAGCAAAGACAGATGGTCATTGTACAGCCTGGCGTCATTCTTATGGATATGCAAATGCCTCCTCATGTCTTGGGCATCCTGAGCGGGCATTTATTCTGCCATATCCCAAAAAAAATTGAAAGTTTAATAGATTTTCATTAAATGTACACACTTTTAATCACTCTGGCCACTGAAGACATGTTTAGTAGATTTTAAATAATTGGTAACGAAGGCCTACCCGAGCACCTGTGATGGGATGCCCCAGGCTTAAATAAATGAATATGTTTGAGTTAGAGGGGCCCCAGTTGTCTCATACTTTAAGGGGGGGGGGTCTTTGATTACTACGACACCTAAATATACCTAAATCCACGTATTTTTTAAAGCGTTTCTGTTAACATTTTCTCTTTAAAAAAACAAACACTAAATTGAGACAAAAAAGACATTATCGACGACTTAATCTTGTTTTTTAGCCCAACACCAGCCATTAAAACAATCAACCAGAAAACTTCATACTTACCTGTGTAATAAAATATGAGATGCAATTATTGTCATTACTAATCATTATCATTTGTATCTCCTCCTCCCACCACCCCACCCCCAGTCTATACTATTCATTCCATGCCCGCCCCCCATCCCTCCTATTTTTATTAGCTGTATAAAAAAATCACTTTAATAAAAATCTAATAATCTGTTGAAGCTGGCCTGAGATATGGAAGATAATTTCTACTTCAACTCGCTTCGATTACCTCCCCTGTAATGAATGCATTTATTGACGGCAACAGTAACCAACACACACAAACAAAAACGTTGTACTGTTTAGGTTGATTTGTATTTCTCTCTTGGTTTTTTTTTTTTTAAACGGGCACTGAATTAAAAATGTAGTTCTTTTATTAAGCGAACATTTAAAATTTTGTTTTTAACGAGTGGTTACAAAAAAAAAAACACACTGTGACAGACACAGACAAACACTGACGCACACAGAGACACAGACATACACAGACAAACACTGACACGCACATAGACACACACAGACACAGACAAACACAGACACACACATAGACACACACACATACACAAGCAGACATAGACAGACACAGACAAACACTGACACACACAGAGACACAGACAGACACAGACAGTTACTGACACACACAGAGACAGACACAGACAAACACAGACTGACACAGACAAACGCTGACACACACAGAGACATACCCAGACAAACACAGACAGTTACTGACACACACAAAGACAGACACAGACAAACACAGACTGACACAGACAGACACACAGACACATACATACACACATATACACACAGACAGACTTATACATTGACATACAATCTGTTTTACTGAATCAATATTTAGATATTGTTAGTTTTTCTTTAGATGACTTTCAACTAAAATGTAACTCTATTGAAATGTTTGTTTAGCCAAGTTAGGGACCTATACAGATTTGTAAAATGACTTACAGTTAGTCTTATGTATGAAACTGTGCAGGTACATAAAAGTAAGTATTAAAATATGAAATACATTAGTATTAGCTAGGCCTACTAACTTCAAGAAATAGTTTAAACCTATATGAATGTTTATTTAATATTGCTACTTTTCCTTACTATTAAAACACTATTTTTTGGACTTTTATTGTGTCGATATTAAAAATATTTTATTTGTTAAATTAATTTTTTTTTAAATATTTAAATATAGAAAATAACTCTTTAATAACGCTTTGAATATATCTAGGCTACTAAAAAGTAAAAAAAAATATTTCCAAAAAGAACATGTTTATGGAATATATATATATATATATATATATATATATATATATATATATTAACAAAAAATCTTTTTTTTTTTAAATAATGGTTTTCTAATATTTTTCCAAAATGTTATACTTTTTAACTTTTAAAGAAGTTTTTATCGGTTTTGCACATTTTAACATAATTCAATTAATTTTTTTAAAGTTTATATAAGATGAAAATAAACCTATTTTGTTTTGCTTCGAATTTATTTTGACGTGAGTTACACAATTTAAGGGCAAACCAAGTCCCAAACCCAACCAACTGCACACAGAAAATGAAACTAATTAAAAGCTCGTAACAAATAAAACAAAGCGAGCAAAGCTAAAACAACAGCTTCAGTAATTTTACTCTAAAAGACTAGATTAGTACTTAACACAATATTCTCTTTTCACATTTCCCGACATGATGCGAAAATTAACATAATAATTTCCTCTACATTTTAAAATGGTGTATTGTCATACAGACAGTCCCGTAGCGAAGTGGGGGGGGGGGGGCACTGGGGGAGGCCGTTCCCCCCCCCCCCCCCCGCTAGGTGTGGAGTGCCCCCCCCCCGCTTAAAAAAGAAGAAAAAGGGGAAAAAATAAAGAAAAAGTAAAGGTGCCCCCCCTTGCTGGGTATTGGTGGCTCCCTGCTTACTTTGACCTGGCCTGCATACAGAGTAAGTAAGTGTTCGAATTCTTAAATTAACTAAAACCCTAAAAACTAATGGTAATTGATTCAAATTTTTCAAGAAATAGACGACAAATACAACAGACAGACAGACCGACAGACAGACAGAGCAAGTATGAAATTAAATTATTTTTTTGTTCAGTCACTTCCGTTATAAGAAACATACGAGCTTTAAAGCTGCATTAATTTCTTCTCTTTATTTGTATCAGTTTTATATTACTTTTTATAAGTAGAATACTTGAATTGAACGAATTACATATTTTCAGGTGAACGGTTTGGTGCAGTACTGATCTAGTAAGCCAATCAACATGTAGCTCCCATGTTACAATTAATGTCCTTAGTAATGCATTCATTCTATCTGAGAGTTGAAACCAATGTGTTTACCATCTGGAGACTGAACATAATTACATTCCATCGGTAATATTTTCATTAATTCTGCCTATTTCACCTCACGTTAATGAAACCCTTGAGTGACCCGTGCAGCCCACTTCACGTCTGCTACTTATGTTATACGACGTCATTGCTTTGACAAGTTATTGTCTTGCATTCATACGGAAGACGCTTATGTTATATTTCTGTCTGTCACAATATACTGATATTTTTTTTTTAATTCATCTTGTGTGTGCGTGTTGTATTATAATTTTTTTTTGTCATTAGTAATTTATTTAATTGTCTAGACGTGAAGTTATTATTATTATTACTACTATTTAAATGGGGGAAGTGTTTTAGTATTTATTGGGGCTGTTGGTTAACGTCAGATGAGCATTTCTACCTGGGCTGAACTCACTCAAAGAGGTACGTAGGTATCTTTAGTCTTATTTTGTTAATCGAGATGGAGATGATGATGTTTAAACCTTGGAAGTCGTGCGTTGTAGTTATGATGATACGATGTAGCAATCAAGAGATATAGTCATGTGGTTTTTTTTTTAACTAAAAGGTGTGTTTGATTCTATTTAAACATATGTGGGAGTGGGACGGATGGCCGAGTGGTGTAGATACTCGACTGTCGACCTGAGAGTCCTGGGTTCGATTCTCGCGAGGCGCATTGAGTTTTTCTAGGTGAAATTTGGTGCAAAGTCTTACCACAAGTCCACTCAGCTTTAAATGGGTACCTGACTTTAAGTTGGGGAAGTAAAGGCGGCTGGGCGTTGTGTTAACCACACAATCCCTTCATATGCCGAGGTTATAGAAACAGATGAATTCTACACTTCATCTGCCCCGATGACCCCGTTAGGGCTAAGGGAACTTTACTTACTAACTAATCTTTGGTGGGACTATGATAATATATGTAGCAATAAATTAGCCAGTGTCGTAGCGAGCTTAACTCTCGCCCGAGCATAATACCTTGTTAGCGCCTGTTGGAGGAGCAGTAGCTGCTGTTACACTGATGTAACGATGTTGGCCTGGTAACAGAACATGCAGAAAGCGCATCACTATTTTTAAAGGCCTCTTACAATAACTTTTAACAAAATGCCGCCATTCGTGTTATTTTCACTTTTAATAGTGTAGCACATATTTTGGTATTTTTTTTTTAATTTAGAAAAGTTTCCTCCATATAATTTGGATTTTTCAAATTTATATAGATATTGCAATATATTTATTAGCAAATAATGACTCATAATTTCAACTTTATTTTAGGTTTGTAAGAGAAAAATCAGATTGTTAATATTTCGATAAACAAATGATATATACTTGGATCACATAGTCATTATGAATAACTAATTATAGGGCACAATACTTTGAACATGGAATGTCGGAACTTTCGTGTGTCAAAAAATCACATTAATCTTTTTTGCAAAATGATTCTTTGGAATACGTGTTTTAAATGCCTACCTTATCCTTAAATTATCTATAAAGATATTTAGTCCGGTAGTTGTTTGTAACGTAATGGAAAATATAAGGCTAAAAGCCTACATTCTGTAATAAACCACCTTCAATAGTGGCTTTACAAGAAAGAAGTAATGAGATACCCTCAAAAGTGGCTTTACAAGAAAGAAGTATGAAATACCCTCAAAAGTGGCTTTACAGGAAAGAAGTAATGAAATACCCTCAAAAGTGGCTTTACAAGAAAGAAGTCTTTAAAATACTCCCAAAAGTGGCTTTACAAGAAAGAAGTAATGAAATACCCTCAAATGTGGCTTTACAGGAAAGAAGTAATGAAATACTCTCAAAAGTGGCTTTACAGGAAAGAAGTAATGAAATACCCTCAAAAGTGGCTTTACAAGAAAGAAGTCTTTAAAATACTCCCAAAAGTGGCTTTACAAGAAAGAAGTAATGAAATACCCTCAAATGTGGCTTTACAAGAGAGAAGTAAGCTGAACGCTGTGCGAATAACAAAAGCGTTACTAAGAGTAGAATTTGTTTTACAATTAGAGGACAAAATTACCGCATCTCGCTGCCCCCCCCCCCCACTTGTATCTTTAGATTTGGGGATTAGAGCGTGTGATCTAGTAACCTCCCCAAATAAACCACAACTTCCTCCATAGTATGACTAGCAGCAGACGTCAAATATATGTCTTGTCATAAAACGTTATACCAAATGGTAAATTGAGTAATTATTACCTTTCCATGTTTCATGGTATTCCGAGAAAATAGTTTAATCAGTCTTAACATGAACTGCATTATCATAAAATGCAACCTCATGATGGAGTTATAACTAACCATGTTATTTCGATCCGATACAAGGGCTGTTGATTTCATGCGGCCCCTTTTAAAATTCAAAATAAGGCTGTTATGGTGACAGGGAATCATGGAGCTAAAGAACAACGTCTGTTGAAAGAAATATTCACACTGAAATATGCTAGTGTCTGTCTGTCACAATGAGATAAGCTAATGTCTGTGTGTCACAATGAGATAAGCTAATGTCTGTCTGTCACAATGAGATAAGCTAATGTCTGTGTGTCACAATGAGATAAGCTAATGTCTGTGTGTCACAATGAGATAAGCTGATGTCTGTGTGTCACAATGAGATAAGCTAATGTCTGTGTGTCACAATGAGATAAGCTAATGTCTGTGTGTCACAATGAGATAAGCTAATGTCTGTGTGTCACAATGAGATAAGCTAATGTCTGTGTGTCACAATGAGATAAGCTAATGTCTGTGTGTCACAATGAGATAAGCTAATGTCTGTCTGTCACAATGAGATAAGCTAATGTCTGTCTGTCACAATGAGATAAGCTAATGTCTGTCTGTCACAATGAGATAAGCTAATGTCTGTCTGTCACAATGAGATAAGCTAATGTCTGTGTGTCACAATTAGATAAGCTAATGTCTGTCTGTCACAATGAGATAAGCTAATGTCTGTGTGTCACAATGAGATAAGCTAATGTCTGTGTGTCACAATGAGATAAGCTAATGTCTGTGTGTCGCAATGAGATAAGCTAATGTCTGTGTGTCACAATTAGATAAGCTAATGTCTGTGTGTCACAATGAGATAAGCTAATGTCTGTGTGTCACGATGAGATAAGCTAATGTCTGTGTGTCACAATGAGATAAGCTAATGTCTGTCTGTCACAATGAGATAAGCTAATGTCTGTCTGTCACAATGAGAAAAGCTAATGTCTGTCTGTCACAATGAGATAAGCTAATGTCTGTATGTCACAATGAGATAAGCTAATGTCTGTGTGTCACAATGAGATAAGCTAATGTCTGTCTGTCACAATGAGATAAGCTAATGTCTGTGTGTCACAATGAGATAAGCTAATGTCTGTCTGTCACAATGAGATAAGCTAATGTAGGTGTGTCACGATGAGATAAGCTAATGTCTGTGTGTCACGATGAGATAAGCTAATGTCTGTGTGTCACGATGAGATAAGCTAATGTCTGTGTGTCACAATGAGATAAGCTAATGTCTGTGTGTCACAATGAGATAAGCTAATGTCTGTGTGTCACAATGAGATAAGCTGATGTCTGTGTGTCACAATGTGATAAGCTAATGTCTGTGTGTCACAATGAGATAAGCTAATGTCTGTGTGTCACAATGAGATAAGCTAATGTCTGTGTGTCACAATGAGATAAGCTAATGTCTGTGTGTCACAATGAGATAAGCTAATGTCTGTGTGTCACAATGAGATAAGCTAATGTCTGTGTGTCACAATGAGATAAGCTAATGTCTGTGTGTCACAATGAGATAAGCTAATGTCTGTGTGTCACAATGAGATAAGCTAATGTCTGTGTGTCACAATGAGATAAGCTAATGTCTGTGTGTCACAATGAGATAAGCTAATGTCTGTGTGTCACAATGAGATAAGCTAATGTCTGTCTGTGACAATGAGATAAGCTAATGTCTGTCTGTCACAATGAGATAAGCTGAAGTATGTCTGTCACAATGAGATAAGCTGATGTCTGTGTGTCACAATGAGATAAGCTAATGTCTGTGTGCCACAATGAGATAAGCTAATGTCTGTGTGTCACAATGAGATAAGCTAATGTCTGTGTGTCACAATGAGATAAGCTAATGTCTGTGTGTCACAATGAGATAAGCTAATGTCTGTGTGTCACAATGAGATAAGCTAATGTCTGTGTGTCACAATGAGATAAGCTAATGTCTGTGTGTCACCAGGCTTGCGAAGCCGCCATATTTTTTTTCGGCTCCGGCTCCGGCTCCCACAAATTTGACGGCTCCGGCTCCCTATTAAGATAGTATCACACGAGACAAAAATTTTTTTAATTGCGCCACGCAAACATGTCGCTGATAAAAAGTTATGCAAATTTTGCCGCCTTCACCCCCATAGTAAGGAACTTGAAAAATATACGCATTGTCGGTTTTACTAAAAACAAACCATTTCAGTGCATCCAAAAACATATCATTATTTTCGATCTAGGTTTCACTAGTCGCCATTTTCATAAGTACTAAAAAGTTATTTCAATGATCGAATTAGCCAATAGTAAAATGATACATTATTTAAAATATTTTAAAGACTTCAGTAGATATATTTATTATTTATAGCTAGGATTATTGCAATTGCGAAGAATTTTTTTCCGGCGGGGAGAGGGGTGGCGAAGAACTGATTCTGGGGTACAGCGGCGGATCTAGACAACTTGTACGGGGGAAGGAGGGGCGAAACTGTTTTCATTGTTGAAAGTTGGTCTTTGAACAAAAAATATTTCTATAATTTAATGATGTCTTACCTAAACTTGCGATAACGGGGGGGGGCATTCCCCCCCCCGGCCCCTCCCCATAATTCCGCCCCTGGTGGGGTAGAAGAAATGTTCGGGGGGGGGGCGAAGATGGAGGTGCGAAGCGCCGAAAGCTTGCACACGGAGTGGAGGGGTTTTGGGAGGGGACCTCAGTGAGTCCCCTCCCCAAGAAATTTTTTGCAGTTCCATATCTGGAATGGTGCATTGTAGTACCGATTGTTTAGCTATTAATAATAAATATATAATTTTAACTACGTTTCAATAATGCATGGCATGTTGCAGTTTTGTTAAAAATAATTTAAATAGTAAAGAGTTTTAATGATAAAAATTTATTGAGGCTGAGCAATTTCTGATTCCTGTTATAAATATATTGACCATTTGTTCTGCTACACAATTGTTACATAATAGATACCTGATTTATATCATTAAACTGTTTGCTAAACGTACAACCCGGGAAGAACGACAAAGATCAAGAATATAGCTTAGCTATTTGTGTGATATTTCTTATAAAATATTGAAAACAAAGAACAGATCTATCAACAACAAATTGACCAGTCGCAATTATTCAATTTAAAATAAAATTAATTCTGCTTAAAAGTAAATTTGCAAATTAAATAACATCACTCAGAAATCACGGAGTTTGTACTTTATTATTTTATTATACATTTTAAGTGAAGTCAGAAGTCAATATTATTTTATTGTCTTATTTAAGTTGCTAGTTGTCCTCAGAAGATATAAATATATATAACTATTACAAGGTAGCGAACAGGCCCACCGACATAAATTTCGGGCCCCTGGGCAGGGGTGACACGGGCCCCCGTGCTGATATTAATATTTTAAAAAGTTGATTGGCCAGCTCAGTTCGGGCCCTTAAAACAAAATTGAACAAAATGATTGATGTTTTATAGCCGTTATTATTAAAATTTTGTCAAAAAGCTCAAATCATGCACGGGGAGGGCTCAGGTCATGAACGTGGGGGGTCAGCCCCCCTAGCCCCCTAGCCCCCCTCTGGCTACGGGCCTGGACCCGGGTACCAATAAACTCCGATTTTTGTTCGGACCCCGTCCCAATAAAGTCTGATTGTTATTCGGACCCGTGGCAAATATGCACTTAGCTTAGCTATACATAAACTTTATTATTGTTTTTTGTTTATTTTTTTATAATTGTTTGAATTGAATTATTTAATCGTTACTCAGTGTCTAGGGTTTTACTAGGGTTCCGTCTAATAAAGTTTAAATATAGCTAAGCTTAGTGCATATTTGCCACGGGTCCAAATAACAATCGGATTTTATTGGGAACGGGTCCGAATAGCCACAGCCTTATAAATTTATCTGCTCTATCTCAGATATTCTGTTTATAATAAAATTGTTAAATACAGAAAGCTAACATTTTGTTTTTAGTCTATTACAAATCAAATTCGCGGTCAAATAATACACGAAATGACGCGTTCTATTTGTCGTCGTAGTAAAAATTTATTTTTAAATGATTGATACAATTATTCTATGAAATAAAACTGTTTTAACTTTATATATAACAAAATAACATGCCATTAAAAAATTTCGGATGGTAAACAAGATTTAAAACGAACACAAAACGATTCCCCATTAAAGATTTCTTGTGGTGATGTGCGTGTTACTGTTTTGGCGTTCGTAAAACATGACATTTCAAATTGTAGGAGGCAAACAAACAAACAAATTTGCAATTTTAAAGCTAAAAAAAAAAATTCTGCTGTAAAAAAAAAACATTTGGGAGCCGTGGAGCCGCCAGATTTTTTCGGCTCCGGCTCCGGCTCCAGCAAAAAGTAGTGGCTCCCGGCTCCTCGGCTCCGGCTCCGCAAGCCTGTACAGTGTCACAATGAGATAAGCAAATGTCTGTGTGTCACAATGAGATAAGCCAATGTGTTCATGCCAGCTATAGTTCACTTAGCTCAGTGTAGTAGACACAAGATACCATCAGTTTACACAAATTAGTTGTGTATTGCGAAACATAGAGGGTAATTAGACATATGTTAATATATAGGCCTACACCTTGTATGTGTGTGTGTGTGTGTGTCGAAATAACTATATTCCTAATATTAATGGTTAAGTAAATCAGCACATGTCTATAGTTGACTAATGCTAGAGTTAAAGCCATATGCGGCTGTCAGCTTACTACTACTAGCATTGGAGTCAGTTGTATTATTTCTTTCTTTCATTCAACACATGCTAGAAATCGACACTACTATGTAAACAAATAACAAACGGAAGGACGTCCTCATGCGTGGCCTTCCACCAGGCCTGAGGCTGTCAATAACACGGATCACTGCGTCTCGTTTGTTTCTCCTGACATCCAATAGAAACTAAATTTCCTTTTGTTTTAATTTCCTGTGCATTTTTCTAACAGAATCCCTGGGGAGGGGAGTGGTAGGCTTAACAACGGCCGAGGGGTGTAGATGATCGTCCAGGTCCTATTGTAAGTCGGTTTAAGTCCCACAAGTTCACCCAACTTTAAATGTCTTAAGTTGGGGAAGTATACGCGGCTGGGCGTTGTGCTATCCACACAATCCCCGTATACGCCGTGGTCATATGGACAAAAAAACTCCAACCAGGTAGCAGCAGATAAGTACTTGGACATGAAGGCACCACGGGAGATATATCGGGAACTTGTGCCAAGACCTGAAAAATATCCTTTGTCCTCACCGGAGATCGAACCAGGTACCTTCAGGTCGACAGACGAGCGCGTTACCGCACGACCATCCGTCCCCTGTCCATTGCTTTAAATAGTCAAACCCACATTTCCGCTGGCGCCTTCTGAGACGGCCTCCTTCTACAGTAAGATGACATGGTTCAGACAAGTCTTTCGTGGTGCCTCCAAGGCCATTGCACTATCGGCTATGGTGGGGATGAAAGATGGGCACCATACAAACCGTCCCATTAGTGGTTTATAGTATCTAATAGATTTAATCTCATCCTTACACGGACTTCACACACACACCAATCAACGAACTATGCGTGTCCCCAAAGACTACATTGGTTAAGGGTATGATGATGAAAAGAACAAATCAACTATATACTTTATCAGTCCCCTATGACCCGTCAAGTTAAGGGAACTTTTTCTTTTTAACGAGCGAGAGCTTCAGGACCACGTCACTCCAAATTTTAAAATTATTTTTTTTTGATGTAATACAGCAATGTATCCGTTCTAATTAAAATATTGTTAATGAATCGCCGAATGCTGCATATAGGACTGAAAGCCAACTCGTTAGAAGGAAACACATTACATTTGACATCAACAACACTATTAATCCCCCCGAATGTATACTTAACTAATATATGACTATACTCATTAGCAAAGAGTAGTACATCGTATTCGATATCAGCAACAACTTGATATAGTCACGCATATGTTTAACATAATGTGACCTACATTTTAGAGGGGAGTTCATTATGTTTTACACGAGCAATAAAGTTGTTTTTTTTTGCGACCAGATTCTATTTTAGGAGTATGTGCCAGTGAGCATGACCTAAGGCTAGTGGCGAATACTACGCAGAGAGCCATATGGATGGAAGATAGCTGTATGCTGGGATGGGTGCCGTATGCTGGAATGAGAGCCATATGCTGGGATGAGTGACGTATGCTGGGATAAGTGCCAGGCCCGTAGCGTGCGGGGGGGGGGCAGGGGGCCGCCCCCCTGCGTTTTGTCTGGCCCCCTCTGCTTATTTGTTCTACTTAGTAAAATGTATTACCTGCCCCCCCCCCCCTGCTATTGCCTGGCTCTGCTGTAGAATTTGCACGCTACGGGGCTGATAAGTGCCATATGCTGGGAAGAGAGCCATATGCTGGGATGAGTGCCGTATGCTGGGCAGATAGATTCATGCTGGGTAGAAAGCCATTTTCTGGGCAGAGATCCGTACGCTGTATACTGTACCACATATCCTCCTACAATTGTTGCTCTAGTCTCCACAAACAGAAATCTACCAGTGATAACCAATCATCTGCACACATTTCATAACCTAACATTTATGTTATTACCTCAAAGCTAAAAATCGATACCGTGAAAAAAAGTCCCAGGTCAGTTTACACTCCTCGGGGGGTGGGGGATGGGGGGTAGGACGGTTGTGTAAACATTTCCAATTTTTTTTTGTTTACATTCCTTTTATACCTCCCTCTCCCCTTTTCACACTCTTTTTACTTTATAGTCATAGTAATGTAATTTCTCTGGGTCGGCGGGGTTATATAGAGAACATCTAGGTTACATGTCTATGAAACATACATATTCGTTATTCCAGAGAGGAAATAAAAAAAAAAATGATGACCAAAGTTTAAATAGCACCCCCCCCCCGCCCTTTACCGCATCCGCCCTTTCCATCCCCCACATTTTTGTTTGTAATATTTTGAGTGGCGGGCCTTCATGGTTCCATACACTTGACCGGAGGGTCGGTATTGACATGAACTAGTTTGAATTCAACGTACACCTGACTTACAAGTCTGTTTCTTTGTCTCGTTAAGAAACGTATTGGCGGACGGGATTAAATAGTCCGGCGGGTGGGGTTTCTTGTTGGGTAAATAAAAATCATGTGGCACTAAGTCACAAAGTATTTTTTTTTAAAATCGCCAGAAATTGATGTAAACAGCCAATTAAAGTTTTATGTTTCTAAAGTCTGACTTGTACGGTGTACGCTTCTAGTTTATGTTTTATATTATTAAAAGTTCTCACAATTTTATTAAACACACGCAAAAAGGAGGTAAATAAATTATAATTTTACTTGATCTTACGAACTGGACTATATTTATATATATATATTTAAACTGTAACTGACTTTTGCTTTCTTCCAAAGATGATGCTCAAAACTGTGTCCCAGTTAATTTTTGTCCTGTCAATACTGGTGTGTTGTCATGGGGCGCCAGTCGACGAAGAATCTCCCGAGGAGACGCCCACAGTTACGGTAATTATAAAACAGAATGATCAATTGTTGACCGCAGTATTGTTAACCACAGAATTGTTGACCACAGAATTGTTGACCGCAGTATTGTTGACCACAGTATTGTTGACCACAGTATTGTTGACCACAGTATTGTTGACCACAGTATTGTTGACCACAGATTTGTTGACCGCAGTATTGTTGACCGCAGTATAGTTTAACACAGTATTGTTGACCACAGTATAGTTGACCACAGTTTTGTTGACCGCAGTATTGTTGACCACAGTTTTGTTGACCGCAGTATTGTTTACCACAGTTTTGTTGACCGCAGTATTGTTGACCACAGTATTGTTGACCGCAGTATTGTTGACCACAGTATTGTTGAACACAGTATTGTTGAACATAGTATTGTTGACCACAGTATTGTTGAACACAACAGGGTACTGATAGACACTTTTTACTACTGCTATTTATTATGTATCCCGTTTATTATTTTTATTATTTAATCGCTAAAACAAAAATGTGATATTCTAAACAAAAAATAAGAACCAGTTGCTCAGATAGTTCGTGAAATTCATTTCATTTCTGTAATATGTTTTTTATGAATCTCTGGAAGTTTTATAAATATATTAAAATATTAAAACAAAATATTATTTCCTTTTTTTCTAAATTTTGATATCAACGACATTTTGAAATATTTCAAGTGTTCCAGCAACACGATGTTCTAGTCAAGCTAGTCTGTGTGATTAGTGATAATAGCCTACTGCTAACGATGTCCAATCAAGATTTATTCCAATTAATTATGATGCTAAAATGGCCCAGACTGGTTCTGCGCCAAGGGTTCCTTACCATCTCTATTAGTCTCTGCATAAGGCCACCAAATACCTAAGACCGGGTGTGCTTTGTATCAACTAATAATACTAATATTAACATCAACAACAATGAAGGTAAACACAATTCAATTTTTGAACAAAGGAAATTACGAAATACGTCTGACCAAGGGAAACAAATGCAGTATAATTTATTCCTTTATCTTGTAGACCGCTCAATACACACACACACACACAAGATCAAATATCACACATATAGACAACTGAGGTTTGCGATTTTCGTATATCGAATTGAAAAACATATAGGCCTACTGAGAAACATTTTAGCGTTCACGGAAACCTTCTTCAATAATAATAAACTCTGTATCCTTAAATACATAATCGTCTAACGCAGGGGTCGGCAACCTTTTGAAACGGAAGAGTCAAAAGTTATAATTTACAATTTTCTCAGTTTTTAAAGAGCCACTAAAATGGTTGTTTCAATATTATGGTATTTGATTAGGCCTTAATTTTGCATGGAAAGAGCCGCAAATTGAGATCGAAAGAGCCGCATGCGGCTTGCGAGCCGTAGGTTGCCGACCCCTGGTCTAACCTATGCGTGTATCTCCCTCGAAGGATTGATGCAAGGGAAATAGCCCATTTATTAGAAGTTCGTCATAAATGAACACGGTTATCACCCTTATTTAGTAATCTAATCTAACACATTATCGCCGTTCGTATGCGTTGCAACCATGTGTTTCCCTCGCAGGTAGCAGACAGCTTCAGCAGGATTTTAACGAGTTAATCTATGAATATTTCATAGACCCAACGTTCTTGTACAATCCAGTGTGTATTTACTCAACATAAATACTCCTTTGTTCAACTCCTTCCTTTGTATCAAAACACAGCAACAGTCTCCCCTATCTGCCAGCCTCTCTATCTTATCTCGACCTTGAGAGTCCCTGGTTCGATCTCCGTCGAGGACCAATGGATATTTCAGGTCATGGCTGAAGTCCCCGCTATATCTCACGACGCCGCCCATAGTGCCTGGCTATATCTAGCATCGGCTTAGAATAAAACTCATGCTGCTCAGACATTTCGAACTATCGGTCACAATGGGTTCTAAAATTTGACAGACGGGTTCGAGGAAGAGTATAAAGACGAAGTGTTAATAAGTAATACTATTCATTCAATGGTAAACGTTGTCTGTGTTAATGGGCACAGGGAAGAGAGCGCGGGCCTGGTAAATCATACAAAAGGGCCGTTCTCGGCCCACGGGCTGTATTTTTCTATCTGTGATCTAGCTGGAGAATACACTGACAAACACCACAATGTTTGGTAAAAATATCAACAGGTAAAAATGTCATAATGATACACCGTTATAAGTATTAGAACATGTCAAATCTCCTTTAGAAATGAATGAAATTTCATATTTTTCTTAACTTAAAAATAAAGTGTTTTTTTTTCCCCCCATATAAATGTTTACAGCCATCAGTACCAGAAGAGCCCCCTAAAGTTGAATCTGTGATCAGAAGAAATGTTGTCGAGACAGTACTCAACAGGTATTTATTTGTATGGCTTGAACAAAAAATTTTCTTAAGCAGTTATTGGTAAGATTTGTGTTAGGTAAAACTTTTCACATTGTTTTCTCCCCTGTCGGCATGTATTTCAATACAGTTGTAATAATTATATTATATATATATACATAATACAAGATTCAAATGTACCCATGACAATAGTGAAACCATTGAATCTAAATGGTAAGAGGCTATGGTGGTCTGGCAGGTGACATCAGAGGGACGAACCAATAGAAACAATAGAAACAATAGAACCAATAGAATCAATAGAAACAATAGAACCAATAGAACCAATCAAAAAATAGAACCAATAGAACCAATCGAAACCATAGAACCAATAGAACCAATCGAAAAAATAGAACCAATAGAACCAATCAAAACCATAGAACCAATAGAACCAATAGAAACAATAGAACCAATAGAACCAATCGAAAAAATAGAACCAACAGAACCAATCGAAACCATAGAACCAATAGAGCCAATAGAAACAATAGAAACAATAGAACCAATAGAGCCAATAGAAACAATAGAACCAATAAAACCAATCGAAAAAAAAGAACCAATAGAACCAATCGAACCAATAGAAACAATATAACCAATATAACCAATCGAAAAAATACAACCAATAGAACCAATCGAAACCATAGAACCAATAGAACCAATCGAAACCATAGAACCAATCAAAAAAATAGAACCAATAGAAACCATAGAACAAATAAAACCAATAGAAACAATAGAACCAATAGAATCAATGGAAAAGTTAGAACCAATAGAACCAATCGAAACCATAGAACCAATAGAAACAATAGAAACAATAGAACCAATAGAACCAATCGAAAAAATAGAACCAATAGAACCAATCGAAAACATAGAACCAATACAACCAATAAAACCAATATTCTTTAAAAAAAAAAGAAACAAAGTTTAAAATAATTACAAAAAAGTACATTCACAAGTAGGTCGACTTAAGCCCCAGGTATTCTTTACTGTACGTCATTGAACACAGCGCTGGAAGTTTGAAAAACATTGTTTACTTGATATATCCAGTATAAAGACGATGTTATAGCTAGACATAGTTTACTTGATATATCCAGTATAAATATAATGTTAAAGCTAAGCAATATTTTCCCGATATGTCTAATAAAAATGTTATATTATAGCTAGATATTGTTTACTTGATATATCCAAATTAAAAATGATATTACAGCTACATTGAAGGACATTGTTTTCCTGAAATATCCAATATAAAAATGATGGCATAGCTACATATAACGGAAATGTTTTTCCCGATATATTCAATATAAAATTAATGTTATAGCTAGATATTGTTTTCCCGATGCATCCAATATAAAAATGATGTTGCAGCTACTTAATACAACACATTATTGGGTATCTTTGGGACTGGAAGAAATGCGTTTCCTGGAGTGGAAACAAAAGTTTGTCATTGGTGTGAAAAACTGCGACTGAGAGAAACATTTCTAAAGGAAAATTCATTAAATGTTTTTATGCAACCTAACATCTTAATTATTGAAATATTCATCTTCAAACAGTCGAAGTATAGAACAGCTTACTGGATTTTAATTCATTACTTTCGCATTATCCTAAGTAATTGATAAATATTCTTGTGAATGAAGAAGAAATATCTCAATTAATACAAACAAAAGAAATATCTCAATTAATACAGACAAAAGAAATATTTCATTTAGAAAACCAGCCGAGTGAGATCTGTTCATGTACGACATGTAAAAAAATATTCCTGGGTACAGATCTGTTCATGTACCACATGTAAAAACATATTCCTGGGTACAGATCTGTTCATGTACCACATGTAATAACATATTCCTGGGTACAGATCTGTTCATGTACCACATGTAATAACATATTCGTGGGTACAGATCTGTTCATGTACCACATGTAATAAAATATTCCTGTGTACAGTTCTGTTCATATACCACATGTAGTAACATATTCCTGTGTACAGTTCTGTTCATATACCACATGTAAAAACATATTCCTGGGTACAGATCTGTTCATGTACCACATGTAATAACATATTCCTGGGTACAGATCTGTTCATGTACCACATGTAGTAACATATTCCTGGGTACAGATCTGTTCATGTACCACATGTAATAACATATTCCTGGGTACAGATCTGTTCAAGTACCACATGTAATAACATTTTCCTGGGTACAGATTTGTTCATGTACCACATGTAATAACATATACCTGGGTACAGATCTGTTCATGTAGCACATGTAATAACATATTCGTGGGTACAGATCTGTTCATGTACCACATGTAATAACATATTCCTGTGTACAGTTCTGTTCATATACCACATGTAAAAACATATTCCTCGGTATAGATCTGTTCATGTACCACATGTAATAAAATATTCCTGGGTACAGATCTGCTCATGTACCACATGTAATAAAATATTCCTGGGTACAGATCTGCTCATGTACCACATGTAATAACATATTCCTGGGTACAGATCTGTTCATGTACCACATGTAATAACATATTCCTGGGTATAGATCTGTTCATATACCACATGTAATAACATATTCCTGGATACAGATCTGTTCATGTACCACATGTAATAACATATTCCTGGGTACAGATCTGTTCATGTACCACATGTAATAACATATTCCTGGGTACAGATCTGTTCATGTACCACATGTAATAACATATACCTGGGTACATATCTGTTCATGTACCACATGTAATAACATATTCCTGGGTACAGATCTGTTCATGTACCACATGTAATAAAATATTCCTGGGTACATATCTGTTCATGTACCACATGTAATAAAATATTCCTGGGTACAGATCTGTTCATGTATCACATGTAATAACATATTCCTGTGTACAGATCTGTTCATGTACCACATGTAATAACATATTCCTCGATACAGATCTGTTCATGTATCACATGTAAAAACATATTCCTGGGTACAGATCTGTTCATGTACCACATGTAATAACATATTCCTCGGTACATATCTGTTCATGTACCACATGTAATAACATATTCCTCGGTACATATCTGTTCATGTACCACATGTAATAACATATTCCTCGGTACAGATCTGTTCATGTATCACATGTAATAACATATTCCTGGGTACAGATCTGTTCATATACCACATGTAATAATATACTCCTGGGTACAGATCTGTTCATGTACCACATGTAATAACATATTCCTGGGTACAGATCTGTTCATGTACCACATGTCGTAATATATTCCGAGGTACAGATCTGTTATGTACCACATGTAATAACATCCAATTCGTTAGATCTATGAACAAAGGTCAATACATTATTTTTGTTTGGTAAAACGTAAGTCAAAGGCGCTGTGAAACTTTTTGTTCCAAGGTATTTGATAAGAAGTAAAAAAATAAATCCATCACTAGAGCGGTACAGTTTGTTTGTCAGACCTACAATCTGTTTTTTAGTACAGTTTGTTTGTTAGACGAACAGTTAGTTTGTTAGACGTACAGTTTGTTTGTTAGACGTACAGTTTGTTTATTAGACGTACAGTTTGTTTGTTAGATAACAGTTAGTTTGTTAGATGTACAGTTTGTTTGTTAGACGTATAGTTTGTTTGTTAGACGTAGAGTTAGTTTGTTAGATGTACAGTTAGTTTGTTAGATAACAGTTAGTTTGCTAGATGTACAGTTTGTTTGTTAGACGTACAGTTTGTTTGTTAGACGTAGAGTTAGTTTGTTAGATGTACAGTTTGTTTGTTAGACTACAGTTTGTTTGTTAGACGTACAGTTTTTTTATTAGACGTACAGTTAGTTTCTTAGTTGTACAGTTTGTTTGTTAGACGTACAGTTTGTTTGTTAGATTACAGTTTGTTTGTTAGACGTACAGTTTGTTTGTTAGACGTACAGTTTGTTTATTAGACGTACAGTTAGTTTGTTAGATTAACAGTTTGTTTTTTAGACGTACAGTTTGTTTGTTAGACGTACAGTTAGTTTGTTATATTTACAGTTTGTTTGTTAGACGTACAGTTTGTTTGTTAGACGTACAGTTTGTTTGTTAGACGTAGAGTTAGTTTGTTAGATTTACAGTTTGTTTGTTAGGCGTAGAGTTAGTTTGTTAGATTTACAGTTTGTTTGTTAGACGTACAGTTTGTTTGTTAGACGTACAGTTTGTTTGTTAGACGTACAGTTTGTTTATTAGACGTACAGTTTGTTTGTTAGACGTACAGTTTGTTTGTTAGGCGTAGAGTTAGTTTGTTAGATTTACAGTTTGTTTGTTAGGCGTAGAGTTAGTTTGTTAGATTTACAGTTTTTTTGTTAGACGTACAGCTTTTGTTTGTTAGACGTACAGTTTGTTTGTTAGACGTACAGTTTCTTTGTTAGACGTACAGTTTGTTTGTTAGACTACAGTTTGTTTTTTAGACGTACAGTTTGTTTGTTAGACGTACAGTTAGTTTGTTAGATTTACAGTTTGTTTGTTAGACGTACAGTTTGTTTGTTAGACGTACAGTTTGTTTGTTAGACGTAGAGTTAGTTTGTTAGATTTACAGTTTGTTTGTTAGGCGTAGAGTTAGTTTGTTAGATTTACAGTTAGTTTGTTAGATTACAGTTTGTTTGTTAGACGTACAGTTTGTTTGTTAGACGTACAGTTTGTTTATTAGACGTACAGTTTGTTTGTTAGACTTACAGTTAGTTTGTTAGACGTACAGTTTGTTTGTTAGACGTACAGTTGTTTTTTTTATCATAAGACCAGCCGTGTTACCTTGTTCATTGTTATTTCAGTCCCGGCAGCCCGTTTCGTATATCTCTGGTAGAGAGCGCCTCATCTAGAGCAAAGCGAGCTGTGGGTAACTCAACCAAACCTTGGCCTCGAAGGATTCCATATTTTATAGATAATCTCTACAAAAAACTAGGTATTATCTAATTATATATATATACATATATATATATATATATATATATATGACCTTTTTTCTATCTATTAAACGGTTTAAAAGCAAATTTACACTGTTTAAACTTCTATTTACAGGCTTAATAATATACAATTATACTTTTCTTAATCTCTATATGCAGGTCTATACTAACAATTATACTTTATGAATCTCTCCATATGCATGTCTATACTAACAATTATACTTTATGAATCTCTATATGCAGGTCTATACTAACAATTATACTTGATGAATCTCTCTATATGCAGGTCTATACTAACAATTATACTCTATGAATCTCTATATGCAGGTCTATACTAACAATTATACTTTATGAATCTCTATATGCAGGTCTATACTAACAATTATATTTTGTGAATCTCTATATGCAGGTCTATACTAACAATTATACTTTATGAATCTCTATATGCAGGTCTATACTAACAATTATACTTTATGAATCTCTATATGCAGGTCTATACTAACAATTATACTTTATGAATCTCTATATGCAGGTCCATACAACACCATTATACTGAAACGCGCAATGAGGTACATCATGGACAGAGTTTGTATTGAGTTTGTAGATGTCACGGACACATACAAACCGAGTGATGCGAACTGGCTTGTAAACAACGGATTTGAAATGAATTCAGTACTCAGTTTTTCAAATTCTGGCGGGTAATTTGATGTCACATCTTAAAGTAGAACATGGAAAAAAAACAACAACTGATATACAGATTGACAGACAAACGAGACAGAGCCTGACTGACGTATTACAAGACCATCGGCCAATAGAAAGATAGGGCAGAAGCAGTGCTGTTTTTTTATTGGCAGAAGCAGTGTTGTTTTTTTTTTGGCAGAAGCAGTGTTGTTTTTTTTTAATTTTGTGCTGGTACCCACCGGTACGGCGTACCGCCACCTTTTTCAACGTGGGGAAAAAAATTATTACCTTTCTTGTATTATAACGTGTATTATTAATTTATTATATTATTAGTTTGTTAAAATTTAGTTATTTTAAAAATAGTATCTTTGAAGCTGTTATTTAGCTTGCATCGAGGTGCCAACTGGTAGTTAAAAGTTAGGCAATCCATCACTGTGTACCGGCACCTATTAATTTTACAAAATAAAAAAAGCACTGTGCAGAAGAATAGGTAGTTAGACGGATGCAAAGGTAGATAGATAAAAAAATGGTTTAAAAAGTATTTTTGGCAAATAAACAGACTAACAGGTTCAAAGATAATTAGAGCGACGGATAGATAAGTATCTAGAAATAGAGATGCATAGACATAGAGACAGATAGAGTTGTGTATAGAAATATAGATGCATAGACATAGAGATAGATAGAGTTGTGTATAGAAATATAGATGCATAGACATATAGACAGATAGAGTTGTGTATTGAAATATAGATGCATAGACATACAGACAGATAGAATTGTGTATAGAAATATAGATGCATAGACATAAATACAGACAGTTAAACAGAAAGAAAGATGTGTTTATGTATAAAACTAATTGACTTAATTAAAATATATATTCCTCATGAAAACATTTCCTATTGGTCAATTCATCAGATGCAACGCAGATGTCGGACCAGGCACGAAAGGGGGAATTAGAACTAATAACCCATGTTATGACTTTGTGAGTATATTTTTATTGTTTTTGTTCATATGTTTATGGTCAGATATTCATATGTTTACGGTCATATGTTCATTGTTTATGGTCGAATGTTCATTATTTATGTAGTACATTTATGTAGTATGTTTATATAGTATGTTTATTGTTTATGGTCGTACTTCATTGTGTATGATCGATTGTTTATTGTTTATGGTCGTATGTTCATTGTTTATTGTCGTATGTTCATTGTTTATTGTCGAATGTTCATTGTTTATGATCTTATGTTCATTGTCTATTGTCGTATGTTCATTGTCCATGGTCGAATGTTCATTGTTTATGGTCGTATATTCATTATTTATGGTCGTATGTTTATTGTTCATATTCATATGTTTATGTTTTAAGTTCATATGCTACATATTATGTTACCCAGTATTTAGGTCTGAGAAATGAACAGGCTAATACAATGGCTCTCAAAGGTCACGATTCGGCGGTTGCTCGAGAGCGGATTTAAATTTCACACACACACACACACACACACACACACACACACACACGCACACACACACACACAAACTCAAATCTAGAATAGATGCAAATAATTTGAGCGTTTATTTTTCCCATCATTTTTTCTAGAAATTGAAACAAGTTTCTTTTAGAACCACGTGTCCAATAAATTATGAGAGAATTAGACGCTACAAAATAAAACATCTAGTAAAGAGTCCATTCCCCCCATTCCATCCTCAATGTAACTGTATCTCTCTGTCTACAGTGGATCAACCTCCATGAGCTGGGACATTCAATAGGAGCCATGCATGTTCAAGAGAGCCCCACTAGAGATAATTATATATCAGTTTACAATGACAACA
Source organism: Bulinus truncatus (assembly GCA_021962125.1). NCBI lineage: Eukaryota > Metazoa > Mollusca > Gastropoda > Planorbidae > Bulinus > Bulinus truncatus. The sequence continues at coordinate 2,232,431 of JAGDYQ010000020.1, forward strand.
TACAGCCAAGTAAGAAATGTTGACATTAATTAGATAAAATATAAAACAGTTATTAATGTGAACATACAGCCAAGTAAGAAATGTTGGCGTTACTTACATGAAATAGTTATTAACAAAGATTAGATAATGGACTCCGAGTCGCTAAATGCAAACCCCTGAAAAGCTGAGAAAATTGTGTTTGTGGTTTTAAGAGTAAAAAATAATGATTCCAAGTATCACTAGTATTGCTGGTTGTGTGGTCACCAAGGAGCTTGGTTTGAAGATGAATATTTCAATAATTAAGATTGTTGGTTGCATAAAAACATTTAATGATTTTCCTTCAGAAATGTTTCCATCAGTCGCAGTTTTTCACTACAATGACATACTTTTGTTTCCACTCCAGAGCTGTAAATTAAAAAATAAAACATTTATCACATCAAGACGCTGTCAAAACGCCATTTTGAATTCTTGTTTTCCACTTTCGATTTAACGCAGAACCCAGACCGCTTTTATTAATATAGATTTTCCCCACCTCATGTGTAGCAACAAATATTACACATGAAATCAATGACACCAATATGTGTTTATAAGAAAGTGAACTAACTGTATGTTGATTTATTTATGTATTTCTTATCTTCAAGGTCTCAGGTTCTCATACAGGTTATACGCAGACTCAGTCATTACTTCCTATGTGGATCCTAAATCTGTTCTTATGTACAGTTCAAAGGTCAGTTTTTTATAAAAATCACTCACATTTTGTAGGACCAAACCGCTCATATAAAATTGAATTCTACAAACCAGTTTTTATAAAATATTTTTTTCTGGGAAAATTTTCTATAATATTTGTGTTTTCTTAAGAATTTATTTTTTTTGGACAGCGAAAATTATTTTGTTATTTTATTTAGACACAAAGGTATGAAAGCATTGGAGTTAACTTGTATGGCTGGAATTTTGTTTTCATTTTTTATTTGAAAAAAAAAATATCAATCTTGTTTTTCAGACCTGGACAAACAATGGACTTGAGACATATACGACCATCGTAGATGATTTTTTTAACACTGTCAGTGACACGTCAAGTGATGATGCACTGTACTCGGATTTAAATGTATTGTACAAATGTAAAGGTAAGATCATAGAGACGTTAAATTATCGGTACAAAGGTAAAGGTAAGATAATAGGTACGTTAAATCAGTTGTACAAATGTAAAGGTAAGATAAATATGATTTAATTTTTTTTTAATTTAAAATATAAAAATAACATCATTGATGAGTTAAAGTATCAGTATAATTGTTAAGATAACATCATTGATGAGTTAAAGTATCAGTATAATTGTTAACATAACATTACAGATGAGTTAAATTACCAATATAATTGTTAAGATAACATCATAGATGAGTTAAAGTATCCATATAAATGTTAAGATAAAAACATATATGAGTGAAATCAGCTGTACAAAGTATGACAGTATTTGTTATTAACTTTCACCAGCCTCAAATAAAGTCCTGGTTGTATTCAGTCTAATACATTTATTACATACATGTCTGTATCTCTGTTTGATGTAAATTTTTTTTAAATAGAAACCTACTGCAACGATGTCAATTTTGACTGTTCCCCTGGGTACATGGCCCGAGTCAAGGGAATCTGTCGTTGTGTCTGCCCCGAGGAGAGAGATGAGGGCAACAACTGTAAGACCTTGAGAAACGGACGTAAGTTTAATTATAATGATCTTAACGACGTCAATAAACGGTACGAATATTCATTTTTTTTTTTTGCTAAATATAAAAATATATATTAAATTTGCTATATTGCTAAAGTGATGAATAAAATCACGGGTTTCCCGAAGATAAAAATAGAATATTGTGTTTTAAGCACTTCTGTTATGTTTCAGCATTGACCTACGCCCAGTGGCCGAACACACCACTGGTTCTATTGGCCGGAGGTCCACAGCACACATGTCCAGAAGGTTTCACTCAAGGGTGGTTCTCATTCACTGGCAAGTACGCGATCTCTCAGACCCCAACTCCCCCAGTAGTGTTCCCATCCAGTGGAACCACGAACAACATCCCAGTTTGTACAAAAGACACACCCACTGGTTCAGACATTGACTGGGAAAGTTGGAACCCTGGCGGCCAGTACTGTATGATCAAACCAAACGTACCTTGTGGTGGAGGTAATCTGATTGGATCATTTTGAATGTCTGAATAAGTTAGTTGATATCTTTGAATGTCGGAATCAGTTAGCTGATATCTTTGAATGCCTGAATCAGTTAGTTGATATCTTTGAATGTCTCATAATATATATATATATATATATATATATATATATATATATATATATATATATATATAATATGTCTAAAAAATGTTTTGCAGTCTTTGATCGATATATCCGGATTTTCGGTAACTTTGAATGTCTAAATCTAAATATGGATATCTAAATAAGTAATTAAGTATGTTTAAGTCATGTTAAAATGTGCATGGCAATATGTTTGTATGTCGTATTTCAATCTTTTTGAATGGCAACCCATGCAACTGTGATTCCATGTTGTGGGAACATATCGTCTGCTCGTCAGCGTAGAACAGCTCACGTAGCCTTTCATAAAATGGACACCAAAAGCTACTTTTAAGTCATTTCTTCCTATGGAAATCTAGAACCATAAATTTGATAATTCATTATTTTTAACTAAATACGTAGTGTTTTAAATTTTTATTATTCGACGCGCTTAAGAATATTTGAGCCATCATTTGAAGCAACACTATGTCACCCTGTAAAGTGTGTCATATTTTCGTCGTTTCTATTCGTTAACACATTCCTGTTAAACTGATAACTGTATCATGTTTAACTGATAACTGTAACAGGTTTACCTGATAAATCTATCAGGTTTAACTGATAAATCTATCATGTTTAACTCATTTTAACTGTGAATTGAACAATTACTGACGCACAGTGAATATTATATAAAGAATGTATACATACGTTTTCTTAAGTATAGATAGGTGCTCTTAAGTATAGACAGGTGTTTTTAAGTATAGATAGGAGTTCTTAAGTATATATAGGAGTTGTTAAGTATAGATAGGTGTTCTTAAGTATAGATAGGTGTTCTTAAGTATAGATAGGTGTTCTTAAGTATAGATAGGTGTTCTTAAGTATAGATAGGTGTTCTTAAGTATAGATAGGTGTTCTTAAGTATAGATTGATGACAGAAAATAAAACACAAAATGAAGTTTTAGTGAAACTATTAAACAAAGGCCCGGAACCCGGATCGGCATGTAGGCACGTAGTTGGAGTTGGAAATGATGGTGATATAAATCTGCGAGCTCTAAGAATCAGTCTTTATAAATATATATATATATATATATATATATATATATATATATATATATATATATATATATATATATAAATAGCATGGGTTAGTTAACATTTTCTACATTGTGTACGACACTACTCAGACTCCATCACAGATTATATATTATACAGATAGCGCATGGTTATATAAAAAGACCTCGGTTTTTGTGTTAAAAACTCTCGCGCAATTGTTGTTATTCGCTTTTGTTTCCAATGACGCTTTCCATTCATAAAAACACACGGACCTATTTATAACTCTTTGTTGTTGTTTATTTCAAGACATGAATTATGAATGAAAAAGCTTTCAATTTGCTTTGTACATATAAAACAGTGATAATTTATTATTTAATTCATGGTTTTTTAGGAGCATTATCAACTTTTACAATGATACTTATCCAGGGATATATATATGTATATATATATATATATATATATATATATATATATATATATATATATATATGACACCATTCTATTTAATGAAAGGACTAATAAGTATAATTTTCATTAATGGCGGCGATGAAAACATTGTTTCAAAATGAGGTTTCCGCAATCTGTATAATATCTAATGTGGATTGCACCCTTATACAAATGTGACTAAATAATTGAAAAAAAAAAGAATTGTGATGTAGTTTGAGTGATTGGCGGTAAAGGGAGCTTATTTTACATTATCAGCAAGATATAGACATTTTTGTAGAAGTAATAAAAAATTGTACACCATAAATATTACATTATCTTGAGATATATACCTAAATTTGGAATTTATAACAGTGTGCATCCGAAAATTAAAATCTTTGAAGTGAAATTGTTTCGGAGAGTATCACAGACTATTTTGGCATGATATATTGTGCTCTCTCCTTCCTGGACTAAGAGACATACAATGATCCACGGGGGATGGATCATAGGGGTTCTCTAGTCAGGAAAAAAAACCCATTACTTGCCAGGGTGGTGGTACTGTGGTCAATGAGGACTATCCGAGACCGCAGTATTCACAGCTGGCGGTGGTGACGGATGTGGTCGGCACACAACACCCTTCCACTCCGTCCCACTCAAGCACACCTGCGCAGCTTGCCATTTCCGGCTAGGGTACAGGCACACTACACCCTCCCCTCTGTCCGAGTGGCAGGAAAAATCCCTATCCTTGCCATTCTGGCCGACCGGCAGTACACACACCCTGCTTGTCTGGCCGGTTTGGGCAAGGATTAAAACCCATCTTTCTGCCATCCCTGCAGATGATAGCGGGCACACTCACCCCGCCGCTCTGTAGGCATGGCAGACGTACATCAGCGCCGCTAACAATGTTGGTGTGGTAGGCACACTACACCCTACCATGCTGGCGATGGCGGCGTTAAAAAAAAAGTTAAAAAAGAAAAAAAAAAAGTGAATTTGATTTTTTTAAGACTGGGATCAAATCCTATATTTAATGATCGATGCGCTAGGAATTAATTTGATGGCCGTTTAAGTTGGCGTGAATTTACCTGCCGTTGATTGAAGTGGAGGTTGCTTGACCATCTCGCCACTAATGGCAGGACCAAGAACATATCCGCTGTCTGGCAGTTTGGTAGGGATTAGGGAATGCTCTGCTTGGCAAGTCATTTGGGAGAGGTACTCAAACAACGTACCTGATATGGTTGTAGGTATAGATAATTTAAACAAAAAAATAATAACTGCGTAAAGAAAAGTTAAGTAGATGGAACGTATGGTTTTGCGCTGAGGGCCTCAGGTTCTATGTCGGTTAGAACCCTGTAACCTTCTCGTCTCCCTTGGCAGTTGGTTAACGGCCCCGATGAATATGAAAGGGCACAACAGTATCGCTAAGCAACAAATAAAAGAAATGTATGCGTGATGACCAAATTCATCTCATGCAGTACAGAATAGGTATACAGTAATGCCAATGTTGCTGCCATCTTATGTGACAGACGCAGACAGAGCAGGGATTTATTTTTTATTTATTTTTTTTCTTGTATTATAGAAAACACTTTATTGTAAAACCAAGTGTTTCTGAAACTTGTGTGCGATTTCTGAGCCACAAGTAAATTTGTTTTTTTTCTGTATTATATATTTCGTGGTTAAGGAATTGTTCATTATTTTGACTACCAAATTCAAATCAGTTCGCGATCTACTCTGTTTGAGAACCACTTGTCTGGCCTAACAGTAATCATTAGTAAAGTTTTTTTTTCAGCTTTCGTAGAGTCTCAAGCGGACATCCAGTCTCTGGCAGCCATCACCATCAATGGTAGTGTAGGAGACACCACAACCAACGGCAACAATCTCACCCAGAAGTATTGCTGCAGATTTCAGGAGTCCTCCACATTCCCTACTGAGTTGCCTAACGCTGCACCGTTTAGACTTTTTGTCAGAAGCTATTGTCCTAGAATTAGAGGTGGGGATAAATAACTATTAAATCTATTATCTTGAACTAACGAACATACGTCCAATATATTTTGGGCGTATACACAAATCAAATTAGCTTAACTAGACTGATACATCAGATTAACATGGACGGATAAATGCATCGTACTATTTTGGGCTGATAAATACACCAAACAAACCTTCACTACATTATAAAGCAGCTAAGCTTGTCACATGTCGCTGCTGGCGGCGGCGGGCGGTATGTGGGGAATCTGTTCTATAAATAAACGACCTCCAGAGATAATAAATAAAACAATAATATTTGATAAAGTAATCACGTGACCAGCGAGGTCACGAAAACATAATTCAAAATGGCGCTTGGGTTCAATCTATTCGATATTTATTTTTCAAATATCTACAGTTTTAAATAGTTTATATGGTTTTTCATTATGAAATGTAAAAGTCCTAAATATTAAATAATAATAATAATAGATAATATCATTCCAATTATTTTAGTTTTTATTACAACAGATAGCATTTTAATCAGACTAGGTCACTAGCGAGCGCGTTGGTAAATAACCTCAGAATTGGAGTGCCGTCGCTATAAATAAAAAAAAAAATCCTCTATGACGTCATTTACCTTTGCGCTGCAAAATTACATAGTAAAGTAGTTTTTTTTTACTTTTCAGTGCATTTTTAATGCTTTGTTTTGACTTTAACTATAAATATAATTCAGGGCAAAATGCTATAAATAAAAATCCTCTGTGACGTCAAATAAAAAAATAATTATGCACTTGATTCCACGTAAATCGGCTACGCATTTCACGTAAATCGGCTGCGCATTTGATAATCATGTTCAGTTATTATAGTTTGTTAACTTTTTGATGACGATTTGTTGGTTATGGCAGCCACATCTTTTGACGTATGAAATGTAGGTCATTTCTGCACATTAGGAAGGTGGCATAAATCAGCACCTAATTAAATTAATTAAATTGATTAGGAAGGGGTTTAACATTACACCTAGATTTCCCGGGCAACGCCGGGCTTAATATCTAGTATTGTTATAGCTCTCTCCTTGCCTCGGTGGTGAATAGGAAATTCCCGTAGACCAATGTACCGTATAAAATGGTATTGCAGGTCGTGACTGTGTGACGGAGAGCAGCAGAGTGGTGATGATGAAGCCTACAGCGTAACACAGATGCTATTGTAATTTATGATTGTGTACAAATAATTAAATGCTGTGTTTTTTAACCCTCGACTGTACTATAGTGAATTTCTTAAAGCATTTAACAATATTTATTTCATTTAGTAAGTTAACTAAAAACAGATACATCTCAACGGGCTTAATATCTAGTATGACACATTTTAGCGGGAAAAGTGAAGGATGGGGTGGGGTGGGGAGAGGGGATACACCTTTATAGTATGTACACGACATAATATTGATTTCTGAAGTGATACATTTGATCCATGTTTTTATCATATTTCACTTTTGATGGTCTCTATTCTTATGAATGTATCAAATCTTATTTGTTTATTTGTCGAGGTCTGAAATCTTTCAACACAAGAAATAACTGGTGGTCTTCTGTTGCCTCCATTAAAAACGTCAGCACTTCACCTTGGTGGTATTTCTCCACCTGTTTGACCTCCTACACCTGTTACTACCAGCCACCTGTTTATGGTAAGCTTTTAATTTAATTTTTTTTAAAATTTACTGTAGCAATAGTTAATTGTGTGTGTGTTTTATCAAGTATGTAAATAAACAGGGTAGTTAGTATCGAAGTATCGGTTTCGGCGATACTTTATTTAGTATTGGTTGCTGTATTGCCGATCCTTTTTGTATCAAGTATTGATTTGTGTATCGCCAATACATTTTAAACGAAAAATTTTCGATACTCTATACCAATACTTTTATATCGGTATTTTAAGAATGTATTGTAACAAACTCTAACAAAAAAAATTACTTTGTATCTTAAAACATTCAAAATGAAAAAAAAGCAAGCAATTTAAGTTTTTTCCGTTTCGGACTAAGGACATTTTAGAGCATTTTCGTTTTGATAGAGAGGGAAGTAATTATGATGAATAACTGTTACAAAAATAATAATGATTACGCCCCTTTGATTAGCTTTTATTATTTATATTTACAATATAAGCAAAAACGCTATCTAAGAAACTCTTGTATTCAGCCCTCAGAGGTCAGATCGCGAAATGGACTTTTGCTGCACACATGGCAGGCCAAGACCTACAAAATGATATTTACATCATGGGTCTAGGACTTATGGTTGTTGAGATCTAGGGTGATGACGGACAGACAGACAAAACGGGGACAAAAACGGGGACAATAGAGCATTTTTTTTTTCGAAAATGCTCTAAAAAGCCCATTATAAATTAACCCAATAGAATGACCCCACTATTAGTATGTTTATCAGTTTTTAATAAAAATCATATTATCACAATTGTACTGTTCATACAATTCAGAATTTTTTTTGCAGAAAAACAATAGATATTTTAATACCTTGTTTTAAAAGTAACCTATATAAATTCAATCACTACTAGTACCCCTAGCAATATTAACACCACCACCTCCCCACCAATACAACCAATGTCGGCGAGATGAAGGAAAAAATACATTTTAATTTTCTTTTGAAGTTTTTGCTTTGAGCGCAGATATCTATAAAGGTTATTCTTATATTCTTTTATTCATTTACTTTCTTTCTATGAACTATTTGTTCAATGTTTTAATGAATGACAGAAAAGAAAACTCTATTTCTTTTTTGATCGATCTGTCAGTTCTATAAAAACTTGAAATAATAATATTTTTTTGTTCTCAAAAGTATTAGTATTGTATTGGTATCAATTTTGGCAATACATTTTTACTTGAGTATTTGTATTGGTATTGGCGATACTATTTTCATGAGGTATTGGTATTGGTATTGACGATACAATTTCAGGGTATTGTTAACAACCCTGTATATAAATAATAGCGTTGTGTGATCTACGTTAAATCGAAAGTAAAGAATTAATACAACAGTATTCCAGTGTAAAATAACATGATAAAAAATTCGGATCTACCCGAAACCAAAAATAACCTAGCCTAACGATCAAGCCTAAGGGGATATAACTCTATGCAAAGGTTTTGCAGGGTACAGCTAGTATTTAATAGTAACAAAGGCAAAATAACTAGTCCATACCATAAAGTTTATCTCATAGTTTGTTTTATAGGGCAGTGATGGCAAACATTGTTAAGGCCGCGTGCACAAAATTTAACTAAAAATCCATTTACTTATAGCAAAAGTGTCAACACTCCAATCAAAATTAAAGGAAGGGATATTTTAGTCGCGTGCCAACTAGTGAGGCTCTGCTTGCCGACTGTGGCTCGCGTGCTTTAGATTCGCCACCACTGTTATAGAAAGACATCTCCTCAATATGGTTGCTGCTTTAGAAAGGCGACTTTATGCTTTGAACACGTGAATCAAATTCCATGATATTTTTTCTATGAAATAGTCTAAATATTTTTCATACTCCCCCTCCCATTAGAAACTGACATAGTGGAACATAATCCTTCTTTATTTATATACTTTTATCTTTCTAATTTAACACTCATATGAAAGTATTAAGATTAATTTTCACTCATTCATTAGTAGATTTTATTCTGACTATTGTGGTTTTCAATCTTCAAATTTATTTGAGAATTATGAGACTAAAAGTACTCAAGATAGTGAATTTTGTAAAATTTGGGGGAAATCTGATTACTTCTCTTGGTTAATTTCAATGCATTTTGTCGTGGAAATATTTCTGAAGAAAAGAATAATTTTTTAATTAGTCATCTTGACATTAAAATTTGTAAATAAACATAACACTTTAAACACACTTCGATTCTTACTTTAGAACTTCTTAATATTTTAAAGAAATGTCAGTTTTAAAATAAAATTATTGCGATTTTTTTCCTGCAGAATCTAACGACATATTTTTTTAAAAAATATTAAGACATGCGATGGGATGGCTGAATATTTACATTATGCACATTCATCCATCCAGACACATAGGAAATGGGATTTTATGTATATGATAACACGTTACAACCGTAAAAATGATAAAATAAATCTTGTCAAGCCAAAATAATTATGGTATAAACTTGTCAAGCTATAAAACTCGTTATGCAATAAGAATATATCATAAACATAAAAAAGACATAAAGCGTATCCATAAATCTTGTCATGCCATAAAACTAATCAATATTCACAGGTACCGGTTATGTATCCATAAAAGATCAATAAATGAATATTTTATTGCCACAATGCTCATTAAGTCATTAAGCCCTCCCCCCCCCCCCCAAATATTAGTAATTTCACAACGCTACAAATTTTAATTTAAAAAATGTATTTATGTCTGTAATCTTCAGGATGTAATCAAGAGATAACTCTGGATGCTAACACTAAAACAGCAACAGTTACTACCCCTGGATTTCCAAACTCAAGAGAACCCAACAGGCGATGTTTCTATTCTTTCAATGTAAAGATGAAACTTATTCTTATGTCTTTGTCGTTATTATAACATTACTCAGTGGCTGCTCGTGAATAAATTTATGGTGGGGGGCTGTAAATAAAGCTATTAGCCTTTTTAAAAAAAAAAAATTCTGATTAATGAAACAAACAAGTCTAAAAAGAAAATGTAGTAAAAAAATTGAAGTCCTTAAAGAGCGAAAACATACATTTTTTCTTACTGTTACCTGCGGAAGTAACAGTGCTCTCTCTCTCTCTCTCTCTCTCTCTCTCTCTCTACCTCTCCCTCCCTCCCTCCCTCCCGCCCTCCCTCTCTCTCCCTCTCTCTCCCTCTCTCTCTCTTCATCCTTTCCTCGCTTGCATTTTACTTTGTGTCATTACGTACAATATCCAGACTCCTACAGTCTAACACACAGAGATTTATACAAATTTTTTTTTTATAAATAAACTGGGGCTTCGTTATCATGGCTACTGACATGAAGGAAAAGGGGATTATATATTGTACAAGTATAAAGAAAGAATTATAGAATAAAGTACTAATTATATTTAACGTTACGGAGGATATCATATGAAAATAAGGGGTGCTGCACTTACACAGTGCCTATTCGTCAGCTGTTACTGGCAATAAAGCACACACATTTTGATTTGTCTAGCTTGAGCCATAGTTTTAATAGATTATCATTTTTATTTCCCTGGCGATAAAAGAATAGGCTTAAATTAGTAATCCATCAAATGGATGGTGTAACTGAAGTTATAGGTACATGCTTTATGTAAACATGTTGTCTGTTCAGGTTCCACCAGGTTCAAGAATTAAAATTACATTCAACACAGTAGATCTTAGTACAACCAATGACGACACGTTTCAGTACAAGAGATTCCACAAGTGGCAGGATCCTAACAAGTAAGTATACACAATTATATGATAGTAACATGACCCATACAAGTAAGTGTACACAAGTATATGAAAGTGTCTGGACCCATACAAATAAGCGTACACAATTATTTGAAATTGGCATGACCCACACAAGTAAGTGTACACAATTATTTGAAATTGGCATGACCCATACACGTAAGTGTACACAATTATATGAAAGTGGCAGGATCCATACAAGTAAGTGTACACAATTATATGAAAGTGGCAGGACCCATACAAGTAAGTGTACACAATTATATGAATGTGGCATGACCCATACACGTAAGTGTACACAATTATATGAATGTGGCATGACCCACACAAGTAAGTGTACACAATTATATGAAAGTGGTAGGACCCATACAAGTAAGTGTACACAATTATATGAATGTGACAGGACCTATACAAGTAAGTGTACACAATTATATGAATGTGACAGGACCCATACAAGTAAGTGTAAACAATTATGTGAATGTGACAGGACCCACACAAGTAAGTGTACACAATTATATGAATGTGGCAGGACCCACACAAGTAAGTGTACACAATTATTTGAAATTGGCATGACCCATACACGTAAGTGTACACAATTATATGAAAGTGGCAGGATCCATACAAGTAAGTGTACACAATTATATGAAAGTGGCAGGACCCACACAAGTAAGTGTACACAATTATATGAAATTGGCATGACCCATACACGTAAGTGTACACAATTATATGAAAGTGGCATGACCCACACAAGTAAGTGTACACAATTATATGAAAGTGGTAGGACCCATACAAGTAAGTGTACACAATTATATGAATGTGACAGGACCTATACAAGTAAGTGTACACAATTATATGAATGTGACAGGACCCATACAAGTAAGTGTAAACAATTATATGAATGTGACAGGACCCACACAAGTAAGTGTACACAATTATATGAATGTGGCAGGACCCACACAAGTAAGTGTACACAATTATATGAATGTGACAGGACCTATACAAGTAAGATTACACAATTATATGAAATTTGCATGACCCAAACAAGTAAATGTACACAATTATATGAAAGTGGCAGGACCCAAACAAGTAAGTGTACACAATTATATGAAAGTGATATGCTTCTGAGTGAAATGTACAGTTTATAAAATGTCTTTAACTAGTTCATTACATTTTGAAATATATTGCAATAATATGTGTATCTCCAGCTTTGATAAAATTGATGATGAAAACTAGTATCTATATTGTTAACTCTACTTTTACTTATATTCATTAAGAATTGAACCCAAACTGTTTTATTTACTAAGACTTAAATCCACTTTGTCCATAATTATTCAGAATTGACCCAACCAACTGGCCGAAAGAAGTTTTGTCAGAAGGTGATTACTTCACTGCTGAGTACTGGTCAGGGTTTGACGTCACCACTAAGAAGGGGGTCAGTTTTACAGCAACATTGATTACACGTGAGTAACATCTTCTTTAGTCATTTCATCACTGCAACACTGATTACACGTGAGTCACATCGTCTTTAGTCATGTCATTACATCTACACTGATTACACGTGTTTCACACCTGTCTAAAGTAATTTCATTACAGAGTACGATCAGCTCCATGTACACCCGTCGTAAACATGACTATGACACAGTTTGTAGTGCCTTCATTTGATAATTTTTTTGTTGTCTTCAACATTAAAAATTTTAGACCATTATGAGACGTTTCGGTAGTGTACCAATACTAACAATGTTTAGTACCACCCACGTGGCAGTATTTGGAGTCCGCCCCCTCCCTCCCCCAACCATATGTCACTTATAGTAGTGACATCCCTTCCCTCTAAATTCTACCCTGATGACGATCTTTAGTAGTGGCCAACATTCCTTTATGTATTACATGTCTAACCTAACCTAGTCCTGTCATATGACTATGTAGTAGACCCTAGGGTTTTAGGGGGAATGCGAGTTGGGGAGGGGGTGTCATTTATAATCCAAACCATATCTTGCAACGCAACAGTCAGGATCTCTAAATCAAGGCCATCGACAGACCACATTTAGACAGACCACATTTAGATAGACCACATTTAGATAGACCACATTTAGACAGACCACATTTAGACAGACCACCTTTAGACAGACCACATTTAGACATATCACATTTAGACAGACCACATTTAGACAGACCACATTTAGACATATCACATTTAGACAGACCACATGTAGACAGACCACATTTAGACATATCACATTTAGACATACCACATTTAGACAGACCACATTTAGACAGACCACATGTAGACAGACCACATTTAGACATATCACATTTAGACACCCACATTTAGACAGACCACATTTAGACAGACCACATTTAGACATATCACATTTAGACAGATCAAATTTAGACAGACCACATGTAGACAGACCACATGTAGACAGACCACATTTAGACAGACCACATTTAGACAGATCAAATTTAGACAGACCACATTTAGACAGACCACATTTAGACATATCACATTTAGACAGATCAAATTTAGACAGACCACATTTAGACAGATCAAATTTAGACAGACCACATTTAGACAGACCACATTTAGACATATCACATTTAGACAGATCAAATTTAGACAGACCACATTTAGACAGATCAAATTTAGACAGATCAAATTTAGACAGACCACATTTAGACCAGTGACGTAGCGAGCTTAACTCGCGCCCGGGACACAATACCTTTTTAGTCCCCCCCCCCCATTCAAAAACCAAATAATAATATTATATGTAAAATACACAATTTGGCGCCCCTTTTGAGTAACGCCCTGGGTATGACGCCCCCCTTTGCCCCCCCCCCTCTCACTACGCAACTGATTTAGACAAATCCCTTATGGACAGACCACATTGAGACAGAACACATATAGACATACCACATATAGACATACCACATTTTGACAGACATCAGTGGTTTAGAACACAGTTAGATAGCCCAAAGCTTGACTACATTTAGACAGACTATTTTGCAACAGACAAAAACCAGACAGAACACAGACTAAGAGTGGAAAGAAAGCCGTAGAATATCACATAAATTGTAAAATATTGTGACTTGATGAATGGAATGTTACAGTTCCTACAGGAACAAGTTTCAGTCCCAGCCAAGACAGTTATTCCCGACATTGTTTGCAGGGCGTCATTTCATCATTTCAGTTACTGCAAGTCTAGAGAATCAGCCACTTTCCCGTCAAAATTTTGGCGCTTTTATGCTTTTTTTCCGTTTTCAATGTTTTTATATTACGTAAATAACAAAAAAAAAACCGTAAACATTGACATCTATTTACATTTTTACTTAAGTTTGGTATAGTCCATACTACTGCGAATGTACTTAGACAAATTGGATTTACGCCAAGTATGTTTTGGAATATTTTGTAATATTTTACCCTTTTTGGAAAATTGAAACATAGCTTAAAAATATTCTAAATAAAATAATTGATTTAATGAAACAATTTATTTGAGTGTATTATTTCAAATTGACTCATCCTTGTTTCATAATTGCTTTTGATAATTGGTACTGGAAATAAGACGCCATAAAGACAATAATTTTTTTAATTGTTCAGAATTTGTTGGTGAATGGTGTGTGTGAAGTCCTTGTAATAATGATATGAAATCTATAGGATCCTAAGAACAGCTAATGGGACGGTTTTTGTAATGCCCTTGTTTCATCATCACCATACCCTACAGTGCAATGACCATAGCGGCACCACGGGAGATATAGCGGAGATTTAAGCCATGACCTGAAATATCTATCAGGCCTCACCGGGTATCGAACCAGGGACCCTCATGTCGACAGTCGAGTGCTTTACGGCACAACAATCCACCAGTGTGTGTCAATGGTCGCAAGGTGAATTCTCTCGACAGTGGTAACCAAGGACCAGGTTCAGTCCGCTTTGATAAACTTTAAATTTTTTCTCAGATCTTGGTAAAAGTCCGACCTACTTAGATAGGTACTTGGAATGTGAAAGGTTCATAGTTTGTCTCCTGTGGTGCCTCCATGACAATTGCACTCTCGTCCTATATGAGGCGTATTTGATGTAAAAGCTAAAATATTTATCATAACATGAACACTAACACGCACACAAACAAATACACATAACTCGGGAATATGTTTTAGATCAAATTAGTTCATTGTTAATTAATATTTTCATTTTGTACAATCTCCGTCTGATTATAAATAAAATCAATTAACACCATTTATTTCATTTCCAGCTGAAGACATGTGTTACGACGTGGCTTCAAAAGGAGCAGACTACTCAGGGAATACCTACGTCTCAGAAACTTTTGAGGAGTGTCTCCCTTGGTCAAAAGCAGTTGATTGCCTTGACTTTTCAACGTAAGATTGCCAACCGATGATAAAGATAAAATTAGATGTTATTAAATTTGCTATGCAGAAAATATGAACTATTTATATACTAGCTGTACTCTGCAAAACCTTTGCACATAGCTGTATCCCCTTTGGCTTAATCGATAGGCTATGTTATTTTTGGTTTCTGGCAAAACGGATTTTTTCATGATTGTATTTTAAACTGGAATACTGTTGTATTAATATTTACTTTCGATTTGATGCAGAGCCCAAATCGCTATTATTTATAGAGATAATATATCATTGTGTTTGTATTTTCTCATGTATTATCATAACTAAAAATAATTTATTTTATACATTTGATAGTCCAGATATTATTAAAATATGGATTATAATAATGCTAATTTTTTAAAACCATATACTTGTCAATTAAAAAAAAAATTCTTTCAAAATATTTATCCGCTTAAAGTAGGGCATATATACTGTAACTTGTTTTCATAAATCAGAAAGATCAATAGCTTATTACATGCACAAACACATACACATTTCAGTACTTAATATTTTAAATGTAGGCCTATACTTTTGACGGATCAGCTGGTCGCCCGACAATCATGACGGTGTTTTTCGGGGTATGGGCGGGAGTTTAAAGGCGTTTACATGAGTAAATTTAAGTTTAAAAAAACCAAAAACTAGAAAAAATCTGTTAGATATATCAGTAGGTGTTGAAATTTCTTGTTATTTGTACTAATCTGGCGGGTTTTTGGTGGGATTATTTTATTGTTTTGGAGTTTTTCTTTAAAAAAAAATATGGCATATTTGAAAATATATTTATTTAATTTTTTTACAGTTTGTAAATGGTTTTATAAAATGCCAAACAGATTGGTACAGATGAGAGTAAATTGAATATTTGAAAGTAACTACGGTTTAAAATCTTGTCATTATTATGGCAGCTATTTAGTATATGATGAATTTAAAAAAAAAAAACAAACTAGGTCATGAACTTGATTCTTGGAGAAAACAATTATCGTATATATTATTACTAATATTATTGCTTTTTTTTTATTTTTCTCAATTTACCCCAAATCTAGGTCCAGTTCAATCTGGCTACTCCAGTCTGGAAACTCCTGTAGGAACCCCAGGGGAAAATTACTTCAACCATACTGTTACGTCAATATCAACGGAACTGCCTGTATGAAACGTTATTGTGACGTGTGCAGCCTGAGTAAGTCTGAAGGTTGATCCAGCTCTAGAGTTGTATATCTTATAGCACAATTTGACTACAATTTGACCATGATTAAACCACAGTTTGACCACGATTTGATCACAGTTTGACCATGATTAACCACAGTTTGACATAATTTGATCACAGTTTGACCATGAATTGACCACAATTTGACCACAATTTGACCACAGTTTGACCATAATTTAAACACAGTTCGACCACGATTTGACCACAGTTGGATCACAATTTGACCAGAGTTTAACCACGATTTGACCACAGTTTGACAAAAATTTGACCATGATTTAACCACAGTTTGACCATGAATAAACTACAGTTTGACCACAATGTGATCAAAGTTTGACCATGATTTGACCACAATTTGACCACAGTTTGACCACAATTCGACCATCTCACTGAGGCACTTGCCAGGCGTACTCATTGATTGGGTCCTTCTATTTCTGTTTTGAAGAGAAAAACAAATTTCTTCCTTAACAATTGTGTACAGCTTTTGGTTATGTATTCTTTTCTCAGCTCCCCTATCCCCTAACACGCACACAAACGTTATTAATTCAACTTTAATATATTGTTTTTATAAATTTCCTGATGCACAAAATTAATGCGGCTATAATGACACATTATTTTCACCATAATGTTTATTTTCTTCCTAACAGTGCCTGATTGCTTATTTTTAAAAAAAAATTATATCACTAACTCTACCTCACTATTTCACCAACACAAATAGAATCTGTTGTTGATATCATAAAGACTTGCTCAGCACTAATGGCCGCCGACCCAGGATTCTGTTCAACTTCATTCAGTAAATTCGGATGCGCCAAGTCTTGTGCTTACACTCCTGTCCCATCTAACAGAGGTCAGTAAGACGATAATTAAATTTACATTAACAATATTATTTTGATAATGGTTTTATTCAGAGTGTTGTTATTGTTTAAATTTATTGTGAGTATATAGATTACAAATTCAAAATAAAAGTTCTTTCAACTTGGGCCTTTAAGAATTTTTTTTTTCAGAAAGTTAAAATGTAATCATCAAATATTTATGTACAATTAAAGTTTAAATAACAGTTGATGTGTTAGACAATTGGCACATGCATTTCAATTTTTATTAACTGTGTCATGATCTGAGATATAAAAAACTCAGTTTATTTAATAATGTATTTACTTCATTATTTATTACTAGCTGTACCCTGCAAAACTTTGCATAGAGTTATATCCCTTTAGGTTTGATCTGTAGGCTAGGTTATTTTTTTTTTATTGGTTTCGGGCAGATCCGATTTTTTTCATGGTTGTATTTTAAACTGGAATACTGTTGTATTAATTCTTTACTTTCGATGTAACGCAGAGCCCAAATCGCTGCTATATATATATATATATATATATATATATATATATGTATATATATATATATATATATATATATATATATATATTATATATTATATTTCTGAGAATACAAATTTGTTTACATAGTTTTCAATGATATGAGTTTTAAAACTCTGGATGATAAGAAGATAAATTGAACTGCTTTTATCAGCAAACCTGTTAACTGAATACTATCTTCTACATATACAGACTTTTACTACCAATGAATTTAAATGTTTGTTAAGTAAAGTGAAACTCGACTGTCAAATATTTTGGAAACTGAAAGTAATATCGTCAGTTTGTTTACTAGGAACATGTGATGCACCAACTGTACCCTCTGACGGTACACTGGTCAGTCCAACTAAATCCACTTACAATGAAGGCGAGATTGTGCAGGTTCAGTGCGCAGCGTCCAGTTCCGACCCCGTCTCAGAAATGCGTTGCACACAATCTGGCTGGACATCACTGACCAGTGCATGCAAAGGTAATAGTAGGCGTTGTGTGGTTATTTATACTAACAAAAGTCTGTTTCTAATTCCGGTTGTCCATCCATACTTATTCATTCGTCAAACCCTTCAGTTTGTTGATATGCCTATCTGTTAGATAGTATGTTTATCCGTTCTTCTGTCTTTTTAGAGCATTTTCGAAAAAAAATGCTCTATTGTCCCCGTTTTGTCTGTCTGTCTGTCTGTCTGTCATCACCCTAGATCTCAATAACCATAAGTCCTAGACCCATGATGTATATATCATTTTGTAGGTCTTGGCCTGCAAAGAAATAGCTTTTTAAGATTTCGCGATCTGACCTCTCAGGGCCGTAAAAGGGGCCTTAGTACCGTTTTTTACTATATAAGCTATATTAATAAAGGAACGCTATATCTCAGCAACTATAAGTTCTAGACCCATGATGTATATATCATTTTGTAGGTCTTGGCCTACCAAAAAATGACTTTTTTTACATTTCGCGATCTGACCTCTCAGGGCCGTAAAAAGGGCCTTATAATGTGCTGTTTTTTACTATATAAGCCATATTAATAATGGACCGCCCTATATCTCAGCAACCATAAGTCCTGGACCCATGATGTATATATCATTGTGTAGGTCTTGGCCTGCCAAGTGTACATCAAAAGTCCATTTCGCGATTTGATCTCTCAGGGCCAAAATATAAGAGATTGTTATGTACCGTTTTGCTTATATTTTAAATATAAATAATAAAAGCTAATCAAAGGGGCGTAATCATTATTTATTTTTGTAACAGTTCTTCAACATGACTTACTTGTCCTTTTAATATCTTTTTTCAGATATATGCATTACACAATTGAATTTATAAACATTTCCAAAATTTACAAATATTTACTGAAAGATAACAAACGTACTGAAAATGCGCTAACACGTCCTGTGTCCAGAATGGAACAGGCTTAATTGCTTGTTTTTTTAGTTTGTTCTTTAGTCCGTCTGTCCATCTTACTGTCTGTTAGTAATTATTATCTCTCCGTTCTTAAGCGTGTTTGTTTATTGGTCCGTTCGTCTGTCTGTCACTTTGTATGTTATTATATAGTTTTGTCTTTTTATCTGTCTGTCATTCTATTTCGCGGTACGTTTGTCAGCCTTACTGTCCATCCTTGTGTTTGTCCGTTCACCAGCCTGAACGAACATTCTAATTTATTTAAGATTCTGATATATATTGATTTATGTTTGTAAACTAGTATTTATATCTCCACAAATCTAGGTGGCTGTATATACTAGTAACATGTCTGTCTCCACAAATCTAGGTAGCTGTATATACTAGTAACATGTCTGTCTCCACAAATCTATGTGGCTGTATATACTAGTAACATGTCTGTCTCCACAAATCTAGGAAGCTGTATATACTAGTAACATGTCTGTCTCTACAAATCTAGGAAGCTGTATATACTAGTAACATGTCTGTCTCCACAAATCTTTGTGGCTGTATATACTAGTAAATGTCCGTCTCCACAAATCTAGGTAGCTGTATATACTAGTAACATGTCTGTCTCCACAAATCTAGGTAGCTGTATATACTAGTAACATGTCTGTCTCCACAAATCTATGTGGCTGTATATACTAGCAACATGTTTGTCTCCACAAATCTAGGTAGCTGTATATACTAGTGACATGTCTGTCTCCACAAATCTAGGTAGCTGTATATACTAGTAACATGTCTGTCTCCACAAATCTATGTGGCTGTATATACTAGTAACATGTCTGTCTCCACAAATCTAGGTAGCTGTATATACTAGTAAAATGTCTGTCTCCACAAATCTAGGTGACTGTAGTGATAAAATTGATTTCTGCCAAGACTTGCTGCAGACATTCCCGAGGTTCTGCAGTCATACAAAGACTAAAGACAGTGCGGTACAATACTGCGCCAAATCTTGCGCCAACTGTTCAGGTCAGTTTTTACTACCTTCCGAAATTACACTTCACAAATACATCATCGAGACCGTACACACATAACATGGGTGGCGTGATAACATTAAGAGCAACTTAATTACTCTTTCCTGATTCAGTTAAAAGAAGTCATTTAAATAATAATAAAAACTAAATTCAGTATAGTTTTTGTTAAATAGAAATAATATAATTTTATTAAAACAACATATTTTTCTAGTAATTATGTTTAAAATATTATCAACTTTATTTATTTTTAAACTACGAATTATAATTAAACATATATCAATATTTTTAAAATGTTTTTTTTTAAACAATTTAGTATCAATTTTATAATTACATAATAACAATATAAACTTATATCAATAGCGTTATAGTGTTGGTCAGGTGGTGTATGATAATATAAACAATTCAACTGCACACGATGTTGGTTTTGTCAGAGGAGTACCTGGGGTGAGTGGAGGAGGGCCGAAATTCGAAAGTCCCTCCGGGTCCCAGCCTAAGGGGGGGGGCCCAAAAAGTTGTTTTTTTACATAAAAAATTAAGTACATTATCTCATGATGTCGAATGTAGAAATACAGGGGCTGCAAAAGAGGCAAAGCCCCCCGGGACCCCAAATCCCTAGGTTCGGCACTGGGTTTAGTCTCATCTGTAGACATTTGTTACAAGACAGGCTTGAAGAGAACAAAAAAAAATTCAACACTCAAAAAAAAAAAAAAGCAATATTATTGTCCAAACTATATATAGTTGCCATATTAGTAATATAATGATTAAATCTGTATAGCACATCATGTACATTGTTGATAGATTTAAAATATATTGACGCAAAACACTTTGCAGCCACCATATTGCTAATGTAATAAATAGATCTGGAATCATAAAGAACTCTATATTAAAACATTTTTTCAGTCACAACAACCTGCAGTGCACCAAGTGTCGGCACATTTTCCAGGACATCTGTCAGTGACACTGTCAATAACGGGGATGTCATGACGTTCTCCTGCAATGCTGGACTCTACTACTGGTCAGGGAATAATGAACGTGCCTGCGGCCTGAATGGAGAATTGCTGGGGAGTAATCTTGAATGTCAATGTAAGTGACCAGAGTTCAATTGTCGTATTTTTTTCCTCAACAAACATTCCAACCAGATTATAGTTTGTGTATTAAACACTGCCAAGAGGGCCACTGTTAGGGCACCACGGCCAAGAGGGCCACTGTTAGGGCCCCACTGCCGAGAGGGTCACTGTTAGGGCCCACTGCCAAGAGGGTCACTGTTAGGGCCCCACTAGTAAGAGGGTCACTGTTAGGGCCCCCTGACAAGAGGGTCACTGTTAGGGTCCCACTGCCATCAGGGTCACTGTTAGGGCCCCACTGCCAAGAGGGTCACTGTTAGGGCCCCACTGCCAAGATGGCCACTGTTAGGGCCCCACTGCCAAGAGGTCACTGTTAGGGCCCCACTGCCAAGAGGGCCACTATTAGGGCCCCACTGCCAAGAGGGCCACTGTTAGGGCCCCACTGCCAAGAGGGCCACTGTTAGGGCCCCACTGACAAGAGGGCCACTTTTATTGACCCACTGACAGAGGGCCCATGCCTGATCTTTTATTTTTTCGTTATATAAAATGCTCCAGAAGACGTACCTAATAATTAGAAAAGGGACAGAGAGAGGCCCATTTTGTCTAGAATTCTTTGTGGCCCCACCTTTTTCTAGGCCTCCCATTGTAACTTTACCGTGGGCCCCATAACGTTTTATGGCCACAAAAACATAAAAATCTCACTGATATCATAGCGTCCAATGCACATCAAATTGCTAATATGCAGCCTTCCCCAGACACACAGGTGAGTGTGCTCGTTGTGTACTATATCTGTACATTTAGAGTGGCAACTGCATGGGGTGAGGGGTGGGGGGGGGGAGGGGGAGGGGAAAAGTTATATGACGTTTTATTCATTTCTACCAAACTGTAACAAAGAATAACGTCTTTTCTAACATTTTAAAACATCATTATCAAATTATGTATAAAATTTATTTACTAAATCTTTGTTGGTTAGAAAGTTATTGAGGTTTGAAAGTGGCCGATTTCACAAAAATTGTCATATTTCAACTGAGCACATCAAAAAAATTAAATCCAAATAATATAAATTTTATATTAATTTATTCACACATACATCCATAGTAAATACTGAAAAATTATTACCATGGTTCTTTTATTTTTTTTTTTTTGAGAAAATGCCCGATAACAAACAGGCGATTAGCTAAAAACTCGATTTTCAAATTTAGGGTACTGTACGACATTGGGCAATAACATTTACAAAAATTATCAAATCCATATTTAACTTCAAATTTCTTCATCTAATAGGCTAATAATCATTCTATGAAAGTTTCATTGAAATCCGAAATGATCGAGCAACATGCTCATTCCTATTTCACTTGGTCTGACCCAGACAGAACAGTGGCGTAGTGAGGGGGATCAAGGAGGCATCAAGCCCCGGGCGCTACTCACAAAAGGGCGCCAAATGGTTTATTTTAAATATAATATTATATGGTTTTCGAATGGGGACGATAAAAAGGTAGTTTGCCCCGGGCGCAAGTTAAACTCGCTGCGCCACTGAAACAGAGCGCTGCAAAATCAA
This sequence comes from Bulinus truncatus, assembly GCA_021962125.1. Lineage (NCBI taxonomy): Eukaryota > Metazoa > Mollusca > Gastropoda > Planorbidae > Bulinus > Bulinus truncatus. The sequence goes on from JAGDYQ010000020.1 coordinate 2,255,486, forward strand.
TTTTTATGTCCTGTTATTTACATAATATTTTTACATTGGTTTAATTGTGGCATTGTTGTTTCTCAGCGAAGAAACCGATCGTAGTGCAAAATGGTTCATCTAATACATCAGTGGTCCCCAGCCCCCGAGCCGCGGACAGGTACCGGTCGGTTGATCAAATGGTACCGGGCGGCGGACAGGTACCGGTCCGTTGATCAGATGGTACCGGGTCGTGGACAGGTACCGGCCCGTTGATCTAATGGACGATAAATTAACCAGGAGCGGAGCGGTTTTGAGTGGCAGTGACATTGTAAATGAAAAACAATGTACAATATAAATAATCAACGTCTCCCCCACCCCCAGGGGGTCGCAGTGAAATTATCAAACGTTGACCGGTCCGTGGCGAGGAAAAGGTTGGGGGACCATTGTCTTACAATGTATCGTGAGATTTGTTTCTGATGTCTTCCAACAGCCCAACCCCCAGCCACAGATGTCAACCTGAACTTGGTCAGAAAGAGGACAGAACTTCTAAATATAAAAATAGCTTACCTCTTGGATAAAGATGAATTCAAGTATTAATGTTGTTTATGCACAGTACAACGTTTCTGTTCAAATAATTATGTATTTAATATATATATATATATATATATATATATACAACTCAAAAGTTATCTACAAGTTACAAACATGTATATATTCTACTAATAACTGAAATTGTTTTCGATTTATTTCATATACGTAAGGATCCCAATTAAAGGTGTTATCACAAGATGGTACTATTACTGTAAAACACCTGGAGTGATGACTTTCGCTGTCTACAGAAAGACTAAGTGAGTTATTAGCTAATCTTTAAGACTCTCCCCTGGAACTACCAAGAAAAGGGGTGGGGTGGGGGGTGATCCCAAGCGAACCTTAATAAAATACAGGACTTGTATATTTGACTTAAATGATAATAATAGTCCAGAATGGTCAAAGGTCAGACATGTTTTGGCGACAGCCCCTATCTACCTCTCCCCCCGCCCTACATATTACATAAAGGGAGAAAGGGTGGTAAAAAGTTCCCTTAGCTCTAACGGGCCATCGGGGCAGATGAAGTGTATAATTCATCTTTTTCTATAACCTCGGCATATAAAGGAATTGTGTGGTTAGCACAACGCCCATCCGCTTTTACTTCCCCAACTTAAGTCAGGTACCCATTTAAAGCTGGGAGGACTTGTGGGACGACTTTGAAACACATTTCACCTGGAAAAATTCCCATGGTTCTCACCGAGGATCGAACCCAGGACTCTCAGGTCGACAGTCGAGAGTCTACACCACTCGGCCACCAGGTGGTATGATTGAATTAATGTTCAATATTCTTAACTTTGTTTCCACCAGCAACGTCTTTAGTTACGTCGGTGCCAACAACGTCACCTGTCAGCCTGACTACCAGATGACCTACTACGTCCCTGCCGAGAGCCAGATACCGGTTGAGGTCAATGACATCCTGGCCGTCCACTCCACCGCCTCCAACACCCTGTACGTGACAGACTGTAATGGTTACAACCTGGTACCACTCAACACACAGACAATCGCAGCCAACACGTTCAGTGAACTCGCCACCAAAACAGTGTCAGGGACTTACTGCCTTATACCTTCATTTGGTGCCAGAGTTACACCTGGTATGTACATTTCATTTAGACATTTCAGTTAGACATAATTTAATATTACTTCTTTTTGTTTATATCGACGTATTTTTAATATATATATATATATATATATATATATATATATATATATATATATATATATATATATATATATTAGGGTGGTGCTTAGAAATGAACTTTCAAAAATCTCTGCTCTCACCCCCTATTTTTGTTCATTTATATATAGAAACTCTTAAAATAAAATATTAAGGTATTCAGTTCATGTTTACTGGTAGCTCAATGGCGTCAAAGTTTAGGAGTATTGGACCGTGATGAAAATACATAGTGTACTGCACTGTTGTTATGTGTATAACACTGTATAATATTAATTAAAGTTATGTGGATTGTCCTACACTGCTGTACTATGCATATAAAACATGTAAATAGGCCTGGAAGTGGTAATTTAATACACAGCAGGCCTAGTAAGCCTAGACAAAGAAACTATTAGCAACACAGTATAGGCCTACCTACACCACCTAGAAACTATTGGCAACATGCCAAGCTGATTATCCTTTGGTTGTGTATTGGGATGGAAAGTTGATTCCGGATCTCACAAATAAAGAATGCATCGACAGACTCCCTGTAATTGTTTCTGGGAAAGGAGCATCACAATTGTTAAATGTTGCGAAACTGCCTTCCGGAACTGGTGCTGCACAGGCCGGAGCTGTCTTTCAAACTCTGCAAGACAGGGGTGTTAGTGACAAGATCAGAGGCATGTGCTTTGATACTACTAGTTCCAACACTGGTCGGATTAGTGGTACCTGCATCCTGCTGGAGCAAAAACTTCAGCGAGGTCTTCTATCACTTGCTTGCAGACATCACATTATGGAACTGATTCTGGGTGCAGTCTTCCAAGTCTGTCTAGGTGCCACTTCATCTCCTGAGGTTCTGCTATTTAAATGCTTCAAAAATCATTGGAAGTTCATTGACAGAGCAAACTATGAAACATCACTGACAAATTCAGACGTGTCTACTTCGCTAGAAGATGTGCGCAACTCTCTGATTGAATTTGCTCAGAAGCATATTCAAGAGCAGCAACCAAGAGATGATTATCGAGAGTTCCTGGAACTTGCTCTGCTATTTCTTGGGGTTGTGTCTGAAAGAGGAGTGCACTTCATTGCTCCTGGAGCAATGCACCATGCTCGCTGGATGTAGAAGGTTCTGTACAGCCTGAAGATATGGATGTTCAAAGGGCATTTCAGACTGGCAACCAAGGAAGAGAGAGGTCTTCAAGAGCTGTGCATCTTTATTGTACGTGTCTACATGAGAGCCTGGTTCACGGCTAATCTGGCAGCCGCTGCTCCATACAATGATATGCTGTTGCTCAAATCAATTTTCACCTACTCTGGAATCAACAGAGCTGTTTCCAGTGCTGCATCCAACAAGTTTTCAAAGCAACTCTGGTACCTGTCCCCTGAATTGGTTGGGTTGGCATTCTTTGATGATCAGGTATCGGCGGAAACAAAAAGACTCATGGTAAATTCCATGAATGAAAGCGGTAATGAGGAGCCAGAGGACATCAAGCTAATCTCAGTTGATTTGGAATCCTTCAACAACAGGAGGCTCCAGGACTTCGTGTAGCCAAAGTCTAAGAGATTCTTTGACATGATGGAGCTTCAGACTGGATTCCTGGATGCTGGCCCAGATGAGTGGACCATCCATGAAGATTATCGGCGATCTTTGGAGACCGTTCGGCAGATTTAGGTTGTCAACGACCATGCTGATAGTGGTGTAGCATTCATTCAAGAGTACAGTGGAATCCTCACCAGAGATGAGGAGCAACTTCAGTTCCTGCTGCAGACTGTTCAACAGCATCGACAATCCTATCCAGAAACTAAGAAACAGACATTGTCAAAATGACTTCTTATCGGACTGATAACATTGAACTATAATTACAGGTAGAATATTGTAGATGCAGGATTGTTTGTGCTTGTTTAATAACTCATTCTACTGTTTAATGTTGTGTTTGAAAAACTATCTTTGATTAAAAAAGCCAAAAATTCCAAAAGCGTGATCTGTTTACTTGTTGAACGTGGCTTACCTAAACTTTGGCTTCATTGAGCTACCTCTAAATATTAATATATCAGCACCAATATTTTTTCTAGATGTTTCTACATCCAAATGAACAATTTAAAGGGGTGAGACCTAAAGAAATCAAGGTTTTAATTTTTAGTGGTTCCTAAGCACCACCCTAATATATATATATATATATATATATATATATATATATATATATATATATATATAACTTCTATACGTTCGTTTTTCACAAATTGGAGAACCTTTAAAATAAATACCATTGGATTCTTCCAGGAAAAAACATTTTACATCAATTCTCCAAGCATAATTAAAGAAATGCAACTATTTAGTTCAATTAAGATATCTTATTGATACTGCGACTAATAGTACTGTGGTTTATTTTTTGTACTATGTTCGCCTGTTGCGAAATTTGTTTGGCTAGAATCTTGTGTATCTATTAGCCAATCATTGATCACTGTTTTTAAATTTTTTACTTTCTTCCAGTGTGAGACCCGGATTGACCTGAGCTATACAAACATGCCAGAAGCAAATACGAAACAGACCGGAAATATTCATACATATATAACATGTATGGCCTTTTTTAAAATATATAAACTGTAGAAATATTTTTTAGAAATAAATCAACATAAAATCCAACTCTCAGTTTTACGCTTTTGTTTGTGTGTGTGTGTGTGTGTAAATGTCTTTGATGTTTATGATTTTGAATATATCAAAATAACTTTTGTTTAATAGCCGATATTAAGGTAGGATGCTTATTATATCAGTCCTACTAAATGGAATACAAAATCTATTACATTTTTGATTGTAAATATTACATTTTTGATTGTAAATATTACATCTGTGATTGTAAATATTACATCTGTGATTGTAAATATTCCATTTTTCATTGTAAATATTACATCTGTGATTGTAAATATTCCATTTTTCATTGTAAATATTACATCTGTGATTGTAAATATTACATCTGTGATTGTAAATATTACATCTGTGATTGTAAATATTACATCTGTGATTGTAAATATTACATCTGTGATTGTAAATATTACATCTGTGATTATAAACATTACATCTGTGATTGTAAATATTACATCTGTGATTGTAAACATTATATCTGTGATTGTAAATATTACATCTGTGATTTTATATATTACATCTGTGATTGTAAATATTATATCTGTGATTGTAAATATTACATCTGTGATTGTAAATATTATATCTGTTATTGTAAATATTACATCTGTGATTGTAAACATTACATCTGTGATTGTAAATATTACATCTGTGATTGTAAATATTACATCTGCGATTGTAAACATTACATCTGTGATTGTAAATATTACATCTGTGATTGTAAATATTGCATTTTTCATTGTAAATATTACATCTGTGATTGTAAATATTACATCTGTGATTGTAAATATTACATCTGTGATTGTAAATATTACATCTGTGATTGTAAAATATTACATCTGTGATTGTAAATATTACATCTGTGATTGTAAATATTACATCTGTGATTGTAAATATTACATCTGTGATTGTAAATATTGCATTTTTCATTGTAAATATTCCCCTATAGCCGGGGCACAAGGGATCGGGAGTGGTGATCGAGTTGTGTAAATCTCGAGACCTGGTGAATCTTGGGTTTTTATATCCGGTGTGAACTGAGGGGGGAATAGTTCAGGTCATGGTGACCGTTGTATCTAGGTCTCCCGTCGTGCCTCCATTGGTCATTGGACTAATGGATATGGTTGGGGGGGTATAAAAGAAGGGTAATATAAACACCGTCCCTACTATTGACCTATATAGGATCAAAGAGATATCTATCTCATTTTTGTCAGGGATTTTTACAAAACATACTCTCGAAGTGTAGCTGTAAAAATTGGTTCACAGATCATGGACGCAACCGATGTACGGGTCGTGCGGGTCCGGAGGAGCCGGACCCTACCAAAAATCAAGCCACTGGTTTTCGACCCTACCAAAATTTGGGGGGCAGACATACCAATTTTCATCTTCCCTAATATTTTGGACCCTACGAACTTCAACATACTGGTTGCGCCCCGGTCACTGATGAGAATTTTAATGGGAAGGGGAGGCGGGATTTAAGCTTTGTCACAACAAGGTAATAGAGTAATCTCCTGTATTTTGGCATTGGGCCGTTGCCCTAGTTATAGATACAATAAGCCTTAACCGATGCAGAGAAATATTTGCAAAAATGATGAAATTAGTAAATAAAGGCAAACCAAGACCCTCCGACCAAAAAGAAAATGCAGAATGGACTGATCACACTAATCAGGAAACCACCAGACGATATCATAATATTAGACCTACAGATGAAGCCTCACCCCCAACCCCCACTCCCCCATCTAAGGCCAGAATACCGCTACAAGGCCGTAGAATTAATTAGCTAAAAAAAATATCACATCTTGATACATAATGTATTTATAAGTATGTAAAGTAAAAAAAAGTAATTCCCTTATTGGCCCTAACGGGCCGAATGGGGCAGATGAAGTGTAGAATTCATCTGTTTCTATAACCTCGGCATATGAAGGGATTGTGTGGTCAGCACAACGCCCAGCCGCCTTTACTTCCCCAACTTAAAGTCAGGTACCCATTTAAAGCTGAGTGGACTTGTTGGACGACTTTGCACCGTTTTTCACCTGGAAAAATTGTGGGCCTCACCGAGGATCGAACCCAGGACTCACAGGTCGACAGTCGAGTATCTGCACCACTCGGCCATCCGTCCCACCATTTATAAAGGGCAAACATGAAGATTGAAAACATTTAACAAAACATGGGAATAAACAACAACAATGTTATCCGCGTTTTGTTTTTTAATTAACAAAGATCCATATCATTTTTTTTAGAGGGGGGTCCTACAATGAAGAGATCTCCCCTGTTGATTGGAAAAGCTAGACTTCAAATCTAAGTGTCACAGCCCATTTGGTCAGCTCGTGGTCTAGGGGTACATCAGCGAGAGGGTCATCCCAGGTCCCCGTAGGTTGGACATACACATTTACATATATAACACACACATTGACATATATAACATACACATTGACTTATACAACACATACATTAACATATAAGATACACATCGACATATATAACACATACATTGACATATATAACACATACATTGGCATATATAACACACACATTGACATATATAACATACACATTTACATATATAACACATACATTGACATATATAACATAAACATTGACATATATAACATACACATTGAAATATATAACACACACATTGACATATATAACACACACATTTACATATATAACACACACATTAACATATAAGATACACATCGACATATATAACACATACATTGACATATATAACACATACATTGACATATATAACACACACATTGACATATATAACTTACACATCGACATATAACATACACATCGACATATATAACACATACATTGACATATATAACACATACATTGACATATATAACACACACATTGACATATATAACATACACATTTACATATATAACACATACATTGACATATATAATACACGCATTGACATATATAACATACACATTTACATATATAACACATACATTGACATATATAACACACATTTCAACATATACAGCACACGCAAGTCTTATATATATATATATATATATATATATATATATATATATATATATATGTATATGTATTTATCGGACAGGAGCAATATTAATATAATTCAGGGGCCATAAATTTATAATACAGGGACCATACATTTTTAATACAGGAACCATAAATTTATAATACAGGGACCATAAATGTATAAGACAGGAGCTTGCGTTTTTTCATCCATTGTATGATTTTTTCAAGTGCAGTTTGACATCGTTTTATTTATTAGTCTAATGAAGCTGAAACAATCAATCATAAAATAAATTTTAAAAACTACAAAAAAACGCTATAAATGTGAAAGAATACCATAATAACAGAAATATAAGTTATAATTAATGGCTAGAAATGAGTTTAAAAATAGTACCATTATATCTTGGTGAAATTTGCCAAAGAGTGCAGTGAAATGGATTGATTGTTCTATAAATATAATTACTCAAAATATTAATTAACGACTATAAAAACCTCGTTAATCAAAAAAAAGTGTATCCAAAACAAGATAGTTTTGAGAAATCTGGAATAATTAAATGCTTTCAAATAATTAAACTGGATTAATTTTATTTTGTCATTAAGATATCAAATTTTGGTTGTTTACTATTTATTAAGTATTAATCTAAATATTATCCATATATTTTCTGGATAATTTATCATGAAAATAGCTGGCAACCCTAACGAGATTACGACGATATTTCCTTTTTTTTTTTTTAGTAGTAATTGATAAGTCTGACTAATTGTAATTCCTGGTAGACACTATGATTTAAAACATAGAATTCATTATTTCACTCGAAGTAACATCAAAAGATAGTATATCATATCATCATCATCATCATTTTCCTTCGCCCATGGCAGGGAATAGGCCACCAACAACAGATCTCCAGAGTCCTCTGTCCTTTGCCATCTTATCCAGCTGATTCCAGGTGTGTCCCATCTTAATGATGTCCGCTTCTAGGTCTCGACGCCAGGTATTTCTTGGGCGGCCTCTCTTCCGTTCCACTTCAGCGCCATCTTTGTGACACTGGCTGCTGGTTAGCGAAAAGTGTGTCCTATCCAGCCCAATCGCATCTTTCTGGTCTCTTCTTCAGCTGAGAGTTGGCAGGTTCTTACCAAAAAGTTGATATTGTTGATAGTGTCTGGCCAGCGAATGTGTATAGTGCACGTTAATTGCATGGCTTTGAAGCCTAACATTGCAATTAGTATTTCAAACCAAAAGACTTTAATAAATATCAGAGACGTGTGTATTACATAATTAATATAACAAGTTGTGTGAAAAGAATAACTAGGCTAACACGATATACGAGACCTAAAGCTGTTGTTTACCTGCAACGTTTGAAGTCCCGCCACCTTTAGATTCTCCCATAAGCCGCACACACACAAACATACCGATTTACTTCATTTCAATATAAACCACTTCATTAAGGAAGGTATTCCCTATTTTCTACCAGTTCGTATAATTAATGTAATATTTTTAAACATTTTCTTTTCTAATATGATGTACAAAAGTGCATCAAGGTTTATTATTGTCATGGAACTATTGGCTTGTTGCCAAGGGGTTTCTACAAACGAAATAGATCAAAACAATCCTTCAACAACTACGGTAAGTATGTTTAATTTGAATACATATTATCGTGTTTTTTATTCTATTATATTTTTTTTGCATGAATTAACTTATGCTACTTTTTAAAAGTGGTTATGAAAAATAAATGAAATATCTGCCATTCGGGCGCCTTTTTGTGTTCAGGCACACATTCTTGGGTTGTATTGTTGGATCTTACGTTACGTCGGTAAATAAAGTAAATCATGCAAATCAACAACTTTGTAATGGACTCGTTATCTCGGTGAATCTCATTATCTTCAGTCACGTCTTTTTACCAAATATAATTTGCTAATGCCCACAGACTTTTCTCCTGTTGCTTTTACAATATATCTGGCCAATGACTTAATTGTGTAGCGCCATGATGTTACAAAATTACATTATAAAAATATTTTATAAAAAACAATGTTTTTCTTGCGTACTAAAAAACAAAAAATAATGTCTGAATAATTTGGTCACATTGTAATAGACTTTATAAGAGCTTCTGATTTTTATAAAAACGAAAAACGTTTTTTATTCAGTTTTAATTCAATCGTATGATTTAACATTTTAAATACATTTTTGAAGATTTTATTAAAGGTAAATTGGGGATGTTTATGTTTAGATAAACCCGAAATATCGCTGCTTTTTAGAATTTATAGATTGTTTTGTATGAATTTCTACAGACCTCAGAGCCAGTAGAACCCACTCATGTCAACAGAAATGTAGTTGAAAGAGTACTTAACAGGTAACACATTATTTACTAACAATACACATAGTCTTACGTGAGAAGACATAGTTCCATGGAACTCATAAAACATTTCTAACGCTTCTATATTTTATGGCGTGCTTGGCGAGCTCTGAGAGCCCGCGGGCCACTTGGGTGACAATGTGTTGTTGTTTTTTTTTTTAATGTCAGCAGACGACTCACATGTAGAGTCAGTAAAAGAAAATACATTAGTGGACTATTTGTGATTACTTGTGCTTCAAAATCTTCATCTAATTAAGTAAAACTAGTATACAAAATCACAACATCATAGGTATCTATTTAAAGCATGTTTTGATCTAATAGAGTAAATGATTTCGCGCCTCTGTGTGCCTGTGTGTGTGTGTGTGTGTGAAGTCCGTGTAAGGATGGTATGAAATCTCTTAGATCCTATAAATCACTAATGGGTCGGTTCTTATGTTGTCCTTCTTTCATCCCGGCCACACCCGGGAGTGTAATGACCAGGGAGGCATCCCCGGAAGACATGGCGGGGACTTAAGACATGACCTGAAAATTTTCCTTGGTCCTCACCGGAGATCGAACCAGGTACCTTCAGGATGACAGTCGAGCACTTTACCACACGACCATCCACCACCTATCACCAGCGGTGTTAAAACCTGTTTCAAGGGCCCCTAGAAAAATGTCCGAGTGGGACCACTGTCGTTGGTGACGTCATATGTCCTCCCCCCTACTGTAGCTGGCATCGCTGCACCTACCATATCGTCAATTTGTTATCAGTTTAATGCCGGGGCTAATGCAACCTTTTATTTTACACGCATGGCAACGAGCGAGTAAATCAATGGAATTAATGCAGAATGTTAAATTGGATTTTGAATAATTCATCAAGTTCTAGTGAAAAGGATAAAATAATAGAAAGAAAAAATACTGCTTTAATGGTAGACGCATAAAAACTCAAAGAAGACCCACTTTGACCATTAATGTTTATTGAAGTTTTTTTTTTCAAATACTGATATCTAACCTATAAAGCCGCTAAGTCCGCTTCTGTCCGTCTGTGTGGGGAATCCGTTCTATAAATAAACGACCTCCAGAAACAATAGTATTTGATAAAGTAATCACATGACCAGCGAGGTCACGAAAACATAATTCAAAAAAATGGCGTCTTCGACCCGATTTTTCTTTTTTAAAAATCTACAGTTTTAAATAGTTTCTGTGTTTTTTTAATTTTGAAATGTAAAAGTCCTAAATGTTAAATAATAATAATAATATATAATATCATTCCAATTATTTTTGTTTTTATTACAAAAGATAGCAATTTATTCAGACTAGGTCGTTCGTAAATTAACTTATGATCTATGACGTCATTTGCAGAATGGGAGCTCCGTCGCTATAAATAAAAAAAAAATCCTCTATGGCGTCATTTCCCGGTGAGTGCCTTCGCGCTGCACTTGATTTCGCGTAAATCGGCTGCGCATTAGATAATCATTCTCAGTTATTATAGTTAGGGTTCGAAATCGCGTAGCGTTACGCGTAAGGTACCGTAAATTACGCGTAATTTACGGTAACGTAATTTTGGAAAATTACGCGTAAAGTACGGTAATTTAAAAATGCATATTTGACGGCCATTTTTTAATTGTTTCTGTCGCAATTCGTTGTGTTAACAGTGGCGATTAATTAATTACAGTGATTAGGAGTACCATCTACATCTGGCCACAAGCCTAAACCGGAAGTATTCGTTTGGTAAGACAGCGTAAACCGCACAGTATATTGTTTGTTTTAATCGTTTCAGTAAACATGATAAAATAAATATTTTCAATAAGAAAGCCAAAGTCTGGTTAAAAATAAGACAAAATCATAACAATTTTCGATTAAGTACACAATGCCGCCATGAGCTGTATGGCAAGCGGCCGCAAGCCAAACGGGGTGGTTATAAAATTAAAAAATCCAAAAAAAAAAAAAGTTTTTTTAAACATTATCTATAGTACCCCGTACCCAGGATTTTTTTTTTGGGGGGGGGGGAATATTTGTCAATTTTTCTATGAGTTACTATCAGCAATAACGTTTGGGGGGGGGGCCTGCAGTCCCCCAGCCCCCCACCATGGGTACGGCCTTGATTATCTATATATGTTCCAAGTGTCATGAAACGTATAGAAAACATTTTACTGTGTATAGTGCTTCCGTCGATCGAGTCGGCCGTATTACGCTGCGTACTGCACCCACGTCGTCTGTATTTCGCTGCGGATTGCACCAGCGTTGATCGCGTGTGCCGTCTTTTGCTGAGTTCGGCACCCGCGGCGGCCGTATTTCGCGGCGCATTGCACCCGTCCAGCGTCGACCGTATTAGACGGTATTACTCAGCCAAAAATGGCCGCCGCTGATGCAGTCAGTACACGACGAAATACGTGGACGACGGGCAAATTAGTATGATCGGTAAATTACAAGTAAAAACCTTTGAAAATATTATTAAAAATACACCTACTAGCAATCAGTGAGCTTGAGCAACAAAAGGAACATAAATTTTCAAGTAATTGGACATTAATGGTACGCGTAATTTTCGAACCCTAATTATAGTTTGTTAACATTGTGTACTTGTGTACTGGAGATTATTGTTCCTTCGATGGATTACTTTTTGGGGTTTGTTGGTTATGGCAGCCACATCTTTTGACGTATGAAATGTAGGTCATTTCTGAACATTAGGAAGGTGCCATAAATCAGCGCCTAATTAAATTAATTAAATTGATTAGGAAGGGGTTTAACATTACACCTAGATTTCCCACCTTAATATCTAGTCTCTAAATAAAATCTGAATGACTTTGTTTAGGCTGACTTTGTTCCTTATAAGTTTGGTCTCGTCTCCTTTCACGTGACTTCTAATAAAATACAACATTTCTATTACTAATAAATTACGCTTGTTTTATTTTCTTAAAATTGACATCGACCTAGATATTTTAGACAAAATCACGTGTTTCTAAAAGTAGTGCCAAAACAAAAAATATAAGAACGCGGCTGACATTGACATTTCGTGTTGTCACCTCATGGTACACGAGCTGTCACATCATGGTACACGAGCTGTCACATCATGGTACACGTGCTGTCACATCATGGTACACGTGCGTGCTTCTAAAATATATTAAGTGCAGTGGTTCTCATTTTTTGCGACTTACGTCCCACTAAAAAACCTGCTCTTAAAGCTTAATTTTAATTTATATACTCTCCACGTATTACCGTAGAAACTCGAGAAAAAAGTCATACAAATTTACGCCTTAAAATTCAAAAAAAAAAAAAAAAAAAGATTGACCAATCCGCGGGCAACACAATATTCCATAGAATTAGGGCAACACAATATTCCATAGATTTAGGGCAACACAATATTCCATAGAATTAAGGCAACACAATATTCCATAGAATTAAGGCAACAAAATATTCAATAGAATTAGGGCAACACAATATTCCATAGAATTAGGGTAACGACATTGCACACTCAACACCACAAGGCAACGCGGGCAATGGGCGGAAATTGGAAACATAGGCTCAACATTTATTTGGCGCAGCGTTTTTGCAGCTCTTTATTAAATTTGCATTGAATTGTTTCTGTACTCACAGCATATCGAATTTTCTAATATCATCTAGACTTCTAATCTAAATGATGCACAGTGGCTGCATAGTTCAGTTGGTAGAGTGACTGAGTAGTTCAGTTGTTAGAGTGGCTGGATTGTTCAGTTGGTAAAGTGCTTGCAATGCAATCGTAAGGGTTGGAATCTGGTCACCCCGTGTTTATCGGTTGGTGCCTAGTGCATAATGATAAAGCGCGTTAACAAATGCAAATTTTAATGAAATTACGGTTAAAGTATAGTGGTATAATTATGAAATTATGATAGTTGTCAAGTTTTACCCTCGATTTATGTAAGGGACATAACAAATTTTGTAATTTTCTTCTTAAAATACGGTAATCATCAAAGCTTAAACTCATCTCTTGACCGTCTGGTTGATCACATCTTCAAATGTAGAACCTCTAATTTTATTGTGTTTTGTGTGTGCATTTACAAGTGTGATGTTTCGTGAACATTTGGTAGCTGGGGAAGGCACACGGCATGTTACATCTTTTATACAATATTTGTCACCTGTAGCTATACTGTTTTACTGGCCACTATATTTGTCAATATGGTATTCAATATGGTATTCGATTGGGCGCAAATGTGCACTTAAAAGTTCAAAAGAAGTTTTAATCTATAGCAGGGGGGTGGCCCTTAGACGCGAGTTTCGATGGGCAACAATCAATCCGATCTAAATTACTTTGGCCATTTTCAGATAAGCTAAGACTGACCCCGTTTCATTTTCAGCCCCGGCAGCCCGTTTGGTGTATCTCTGGTCGAGACCGTCACGTCCAGGTCAAAGCGAGCTGTGGGTAATGCTACCAAACCTTGGCCTCACAAGATTCCATATGTCATAGATGACACCTATAAAAAACTTGGTAATTTATCCATAACTAGATATTGAACATTTTTTTTCTAAATTACTAGTAACATTGAAAAATAATTTTATTACATTTTCTCTGTACTCAGGACCACGCGACACCACGATACTGACACGCGCCATGAAGTACATCATGGACAGAGTTTGTATTGTGTATGTTGATGTCACTGATATATATAATCAGAGTGAATCAAACTGGCTTGTAAACAATGGATTTGAGATTAATTCATATATCAAGTTTTCCAATAATGGCGGGTAAATAGATGTCGTAGCTTACAATAAAAAAAATAGATAAGTTAAAACAAAATATGTAAGTAAATGAAAAGATTTACAGGCCGATAAACAGAGAGATGGATAGATAAATAAAAATAGATGTATAGACATATAGACGGATAATTTAACATAAAGAAATATGTTTTTAATTATTCAACCAATGGCCTTATTGGTCAATTCAACAGATGCAACTCAGACGTTGGACCAGGCACGAGTGGGGGAGCTAGAACTACTAGCCCATGTTTTGACTTTGTGAGTAAATGTTCCGTGTTTAATATCATATGTTCATTGTTCATTGTTGTTTATGTCATATATACATGTATATACTTTATTGTCATGCTTACCTTGTTTATGGTCATGTTTACCTTGTTTATATTTATATTGTTTATGGTCGTCTGTTTATTGCTTATATTCATCTTTTCATTTCCTATTTCCATTATGACATTTCAAGTTCTCATAAAATCCATGCACACATCTAAAAATCCTCTTTGCACATTGCAGTATTTTCAAAGCACAATTCTTAATGTTCTCCCCACTTTGTCATAAACTCATATGATAATTGCACCTTGCCACGTGTTCACTGCATATTGCATTATATTAATTGTTCAATGTTACATATGACGTGCAATAATTTCTCGTGTTATCCAATATTGTGGTCTGAGAAATGAACAGTCTAATATAGTGGTTCTAAAAGTGTGGGTCACGAATTGCTGGAATTTTTGAGCTGACTTGATTTTGAAGTCAGAAAAAAATTTACTTATTCGAGAACAACTGCAAATAATAATAGTGCTCCATTTATCCATTATATTTTCTCAAAAATAAAAAAAAAATTGTGTCTTCGTGTATCGCGAAACTGCAATTGTTTGAGAACCACTTGTCCAATAAATTATGAGAGAATTAGACGCTTTAAAATAAAATATCTAGTAAAGAGTCAATTCCCCCCATTCCATCCTCAATGTAACTGTATCTCTCTGTCTACAGTGGATCAACCTCCACGAGCTGGGACATTCAATAGGAGCCATGCACGTTCAAGAGAGCCCCACTAGAGATAATTATATATCAGTTTACAATGACAACATACAGCCAAGTAAGAAATGTTGGCAGGACATAGAATATAATGTATTGGTTAACACTGACATTATAAAGTCATGTAAGAAATATTCGCATTACTCAAATAGATACATATCAGTTTACAATGACAACATACAGCCAAGTAAGAAATGTTGGCAGGACATAGAATATAATGTATTGGTTAACACTGACATTATACAGTCATGTAAGAAATATTCACATTACTTAGATAGATACATATCAGTTATACAATGGCAACATACAACCAAGTAAGAAATGTTTGTATTAGACTAGTTATCAAAGGCCCGGTACCCGGACCGGCAAGTAGGCACACAGTTGGAGTTGAAAATGGTGATATATATTTTAGCGCGTTAACAATCAGTCTATATACTTGCAGTGGCCCCAAGGACATGAAGAGATTATTGTAGCCAAAATACATTTAAGAGTAGGGACACCTAATAATACATCAAATAAAGTTCATATGTTAAATAGTTCCTCCCAAAGAAAATAATCCTCACTATGAGTAATCATAAACAACAACTCTTAAAATCATAATTCCTTCATAATATTTTAATGGACTCCTTTCCAAACAGTTATTCATTTAATGTTTTATGATGTTCAACATGGCGTATATAAAAAAAAGACAGACGTGAGTGAGTGCTTGTGTTAAGCGAAACGCTACATGTTTAGCAGGTGGTTTATTTACTGTTATACACATTGTAGCAAAGTACAATTAACTATGAAAATATTGCCAACCCGGCAGTGCAGAACCTAAGGATTTAGGGGCCCGGTGGGCTTGGCCTCTATGGGGGCTGTTTCTGCATTTTGACATGAGATAATAATTTTTTGACGCTTCTCAAGCTTGGTCCCGAGAAGAAAGAATCGTTGTGTAGCTTTTAGCTGACCTTCAATTAAAAACATAGTATTCCATCAATGCAATTGAGGCCGCAGACGCAGAAAATATCAGGCCTTTTAAAAAACAGGAAATATCAAAGCTTTAAGCATTATAGTTCTGTGAAGCCAGTGCCGAACATAGGGATTTCGGGTTTGTCCTGTTCGGGGGCCCCTGCATGTTGACATGAGATAATGTACGTACTATTTAATGTAAAAAAAGATTTTCTGGGACCCCCGTTAAGCTGCGATAATACTTAAATCTCATTCCCAAGAGAATAATCCTCATTATGGGCTCAGAAGCTTAACAAAAAACCCCCGGACTATTAAACGTTGAATCTAACATCCAACTATAACCTACATAATTTGCGCACACAAAACCTTATCATTGATAAATCTTAATTCCTTCATAATATTTTAATGGTTTCCTTTCCAAACAGTTCTTCATGTTATGTTTTATGATGTTCAATATGACTTATTTAAAAAAAAAAAAAGAGAGACGTGAGTGAGTGCCTGTAATTTAAGCAAAACACTACATGTTTAGCAGGTGGTTTACTTACTGTTATACACATTGTAGTATAGCACAACATATCGTACTGAGAATATACTAAGATAATACTGCCAACCCAGCAGTGTCGAACCTATGGATTATTAGAGGCCTCTGCATTTTGACAATCGACACCATGACATGAGATAATGAAATTAATATTTAATGTAAACAATATTTTGGGGCAACCCTCAAGCTGGGGCCCGGAAAGATATAATCGTTGTGTAGCTTTTATCTGACCGTCAATTAAAAAAAATATCCCATCAATCCAGTTAAGGCCGCAGACGCAGAAAACATTAGGCTTCTTAAAAAAAGAAAGACATATCAAAGCTTTCAACATTATAGTTCTGTGAAGCCAATGCCGAACCAAGTGATTATAGGCATCTTCGGGAGCCACTACATTTTGACATGAGATAATGTACTTAATATTTAGTTTAAAAAATATTTTGGGGGCCCTCCTCAAACTGGGTCCCCTCCATACACCCTCTGTGTGAAGCCCCCATCATAAATGGGTTAGTTTGCATTGTAAACGTTGTGTACGGCGCTACTCAAACTCAACCCTTATTCAATTCATTCATGTGACGTAATAGTCAAAAAATAAAAAAAAATGTGACGTATTTTTATAGTTAGTAATAAAGGGAAATAATTGTATATTAGAAATAGACATATTTTAGAAATAAAAACAATTAATAAATATAAATATTACATTATATTGAGGTATCCATAATTTTGGTTTATAATTTAAATTGTAGAACATAACACAGAATATTAATTGAACGATTTCTGTAAATATTTCTTTTATGATAGCTTCTCATTTAATAACAAACTGAACACCATAGATTTATTACGATACTGTGAGATATACATTACCCTACGAAACAACGTTTCGGTATGGAATTTGTTTCGGAAAGTATCACAGAATATTTTGGCATGATATTTTGTTACCTCTCCTAAGATCGCTTTATTGCCCTTTGGTAATGATTGAGGCGGTCGAAAACATTATTATATTGTGATTTCCATCTGGCATTCATGATCTTACCTGCCGTATGTTAGTGTACGGTGTTTTGTCACCTGGTGGCAAGACCAACATCTTGATCGACCTCATCACAATTTCCAGAAAATGTAGACGCAGCCTACTTGACACAAGAGCAATGAGTGGTGCAGATGACACCCCAGACCCTTGTGTTGTTTTAGTCCCAGGTCATATTTTAGTTTTTATTACTTTTTTTCTGTAATAATTTCAGTTATCGTCTAGTTTTAGTCTTGCTGCTAATTTTAGTTTTAGTTTTAGTTCTCGTTGACGAAAAGTCAACATTTTCGTCAACGAAGGTTTTAGTTTTAGTTTTCGTCAAAGAAAACAACACTACCCAGACCACCACTTAGTTGTTGGAACCAAAAAAATAAAACTGAGAGTCTTGAAGTACACAGCAGACAGACCCAATATTAAATACAACACCCAAGGACTAGAGGATAAAGACATCAGAGAGGCCTTTTCAATTTCCCCCAAAAACCGCTAGAAAGCTCAAGACAATAACACAGAGGAGACACTACTGGAAGAACACTGGACCTTAAATCGAGGATATCTGGAAAGACACATGTCACGAAATAAACGGGAAGAGGAAGGGAGCCAACAAAGAATGGTTGACTGAAGGAACGTGGAAGCTGATCCAATGCAGGAATACATTAAACGATTTCTCCTTATAATATAGTAAAACAGAAAGTAGAGAAGCTTAGCATGAAAGCTTATTATATAAAACCTAAATTTGATTTTTTTTTTATAAAATACACCGTTCATTAACTATTTTTGTTTAATCTGCATATAAAGATGGTAGAATCTAAATGTTTTAATCGGTCGTTTATTTTCTAATAAGTCAATAGACTAGCTGTTGTAAATGAGTTCATTGCTTATGACTTTTTAAAAATTTTTGGTCACATTGTTTACAAATGTATGTAGTAAGTTAGAGAGTTTTTGTAAAAATCAAAATTATGTATTTATTTATTTATTAACCCATGTGTGTATATAAGTATTTGATTTTAGTGTCTGGCATGTATGAATGAAGGTATAAATGAGTATATGTAACTATATACTTATTTTAACCCAATGCTTATTGACTTATGTAATTTAGGAATTTATTTATAGATTGATACAAACGTTAATTTCTCTTTTACAATTTAAACGCAATCAGCAAACATACAAAATTAACGATAAACAAAAGATTTCTTAATTCCAAGACTACAGTAAATTTAGCCTCGTCTGACATTTAATAACAACACACATGATATGGACGAAATCATTACGTGGTCTTATGACGATATTTTAAACCATCAGTTATATTGATTTATAAATGCACTTCTTATCTTTAAGGTCTCAGATTCTCATACAACAGATACTCAGACTCAGTCATTAGTTCATATCTGGATCCCAAATCTGTTCTCATGTACCATTCAAAGGTCAGTTGTTTTTTTTTTAATTAAACTAATTAACATGTGGCCTAGTGGTGTAGAAACAATGACTGCCGACCTGATAGTCCAGGGTTCGACTTTAGGTGAGAATCAAGGGAATTTTCCAGGTCCTGGTGAATGTCATTTTAAGTAGGCTACTCCAAGTCAACCTAGCTTCAAATTGGTACCTGACTTAAGTAGGAGGAGTATAGGCAGCTGGGCTTTGTGCTATCCACACGATCTCTTCATATTCCGACGCTACAGATACATGAATTCTACACGTCATGTTCCCCGATGGCACTCTAGGACTAAGGGAACTTTCCCTTTTTATTTTTTAATGTACATCGAATCTTTCATATTAAGTTAAATTCAACAAACCAACATTGATATAATAACTGTTACGAGTTCATTCTATTGTTGTGTACATGATCTTGTTGGGCCTCTAACTTATCTCCTTCATTAATACTTCATAATAATATGTCCGCATTCTTTAAGATCAACATCCTCATTGCCTCTTGAACACAGGGCACCAAATGACACTTGGGATAACACTCGCTAATACACAACAGCGAACACTTCAAATATCAAATCAGTAATAGGAACATTGCATCCATAAAAACGAACTAATATAAGTTTAATTCATCAAACCTATAAAAAACGAATGATGACAAAATAACAATAAAATCCAGACAAATACTATAGTCACCAATGGTCCAACTTTAACAATCGCGAACTAGCAACTGTCACATACGATAAACTCTTTACTGTCCGCCTAACTCTCTTCTCCACGTTCCCCTACAACCATTTTCCCTCCTACCCCTTCCCTTATCTTTTCAAGCACATACAGCCATGCTCCACTGGTCACTCTGGTCACTCTCCATTCACTACTTTGATCTTCCAACCTTTCACGATCAAACCCACGCCGTACCATTCAACATGCTAACTGACCCAACACAGCTCTCACACTCACATATAATATTCTGACGGCAGATATTCTTCTACTTACTTACTTGACTTAATCCGCTGACTCCACGTGGGAGCATAGGGCCTTAACAACGCTCTTCCAGCGGACTCTATTTTGGGCGTCTCTCTTCAGCTGAGCCCACGTCCATCCAGCTGCCTTCATCTCTCGCTCAGTTCAGCGTCTCCATGTCTCCTTTGGCCTGCCTGCTCTTCTCTTACCCTACGGGTTCCACTCTAGCGCCTGCCTTGTGACATTGTCTGGGCTCTTGCGCAGAGTGTGGCCAATCCAGCCCCATTTTCTCTTCCGGATCTCTTGGTCAATGGGGGTCTGCTTTGTTCTTTCCCACAGGGCGGTATCGGAGATTTTTTCTGGCCATCTGATACGTAAGATATTGCGGAGGCATCTGTTAATGAACACCTGTAGTTTTGTGGTGGTTGTCTTGGTCAGTCTCCAGTCTTCTGAACCATGTGGTAGCACTGCTTTCACGTTGGTTGTTAAAGATGCGGACTGGGGAAATATTCTGCTACACAGCTCACAAACTAATACACAACACTAGGAGACTATATAATCCTTAAATTATTGATGTTTTTTTTACACACAAAGTCATAACAGATTAGTCAAAACTTTTTCATATGAAGTATAAAATAAATTAACTTTATTTAAAACAACTCGTGACTGCACGACACATTCTTAAAACTCTAAACCAACACTAACTTAAACTAGCTCGTCCGTTTTGCTGGACTCCTGGTCCCCGAATGAGGTGGAAAGAGACAATGGGGATGGGCATTTGACATCAAAGCCTGACTCGGAGATTTTCTCCGAGTCCGGTAGCGCTTTGTTCTTGCTCAGTGGCTAACGATGCGAAGTCGCACTTTCGAGCGCCTGGTAGCTTTGATCACGCTCCGCTGACCACAGATCTAGAGGGGCGGGGACGAGGGGAACATAGTATGGGGAGTAGCTGTGGTATGGATGGGGGGGCTGCGATCGTAACAATAAGTAATATTTAATTTGATTTCTCCTCATTTCTGAACGAAACACTCAATCGTATTATCTGTTGAGAGTTTAAAAAAAAAGAGAATCAAAGAGCTTTCTCCTATAATGTAACAACCTGTGTTTTAAGTGAGTGTAGGACAAAACCCCCAGTGGAAAAAACCGCCGTGGGGGTTATGCCCGCTGGGGGTTTTATTCGCTGGGGATTTTGTCCTTGTGGGTTTTGTCCGCTGGGGGTTTTGACCGCTGAGGGTTTTGTCCGTGAGAGTTTTGTCCGCTGGGGATTTTGTCATGATACCGTTTTAAGTACTGGCATATGGTTTTTTTTTTTTAATCTGTATTGTTATTCTGTCTGCTATCAGTTTTTTTTTATTATTTTTGAAATCTTAATTCTTATTCTGAATTTCGAAAGTTTTAGTTCTACAACTTCCGTTCTCTTTCTAGGATGAAAGTTTTTCAACTTTTTTGTTTACTGTCTATTTAATATTGGACTTTGTTCTACAGATGTGGTCTATAAATGGTCTAGAGACATATGCCCCAATCATGGATGATTTCTTTAGCACTGTTAGCGAGACATCAACTGATGATGCGCTGTATTTTGACTTAAATCAGTTGTATAAGTGCAGAGGTAAGATATTACTTTCATTGGTAGGTTAATTGATTGAATGGTATGAAACTGTAGGAAATGTAACGGATTTAATCAGTTGTTGAAAAGATATAGTTCAAATAGTGTTGGATTGTAATCGATTGTATCTGTTTCTAGTTAACTTACTAAAGTAAATAAATAGTGTTAAATGCTTTAAGAAATTCACTATAGCACAGTCGAGGGTTCAAAAACACAGCATTTAATTATTTGTACACAATCAACAATTACAATGGCATCTGTGTCACGCTGTAGGCTTCATCATCACCACTCTGCTGCACTTACGTCACACAGTCACGGATGGCAATAGTAATTCTATACGGTACATTGGTCTACGAAAATTTCCTATTCACCACCGAGGAAAGGATAGAGTTATAACAATACTAGAGAAAAAACCTGCTGAATCTGGCTGACCGAAATCCGACAGAAGGGATAACTGAGAAATATACGAAATACTGCAATAGAAAAGAACATTTTTATCTTTTATTTTCATGAACACAATACATACATTTTGAGTGCATGGACCAGTAGCCTGATATTTTTAGTCTACGGACCATTAGCCTAAGAGAGATACACGCACACATACGGAGGGCGCTTATGTGTTAGATTGAACTAAAGGGCCATTTATAATTATAATTTAGAAACTTTTTAAAAATATAATCAATAATATCAAGTAATGGCCTGATTTTAAACATTGTATTTCTTTGTTTTTATTTAAAAAAAACAAAAAAAAAACACCTTTATGTGTTCATCTATTAACTTGTCTTGTCCCGATGTTAACACAGAAACCTACTGCAACGACCCAAGTGTGGACTGTTCCCCTGGGTACATGGCCCGAGTCAAGGGAGTCTGCCGTTGTGTCTGTCCCGAAGAGAGAGATGAGGGTAACAACTGTAAGACTCTGAGAAATGGACGTAAGTCAAATGTTATGGACTTTAATTAGCTAAAAATCTGATTTACCCAATTCTATATTTTAGTAAATACAATTTTATTGAACAAGCTCTATAGAAAAAATGTTTAAAAAAATATGGATTTCCAAAATTCTAAGAATAGAATCAGAAATGTTATTGTTGATAGATCAATAGGAGGTTACATAGAACAATTAATCCCTAAGTCGGGAATTCAATTTCTCCATCAGCAAAGAACGGTAATCTGAGCGATTGGCGGGAACTGACTCAGCTGACCTTTGACTTCTATTTTATTATTCTCAGACCGCGATTTTTAAACATTGGTCTTAATAGCGTTTTTGTTTAAAACTCTTCAAATTACTCTGTCCATGGCCAGAAATATTCCATAGGACCCCCTCCTCCCCCCAAATTACAATTGTAATAGGATTAACAAATGTACCTTTGAATAAATTGTTACAAATTACCTTTGCTTTGGTCTCTGATGTGCATTTTTACCTATGGGTATCTAGATTAACCTTAACGGGTTACCCAGGTATCAAATTTAAAGTTGCCAATGTCCATCCAAAAAAACAAACAAAAAACTTAACACTGGTTCTATTCTAGCCTCTAGTTTATACGTTTATCATTTACTTATTAAAAAAAAACAATATAAGAAATGAAGCAAAATATCGGTATTAATGATAGGCAAAATGAATGTATTAATGATAGGCAAAATGTATGTATTAAGGAAGAGCAAAATGAATGTATAAAGGATAGGCAAACTCGACGACTACAAAAGGCCCCACTTTGAAAGTGGACCTCATAAGTAAAAAGTCTTATATGCAGTAGAACCCCAACATAAAGTTTTGCTAAACATTCTAGACCTTTCTTCGTTGGAACCCCTAAATATGCCAAAAATGATTTGAATAGAATAAAGTGCATTTTAATCTTGTGTATTATTTCAGCGTTGACATACGCCCAGTGGCCGAACACACCGATGGTTATATTGGCCGGAGGTCCACAACACAAATGTCCAGCGGGTTTTGCTCAAGGGTGGTTCTCGTTCACTGGCGACCACCCAATGTCTCAAGATCCAACGCCCCCAGTAGTGTTCCCATCCACTGGAACCACGAACTACATCCCAGTTTGTACAAAAGACACACCCACTGGTTCAGACATTGATTGGGAAAGTTGGAACCCAGGAGGCCAGTACTGTATGATCAAACCAAACGTACCTTGTGGTGGAGGTAATCTAATTGGATCATTTTGAAAACACCAGCATATGTATTTCTGAGAATCCCTACATCAGTTGAACCATCTTTTACAAAGTCTACATCACCATATTCATTTCCCAGAATGTGTACAAATTTTGCATAATTTCCTAGCATGTCTAGATGGATATACTGATCTCCGAGAGCTACTTATATCAGTTTTTTCCTCTCTTAAAAGATCTTAATTATTTGGTTTATCACTGATGAAATCTAGTTCAAAATATCTTCTTTAATATAAGGTGATGTCGAAGAAGTTTTGAAGTTTGTGGCACACATGGGTTACATCCAAAAAAAGATAGATAATATTGTCTTGATGTTTTATATAGATGGGAATATTAGAAGAGAGATATTGTTTGGACGCATCATGACATTATTTCATTGGTCTTGTTTGATAGTATAAGTGTTCAATGTCATTTTTTTTATATTTAGTTTACTTTATTTTAGCTTTCTTAATGAAATATTGACGAACATCCAGAGGAATGAATGTTCAAAAAACAAAAACAAATTTAAAGGAGACCTTCTTCAAATAAAAACAAAACTATTAGTCTGAAATGTAAAAATTAATGAAATGATACATTTCATTGCTATCAGAGTTTGTTTTCATTTCTCATTGCATTTTAAAGGATGTAGAATTTATATTAACCATTAGATTAAAGTTTTAGTAAACAACATCATTGTCTTAGGAAAAAAAAACTTCATTTTGTAGACCGTTCTTTGAGTGATACAATTGTTATGTTTATCTTTAATTCAGGTTTTGTAGAATCTCAAGCGGACATCAAGTCTCTGGCAGCCATCACCATCAATGGTAGTGTAGGAGACACCACAACCAACGGCAACAATCTCACCCAGAAGTACTGCTGCAGATTTCAGGAGCCCGCCACATTCCCTACAGAGTTGCCTAACGCTGAACCGTTTAGACTTTTTGTCAGAAGCACTTGTCCTAAAATAAGAGGTGGGTTTTCTTATTCCAATAAGTTACATTGAACTAGAAAGAAGTCCAGAGTCCTTTTAACACTTAACCGTTCTTTGATTTTTCAAGGTTACTTACCCGAAATAGGGTTAACTTATTATTTCTTAACTATTTTATATTAGAGTAATTGATCTAATCAATTAGAAATGAATGGGATTTATAGATGTGTTAATTTATTTTAAATTAAATCATTATTTTTTATTTAATGAACTTGAGATGAAACTTTTTTTTGTCTAAAGCAACTTTCACACACACTCTCACAAACAGCATGAAGGGGAAAAAATCTATACACAAATTTAGCGCAATTGAAGTTTATTTTTATTTCACCACATATATTACACAAAATATGCAAACATGAAACAAATTGAGTGACAAAAAGCAAAGTTATGTAAGTTTTTGTTTATACATGCATTTTTTAAATTTTTTAAAGAAAAATCAGGGTTCTCACTAACTTTTTTTTTAAAGCTAAAATTGTGCCAAATTATATATCAAATTCATCAGAAATAGATGAGCTATGGGGCCCCTCGAAATCCGTTTTACATTAAGCCCCGCTATTGTTAGGGCAGGCACTGAGTGCAGGGGTGAACAGCTGGCAGTTGGTTAATAGCAGTCATTAAAAAAAATTCTTCGCTTAGATAAATATTCATCTTGAGCCTACCTAACTAGACAATAATGTCCAGTGTTGCCTTCACAGCTAAAAGGGTTTATTGAGTATAGCAAAATGATGGGGAGTTTATTTTGTAACACTAAAATGTATAACAACCAACATACTATAATTAAAATGTACTAAAATGTATAAAACCAACATACTTCTATTAAAATGTACTAAAATGTATAAAAACCAACATACTACTATTAAAATGTACTAAAATGTATAACAACCAACATACTACTATTAAAATGTACTAAAATGTATAAAACCAACATACTTCTATTAAAATGTACTAAAATGTATAAAAACCAACATACTACTATTAAAATGTACTAAAATGTATAACAACCAACATACTACTATTAAAATGTACTAAAATGTATAAAACCAACATACTTCAATTAAAATGTACTAAAATGTATAAAACCAACATACTACTATTAAAATGTACTAAAATGTATAACAACCAACATACTACTATTAAAATGTACTAAAATGTATAAAACCAACATACT
Organism: Bulinus truncatus; assembly: GCA_021962125.1. NCBI lineage: Eukaryota > Metazoa > Mollusca > Gastropoda > Planorbidae > Bulinus > Bulinus truncatus. The sequence goes on from JAGDYQ010000020.1 coordinate 2,281,733, forward strand.
TCAATTAAAATGTACTAAAATGTATAAAACCAACATACTACTATTAAAATGTACTAAAATGTATAAAACCAACATACTTCTATTAAAATGTACTAAAATGTATAAAACCAACATACTTCTATTAAAATGTACTAAAATGTATAAAACCAACATACTTCTATTAAAATGTACTAAAATGTATAAAACCAACATACTTCTATTAAAATGTACTAAAATGTATAAAACCAACATACTTCTATTAAAATGTACTAAAATGTATAAAACCAACATACTTCTATTAAAATGTACTAAAATGTATAAAACCAACATACTTGTATTAAAATGTACTAAAATGTATAAAACCAACATACTTCTATTAAAATGTACTAAAATGTATAAAAACCAACATACTTCTATTAAAATGTACTAAACTGTATAAAAACCAACATACTTCTATTAAAATGTACTAAAATGTATAACAACCAACATACTACTATTAAAATGTACTAAAATGTATAAAACCAACATACTTCAATTAAAATGTACTAAAATGTATAACAACCAACATACTACTATTAAAATGTACTAAACTGTATAACAACCAACATACTTCTATTAAAATGTACTAAAATGTATAAAACCAACATACTTCTATTAAAATGTACTAAAATGTATAAAACCAACATACTTCTATTAAAATGTACTAAAATGTATAAAACCAACATACTTCTATTAAAATGTACTAAAATGTATAAAACCAACATACTTGTATTAAAATGTACTAAAATGTATAAAACCAACATACTTCTATTAAAATGTACTAAAATGTATAAAAACCAACATACTTCTATTAAAATGTACTAAACTGTATAAAAACCAACATACTTCTATTAAAATGTACTAAAATGTATAACAACCAACATACTACTATTAAAATGTACTAAACTGTATAACAACCAACATACTACTATTAAAATGTACTAAAATGTATAACAACCAACATACTACTATTAAAATGTACTAAACTGTATAACAACCAACATACTTCTATTAAAATGTACTAAAATGTATAAAAACCAACATACTTCTATTAAAATGTACTAAAAAGTAGCACAAAATAATTCTTTAGGTTAAGTTCATACAATTATTTATAGAAATTATATTGACTAAATCAAAGAAGAGATGTGAATGTTGGTGGGTCATATCGTGCCATGTGTAAAGAGCCATGATAATTGGTAATGAAATAAAATATGAGCGCCAGATGGCATCTCTTGTTTTAATGAAATATTTATTTACGCCCGATGCGCGGGGGTGATGAAGTATGGCATGCAATGACTTAAAGAAGCGGAACCCGTGGGGAGAAGGCCCGAAATCATAGGACAAAAATAAATGGACCCTTATATTAGTTAATTCATGTTGGAGCCAATTTAATTACCATACATGTTTGCGTAAACAATGATGATTTTCAACATATTTTAAAAGACAAGTACAAAAGTAAAGTTTCCCTTCTTGGCCCTTAACGGGTCAAATGGGGCAGATGAAGTGTAGAATTCATCTGTTTCTATAACCTCGGCATATGAATGGATTGTGTGGTTAGCACAACGCCCAGCCACCTTTACTTCCCCAACTTATGTCAGGTACCCATTTAAAGCTGGGTGGGCTTGTAGGACGACTTTGCACCAAATTTCACCTGGAAAAATTCCATGGGCCACACCGAGGATCGAACCCAGGACTCTCAGGTTGACAGTCGAGTATCTACACCACTCGGCCATCCGTCCCATAAAAGACAAGTAATATCTTAAATTTTATTGTATTTATTCATGATGGTTTAATGTAGCTGTAATGTATTTTTATAACCTACAAAGTCACGTGTCATATGTTCAGGTCTAAAGTTTACTAACACAAGAAACAACTGGTGGTCTTCTGTCACCTCCGTTAAAAACATCAGCACTTCACCTTGGTGGCATTTTCCCAAATGTTTGGTCACCTTCACCTGTTACTACCAGCCACCTGTTTATGGTCAGTTTCTATTTTATTTCTATAGTTATGTATTATTATTTTTCTTTCAAATAACCCTTTTTATATTTATTTGTAACAAATGGCCGACCTAAATTTGTATCAATCAGTCTAAAAGTGGTTTGCGTTTTTAGTTTACCAAGAAAACTGATTAACTATCAAGCTATAACAATAGTAAGGGCAAGAAAACCTACCATATCATAGAATAATAACTAAACTCGTCAAGCAATTACAATTATAACATGCGATATCAAGCTATATAAATATTTCATAAAACCTGAAAAGACATTAAACTTGTAGGCTTATATTCATCATGACAATCAATAAAAAGTGTCGATTAAGACATCATTAAATAGGTCGTATCAAGAAATGTGCTTACAATCTCATTTATATATATATATATATATATATATATATATATATATATATATATATATATATATATATATATATATTTGTCTTTTTCATTAAAAAATCAATCTGTAATTAATCAAAATGCCCTTCATCCTTAGGCTGTAATCAAGAGATAACTCTGCACGCTAACGCTAAAACAGCTACAGTTACTACTCCTGGCTTCCATAAAGCAAGAGAACCCAACAGGCGATGCTTTTATTCTTTTAAAGTAAAGATAAAACTCATTAATAAGTGTTTATCATTATAATTCACATAAAATGATTCGTTATTATTAATGTATAAAGTATATCATTATCCACTGACTAAAGAAGATTAGCTTAAATAACTTTGATTTGCACTCTCTAAGAAAAAAATAATAAATTATTTACAAATGCGAATAGATTAACAAAATATGAAATTAAATCGCTTACTACAAACTCTAAATTCTACTTCCATTGGACGAGGAGTTTGAATAAAGAACTAAAGATAGGATACAAGGTTTATGTAAACATATTGTATTTAGGTTCCATCAGGTTCAAGGATTAAGATTACATTCAACACAGTAGATCTTAGTACAACCAATGACGACACGTTTCAGTACAAGAGATTCCACAAGTGGCAGGATCCATACAAGTAAGTGTACACATTTATATGAAAGTGGAAGGACCCATACCAGTTAGTCAGCCCCGTAGCGTGAAAATTCTATAGCAGGGGCCAGGCATTCTACAGCAGGGTGCCAGGCATTCTACAGCAGGGGCCAGGCAATAGCAGGGGGCCAGGTAATAGATTTTACTAAGTAGAACACATAAGCAGAGGGGGTCAGACAAAACGCAGGGGGCCCGGCCCCGAGACTGACCCCCAGAATCTTATCAAAACGATTATCTTATCGACCAAAGAGAATACTATGAAGACAAAACAAAAAAGCAGTACAAATATGTAAACAATGGATGAAATCCTTTTTTTCTTTTCCTCTTCATTGGAATCGATACTTATAACGATATAATCGATTGACCCCCGCACCATCCCTCCTGAAAAGGAGGGAACGATAAGTCCACTACCGCCCTCACCTTCACCGTCCCTGAACCTTCTGACACCCCTGGGTCGGGGGGGGTGGGCCAAGGGCGTAAAGCTCCTGTAATTCATTTCAAGATTTGTTCATCACAGAGTATAAGGTCTTTGCTCGAACAATGAGCAGCTTGAAAGCTTAATGTGAATAATTTACGTAGCATTGTTCCATAGTTTTGAATGGTTTGCTTAGTTTGCGTTGGACGCTTTTTGTTTGGTTATACAGTTTTAGCTTCCATTCACAAGTAAAGGATCGTCTTTTGTCGCAGCCATGCGGGAAGCTATAGTGAGCGATTTCAGCTTATCATTTGTCATCAATTTTTTTAAACTTTTTTTTTTACCTACTGCTATACGCTCTAGCAGATTAGGGTAATCGCGAGGTGACCAGGTATAAACATTGGAGTTTAATACATAGCTAATGGTAGTTTATGATGTGTAATGGAGTTTTAATACATAGCTGATGATAGTTTGTGTTGTGTAATGGAGTTTTAATACATAGCTGATGGTATTTTATGATGTGTATTTTATGATGTGTTATGGAGTTTTAATACATAGCTGATGGTAGTTTGTGTTGTGTAATGGAGTTTTAATACATATCCATCCATATACTTGTCTATTCACTCATCTTCCAACTACCATTCATCTACCCGTCCATCAATTCATCCACCCATCCACTCTTTCAAACTAGTCATCAATTCACACATCGGTACGTTCATTTTGAAAACACACACACATTTATTTTTATGCAATGATCCGGCCAGCATAACATATGGTAGCGAAACATGGGCCATCAGCAAACAATCGTGGAAATACTAAACATTTAAAGGAAAATATTTAGAAAATATATGGGCCAGTAATGAGACCATAACAGTGGAAAGTGAACCAATTCAGAGCTGTATGAACTGTATGAAGAACCAAATATAACAGCTGAAATTAAAATGAATAGATTAAGATGGGTAGGGCACATAGAAAGAATGGAAAACAACAGAGGTCCAAAAATGATTTATAAGACAACACCTAATGAGAAAAGGCTAAAGGCAGGCCAAAAGTGACCAGTTTGGAGGAAGTGGAGAAAGACCAAACAACAGTTTCTTTTTAAGGAGGACAAAGAAATGAGATTTATTCTTAGAAATGTGAGAAGCGTAGTATGGCAGGCCAGTCTGATCCTAAATGGGCTGGTCACACAAGAAGAACCTGAAAGTTTTCACTTCATTTATAAAATAAATAGTTAAATAAATAGTTGTTACGTGAAAATGACCAATTCTTGTTCTGGTAAAGGTTCTATCACAATCGTGGAACACTACTAAAGATTTACAAGGGGTGTGGGGTGTAATAAAATCGCGTGTAGCGTTATCCAGGTCATGTATCTATCTCCTGGTGGTGTGTTGCTGATTCCTACCTCTTCGTTTGACAATATCTGCATCACCCTAGATCTCCAACTATAATCCTAGACCCATACAATTTCTAATTTTGTAGGTCTTGGCCTGCCATGTGGCAATAACTCACTGGTGACTGCTCCAGTTAGAAACGTAAACTGCCCTAGAAAGCTTTAATGAATATCCCATTTTTACCACATAAGCTATATTAACATCAAGATGAAACAACAGTTTCCTGTGTCCAGGATGGAACAGGCTTAAGATTTATTCTTAGAAATGTGAGAACCTTTGACAGGTCTGAGGGATAAAGTGCTGTTCATCTATCTATCTATCTATTTATCTATTATCTATCTATCACTTCTCTTTATTCTACCTGTCTATCATCTGGAATATCTATCTACCTATCTATGTATTATCTATCTATCTCTCTATTATCTATTGAATATTTACGTCTTTAACATCTTTAATCATTTTAAATGGATGCGATATTTTTATTTTATCTAATATCTATCTATCTATCTATCTATCTATCTATCTATCTATCTATCTATCTATCTATCTATCTATCTATCTATCTATCTATCTATCTATCTATCTATCTATCTATCTATCTATGTCTGCCTGTCTGTCTGTCTGTCTGTCTGTCTATCTATCTATCTATCTACCATCTATCTATCTATCAATCTATGGATACGGATGGTCATCCATCCTCGATGTGAACCAAGGGAATTTGTATGTCTCCCGTGGTGCCTTCATTGTCACGGCAAAAACGTCCCATAGTGATTATAAATGTCCTAAACACTATTCTGAAAATACCTGAACCAAGTCCTAAATCACTATTTATAACTCACCATATTTTTCTATAACTCTTTAGTACCACCACAACCACCACCACAATCAACACCACATTGACTTACACCTGTCACAATGCCCATCACTATCCTACTATAATCCATCGCCTCACCACCACCACCATTAATCATACCATGCCCTAAACCACCATTCCATCACCACCATCAACATCACAATCACTCCACAATCACCACCATCTCAACCACCATTCACCACCATCGCCATCATCACCATCACCAATCAATCACCACCACCACCACATCACCACACCATCACCACCATCACCACCATCACCACCATCACCACCATCATCACCACCATCAAACCAAACCACCCACCATCACCATCGCCACCATCACCATCACCATCGACACCACCATCACCACCATCACCATCATTACCATCATCTTCACCCCATCACCATCACACCACCACCATCGACATCAACATTATCATCACCATCACCACCATCACCACAATCACCATCACCACCACCACAATTACCATCACCATCAACACCATCTCCACCATCGACACCATCACCACCATCGCCATCACCACCATCACCAACATCACCACAATCACCATCACCACCACCATCACCATCACCACAATCACCATCACCACCATCACCATCACCATCACCACCATCACCACCATCACCACCATCAACACCATCACCACCATCGCCACCATCCCATCACCACCATCGCCATTATCACCATCGTCACCATCACCACCATCACCATCACCACCATCACCACCATCACCACCATCACCAGTGTATTACAATCAATTGTATCACTCTATGTAACCAGTATATTACACTCTGTATTTAGCAATCACCACCAACAACATTCTCAATACTCGCTGTCATTCAATTCAGTGCGGTGTGTGTGTTTTTTTACTTCATATACCACCATCACTACCATCACCCGCCATTTTACTACCATCGCCACCATTATTACTTTCCATTGCCGCTTGTGTTGCAAATAACAAAAAAATAAAATAAAATAAGAGAACTATCCCGAGTGTTTTCTTTTCATTTCTGCACCACCATCCGCCCCCCCCGGCCCCCGCGCCAACCTCCACACACTCCACGCCTCGCCCCCACCCCGTCCATCCTTGTTCAACATGAGCACTGAAGAGCCGGCACGAGGGCTCTCCTTTTATTCACGCGCGTGTTACATCTCGTGTTTACCTTATTTGGCAAGTCAAAGCAGGAAAGAAGGGCCAAGGGAAATGGGCCTTCACCCTTTTCACAAACAGAACACAAGAACCGGAATTGATGAACACAAGAAGGGGGTGGGTCGAGAATTCACGGGATTCAGCGAGATAATGGAGTCGGTTAAATTCCTGTCATATCCGCCCTGTTTACCAAGACAATTACGACAAATGACTTTTTCAAAAGTTTTCCCCCAATTTGCTGGGACGGAGTCTCTTCAGCCCCATAAAAGATGCTTTTCATTCTTGTTTCTTTCTGTGTCCCCCCCCCCCTTTTATCTTGCTTCCCTCCAACTCCTCCGATACATCACTCGGTAGAGAAGATCTTCTTTTAATCGTGTGTGAGTGTATTCTAACGGCTTCAAACGAGGAAGCACGGTTCCAAGATGGCCACTGTTCTCTCTCTCTCTCTCTCTCTCTCTCTCTCTCTCTCTCTCTCTCTCTCTCTCTCTCTCTCTCTCTCTGTTTGAACTCTTCCCTTTACTTCTGATGCTCTCCTGTGGACTAAATAAAGGTGGACAATTTTTTTATTTTTAATTTTTTTTTGAAGACCGAAATTGTCGCCCCTTGCATATGTAAGCCAGGAAACACAAACCTGATTACCGCAAGACAAGAAAGGGCAGATAACCCTCAATAAAGTATCCTTCGTACGACCAAAAAGGGAGAGCAACACACGAGAGAGGGGGGGGATAAATCTTTGAATAAATTTTCATTAAACAGCCGGAACAGAGTCCAGTAAGAGAAAGACAGACACATAGATATATAGATAGATATACAGATAGATATACAGATAGAGGTACATATAGAGAGAACCCGAGAGAAAGTGAGATAGAGGGGGAGTAAGAGAAAGGGGAGAGAGACAGAGAGGGGAGATACAGAGGGGCGGAGAGAGAGAGACAGACATAGAAAGACATAGAGAGACAGATGTAGGGGCAGAGAGAGAGGGAGAGACAGACATAAAGAGACAGAGAGACAGAGAGAGAGACAGAGAGAGAGAGAGAGACAGACATAGGGAGACAGAGAGAGATTAGGGAGACAGGGAGAGAGATAGGGAGAGAGAGAGAGAGAGAGACATAGAGAGACAAAGAGAGATAGGGAGAGAGAGAGAGAGACATAGAGAGACAGGAGAGAGAAAGGGAGAGAGAGAGAGGAAAGACATAGAGGCAGAGAAGGGAGATAGGGGAGAGAGAGAGAGAGATAGAGAGAGAGAGAGGGAGAGAGATAGAAGAGAGCGAGCAAGAGAGTCAGATGGAAAGTAGAGGGAGATTGGGGAGTAGAGGGGAGAGAGAGAGGGGGGTGTGTAAGGGACGAGTCACTCAGCTTGTCTTTATTGAAAGGCGATTGGAATGAAAAGATTCCCCCCCCATTCGTTTGGTCTAGAATCAAAACATTGGCTCGTCGTGCGGAGGAATACTCGACTTCAACATCAAGAAAGAATTTAAAAAAAATCGAGAAAAATAAAAAAAAACCAGAAAGAGAGGAAAAAGAAATAAAAAATCGAAACCAATAAGGGAATTTCTTGAACAGCGAGACCCCGTGAGATTACGCCAAATTGGAAGTCCATTCAGTGGACGGACAATGGTGTTGATAATGGAGCTATACAAGATCCCTACAAGTTCGCCATGCGTCCACAGTCTTGGTCCATTCACGGAGCACAATCCCCCATTCTGGGCCTATTTTCTCTCCATTTGTTTGGCAAGCCCCAGGACAAATAGCTGCACCCAGCCATGCATGAGTTTACCCGGCGAATGATATACAATAAGATGAACCATCCCTGGGTTGTTGGGTTTCCCTCCCTCCCTCCCTCTCCTTTTATTATTATTATTATTATTCCGCGGGCCGCTTGACGTAGCAAGTGAAACACAGGGGGCAGCATTACTTATTAATTCACGTTGCTTTTGTATGGCATCGTTCACTTTGAGGGAGACTTTTATATCAGGCAAATACGTAAAAAAAGAAGGAATGGAGAGATTGATGGGGAAGATTGATGAGGAGATTGATGGAGAGATTGAGTGAGAGATTGAGTGAGAGTCGGATGGAGAGTTTGATTGAGAGATTGATGGAGAGATTAATGAAGAGATTGACGGAGAGATTGATCTTATTTTGTTACATAATCTTCACACACAATTAACCAGGGCTTGAATGGTTTTTTGAATTAGAACATTGATCTTTTAATCTAAAAATCCTTCATTTTAAATTTTGCTGCCAAGAACATTTGCGAGTTACATGGCATTATTTGTGACGTTAAGTTGTACTACTCACCCCAGTGCAGGCAAATAAACCTTTTCTGTCTTGCTAATAGTATTGTTCAGTCCCAATGATGGTGTGCTCTTGAGAGATTTATTAGTTTTTTTATATACCTGAATGTTACTTACCAGGTGTAAGTCTGGCACCAAAAAGAAGGTATAAAGCAATAAGTCCCTGACACTGTTTTGGTGGCGAGTTCACTGAACGTGTTGGCTTTGATTGTCGATAGGTTGAGTGGTACCAGGTTGTAGCCGTTACAGTTAGATACGTACAGGGTGTTGAGGCGGTTGAGTGGACAGCTAGATGTCATTGGCCTCAACCGTTATCTGGCTCTCAGCAGGGACGTGTAGGTCATCAGGTATTCCGCTGGACAGGTGACGTTTTTTGGCACCTACGTAACTTAAGACGTTGCTGGTGGAAAAAAGCAAATAATATTTTTTTGACTTGATAAAAATAAAATGATGATTGGTTCAGTCATGGATATGAAATAACTGAGAAAATAGTGCAGTAAATCTTTTTATGCTCCACCTCCCAAACCAAGTTTGAAATAGTCGGGTAACTTTCAAGCCTATCAGGTTCCTCCTCAGATTTTGATTCCAAGCCGTTTTCATTTCTTGGTCCATCACACGTTTAACTTGAGGCTTGGCGTAATAATGAACTTTTATGTCAGTCCGAAGAATTTTCTGAAGCTTTAGAGTTAGATTCAGATTGTACGAAGAAGGGTAAATAATGTTTACTAAACATATTCAACCAATTTGTTTAAAAGGAAATGTTGTCTTTTTGTTCAAAATGGAAAAAACACAGTTCACAAAAAATACAATGCTTACAGCTAATAGATTTTGTTTTTTTATTACTCAACATTTTAAAATGAAAGTTATCTAATTATCTACAAATAATCCGTTAATGTTAAATTATTTCGATTTAAAAAATTATTTTCTGTTGTTTTTTTTTTAATTACACCGTTATTATTTTTGTATGCGCAAAAAAAATTCTAGTAGTAAAATAATTATGCCTAGTCGACCCGCGCCGTAACATACGCCTGCAAAGAAAGTGGGAAAAGATACTGACATAACTGTCTTTGATACTGACACAATCTTTGATACGGACACAATGACAAAGCGAAGTATGTTTTCTGTAAAGCGAAATTTATTTTGAAACATTTTAAACATCTATAGCCGACAGGTGAAGACTTCCTGTAAGACACAGTTGTCCGAATGGGGTGGGTTTGGGCAAACGACTCTGAGTGAATGAAAAGAAGGAACACTGGAGAGAGCAACATACAAATGTCAATGACTGAAAACATGTTTTGGAAGATACAGGCATATCTTTTTGAACGTTTGGCTCTGTGCTTTATTAATCGTCATGGCAAAGGCTAATCTAACAGGTAATTGGCCGCGCGTAAAGGTAAAAGGCAAATTTGAATTGGATGGAGACAGGGATATCCGGGGAATGAGGACAGTTTGTGATGTAGCAGCTGCGATAGTTTTACACTCCAGTACGTTGCGGTGAATGCTGGTAACAGTCAGTCTAGCGCCATTACAGAGACCTCTTGCTGGCAGGAGGTTTCTAAGAAGCATGACGACTGAACCAATTTTAATTTTGAGTTTATGCGGAGGCATGCCAGTAGGAGTAAGACTGTTAAGAAATTATTCGGGGAATGAAAGATGATCGCCGGGATCGTCTGTGACGATGGAGTGAAAGCTGGTAAAAGTTACTTCTTCGGTTGGGATAAGTTTCAATACTTGTTCATTCAGGTGCAGGGAGTCTTCGTTCGTGACACTTAGTATAGCTCGCGTACTGAGTTGTTCCGAAGTGACAGTTGAGAAGTCGAGGTTGCCATATAGTTGGTGAACGGGATCTGAATGAACAGGAAAACAATGTGAAGGTAATGTTACAGGTGATGCATTTTGCGAAATGTTGTTCGTCAGGAAGAGCTCTCATATTTGTCGTCAGTGTAAGTACATGCATGTGACGCCTCAAAGGCTGCTTGTTTAATGCAAGTGGCGACAGTGAGTGCTCGGGAGCCACGCAGAATGACGGGGAGTATTTGTCGGAAATCTCCACCTAAAAGTATTGTTTTCCCTCCAAATGGTTGCGTCTCACCTGTGAGATCAGGTAACAACCCGTCAACTGCCTGGAATGCGTATGCATGTGTCATTGGCGTCTCGTCTGATATAATCAATTTGGATTGCAGAATATGTACTGTAATTATTTTTTTTTAAATAAGCAATCAAACAAAATAACAGGCTGACATATTTGGAGAAAGTACATACTATGCAAAGTTGAACTTTGACTTTTCATTTGCAGACTTTAGGGTCACTATCTGGTACCTTCCAGCAACTTGTTTTTTTATTTTATCGTTTACATATTTTTAGTTAATTCTTTGGATGCCTTGAATAACGATGAGCTGCCAGACTTAATTCTCTCTTTATTGGTTAGATATATTTTAATGCCTTTTTTTTAAGATCAGAAATTTTTTTCATTCAGATTCAAACAAACATTTTTTCGCGGGGGGGGGGGGGTATTAATTGCATTGCTTTTTATATTTGGTTCGCTTTGTGTCTGCCTCAATCCACCCCTTCCCCCAGCACACTATAGTGTTATTTTGATGTAGCATTTTTTTTTCATTCAGGCCATGCCAGACTCTATATTACCTGTTTTGTGTAATTTTTTCTAGACTTGCTCAACACAGCTTAAGATTCTTATAATATAACCTTCATCCTACACTATTCCGTACAGATAGATGTTAGTTAATATTTTTTGTAATGCGTACATATTCTGAAACAGTTAACATTGGTTTGTAAAGCGCTATAAACATTTATAATTTACTTAATCGGGATTTTCCCTTATACAGCAGCACAAAGATATCAAAACACCATATCTAATAATTTTATTGTCTACACTTCAGCGTTGAATGTGTTCACTTGACCCATTTTTAGCTTAATGTTAGCGCCAGGCCCAGCCACAGCATTTTCACATATTTCCTATATTTATACACCATTTTTTGAATTCTAAAATTGGAACTGAGTTCAATATTACTTTATTCTTCAAACGTAATTGCATTATTAAATGTGTTTTTATTTTTTTTTTAAATAATCAGTTGACAGATTCTATTTTATGTACAACATTCCGTCATTTTTCGCGGTTAAACGGCTACAGAATTTACCGCGACTGGGAATAAATGAGAAATTAATATAATCTGGTTTTATAATAGAAATCAGGAAACAATGCGCGTTGTCTAACCTTGTTGAACGCGTCTTGCTATCTGTGACGTATATTCGGGAATTCTCGCAGGCCGCCGTCGTCTCGAAGGGTTGAGCAAAGAGGAGAATTATATATATGTATATATATATATTAAGATTAAATTAGTTGTACTTGGATTTTCTGTATACAGCGAAAGTCATCACTCCAGGTGTTTTACAGTAATAGTACCATCTTGTGATAACACCTTTTATTGGGATCCTTTCAAATACGAAATACAATTTTATAAATGTTAGCAGGTGTTGAGTAAATCTTTCAATATATAAATTTTACAGAACATTTCATCTTAAGTCTATTTTTACAAAAACAGTTCTTATGTGTCTGCTTTATACTTTATAGAAGAAAAGTAACTACTTGAATTCATCTTTATCCAGAAGGTAGACCTTTTTATTGGTAGAAAGTCATTCGACATTTTAATCAAGTTCATGTTTACATCGGTTACTGGTGGCGTGGCTGTTGGAATACATCAAGATCAAACGCGATTAAAAAACAACAAACAAATAAACATAAACAAACTAACAAATGATGTACAATATTAAACAAAATCAAGTTTTATGTATTAGTATGAGGTAAGAAAATATAGAATATTACTAGGTTTTATGACACTAGATAACGTTATGAAGTATGGCAATTTATATGAGACTAGATATTAAGCCCGGCGTTGTCCGGGAAATATAGGTGTAGTAGTGTTAAACCCCGTCCTAATCAATTTAATTAATTTAATTAGGTGCTGATTTATGCCACCTTCCCAATGTGCAGAAATGACCTACATTTCATACGTCAAAAGATGTGGCTGCCTTAACCAACAAACCGTCATCAAAAAGTAATCCATCGAGGGAACAACAACCTCCAGTACACAGTGTTCACAAACTATAATAACTGAGCATGATTATCAAATGTGTAGCCGCTTTACGTGAAATCAAGTGCAGAGTTGCTGTTTTTTTTTATTTGACGTCTATTTATAGTTAAAATCAAAACAAAGCATTAAAAAATGCACTAAAAAGTAAAAAAAAAAATAACTACTTTACTATGTCATTTTGCTGCGCGAGGGCACTCATCGGGTAATGACGTCATAGAGGATTTTTTTTATTTATAGCGACGGCGCTCTCATTCTGCAAATGACGTCATAGGTCATAGGTTAATTTACGACGCGCTCTATAGTGACCTAGTCTGATTAAAATGCTATATGTTGTAATAAAAGCTAAAATAATTGGAATGATATTATATATTATTATTATATTATTTAATATTTAGGACTTTTACATTTCGAAATAAAAAACCACAGAAACTATTTAAAACTGTAGATTTTTAAAAAAGAAAAATCGAATCGAAGACGCCATTTTTTAAAATTATGTTTTTATGACCTCGCTGGTTATCAAATACTATTGTTTCTGGAGGTCGTTTATTTATAGAGTGGATTCCCCACACGGACGGAAGCGACCCGGACTATTGTTTCAGGAGGTCGTTTATTTATAGAACGGATTCCCCACACAGACGGAAGCGACCCGGACAAGCTTAGCTGCTTTATAATGTAGATAAGAAAATATGTTATATGAATAATAAAGGGATTTAACTCTAGTTTTGTTAGTGTGAAAACATTATAAAGTATGGCTTTTTCTGTGAGATAAAAGAATATGCAATATGGATAATAAAGGGATTTAACTCTATTTTTGTTGGTGTGAAACTATAACATCATGGCACGCTTTCAAAGAAATGTCCATTGAATGTAAGTATGACTGTTCTTAGATACGATATGCAGTTGAATTATTTTCAATTTTCCGTTTCGATCATAGTTCCGGGCTACATTTTAAGCTCAAATTGAGTCTGCTGCCCACATCTTGATGGATGGCTACCAGATATCGACATGATCCAAAGGAGTCCCAAATGAACAGTGCCAAAAATATTTAGTCCATCTGACAGGTAACTCGATCAACATCAGCCAGGTCACGTTACATCATACTTAGGAAACTATCATGACCCCAAAGGCTCAGAGGCCTTAAAGAGAGTCTAGGTTGTCCTCAAGAGAGGACTTGTGTCCGTAAGATGTGAGCCCAAGAATAGTCATAGCCGCACTCAGTCAATCCATCCACCCACACTTCCCTTGATTGAACTTTTTTTCTGTAATTTAGAAAGCTCTCTTTTGTCGCCCATGATAGGGTTGCCCAAATATTTACAACCCTTTGAGCCATGGTACGATATTAATGTTGACATATTGTCTAAGGATGCAGCTATATTCTCTATTAATGTTTCTATATTCTATATACATTTTGCTATATTTTCTATTTATACCTGTATATTCACAATCAATGCTGCTGTATTCTATACTAATGTTGCTATACTTTCTATTAATGCTGCTATACTATATATTTATGTTGATATAATATATATTAACGTTGCTATAATTTATATTAATGCTACTATATTTTCGGAATGTTGTTATATACTCTATAATATTTCATTCAATCCTAGAATTCTTTTATTTATTCGTGTCCTGTGAGTCCATCTAAAAATAGAAAGTAGGTCACTTTAACATTTGTGGACTTACATCGACAGTCAAGATTACTCCCCAGGAATTTTCTATTGTAGCCACAGGCTCGTTCATAATCCCCTGACCAGTAGTAGAGTCCAGCGTTACAGGAGAACGTTATAACTTTCCCCTTTTTGACAGTGTCTTTATCGGACGTACTGTGAAATGTCTTGTCTCTAGGTGCACTGCAGGTGGTGGTGCCTGCGAATATTTTAAATAGTTCTACATCATTACATTTCCAATATGGTGACTTTAAAAAATATTTCGATCGTCACAGTCGCTGGTGACTTAGGCCTACTTCACTGCCCACCTGTGTTGATGGTGGAGGAGTGGGAAAAGGGAATGGTTGGATTGAGCTAACAACTTACATATAGTCTTCTATCGGATAGGGTTGGATTGAGCTGACAACTTACATCCAGTCTATCGGATAGGGTTGGATTGAGCTGACAACTTACATCTAGTCTATCGGATATGGTTGGATTGAGCTGACAACTTACATCTAGTCTATCGGATATGGTTAGATTGAGCTGACATCTTACATCTAGCATATCGGATATGGTTGGATTGAGCTGACAACTTACATCTAGTATATCGGATATGGTTGGATTGAGCTGACAACTTACATCTAGTCTATCGGATATGGTTGGATTGAGCTGACAACTTACATATAGTCGTCTCTCGGATAGAGTTTGCAAATAAATAAGAAGTGAAATAATTAAACAGATACTGATTGTTTTAAATTATAATTTTAATGACAACTATAAACTGGATTGTTATTTTTGTGAGAGGAACAATAACACATAATAAGGTTACGGGAGAGACTACAGAACAGGGACTGAGAGATAGAATACAACATAGGTAGAGTAGGGTGGCCCAAAAATTCCAACTTCCTGCCACATACCGGGGCACCCTTTTTTTAAGTTCCTTTTGCCTTAGGTAGTATACTGTTAAAATTTTACAACTAAATTCCAAGTAGAAGGGGATGCTCACAGGCCTCGTTGTTTTACCTTTTACGGCATTTTACTCGATTTTGTTGACTGGTGGAAGTACAACGTTTTTTCACACTTATGAACTATTCCATGCTGACCTAGTTCTCATATTAGATACATGACTTCCTGTTGTTTTTATGAACATTGTGCAGACAGAAAATCAACAAATATAATGTTCATGAGTGGTGAAGATGAAGAGATGGCAGCACAGCAGGAACGAGTCCATCACAAACAACAGAAACAGCTACTTCGTAAACAGAAAGAGGAAAAAACGACAGCAACAAACTATAGAAGGTGAATCGGGTGAAAATGAAACAGACAGCTGTGAATCATCCAATACATTTGAAGTACTAGATGAATATGAACCGTCCAAGCTCAACTAAAAAACGGACAAACAAGAAGGAGATTGGGTATCATACTTCTTTGTTCATTAAACATGTTACCAGTGCCTTGTATCGCAACCAAACCTCTTATAGTGAAGAGCCAGAAAGAAAGTCAGGTGTAAACAAGCAGCATATAAAAAGGTTTCATTCAAGCCTGACTATCCTGTAGTTCTACACTGGGATGGAAAAATCTTACCTGAAATCCTGGGTCTTGGAGAAGTTGACCGCTTGCCGGTGCTGGTTTCTGGTGATGGACTTGAAAAATTACCAGGTGTCCCTAAACTAACATCAGGGACAGGACGACAGAATGTTGCTGATGCTATTTATGGTCAGTTAGAACAGTGGGCACTGGTAGAAAGCATCCAGGTTATGAGCTTCGACACCTCTTCTGTCAACACTGGTCGTTTTAATGGAGCGTGTGTACTGCTTGAGAATCGTATTGGTCGAGAACTATTGTGGCTGGCATGTCGTCATCATGTTCTTGAACTGGAATTGGCAAAGGCTTTCAGTTTTTGTTGCGGTCCTTCTAACTCACCAAACATACATATCTTCAAAAGATTTAAAGAAGTTTGGGGACGCACAAAACTTGACAACTATAGTAAGTTGGAACTGCCTTCAAGCACTGATGTTTTCCGAGAAAACACGGTGAGCTTCTTGACATATTTCGTTGACTTGAAGTACCATGTCAGATAATGATTATGAAGAACTTATTGAACTGACAATGATCATCTTAGGAGATCCACCAAAAACCATTTACTGGAGAGCACATCATGCTAGGTGGATGGCTAAGCTGATCTATGCCATCAAAGTTTACTTCCTCCGTCAACAGAGAGAAATGTTCAGGTTTACATCCAAGGAAGAGAGCCAACTCAAACGATTTGTACAGTTTGGAGCCTTGTTGTACACAAAGTTTTGGATTCAAGCACCCTGTGCAGCGGAAGCACCTGGAGGAGATCTTTTGCTCTGTAAGGATCTGCAGCAATATCAGTCTGTTGATCATGACATCAGTATTGCAGCACAAAAAAAATTCTCCAGAATCACATGTGGTATCTGTCTAATGAGACTGTCAGCCTGGCATTGTTTTCCGATGAAGTGCCACCAATTGAGAAACAGAAAACAACAGGTTTTGGAATAGAACCTAGTGAGCGACGTGTTCAAGGTGACCATCATTGCTCCAAAATGAAGGCGTCAACTTGGGTCACTTTTCCCCAAGACGTTCACAGAACCTGCTTACAAAGCTACGCATAGGCAACGCCTTTCTAGTTCTTCCTCAGTGGAATGATAATATTAAATACCTGAAGGGTAAGCAGAGCATTAACGACTTGCGTGTGAACAACGAAACTGCAGAACGTGGAGTTAAACATTTTGAGGAATATAATAGACTGCTGACGAAAAAACGAGGAAGAAAAGCAATTTATTTTGCAAGTTGTTGAAGCCAACAGAAAAGTCATCCCTACACAAACTACAAAGAAGTCTGCAATCTGTGCTGTTTCGGTGTAGACAATGTTAAGACAATGTACTCTGACTCTTCAGTACACTACAATTTAAATTTTATGTTGACATTTTCGCTACTTAACAGCTAAATTACAGTAATGACATGATTTGAAAATGTAATTTAAAAAAATTCAACAAAAATGATTTTTTTATTAATATAGTAAAACTGTGTGACTCTTGAGCATCCCCTTCCAATAGCAGTAGGAAGCTAAAATTGTTGTCAGTTACTAAGTAAGACAAATGGAACTTAAAAAGAGGGAGCCCCATTAGATGTGAGAAACTTTATTTTTTTCCATATGACTTTGGACCACCCTATTGTAGAGGCCAAAGATTGAATACAAATAATAAATAGAAAGGAAGAGAAATAAAACAGAGAATAACAAATATGGGAGACGTAGGACAGAGAATACAAAATAGGAAGGGAGAGAATAAAGAATGCAGATGGAAGACAAAAAAGAGTGAAGGATAGAGCCATACAATGTAATAATACCACCCGGGCGTAGAACTAATCAAAATACCGTTTTTTATACAACTAGTCAAAATGCCATTTTTTAACAATAAGTCAACATACGTTTTTTTTATAAACCTCCGATTTAAATTCGATCCCATATTCCGATAAATGCAACTAATAGCACAGACAGAATTATCGGAAAAAATCTGTTAAATTGGTTTTAAGTGTCAAATTGTAAATGGGATAAAAATTGTCTGATTTCGACACACATAAGAGTGCTTACTTGGGCAGTCATGGCAAGACCTAGGGCAGAATTGTCTTTCACTGTCTTTAGTTTTTGTATGACTACAGAATCTTGGAAATGTCCGCAGCAAGTCTTTGCAGAAATCTATTCTATCACTACAACCTAGAAATACAGAGATATACACATATTTTTAAAGAGAGAGAGAGAGAGAGAGAGAGAGAGAGGAGAGAGAGAGAGACTGCATTTATAAAAGACGCAATGAGTGACAGACGGATGAATTGACTGAGGTAAAGACATGATGACAAGCGAAATAACAAATGTACTAACGGGAAACTAATGACCAGATAGACCAACGGACAGTCGGCAGCCAGGCTGACAGTTGACCAAACCCATTCTATTTCAGTTGACTGAGAGGTATTCAAATTCCCCCCCCCCTCCAAACAATCCTCCCATTTTTTTGTTTTAAGAATAGTGCACCTCTGGTCAAAAACTAAGATAAGGTTAAAGAGTTAGGGTTAGGCAAATAGTTAGGGTTAGGCAAAGAGTTAGGGTTAGGCAAAGAGTTAGGGTTAGGGTTAGGTAGACGTACAGTGGCTGTAGATCTTGTTAGTTTTGTTGTCTTATAAAATGAAATACATCACAGTGATATAAAAAAACAGTGGCTATTATTTACCTTTGCATGTTTTGGTCAGCGATGTCCAGCCAGATTTTGTGCACTTCTTTTCTGAGACCAGATAAGCATTCGACGTTGTACAGTTGAACTGCACAATCTCGCCTTCATTGTAAGCAGATTTATCCGGACTGACCAGTATCCCGTCAGGGGGGACTGCTGGTGCATCGCAGGTTTCTAGTAAACAAAGGTAAACGTTTAAAAGGACCGTCGCTAACCAAAACATTGGGGCATCGAGTATCGTAGCTATTGGGCATTGAGTGAAAACAAAACAAATAACATAGAAACAGTAATATTCTAATCTAAGCAAATAATACATCTTATTCATCGTGTAGATAAAGTCTGCCTATTTCTATGTTAACAATAATAATTCTTAGAGCCGTTTACTCTCAAATAAAAGGGATAAATTGTCGTGAGGTTTAGAGTCACTCGACTATCGACCGTAGGGGTCATTGGTTCAAAACTCATTGACCATAATGATATTTGTCCAGTTCCTGGTGAATGTCACCCATTCCACCCAGATTTAAATAGGTTCATGATTATTAATTGGTGGGGGGGGGGGGAAAGCCGGTTGGGCATTTTGCTGTCCACACTATCCCTAAATATGCTGAGGTTACTGAAACATATGAATTATACACTTCATCTGCCCCGATGAGCCCTTTGTTTTAAGGCTTAAGGGAACTGTATGTTTTATTATTACAAAGAAGGTTACTGACAAGTTGATTCATTTACATTTTAAGTACAACGGATAATGTATAGTACGTGTAAGATCTTTCATTCTTGCATTAAAAGTTAATATTAAATGATTATATTTATAGGTTCCTTTAGGTTAATCTCGGAGCGTTAAGTAAGCTAAATTTCTAACACAGACATCAATAAATAATCACATCTTAAGTCAATATAAAAAAAAAGCAATAGAAGTTTCCAAACTATGCATATATACATAGGTATGTGAGACATACATATTCCGTTTGCTCATTAATAATTCAGCCAGTTCATTTTATTTTTGAACACATTTATTGCTAAATAATATTCTAATAGACAAGAACACAACATATTTCATAAACACTCAATGGGTTCCAAGCAAAGGTATAAATACTTTGACATATAGACAATACATAAGATAAACTCTATGACATTTATTAATCTATATGTATCATACTATATTGGTGTATGTGCAGTGAAAAAGGCAAGCTTTTACATTCTATCGACTTTACAAAAGGAACTAAACAAGAAAGTTTATAAATATTCTTTTACTTTTTCAGGTGTACGGA
This sequence comes from Bulinus truncatus, assembly GCA_021962125.1. Classification (NCBI taxonomy): domain Eukaryota; kingdom Metazoa; phylum Mollusca; class Gastropoda; family Planorbidae; genus Bulinus; species Bulinus truncatus. The sequence continues at coordinate 2,302,178 of JAGDYQ010000020.1, forward strand.
CATATTCGAGACGTAAAGCCGTTCGTACGTTCATGTGAACCATATGCAAATACAACCATTCACATAGATAGGCAAATTAGGATGCTGCCTAGGGCACCAACTACCAATAGACCCCTTCCAGTATAAATCACTATTAAATATAAATATAGGGTCATGCACTAGTTCTTTTGTCCAGGGTCCCCTTAACATCTCTTAAAATATCTACCCTTGCCCCCTCTAGTATCTCTTAAATATTCTGTCTAGGGCCCCCTTAAAAACTTAAACTCTATGCCAAGGGCCCATGTGTGATGTCCCTGTAAGGATGAGATGAAAACTACAAATGGGGCGGTTTTATGGTGCCCTTATTTCGACCCCCCCCCACCATAACAGATAGTGCAATGATCATGGAGGCACCACGTGAGATATATCGGGAACTGAAGAATTTCGAAGATCGAACCAGATACCTTCAGGTCGACAGTCGAACACTTTACCGCACGACCATCCGTCCTCTCGCCTAAGGCCCATAAAAGCCTAAGAACTGCTACAGGAAAAGATACTATAGGAGGCTATAAAAAAAAACTTCTTTCATTGCAACTGTTTGCCTTGATTGTAAACTAGGGCCGCTCTAGCCACACCCTATAATTTTTCATGTTAGCATGAGACCTATGAACGTTAAACTATTTCTTGCGGTAAGCCCGACTGCTAGTCTGCTAGAATGTCAAACTTGCCCATAAAATTTATTTTAGGATTAGCGAATACATCTTGAAGAGGGAAATGGTGGATGGATTTGTTTGTATTTTATAAAAACAGATTATGCTTACAGTTTTTATAGATGAATTGTCGAGATGGCCGTTTTAACAATGCTGTTCAATACAGCCGTCTATTTCCCCCATTTAAAGTGGCTGTTCAGGACTGCCGTCTATTTCGCACATCTAAAGTTGCTGCTCAGAACAGCAGTCTATTTCACCCACCTATAAGTGGCTGTTCAGAACAGCAGTCTATTTCACCCACCTATAAGTGGCTGTTCAAGACAGCCGTCTATTTCGCCCATCTAAAGTGGCTGTTAAGAACAGCCTTCTATTTCACCAACCTACAAGTGGCTGTTCAGAAAAGCAGTCTATTTAACCCATCTATAAGAATGTCTCAGAACGATATTTGAAAAAAAAAATGTGTTGATTATATTACAAGAAAAACAGTTTATTTCACTAACCACTTTTATATGGTGTGAGAGTGTAAGAACAAGACTTGGCGCATCCAGATTTACTGAATGAAGTTGAACAGAATCCTGGGTCGGCGGCCATTAGTGCTGAGCAAGTCTTTATGATATCAACAACAGATTCTGTCAATGTGAATGAACGTACAATATATTTATTTAAGACCAGACGATAACATCAGGTACACTTTTGAGATGGATGGGACATTATAATAATTTGTCTTAATTTAGTCAACTTAAAATCATTATCAACAAACCATTTTTAGCTTAACATACCATCAGTGGCGTCATTATAGTTGGTGACACCCGGTGCGGAAAATTCAGGGTGACACCTCGCCCCCCTCCCCCTTAAGACTATAAGAAAATGCCAAATGGTAAATATTTCGAGATTTCCTGCACTAGACCTTAGAGAATTTACTTTAAAATACATAAGAAAAAAAAATGATAGTTTGGATATTACTGACTCTTATTTCAAAAAGATGTATCTTACTTTCATTAAACTGAGTTTGTAGACTTCGTCTCCATTTTCAAAAAACCACGTGACTGCATCCGTCCTTTTTCTTTAGAACGTTTGCTAGAAAAATCTAGATTGATCCGAGGCAGCTTTGAACTGTATTCATTAACCTAAGTTCCAGACACTCTTCGTGGTTGCACCCTGTGCTACTGCTCTGCATGACGGCACCCTGTGCCACTGCTCTGCATGGTGGTACCCTGTGCTACTGCTCTGCATAGTGACAGCCTGTTATGTTTTTAATTATAATCGGTTATAAAACTGACTATACCGATTTTTTTCTGCTATGAAATTTAGAAAAAGTTAATTTTGGGGTCACTCTTAAAATTGTGTCCCCCGGTGCGGCCCGCACCCTAGTGACGCCACAGCATACCATCATCAACAGCTAAAATAAATGTCATTTAAATAAAACAGACTTTTTTTAGAAGGGTGTTACCATACCATTAAAAGAGGATTTTAAAAAATCTTGAATGAATTATATAAAGAAAAGTATTACAGAAACTAGAATAAGTATAATATAGGCTTATATTTATGTCTAAATTTAAAATCAGACCATTAAATTTTTCTGGCTAGTTAACTTATATTTGGCCAGTTAAGAATCAAGTGTACCAATACATATATATATATATATATATATATATATATATATATATATATATATGTCAGGGTTGTCAGTTGTTGATATTAAAATGACAAACTTATGGAGGCGTGTGGTAGCGCTGGTCTCACTCTCTAGCACTCAAATAAATTTACAAGTCCAAACTTTGCTGATTCAAATTTATTGCCCAAAAAGTATAAAGAAAAATATGCACATAAAAAATATAATTAGTTGACTCCATTTTGTACTAGTTTCACTCTAATCATACTTCTAATTAAGTCTTGCAATCATGTCTGACCACAAAAGAAAATAGTTATTACAAAACTCCATTAGGATCATATAAAAAATGTCTATCTCCTTCACTCAAGGTGAACTCTCTCTCTCTCTCTCTCTCTCTCTCTCTCTCTCTCTCTCTCTATTACATGATAATAATTAACTGATACACGAAACGTCTGCACTCCACGAGAGTGGTTTCTTGACTATTTCCTTTCCGGAAATTTAAAAAACCCGGATCTCCAGTTGATTAAAAACTGTCATCCGATACATATAGAAAACAATCCATTTAATACATTTACGATATATATATATATATATATATAAATATATATATATATATATATATATAAATATATATATATATATATATATATATATATATATATATATATATATATGATATCGTGCCATAAATTCAATGGAATCTTCAAAGGAGATATCTTCAGTGATCATCCCAAAGGACTTACTCAGTTTGCATACATCACAATAACGTTTCTGACAGATGGTTCCGTTAATACGGACGTAACAGTATGGTTGAAGTAATTCTCCTCCAGGGTTTCTACAGGAATTTCCAGACTGGAGTAGCCAGATTGAACTTGACCTAAATTTGAAGTAAAAAACAAAACAACAAGAAAAACAAACAAACAAGGGAAAAAGTTTTGAATTCATTCTGAACCATTCTATATTTGAACCATTCTGTATTTGAACCATTCTGTATTCGAACCATTCTGTATTTGGGCCAATCTGTATTTCAATTATTCTTTATTTGGACCATTCTGTATTTGAACCATTCTGTATTTGAACCATTCTGTATTTGAATCATTCTGTATTTGAACCATTCTGTATTTGAACCATTCTGTATTTGAACCATTCTGTATTTGGGCCATTCTGTATTTCGATTATTCTTTATTTGGACCATTCTGTATTTGAACCATTCTGCATTTGAACCATTCTGCATTTGAACCATTCTGTATTTGAACCATTCTGTATTTGGACCATTCTGTATTTGGACTATTCTGTATTTGGACCATTCTGTATTTGGACCATTTTTGTGAGGTCCTTTACGAGTTAATTACCGCGTAATAAACAGCCACCATTGTTCTAGTCTTTTTAAAGCACACTCTATATGATGCATTGCTAATGTGTGCAACAATACAGGCGTATAGATAAGGGATTAAAATAATTGATTGATCTTTATAGATTGGTTTAAAAGCTATTACCTTGTACCACAAACAAAGATTACTCTTTAAACAAATATTGATTCCTCTTCAGGGGTGGACTGGGCGACCGGGACACCGGGAAGATTCCAGGTGGGCCGCCAGGACTGGTAATATAATAATTAATAACTAAAATGCGGTGATTTTAGAGGCAACTACCAAAATGGCGGCCCATAATGTCAAAACCAACAGCGGCCGCACTCTTACGTCAATTAAGAGCTCCGTACTAGGGATGTTCACGGTTAACTGCCATGTTAGAATTTACACCTTCCATTCTACTTCCCGTTTGCTTTGATAAAAATTCTTTTTTTTTGTTAGTTAATAATAATCAGTATTAATTAAATAAAATATTTTACGGTTATGAGTGATATAAATTGAAAATGTAAATGTAAAAGTGGTGAGGAGAAATTAAGAGATAAGAAACTAAAAATTCTTGGTAAAGATGGAGCTAAATGCCGAAATCTAGTCGATTTATTTAAAGCCACTCCAATTCAAACTAAAGACACCGTCTCTCAACAAACACCTTCTACAAGTACACAACCCGACACAAATCAAAGCGATGACAACAATCAGCATTCAGTAGTGCCAACTTGATTCCCACCTTACTTTTAGAAAATTTTACGGAGTTAACTGACAACACAATATTTATGAAAACAACGCTGGCTGTGACAGATATAAATCCTGAAAATGATACTTCAGCTATTGATGATAAAAACACCAGTTTCTATTTCAAACGTCCTCGACAAAATACTTTATTCATTTTTAAAATTTCACCCAATACAACCAAGTGCGAGTGAAACTGATCTACCATTTACAAATGCGCATCGAGTATTTTTCAGAAGCAATGGTATCAATAGGAGTTGGATGTTATACTGTAAAGAATCTAAAGCTTGTTTTTGCACAGTATGCTTAGCATATGGCAAGACTGACGATATGAACTCATTTTTTAGCGGGAATGAATTCCTGGAAACATGTGCATCAAAGATTAGAGGAACATGAAAACAGCAAATATCACGAGAGGTGTGTGGAAGCTTAAATAATGTCTGTAAGTGAAAGAGACATTGATAGCATTTTATTCTCTCATCAAGATAAAAAAAAAGGTGCCAACAAGTTCAAGAAAAGAGACAAGTGCTGGAAAGAGAAATTGAGATTCTGAAAAATGATTGGAAAACGTGGTCTTAGTTATCGGTCAAAAAATGATGCTGCCTATACATCGATCATTGAAATTTCTTGGAAATATTATTACTCTTGTCAAAATTTGACCCAATAAGTAAAAAAAACATCTTGATATGGTTATTGAGAAAAGTAATGACAGACATGCATCTAATTGGCGAATAAGGGGAGAGGAAATTTGATTACCCACATATCGAAGAAGACATTGAATTACATCATTGATGCGATGAGAAAAATAATAAAGAAAATCATTTCGGAGGAAATCAAATCTGCTGGTATGTTTTCAGTTCAATTAGATACATATCAGGATTTAATTGTGAAGGACCAATGTTCAATAATTATAAGATATGTAACAGATAAAGTTCATAAGCGATTGATATGCGTTTCAAACTGTACATCTTCTACTGGAAAAGGTATGTTAGAATTATTTCAAGAGAAACTCATTCAATGTAGCATAAATATTGAATATTGTTTCGGTAATGCTAAAGATGGAGTAGCCAATATGCAAGGACAGTACAATGACGTTGCACCTCATCAAATTCATGTCTGGTGCTACGCAGATGTATTGAATCTTGTTCTAAGTGATATCACTCAAGCCACGACCTCTTCAATTAGCCTATTTCAACTGCTTAACGCATGTGCGGTGTTCTTTAGAGAATCGTATAAAAGAATGTATGTTTGGGTCGATCAACAACAGAATTCTAGACACCAAAGATTAAATATTATTGGTGAAACGCTATGGTAAACCAAAGAAATTGCATAAAAAAATATTTGGAAATTTTGTTGATCCAATTTCATCATTGTTTATTGAATTGATTTATACATTACAAGAAATAGCACAATCGGACGCATTCAATGCAAAAATCAAGGATACTTTACTACATATGTTTATCAAGCTTGAAACGGTTGTCACTGCAGAACAATACTTAAGAATATTGCAGCACACATGATCGCTTTCTAATTATTTACAAGCCACCGGAATGGATGCACTGCAAGCATGTAGATTGTACTGTTAAGTTTTTAGAACAAATTTTAAAAGATTTTGATGGTGTTCTCGACAGTGCCAAACGATTTGTGTCCTGGGCTAATACCATGTTGGAAGAAGAAAATGTTGAAATTACAATTGAGGAAAATTTTGAAGAGAAACGTTTACACAAACCAAAAGTGATGCCTGATGAGAGAAGAACGCACGAGGTAGTAGGAAATAATGCAGCGGACAGATATCGCATTAAAGTTCATAACTGCATCATGGACACAATTGTAAAAACTATTGAAAAGCGATTTGAAAGTCACGATTCCTTATACGCAGATATTGCCTGTCTTGCTCCATAGAAATTTGAGGATATTAAATTACAAGGTTTGGCTACATCAGCGATGCAGCACCTTAGTAGTATTCTCGTTAAATTTGATGAAAGCGCCACAGCGACTAATCTCAGAGAAGAGCTAACTGACTTTGCGCAGAAATGGGACAAATTAAAAAATTCTGTCCCCGACGAATATCTTCTCCAAATGTTCGATGATTCAGTAGAGGACAGTGTCAGTGATGATTCGCCACATGAACTCTGGGACGACCAAGTTGTGGATAAGAGTGAGGAACTTCAAAAATGAAAATTTTGCAAAATGTCCTGTTTGCTGCTTTTCTGTACTACATAAATACAGTTTCTATGGGCAAACATACAATCATCTCTTTAGTGCATATACACTTTTATTGACTCTGTCTTCTACCCAAGTAGCTTGTGAGAAATCTTTCTCTAAACAGAAATACATTAATTGTGAAGCTCATTGTCTTCTACACACCTTAAAGCTTTTATGCATATGTCAACAGAAACCGGTGTTTTAAGTGAACTGAATAATGACACAATTATAGATCATATAGCCGAAATGGCACCCAGCTTAAAGAAGTTGCTTATACTATAAACACCAGCACAGTGAATCCGAATAAGTTCATTTATAACTTGAATTGACGCATTCTTGATAATTTATATACAATTATAAATTATATATGTGATTTATCGTTTTATTTTGTTATTGCATATTGTAATTTGTAAAGTGACCCTTGACTTTGGAGGCCTCGGCCATCAGGTTTGTATGGAAAAAATGCACAAGGAAAATAAAATTCATGAAGATAGGGCCGCTTTTTGATTTTTTTTCCCGGGCCGTTTGAACTCTCCAGTCCACCCCTGTTCCTCTTCACAAAAATATTGATCCTAACCCTTTTAAAGCCATTTGATTCAAAGTGAAACACAGAACCTTTCATGTTTTGACGTTTGCCTTTAAGTTATATTACCTCATGATAACATGGCTCAAAAAGTTGGCTCACACTCGTACTCGAGCCACATGAGACCTGTTAAATGCATCTCTACGCAAGTTGTACGTAACTTCTCTAACCTCACTAACTCGTTGTATTGAGAGGATGGCTCAACATTTAACAATTTTAAATGATAAATTCTATAAATTTTATGACCTAAGGCGAGTTCTATCTTCAACAGATACTTTAATCTCGTGCATGTACTTTCTACTATTGTTGTCCGCTATTAAAAGAGATTCTATAATAAAGGTAAAACTGTAATAAAAAAAGATTTTTCAGTTGTTTATTAATGAATGAACCATTGACCATTATATTCATCTGAAATAATGAATTTAAAAACAAACAATGTAATAATATTTAATACTTTAAAGTATTATATTATGATCACGTTTAACTGGTTTAGTCACAATGCTATTGCATTGTTATTTATTTTATTACGTCATTCGCTCTGAATGTACATAGTAATATTTGATTTTACATTGAAGAGAACTACAGTTAGGTTTTAAAATTGTGAATGTCTTACGATTATAAAACTTTCAAACCATATGTAGATATAAAGTTTTATGTGTCACACTGAACATGTGCCATTTGTTTCCTCATCTGATAACTCAATGTATAAAGTATATATGTAAACTTACTGGGGGAAGTCAGCACACTCTACCGCCTTGGACCAAGGGAGGCAATCCTCATAAGTTTCTGCCACGTTGGTATTTCCTGAGTAGTCTGCTCCTTTTAAAGCCACATCATAGCACATGTCTTCAGCTGTAGAGACAGAACCTACTATTGATCCCATTTGACCATAGCTAGAAACACCTAAACCTCAAGTTCAAATTATATTAGAAACTAGCTGTACCCTGCAAACCTTTGCATAGAGGTATATTTCCTTAGGATTGATCAGCAGGCTAGGTTATTTTTTGGTTTGAACGTACAATATGTTGTAGAAATACAAACACACAAACAAACTAATATTTAAATGGAATTATTTCACATTTTGGCCTTTGGGTTTCCTATTTGAAAATCGCAGAAACTATTCACAATTTTAGATTTAAAAAAAAAAAAACAACAAACATTTATAGAATTGAGACGCTGGCAAGACGCCATTTTGAATTCTTGATTTCTACTTTCGATATAACGCAGCATTGATACCGCTATTATTTATATAGACTAGCTGTACCCTGCAAAACCTTTGCAAAGAGCTATATTCTTTTAGGCTTGATCTTTAGGCTAGGTTATTTTTGGTTTTGGGTAGATCCAATTTTTTCATGATTGTATTTTAAACTGGAAATCAGTTGTATTATTTTTTTTACTTTCGAATTAACGCAGAACACACACCTGTATTATTTATATAAGGTTAACAAAAAAATATCTAAATGCATAGTTAACAATTCGATATTGTTTCCAGATAAAGCATGTAAAGTATTTAGACTCACGTGTAATCAGTGTTGCTGTAAAACTGACCCCCTTGTTGGTGGTGACGTCAAACCCTGACCAGTACTCAGCAGTGAAGTAATCACCTTCTGACACAACTTCTTTCGGCCAGTTTGTGTGGGCAAGACTGAATAAAGATCAAACATGTCAGTGGTAAACATACATGAATTTTAGTTTTACTCTTAGTTTTATCATTGATTCGGTTATGTAAGAATGATGCCATTAGATACGCTCTTCAGGACCAGTGGTATTTTACCAAGATCTTTGGTGTTCCGACACTAGCTTGGGAAATGGGTTTTTTAACTGAAAATGTAGGGTTTTTTTGTTTAGTATTTTCTCTATTGGATCAAAACAACAACAACACACTAATGAATAAAATAATTTACCGAAATATATTTCAAGACAAATGGCCGAGTGGTGTAGATACTCAACTTTCGACCCGAGAGTCCTGTGTTCGATTCTCTTTGAGACATTTTTCCAGGTAAAATATTGGTCCGAAAGTCTACTCAGATATATCAATGGGTACCTGACTTAAGTTGGGGAAGTAAAGGCGACTGGGCGTTGTGCTAACCACACAACCCCTTTTTATGCCGAGGTTATAGAAACAGGTGAATTCTATACTTATCTGCAAGGGGACGGATGATCGTGTGGTAAAGCCATTACGCTATCGTCTATGGTGAGGGATGAAAGAAGGGCACCATAAAAACCGTCCCATTAGTGGTTTAAAGGATTTAAGAGATTCCATCTCATCCTTATATGGACTTCACACACAAACACTTCATCTGCCCCTATGGCCCATTCGGGCTTTATTTTTATAATTCAAGAGCAATGTGACCCTTAATTAAATATCTGTCCTAAACAATGTTATCATTCTAAAAAAAAAAAGGAAAAACCAAAGTTAGGACCATATTAAGCCCAAGAAAACCCACGATCAATGATATGGACTTTTGTTAATAATAATAATGGAAAAAAATGATAATAATACATTGTGTCTAATATATAATCGGCTAGCCCGGCGTACGTGTGTATCCCTTCCGCGGGCCTTAAATGTAACATTCTTATCATTACATGTCACACTTCGCCCCCCCCCCCCACACACACACGGTGCTGCGTATTAAGTAAACACCCCCCTTACTTGTATGGACTCTGCCACTTGTAGAACCTCTTTTACTGAAACGTGTCGTCATTGGTTGTACTCAGATCTACTGTGTTGAATGTAATCTTAATTCTTGAACCTGGTGGAACCTAAATATAACATTTTCACTAAATACCTTCAGTTTAAAAAAGAATTGAATTTCAATAATTATAATTAAACTGATTTTAATTCTTTATGAACGATCCAGTTACACAGTTAGTTAACCTATTAGAACAAACTAAAATGTATTATTACATACATAAGTTAGTTAACCTATTAGAACAAACTAAAATGTATTATTACATACATAAGTTAGTTAACCTATTAGAACAAACTAAAATTTATTATTCCATACATAAGTTAGTTAACCTATTATAACAAACTAAAATTTATTATTCCAAAAGACAGAGAAGGAAGATCGCACGGCAGAAACAGACCCTCGGTCCTCCATCCAGTTTCATTTGTGGCCACTGCGGAAGAGTCTGTCAGTCCAGGATCGGTCTGCTGAGCCATTCAAGAACCTGCTCTCAAAACACGACTAGATGACTAACCTAGTGCGCTACCATCATCTTTCAAGATGGACGGTTTGCCTACTACTACTACTACTACTAGAATACCCACATATTTTGCTAATTCAGAAAAAAAAACACCTAAATGGGAAAAGGTCGAAAATGGAATTATTAAATTTGAGGGCACACACACACACAAACACACGAGTGAGTGATATTACATAAAAGCTGTTATAAAAGAATTTTTTTTATCAGAGTTCAACAACATTTACTTTTAAAACTTAAATTGCGGAAAGTGATAAAAAAAAATGATTTTCATTGAAGAGTACACATGAAGAACGGGCATAATCAAAAATAAGAGAAAAATCAAAGTACTTCTGCGATGACTAACTAGAATTTTTTCCTAGTTTTCTACAAAATAAAAATCAAAATGAAGTGACATTGGAACAAACAAAACAATTATTTCCAAAAAATGTAAAAAAAAACGAAAAAAAAAAATGCAAAAAAGAGCATTGCGATATGTTACCAAAATATTGTAGTATGTTGTGACTCTGCCCGTACATTCAGTGGATTTATCAATGTCAAGCATATACAGTATACAGGTTATATAGTTGACAAGATCATGGGCAATCTTTGACGTCGTTGTCTTGTGTGTATGATCACTACTCAGTTCGGGAGTATATTGGTATTTTAACGAGCCACGTGGTTCCACAGGACGCACACAACACAAGAAGAAATGAGGACACAACATGTGCAAATACAACGAAACGTCTTTATTTACATGAAATGACAAACAGTGTCACTTAAAAAGGGCGAGTAACTATATCGACTACCTTTAACAATAATACATCTACAATACAGAAAGACCGAATGGTCCCTACTGTGGCAGGTAGTTCTAACAAAATCCCAGGACTGAGCTGGTTGAGTGAGACATGACGTATCCATCACAAAGTGACTCCCTGCCTTAATGGAAAATTCCAAGTGTCTACATGCATCTGGTCTGCCGAATTCGCCCTAATAAAAATGAGACCAACATGCCTGTAACGCACGACCTCTTAGCCTCTGAAGAACTCAGTTTGTTGCCTCAACCTCATGATAACATGATAACTCACACAGAAGTCCTACTCAGCTCAGTCTGTTTCACCAACCCCGGCTCAATTCGACACGACAGGCTTTCATTCCGAGCTCAACACTTCGAATTACCCAACTCAATTCCACTTATCTGAAATCTCAGCGACTTGCATGGCTTCCATCCCACGCTTCATGTGCGCACAAACTTCAGCTCCGCTGACCAATGTTCAACGACAAGTTTAGGCCACACCCATCGCGTGGGTCAGTGACCAGCAAACGTATGGTAGATAAATGGGCAGAGTGTCCACCCCTCTCCTTCCCCAGTTGGATTACGAAACCGTGGGAAAGGGGGTTGTGAGGTTTGGAAGTTGGAAATATTAGAACAATTTTAATAAAATCTCACAGAAGCTGTGACAATGTTGTTAAAAATTATTCGAAGAGCATAAGCGGCAAATAATAAACTTACATCTGAAGAGAACATAAGAACAGATCTAGGATCGAAATAGGGGCTAATGACTGAAGAGACGTTTTGCTGTTTTTCTTATGCAAATCTAAGATCTTGAAAAAATGAAATATATACGTTAGTAAACACACAGAGACTCATCTCTCTCTCTCTCTCTCTTTATACATATATATATATATATATATATATATATATATATATGTATATATATATATATATATATATATATATACATATATAAATGATTATTTCATCTAATTTAAAAATGTTAACATATTCATTCAACGATGTGTGGTACACTGAGTGATGTCCAACGATTGTCTGTCGACCTGAGAGTCCAGGGGGTTCAATCATCGTTAAGTACCTAGAATATTTGTCCACTTACTGGTGAAAGTCCACCCAGCTGTAAGTTGGTACTTGACGAAATCTACGGACATTAAAGCTGGGGGGAGTTGGGTGGGCATACCACTCTTACCCTTTTATGCAGTAGTCAAGGAATCAGGTATTTCTACAATTCATCTGCCCCTATAGACTCTAGGACTAATGGGAAATTTACTTTTTTCTATTTATTTAACCTTCAACAAGATTTGTCTTTCGGATTGTTAGGCTTGTTAGGGGCTGTCATGGGCAATTTTACTTGTAGAATTTCTTGTAGAATTATTTAATGGTATATAGTCTTGTCAGTCTCTTCGGAGTTGATAGCCTACTTACAAGTGTATATAAAAATATATGTCCACAGATGTGTGTAAGACGAAATACATATAGAAACAGAAGTAGTGAATCAACCGTCGGCTAGTATATATATATATATATATATATATATATATATATATATATATATATATGAAAGATCTTACATTATAATGCACATTAGAATGGTGTGAGATAAATTACGTCCTTACACTATCAAGGTCTAGTCGTCTGTCTGCCATTATCTATCATCTGAAATATTTCTCATCTGCCATATCCAACTTCAAACCCAGTGGCCAGATGATTAAAACCAATAAAACTCCAAACTAAATATAATTATTACAGGGGCTTAAGGGTGTTTAAGGCAGGCCAAATATCTCATTTCATTAGTCTTTCCGTTATGTTGAAATCCATACAACAGGAAAATTAATGTACGTTTTATTCTGCTCACGTTGGTTATCTGTGTTTATAACTTACGTGGTTTTATATTCTCGGTGTGTACTGTGATGTAGTTATCTCTATATGGACTCTGGTGTGTGTGCTACTGAATGTCCCAGCTCATGTAGGTTGATCCACTGCAATTAGAGATATATTGTTGTTTGGATAGGTAGATGCCACCATAGTCTATGTTACTTAACATATGGACCAATCAGAAGAAGGTTATATCATGACAATGGTGTTTTGTTTTCTCAGCGAAAATTAATGGACAAATGGTGTAAGATTCGCATGCTGGTGTAAGAGTCGAATGCTGGTGTAAGAGCTACATTTGGCCATCCCTGTTATGTAATTAGAATGTATTAATTGTATTTATAACTTAGAGAAATAGACATATAACAATTAGCTCTGGAAATGTGACAATGAGCAATAGATATGTGGGAAAGAGAAATTGGAACCTGACGTATGGTTAGGAACAACACACGTGTGACAATAAACAATGGTCGTGTGACAATGAACAAGGGTCGTTGGATAATGAACAATGGTCGTATGCCAATGAACATTGGTCGTGTGACAATGAACAACTCAGTTTGACAAAGAACAATGGACGTATGACAATGGACAAAGGTCGTGTGTCAATGAACAACAGAGTTTGACAGTGAACAATGGACGTATGACAAAGAACAATGGTAGTGTGACAATGAACAATGGAGTTTGACAGTGAACAATGATCGTGTGACAATGAACAATGGACGTGTTACAATCAAAAACGGACGTGTTACAATGAGCAACATATCTGTGACAGTGAATAAAGAACAAATGACAATGAAATACGGACATGTGACATGGACAACGTCGGACATTGCGGATGTAACGACTGAAGTAACGCTCCCTATAACACGAATTGTAAAGAGCATGTATATTAAAATTAAACCTTTTTAACCTTTCCCCTATTTCTCTAAAGGCCCGAACAATCGAAACTGTGTAGGACCTCAGTCGAACAAAATCTGCTTCTAGAGCGATGGATATAGGAAAACAGCCAAAGAAGATGTGTTCATGTGCAATTATGGTATGTTAATCAGCACTGAACATATACTCACAAAGCCACGACAAGGATTATTGACACTTGGACCTGATAAGGATGGTCCAATATCTGCATTACATCTGACGAAAAGAAGAAAAAAAAATAGTATGCCATAAACAATTAATTCCATTGTCAACGCTAGCCAACTAAACCAAAAAAACCAACCAAACAAACCAACCAAACCAAACAACCAACTAAAAAAAACTAACCAAACCAGCTAACCAATCAACCAACCAAACCAACCAAGCCAAATCCATCACTGCCACATCGATCACAAATTACGTTTTACCCGTCAACGCTGAGCAACCAAACCAACCAAACAAACCGATCAACAAACCAAACCAACAAATCAACCAACCAAATCAACCAAACAAACCAAACGAACCAAATAAATCAAATCAACCAAAGCAAACCAACCAACCATACCAAACAAAACACCATTAGGTAAAGATATGGGTGCTAATTTATGTCAACCGTTACGTTTTGTCCTTAATTCTCTCAATATTAAAATCAAAACGAAGCATTAAAAAAAGCTTTACTTTATTATGCCCTTCAGCAGCACAAAGCCAAGTTGGTGTGGCACAATACAGCACCCGCACTCTAGTTCAATTTGGCTTTATTAGTAGGAAAATAAAAAAAAAATGTACCATCGGGAAATGACGTTATATATTATTTATAGCGACGGCTTTCCTATACCGCACGGACTACTTTATTAGTAGGATAATGTCATTGCATGGCATATAATAATATTTAACAATTCAATTATAGAAAGTAATAATCATTAATGAAAATTTTCTTGTAAGTACTATATCTCAATTACAATGTTTAAATGCATCTGTCACGGGTTGTGACTAATCTGTCGAAACCATCCCCTTTATTCTAACCCTTGACCTAATCGTATTAATAAAATTAAGACGTATATTATACCATGTATAGTAGTATACGTTCCCGTTCTCAAGTTCTCCACCCTTTTTACCCTACCCCCGTAATTGCGTCATATGGCAGGTGGTCAGCGGAACGGGGGAAGAATAACTTTCCTCGGTGAACAGGGCAGTAGTTGACAGAACTACGTTACATTCCTCGCGGGATTCTCCCTGAACACTGGGCTCCTGTTCAAAGGCCGACCAAGGATAGATGTCCAGTTACGTCTATCTTTGTCGGTATGACGTACTTCTCCCCCCCCATCTAAGCCGGGAAGTTAACTCCATCCCCCCCATCTAAGCTCCACCCCCTGATTCGACATAAACATATATTATAATTGATTGGCTAGGGGTCACGTGAGAAAAGTGATATGAGGAATGTAAGATAGATTTATAGACATTCGACCGAGAGTCTGAATCGTGAGCGGGTCGAGGATTCGACTGGGTGATCTCTGAGGAGAGAGTCGATGGTTGTGTCTCTGATTGAGAGAGAGAGAGAGACAGAGAGAGAAGGGTGATCTATTGAGAGAACGTCCCTTTGATTCTATTCATTGATACTGGATTAATCTTTGGCATTTTGGGTTACTTTTGCTTGTAATTTTAAAGACCACCAGATCTCTGTTACGGACTGGTGTCTCTGTAAATAAATATATTTTGTCGCTGTACACACTTGTTGAATTGATCATCGTCATTTATTGTACGTTTAATTGTTGGTGAGACTTTGTGTGGTAGAAACACAAAAACAAATACGGGTCATCATTGAGTCAGCCCTCATACTCTTAGCAACAAGCCAAGGGCACCCTCATAGGGGTCCTCAACAGCATCATATAGCATATTCTCAGGCTTTTCCACGGGAAACATCCCATGGGATGGGATGGTATAGGACAGCAAACATTTATATTTTCCATATCCCATGGGACAGAGTAGCCACGTCATAGCCACTTGATGTGCACCTGAGCTAACTCAAATTTGTTCATTTTTTAAGATTTGTATCCTTCTTTTTCATTTAAATATGTATTGCGTAATATGTTCTTTATCTTGTGGTGGGACACCGGATAGCAGATGATAAATAAATAAATACACATAACCTTTTATCATATAAGATGGTTCGTTTGCATTTTGGTGCATCACGCCCAAAGATTTGGTTTAAACAACTAGATGGAGCGCAAGCTATTAACACCAATAGTACGGCCTAATTTTAAGAGATGGGCGGAGATTACATATAAATTTACCATGTGTAGCTGAAGCAATACGCATTTATGCATAATCTGATTACCGCTTGCGTGTAGCGGACGCACAACCGTTACACCAGTAATCAGATTGTCAGCCATTGTTGTAGATGATGATTGGTATCGTTGGCGATTTCATGGGATTTCATGGGAATCCCATGGGACGGAACAGATATAAATTGCCGTGGATGGATAGGATGGGACAGAAATATCTGTCCCATGGTCAAGCCTGCATATTCTCATGATATTGAAATAAAAATGTATTCCATTTTCAAAAATACTTGTATTGATTTAAAAATAAATAAATTTCAATAATAAGTTGTTATTCACTTAGTTAAGTGGTACCAAGCACCTTCATTTCTTCATGAATTTAATTTTAATATCATGGTTATCTCCCCTTCTCCACTCACCCGGAGCGCTTCTTGTTTTGTGTGTGTGTGATTTATTTATATCACTTTATGACTAGATTGTCATTTCAAATCTTGTACATATTTAACTTAATGAATTTATTTTCAATATACTACACTTTCTTATTTTTCTTCATGTCAATTTCTTTTACTTTTATTATGTATGAGAAAATTTATTTCAGTGCAGTGTTCTTTTTACTGTTGTAACAATATGTTGTTAAAACTTATTATTTACCTTGCTTTCCCAAGCAAGTCATTTTTAATTATTCTCTCCTCTCTTATAAAGACATATTCTTTTGTCTTTTGTTAATAACAATTTCCTTATTGATTTGAAATATATTTATTTTGCACTCATCACTTATATGAGACATTTTACTTATGTATTTCATCATTTTATATAATATGAATATATTATCTTTGCACTATTTCATGTCAACTTGTCTTGACATATTCAATAAAATTATCATGTACAATTCATTATGTCTTCTGACATATAGAACATTTTAAACATCATTGTAATAAAATTCATATTGTTTACAATCTTCATATCTTTGACTTCTTTAGTCAATAATTGTTTAAATTTAAACTGAGACTAATAAGTCTTCTTAAAAATAATTAATGTCATGAATTATGATTAATATTCCTCTGATTGGATTTAACAAAAAAAAAAAGCTTTTTAAAAAGTTTTACAACAAATTGAACAATTAACTTAAAAAAATAAACAAATTCAATAAAAGAATCATTATAATCAGCGCATAATAAAATCTTTGCATAAAATTCAATAATATTTTCATCATTTCGAATGAAGTGATTGAGTAATTAATCATTCTTACAACATATTCTCATGTACATTATTCTTGTATAGTGCATGTGTTTTATTTTGAACACAATGTCTCCTCCTTCTCAACTTATTTAAGTGTGCATTATTATTTTTCATTTTTTTTTATTTTCAATACATTATGTATCAATCATGAACATAAATTCTTTAATGTACATGATTTAAAAAAAAAATATTTGAGTTAGTATACTCAATTAAATAGTATACTTGACAGTATTATACTTGACAAACTTAAATGTCATTATTATTACTCATGTATCATTATTATATTTTCAATTCATACCCATCTTTTCTTTTCAAATTAAACAACCATTTGTTTTAATCGTTCCAATATCTATATTATTTGTACTTATAGTTCCACTATTCATTATTTTTTCTCATCTTTTGTTCTTTCAATATTCATATTATGTGGTTTAAACGTTACAATATTTTTTATTTATTTTTTTTGTTCTAATACAGCATTTTCTATGTTTAAATAATCCAAAATGTTTTCTCAAAAACTATTTCTATCTGTGTCTTGATAAAATATCTGGGATATATTTGCTTGACCCTTAAATGTATTTAATGTTAAATTAGTAGTCCTGAAAGAAACAAAGACCAACGTCTTAGTTCAGCATTATTTATGCTTTTGATATTCAAGTTAGCTAATGTTTGTGATCTATTAAAACACAGTGAACTCATTACCCGGCAAGTATTTGCTTAATTTAGTTATTGTCCAAACTAAAGCTCAACATTCTAGTACTCTAACTGAATTCCTACTTTCAACATCTGATTGTTTTCTGCTTAAATAAAGTATTGGTTTATTGATATTATCCTGCTCTTGTTATTGGCATCTATGTCATTTAATTTAATTTCTAAACTGCATGTGTTTCTTTACAAACCTTATGACTTTCATTTTCGTCATGTGTCTGTTTCATTTTCCTTAATTTATATTTCTCATCAAATAATGTGCACTTTGATTGAATATGTCCTCTCATCTTGAATTTTAAACAACAAATAGTTTTGAGTTTTAAACATTCATGTTTGACATGAACAATATTTTTACAAAAATCACAAATAGGTTTACCAAAATAATTTATCTGTTTATTTATTTTATGTCTTATTTTTTGATAATTATTTCTTGATTTGTGTGTATTCCAATTTGAATGGTTATTGTGTGCATGTCTATTTCTATATTTGTTATCTTGTGGTAGGTGCCTTTTATTTGATGTTAGCCTTATACGTATCGAAATCTTGTTTTATTTTAAATGGGGAAAATGACTGTTTATGTCCTAAATTCTTGCATTTAAAACAAGTTATGTTTCAATTGAAGGGTGCATCTATTCGCTTTGTGTTTTTTTTTACAAAAACCAAAAAAAAAAAAACATTAGTTTTTCTCTATTTTGTATTGTTGACTCTATTTTATTTCCATTTTGTTTACAATTATCTGAAATAACAGAACAAAATGATTCAGCAGTCCTGGAAACTAAATGAATTTTTTTAACCAATGGTGTATCTGTTTCTGCTTCTATTTCACTTGTTGTCTTCCTTAATGATGCTTTATTCAAGCTTTTATCAGTACGCATGGAATTGAAATGGTTTACTTGATTGTTATCTTTATTTGTTAATTGTGAATCTGCAATTTTTGTTATTATTTTTATATTTTGCTGGACTGTTCATGCAATATGTTATATGAATTAGCTACATCCGATGTAATGCGTTTTTCAAATATTTCTAAATTTTTTTTTTGTTAATGTCTGTAAACTTTGTTCTCATGTCTGTATTTGTTGACTCTGATCTTGTACAATTTTTCTTAATACAGAATTGACATTTCGTTGATCTGGATTAATTACTTGAATGTGATAAGTGTCATTTATTTTTAAACTAGTGGCTTCTAATGTGTTTAATTTATATGTATCTGTTTTATGACTTTTACATATCTCATTGTTTAAATGCACATATAATTTTTTTTCTATACTGACGAGTTTGACAAGGGGTGAGTGGCTGATTGGGTACCAATATAAGTTGATGCTAAACGTATGACTAATAACCCTATACAAAATCGATAAGCTAAAAATAACTACTTCAATAACCAATGTGTTTTGCAACTTGTTGACTTAGGGACATTTCTATCGAGACAATATAATACAATGGTGTTTTATGGACATTTCTATTGAGACAGTATAATACAATGGTGTTTTATGGACATTTCTATTGAGACAATATAATACAATGGTGTTTTATGGACATTTCTATTGAGACAGTATAATACAATGGTGTTTTATGGACATTTCTATTGAGACAGTATAATACAATGGTGTTTTATGGACATTTCTATTGAGGCAATATAATACAATGGTGTTTTATGGACATTTCTATTGAGACAATATAATACAATGGTGTTTTATTGGATTTTACATTGAGACAAAAAATGCAATGGTGTTTTATGGACATTTATATTTAGACAATATAATACAATGGTGTTTTTTTGGATTTTATATTGAGACAATAAAATGCAATGGTGTTTTATGGACATTTATATTTAGACAATATAATTAAATGGCGTGTGATGACCTTTACATTCAGACAGTCTAATTTTATGGTGTATTATGGACGTTTTTGGTAAAGAGATAATGTAATGCAATTGTGTTTTTTGAGATTTATATAGAGACAATTTAATTCAACTGTACTATATGAACTGGTGTATGGAAACTCTAAAGAACGAAATGTTCTGATAGACAGAATTTGAATAAATAAATTATAGCTAGACGGATGTTAAAAAGACAGTCAGATAGATAGTTGTGTAAATATTAAATATGAAGATATGCAAATATCTAGATATATATGTAGATATGTAGATATATAGATATGTAGGTATATAGAAATGTAGATATATAGATATGTAGATTTATAGATATGTAGATATATAGAAATGCGGATATATAGATACATATATATATATATATATATATATATATATAGAGAGAGAGAGAGAGAGAGAGAGAGAGAGAGAGATAGATATGTAGATATATGGAAATGCAAATATGTAGATATATAGATATGTAGATATATAGATATGTATATATATAGAAATTGAGATATTTAGATATATAGATAGGTGTATGTATATATATAGATATGCAGATATTTAGATATATAGATATGCAGATATGTAGATCAGAGATGAGCGGACAGCGGACGCCTCCGCTTGCGGACACAGATCCGCATACTTTTCCGAATCCGCGGACTGACAGATGACGCTTCGTATGGTTAAGTTGCGGACTCGCGGACTGACGCGGATCTTCTTTAGCGTTACCATAAAAACATTCAAATCATTCAAACAGCTAAATTTCAGCAATGCGGACGCGCAGACTGGCTGCAAACTAATGTTGTAAGATTCTGAAGACGCGGACGCGGATCATTGATAGAAATCCATGGACGGACGCGGACGCTAAATTTTAAGATCCGCACACCTCTGATGTAGATATGTAGATATATAGATATATAGATATGCAGATATGTAGATATATAGATATTTAGATATATAGATATATGCATATATGCAAATATATAGATATATAGTCTACCTAGTTGTTTGTAGGTGTCATCTATGACATATGGAATCTTGTAAGGCCAAGGTGTAGTATTAATCTTCACAGCTCGCTTTGACCTTGAATTTGCGTTCTCTACCATAGAGATATCAAACGGGCTTCCGGGACTGAAAATACAGTTAAAAGGGTCCGTTAAAATGCTATTGTATTTGAACTTATGTTGAGCTTTCAGTCCTGCTCTTATGTTGATCTTTCAGTCTTGCTCTTATGCTCAGCTTTCAGTTTTGCTCTTATGCTCAGCGTTCAGTCTTGCTCTTATGTTGAGCTTTCAGTCTTGCTCTTATTTTGAGCTTTGAGTCTTGCTCTTATACATAACACTATCTTATTTACTGAACTATAAGTTTTTAAATTTAATGTTTAGATCTATTTTATTTAGTGAGCTATGATCTTTTGCTATAATGCAAGGAGCTAAATGATTTAGCGAAATATTGTCTTGGCTCTGATTTCAAGATCTATTTAGTTCAGTGTGTTAGAAACTTTGATTTAATGCCGTCTTCTAAAAATGTACACACTTCATAACCAACGATGTCATATATTTGTTTATCACGAACCACTATGACAACTGGTTACACTTCACAATCAGCTATGACATATATTTGTTTATCACGAACCACTATGAAAACTGGTTACACTTCACAACCAACGATATCATATATTTGTTTATCACGAACCACTATGACAACTGGTTTTATTTTTCTGAACATTGGAACAGTAATTCTTAAAGTTTCGATCACAGGCGAATAATAGGTGTGTCACGACAAAATTACAATTTAAGACTCGAGAATGTTTTAAATGCATTATCTCATCTCTACTTCTATATGATACACGGCAGAAATTCTTACAATGGCTGCAATAAATTTATAGTAAAACATTTTACCTATCTGTGGGACGGATGGCCCAGTGGTCTAGAAACTAGACGATCAACCTAAGAGTCCTTGGTTTGATCCTCGGTGATAACCATGGAATTTTGTTATAGGTGTAATTTTACCCAAAGTCGTCCCAAAATCCACCCAGTTTTAAATGGGTACCCACTGGGGATGTAAATGCAGCTGGGCGTTGTGCTAACCACACAATCACTTCATATGCCGATGATATAGAAACATATTAATTCTACATTTCATCTATTCATTTCAATGACCCGTTAGTTCTAAGAAAACTTTACTTTTTACTATTCCTATCGGAGTATAAACGTTTTGGAAGTTTATGGTAAACATGAAAAATGGGCAAAAAAGAAAGATTAATTTTAAGTAAATATTCTCACAGTAACAATGATTCCATGACAAGTTTTTTTTGGGACAACCTATTATAAAAATATTTAAGGAAAATCAATGTTACAAATGTATGATGTAAATGTAGGACACATTACCTGCTTAGCACAGTTTCGACCAGTTCTCCATTGTCAATGGTCGGGTCTTCTGGGACAGAAGGCTGTAGAAATAAAAAAAAAATTCTGCGTTGAGTGAAATTCTGTTATTTATCGATTTTGTGAACTTTCCGCATTATTTTCAAATTAACGCATCTAGGTGTTGCGTTAAAAACTTGAATCGCAAATTTTTTTGACGCGTTAATCACAAATTAACGCATTTTATACAGCAGCCCTAAAAAAAGTTGTTAAATTTTTAAACTTTTTTCTTCATTTTTTAACACAAGTACAAATTTTTAAAAGCATTGCGAGTTTGTTGAATGAAGAATAATAATATCTTTAAGAAATAATTTGCTAACTAATGCACTTTATCCGTAATGCAATGTAATTTTTCCTCTATTTTAATCAACTCCCCCTCTGCCACCACAGGTCATATTATTCACACTTCACAGCCGTAAATTTAAATTTAAAACAATGAGTTTTGGGCGGACTCAGCTAGTGTTGCTCACTAAATTTTTATTATTTTTTTTTTGTATAAAAATCGTAAAAAAAATTAAATTTAGTCTAAAAAGTAATTTTGAGATGATTTATTAAAAAAGGAAATTGCGGACGTCAAAATTTTTTTTTTTTAATATCGATGATAAAATTAGTTCCCTATACTCAGAAATGAATACATTATCAAGATAAAAAAAAACAACGAAACAATCTGGTATTATTGTCCCAACTATGATAATTAACATTAAATCAGTTTTAAAAAATGCTGCAGTAATTAAAATATCATTTTTTAGAATACACAAAAAATGTTATTCTCAGAAATAAACATATAATACAAATTTTGCATATTGAGATTCTCGATTGGTATATTAGTATTATAAGTTTTATTTTATTGCGGTCCACCTATAATTTGTCCGAAAACACACATTTAGAGCCACTGCTAAAAAAGGTGGTCAGCTTTGTGTCATAATCATTTTGGCCGAATGTTATAAAAAAATATTGCAGTATGTTCTAAGATACCTTAAAGATCTATATAAATAATAGCGGTCTCGCGTCTGAGTTATATCGAAAGTAGAAATCAAGAATTCAAAATGGCGTCTTGCCTCGATTCGTATTTTTTTTTAATCTACAGTTTTGAATTGTTTTCGCGGTTTTTTAAACATGAAACCTAAAATTAAAAGTGTGAAATAATTTCATTTAAATATTTGTTTGCTTGTTGATTTTTTTTTATTTCTACAACATAATGCATCTGTAAATTTTAATAAAATTATGAAAAAATTGGATATGTCCGAAACCAAAAAAAAAAACAAGTCTACTGATCAAACCTATGGGAAAATAACTCTAAGAAAGTATTTTTTGCAGGGTACAGCTAGTTTCTGAGTAACACCGAATAGTTTACTGGGGTCATGTTCTAACTGATTATTCTCAAAGTCAGGTAGCTGTTTCTATAAATAGATTTAGTTTTCACTTGGAAAATGAAACAAAACAATGTACACTGATTGATATGTAAAAATATTCTGAATTTTTAAAAATATTTTTAGTTTAATTAGTAGCTAAAAAATAAACTTTTAGATAATTTTTTCCTTTGAAAAAATGTGCCTTTATCAAAAAAAGTTAGTTACATTATTAGTTAGTCTCATTTTTAGTTAGTATTTTTTCAGTTAACTTTGGTCCAGCAATGTTCATACAATTCGACGAGATCAAGGTATTGAAAAATGTATTCAAAATCTAGTACATTTTTTGCATAAAATTACTCATTTTGAAACCTAGGGCTAAAACTAAAGGAGTTATTCAATGTTGGCCAACCAGGCCACACGACAGGAACCAACAACTGTCAAAGAGCGCATACCAGTATACAAAAAAAAAACGCATCAAATCTCATGGAATCACGTAGCTTACTCGAATGATAATTTCGCTGAAGGCTTTAAAATATTTCAGAATGTATTTGCCTTGCACCCTCCCCCCAGATCTCATCCAACCCATTCTAAAGACAGCTCTGGCTGCAATGTCATGGGATTGCATCATGATGCCCACATTAGTTCCGTAGGGGTTAATGACAATGCTAGTCAAACACGCATCAGTTTGGCCGAGTCACTTTTCGGCTATGTTCCTTGAGCTTAATGTATACAAGATGGCCGAGAGTCAATGTCCTTTCCCATTGCTAAAATGGTCCATATTCAGTGTTATTACAATATAAATCTCAAAAGAAAAGGCTCCGAAAAATAATATTACCAAGTCCTTACCCCTACCACTCATCTCCCGAGATAAAATTCTATGGAAACTTCTCCCTATGTCACCCAAATACCTAAAAACTGCTCTTTATGTAATGACAGTCATTGTTTAAACTATAAAAAGAGTCAGCACGTACTTAGATTTGACCAATCATGTGTCGTCATGTTACTCCTTTAAAAAATGTTTATTAGTCAACCAATTAGGAGGACGAGTTTGACACACAACAATCGACAGGGTGTGAGTGGCAGAGGGGGCACCAATAACCTCATACAGGGGGTGTGGGGGTAGAGGGGGCACCAACATAAGATGGTGCTAAACGTATGGAAGGTACTAATAACCTCATCCAAATTCAATAAATTTCAAATATGTTTTTTCCATAGCCAATGTGTTTGCAACTTGTTGACGTAAATTATTTTTGTGAAGTCGTTGAAGATCGATCGATAGACAACATTTAAGTCAGAGATTCATTCAACGTTGCGAGCTGATCCTATTGTTGAGGGGCAGAATGTTTGTACAATGAAATAACCCCCGAGTATTTTGTCAGGTAAATGAACAGGCGACCCAATTCTAATGTTCAATTTAACTCGGTGGCGCAATAACATGCCCCCAGATATTCGGTTAAATATTTAATTGGACGACGAGATTATATTGTTGAGTTTAACTAACGATTTAATAACAAGACCAGAGGTGGATAAACTACAAATACAGGTCTATAGATCTCTATCACAACATTCTCACCATGCACAACAAACACAGGTCTGTAGATCTCTATCTCAGCCTTCTCACCATGCACAACAAACACAGGTCTATAGATCTCTATCACAGCCTTCTTACCATGCACAACAAATACAGGTCTGTAGATCTCTATCTCAGCCTTCTCACCATGCACAACTAACACAGGTCTATAGATCTCTATCACAACCTTCTCACCATGCACAACTAACACAGGTCTATAGATCTCTATCACAACCTTCTCACCATGCATAACACAAAAACAGTTCTATAGATCTCTATCACAACCTTCTCACCATGCACAACAAACCCAGGTCTATAGATCTCTATCTCAGCCTTCTCACCATGCACAACTAACACAGGTCTATAGATCTCTATCACAACCTTCTCACCATGCACAACAAACACAGGTCTGTAGATCTCTATCACAACCTTCTCACCATGCACAACAAACACAGGTCTGTAGATCTCTATCACAACCTTCTCACCATGCACAACAAACACAGGTCTATAGATCTCTATCACAACCTTCTCACCATGCACAACAAACAAAGGTCTGTAGATCTCTATCACAGCCTTCTCACCATGCACAACAAACCAGGGCCGTTTTATCCTATAGTGACAGTAGGCGCTATGCCAAGGCCCACAATCATCAAGGGGCCCACTGCCTTAAAGGGTCTTAAGAAATACAATTCTAAAATTATTTTTTGATTCGTATGCACTTATAATACCATCTACCACATTCTTTAGTTTTCATTTGTTATTAATGTAATGGAAGATAAAGCTAGACAGCAAAATGAAACATTTTATTTGTTACCGTTGTATTTATCATATGTTTTAATACAATTTTGACCTCATTATTTAGATTTGTTTTTACTGATAAAATGTGTAAAATACGTTAAATAGTGAAAATTTATATTAAGTCTTGCCTAAATTAATTCAATTATATTAATATTGCAAAAATTATAGAAAGTGTAATGCTTTCAAAACTGAAAAAAAAACATGTTTAGAAAAAAGATTTTATAAAAATTAGTTAAACAAACAAAAACTAATAATTCATTATATCATAGAAATATTTGTATAAATAAGCATTGTTAAAATTTAACGTATGAGTGATTACAATATACTAAACTAAATATCTCTATACATTAGTTGATCAGTAGCAACAGTTAAAAAATAATCTATATATGTAAATAGGCACCCAGGCTTATATTTTTGGTCAGAATATTATTTAAATTCAATCATGTATTGCTATTTAACTTTGTAATGTCTTTTTTATAAAAATTTTATTTAGTATTTTTTTTTAATTCGTGATAATGTGTTATAAAAATCTTGAAATAAACTAATTTATAAAAATTAAGAATTAAAAAAAAGCTAATTAAATAAAATAAAAACTTAAGCCATATATAATAAAGTAACAATAAAATAATACATATATTTTAATTATATTTACATTACGTGTTGGCGTTGGCACTGAATCACTCCAGTAGATAGACGAGAATAATAAACCTGAACACACTTTTGAACATCATCTTTGAAACAAAGAAATGTAATACATGGTGTGCACTCTTGATTAGCGACAAAAGGATAAAACAAGCAATTAAGCCTGTTCAATTCTGGACACAGGACGTGTTAGCGCATTTTCATGTTATGTATCAGTACGTTTGTTAGCTTTCAGTAAATATTTGTAAATTTTGGAAATGTTTATAAATAATTCAATTGTGTAATGCATGTATCTGTAAAAAAAATAATTATAAAGACGTTTCTTTATATTTGAAAAAAATATATTGTCTCTTAAATCTAACTACAAGTGGTTTGTGGTTACTGAAATAGGACTCATAATTGAAAACATTCAAAATTATAGTCATTTAATCGTCTGAAAACTCCGTCAATTGTTGCATAGCTCTGATACTTTCAATTAAACTCAGAACACAAACTTACTATTTCATTTGATGAGTTTCTTAATAAATCTTGGTGAAACTACGTGCTGCAGTATTTCGCACCAAATGAACGGGTTATTGAACGTACAAGGTGTATATATAATATATAAGCCCCTTAGGAGCCCTGAAGCCCGGCCCTCAGAGATCCTATCGCAAAATGTACTTTTGATGTACACATGGCAAGCCAAGACCTACAAAATGATATATACATCATGAGTCTAGGACTTATAGTTGCTGAGATATAGCGCTCCTTTATTAATATAGCTTATATAGTAAAAAACGGTACTAAGGCCCCTCTTACGGCCCTGAGAGGTCAGATCGCGAAATGGAAAAAAAGTCATTTCTTGGCTGGCCAAGACCTACAAAATGATATATACATCATAGGTCTAGGACTTATGGTTATTGAGATCTAGGGTGATGACGGACGGACAGACAGACAGACAAAACGGGGACAATGGAGCATATTTTTTCGAAAATGCTCTAAAAATTATATTCATCTATCTATCTATCTATCTATCTATCTTCTATCTATCCATCTATCCATCTATCTATCTATCTATCTATCTATCTATCTATCTATCTATCTATCTATCTATCTATCTATCTATCCATCTATCTATCTATCTTCTATCTATCTATCTATCTCTCTATTTATCAATCTATCTATATATCTATCTATCTCTCTCTCTCTCTATATATATATATATATATATATATATATGTATATATATATATATATATATTGTGATATATAGACCTAAATATGCCAGGTTTATAGAGAAAACATTCAGCATTTTTTAATCTTGGCTTTAATTTTTCATTTCTGCACCAGTTATTAGTATTTTTATCAAAATAAAATGCACAAACGTTGAAGGACAGTGCTCTGGTCCGAATAACCCGGCATACAATTTGCGCACTAGACCACTATTTGTGCACTAGACCACAATTTGAACACTAGACCACAATAATATAATGTGAAGCCAATGAATCCTTTGTTTTTGTGAATTTGGGTTAAAAAAAACAACAACAAAAAACATATATGGCGTACTTCCTGTCATTGGTTGATGAAGTGGTTGTATTTTTTATTTCATGTGTGTGTATGACTATGTCTGTGTTGGTGTTGACAGGTGACGTAAATGTCCTGTTATATTAAAATAATTTATATATAGCTCACGATGAAAATTAAAGAAGGTAAAGACAGTTTTTCATTGATTAAAAGATAACAGACTAGTTCTTTATATAACACTTTGTTTAGGTTTTAATCAAAATTAATATTTCAAAAAAAAAGTAAAATGATTTTATTTTCAATGCTACATTAGATATTACTTCAATTTATGATGGGATTTCACGATGCATTGGATGAGTATATCTGTCACTTCAAAGTTTGGAGGTACCGACCATGCAAAATGAGCAGTTGGAAGCGTGATCAGAATGCTCTCGCCGTATTCATAGAATAGCAAATTTCACGGTTCAACTCGGTACCACACTAAAGTGTTTTTTATTTTTAGTTTTAACAACTGAAATGAGGTGGCTAGGATCTGTACTGATCCCTAATCTGTATTGGAAGTTTGCATTATGAGCTTTACACTATCCTGATCCCTAGCCTGTATTCAGAACTTTGTGTTACAAGCTACACACATTCTGATCGATATTACTGATGAATATTTCTTGGCTTGAATTCGTCGCAAATGTTGCAAAACAAATCAACAGAATGCTTACAGTCTCTTAATCCCATCTATACATCTAACTGAACAGTACACAATATATATGTATACTATATAACTAATTCAGATTGTATAGTAAACATTCAGATAACTGGACTATTCTACCTAACTCCAGACACGGCTTTAATGACCTAGAGATAAGAAGTTTCAAAACAGTCTATAATTTATTCAACCGATATCTAGACATATAATATACTAGTTAATTAATTCTATATATATGATCTCAAAATATCTGTGTCCTGTTTAACAATCTATTGAGCTTTAAATAATCAGAAAATATACTATTAAAACAAAGACATAACTAAAATAAAAATAGGCTTATAATTTGTTTTTAGATTCATACATTATATGTAATAAAAAGTTGCTACAAAAGTTATTATTTACTGTCACATACATCAAATGTAATAAATGCCTAATATAAATATCAAAAGTAATAAATGACTTTTACACCAATTTTACTTAACTCAAAAAAGTGTGCGACCAAGCTACTAGTGTTTCTTCTACAACTGTAAAAAAAATGTACCAAATATTTACCAGAGATTACATTAGTGTTAGCCAGACATAAACCTCAGTTAACCAACACAGTTAGTGCTGTTGTACTTAAATAGGACCTAACTAAACAACCTGTTTCGTATTACCTCTTATCTCTCAATCTATTTCTCACTGTCTTACTCTTCACCCCCTCCACTCTTGTCTTTTTATTCTCTCTCTCTTCATTCTCTGATTCTTCTCTCATTCTATCTTTGTTTCCTGTCTCTTTTCTCTATTTGTTTCTCAGTTTCTTAGCTATCATTCTCTTTGTCTCCTCCCTGTCTCCTCTCTCAATTTCTTTTTTTTTCCAACGCTATCCGTCTCTCTCTCTCTGTCTCATTCTGGCTACCCTCCCCGTACACTTCCCTTCTGAGAAGTATTAATGACAACGGTATTGTTCTTTGTTTAAGCTTTTCACCAGTACACGTCTGACATATTCGTGTGTTATTGTGAATATTAGTATAGTACTGAAAGAATACAACTTTTTTTGTGATGTGTAAAATCATGATAACTAATGTAAAATTTCGGCAACATATTGTACCATAATAAACATATTCGATGACAATAAGGTGACTAGTGTTCACATACTATGTTACTGATGCAAGAGAATTACTTATAAGATGCAGTGTGACCCACAGTATGAGAATTGATGAAGACATTACCCCCCTTAAGTAAATTGATATGGTGGTGCACAACAGTAAATCAGGTTTTGAAATATAAAATAAACATTTTGTTAATGAAACAAATAATTTGATAAAAAAATGTATAAAGACTGATGGCTTGATCCTTTCCACGCACTCGAACACGTTAGAACAGTGCTTCTCAAACATTTGACAATAATGTACGCCTTCTAAATTGTCTTAATGAAACAAATAAAGGGATAAAAATGTATAAAGACTGATGGCTTGATCGTTTCTACGTACTCGAACACTTTAGAGCAGTGCTTCCCAAACATTTGACAATAATGTACACCTTCTAAATTTTCTTAATAATGACTACCCTTTGTATATCGCTAATAAGGTTGTGGTTTCGACACATTTATTGTTTTTTACTTTGCCCGTGTACATTTACTCCATGTTCTAAGCCCGCTGCAGCGCGAACCCCCGCCCTACACTTCCAGGAGTAACCCTAGTGCTACGTGTGCCACACTTTGAGAATGCCAAATGTGTTCTTTTTTTTTTGTTTACATTTTGTTCCTTCCGAGTGTAGTCTGTAGATCCGGGCTGTTTTTTTGTTGAACTTTATATGCACACAACTGATCACTAAACCTCTCTCTCTTTACATATATATATATATATATATATATATATATATATATATATATATATATATATACATATATATATATATATATATATTAGAGTGCATCACCACAATAGAGGAAAAAATTAATTGTTTGTTTTTGAGCTGTCTATGTTTCTAATTTGTTCTGATATCATTAATAATAAATAACTTATGTAAAATATTTTTTTTAAATCGTAGTTGATTTAGAGGTCCTCCTCTGGCCCCCCCCCCCCCCCCCCCTTTCCAAGAAATCACAAAACATGACATGTAAAGAAAAAACGTTTATTCTAGCCTATATAAAAATTACATAAAAGTATTGAATTATTTATTACTGTTGCATTTAATTCAGTTTCTCTTTGTTGCACGTTTGTTAGGTTTACGAAAATTTTAGATGTTTTTGCGATCATTTCTACCACTTGAAGAATGTTTTGAAAATGTTTATCCGTTCGCTTTGCTGGAACAAAGTCGGATTCTAGTTTCACTCCTCTCTCGGTACAATCGTTAACAACGTTGATAGCAGCAACATTTTCTGCACTGGCAATGTAAGAAGCTGTTTGGCACCAATCATCAATATGCAGTTCGAGGAATCATGTGTCCAATTGAAGTTTGTATTAGTAAACAACGAGTCAACTCCACCCAGATCACACAACCGAGTTGAAGAATCAATTGATTGGAATCGTGGTTCTCCCCAACCATTGCAAAATCGATTCTGTGAAGTTTGAATGGCAACCACCGGTCGAAGCCTAAGTAGAGCATCTGGTAGAGCTTGCTTTTCCAACACAGGTACTTCATTGCTGAACAGAGCAAGTGGGATCATTTCAGCAGTCAGGTACCATAGATGCCTATTCAGGGCACGGATTGCTGACTTGGACATGTCTTTGTCGACATCGTTGTAATCCAAAAGTCGCTTGTAGAGCTGTAGATCATTCCATGGTGCATCCACACTCTTTTTGCATGTGAGCCACCACACGACATAAACATGTGTTATAAATGTAGCAAATGCACGAATCTTTGGCACTTGGTCACGTGTAGTAATAGTAACTGGAGGCTATAATTGAATTTGTTCCTCACGCAGTGCAATCTTGAGGCAATATATTAGGGCACCTGGTCTTTTAAAGCTAACCTCTTTATTTATAGCATTCACGTAAAAAAGGGACAGCTTATGGAATTCGTGGAAATCGTCTCGCAAGAATTCGGTTTGTTTACTAGAGTTGGCATGAGCAATTACCGCATCTCTCATTATCGTCAGTCGCTCTTGAGCCTTCAGATCATGATCAGCTAACGTAAACGAACTACGAATGTGAGCACAATCATGTGCCACCAATTCCCAATTACTTCGAGCTTTGTGAACAAAGTTCTATCCGGGGATTTGGAAACTTATATCTTCATGTCTGCAAACACATGCGAGTGGATAACTTCACAAATGTGATGGCGACAACCTGACCACAGAACAGCACGTTGCAGCTTATTTTTTATTGCAACGCAGGCCGCATTCTGATGACCAGTGCTTGACCTTATTGTGTCGATTGTCATATTAACGACACAATCATTACAA
Source organism: Bulinus truncatus (assembly GCA_021962125.1). NCBI lineage: Eukaryota > Metazoa > Mollusca > Gastropoda > Planorbidae > Bulinus > Bulinus truncatus. The sequence goes on from JAGDYQ010000020.1 coordinate 2,334,607, forward strand.
TGCCACTCCTGCCATTAGCTTCATGGTTAATTCTGCAATTATTTCACCAACGGGTTTCTTTGTTGCCTTGGCATTTTTTGGCACTCCTAGAAGTTTCAATTGCTTCGCATCACTATCAACAACTGATATGAGTTCTTCAGTGACACGATGATTTTTTAGAGAAGTTGTCAGTTTGCCATTCTAGTGGAGCGTGCAGAGTTTGGGTTGTTCCCAGGAGGCGTGGATCTTTGTAGATATCTCACTTACAACTTTGCGACATGAACGATCTGCAGTGGCATAGGAAGAAGCCACCATTGATACATCACCCCCAGACATGCTAATAAGACCCTGTGTGAAAGTTGCCTGCTGTGTTGGTGTAATCTTAAATCTTGTCGCTAGTGACACAAGATTTGGTCGGCTTAAAACATCTTGAGGTACAAAAACCAAAGTTCCTGTTGGCTTTCTTCGCTTTTGCTATGGCATTATATCATCCAAACAGTTATCAACAAACTCCATATTATCTTCAGATTTAAAAGTAGAATCATCGGGTTCGTCACTGCTACACTTGTTGGAAGGCACTGATATCGTTGAACATGCTACATTTTCTTATCTTGCGCGTTTCTGACGTTCCAATGCTTCGGCATCTCGTGAAAGGCGTCGATCGACTTTTTTTCCAAGTGTTTTGTCGAATGATCAAAAGCTGGAAGACCTGTCTCCTTTCATTGACCTCAAGAATGCTAGATCTTCAACATTCTTGATAATAGTCTGGACATTTAATGGCCACAGATGAAAAGTTGTTGCCAACATAGATTTCATTTGTTCCAGTTTACATTTGGTGGCTGGTGTGTCTCGGCGACGTTTATCAATTGAACGAAGTTTATTGTTTTCATCAAGAAGCTGAACAATCTTCTCACATGCTCTCCTCTGTCACCATTGGGATGTTTGCTTTTTTGTAGAAAGCAATAACTTGATTCAGCACAATTTTGGCAGTTGTAAATCGAGAAGGTGCACCAAGAGAACCTGGACGCTCACTGTGTGCTGCTACGTTGAGGAGATACATTATGCACCTCATAGCTTCTAAGCAAGTTGGTAGTCGAATTCCAGTAATTGTAGAGTCATCAACATAGATTGCAGGGCAAATGCCCAACAATTCGGTTTGCCGACAAACTTGTGGTTTCTTTGTTCGTGAGGCAGGAGACGCAGTATTAACTGGATATAACACTGTTGAAGTGGTGTCAGGGTCAGTCAGCATTTCCTTAGAAGGTGTAAAAAACGTATTGTTGTGTTCCTTATCACCCAAACAGCACCTTAAAAACATGCACTTTAAGTGTATTAATTCAAAATATTCTATTGGAGTTCCAATATAATAATTTATAGTTAGATTTAATCTTAACGTCTAATGAGTTATATTATTCTGTTCAACACAGAAGTAAGAGAAATAACATGTTGGACAGGACACTGCGAAGCACAATATTATTTCCATGTTATGATTTTAAAGGTCGTGTGTATCAGAAATTAAAATTATAAAAATAAAGAAATTAAAATGTTTACCTTGGTCATCTATTTGCGGTAAGGACAAGTGTTGTTGTGGGTAATAAAATGTGAATTTTAAATTTAATTTCTAGCACAACTGTTCATCAAAATCAATCATGGTTGCCAAAAATGATAAAACAAAGGCTATAAAACAATTTATTTAGCGATTCACTTTTTGTATGTAAGTCTGTAAGACTTTATAAGTGAGGATGGTTTTATCTAGTTTTCGCTTAAATATGCAAACTTTGTTGAAGTCCGGGAACCTTTAAACATTGTCAAATATTTTTTTTTAATTTTTTACACAATGCTTTTTTTGATCAATGGAACAAATTTAAATAGCATACAGATCAAATATTAAACTTTTTTTTTGGTGATGCACTCTAATATATATATATATATATATATATATATATATATATATATATATATATATATATATATATATATATATATATTAGGGTGGGTAAAAAAAATTTTTGCAGTTGGGAATTTGAAACATATTCAAAAAGTTGTCTATGGTCCTACTGATTGTAAAAATGTAAAATTTGTAAAAATCAGATAATGTCTTCCACTCTCAACTTTTAATTCAATGGGGTACGGGGCGAAAAAAAATGCACTATGTCTAAAAAAAAATATTTTTTTTTTTTTACATTTTTAGATACTAAAACATGTCAATAATAACTATGAATTAAATGTATTGCAGAAAAAAAATTTTAGATCAATTAAAATGTATTTTCAGAATGTTACTCATTCAGAAACTTCAATAAAGGCACACTTATATATGTTTGCTGTATGTTGGTTGGATGTCACGGGTTGTGAGTAATTGGGCGAAAACATACCCACTTTACTCCTCTAGCCCTTGATTGCCACTGCTACCCCCTATATTAATATGTTCCATTTTTCCCCATTCCTACCCCTACCCCCGTAATTACGTCATACAGTAGGTCCTCAGCGAGTGCGGATGAAAGCCCTAGATTCCGACGAGTGTAACGCAGGGTCAGGAAACTGGCAGAAAGATGCCATTTCGTATCTTGGGGTTTCTCTGACCAATCGGCCATTGTTCGACTGCCGATAAAGGATAGATGTCTGATTCCACGGTCGGCTACTATTGTAGGGCGGGAAATTAGTGACCGACGATTGACGTACCTTCATCCCCCCCCCCGCTTAGGTGGGAAATTAGTGATCGCCGATAGGCGGGGTAAAGAGCGTGGATGGATGATTGGTCAGGGGGGGGGGGAGTCACGTTTGCAAGTCTGGAAGCGTAAGAGAAAGCGTGAAAAAAGGCATTCGGCTTGAGTTTCTCGGGGAGAACGGTTGAGAGACAAAGATAAAGAGAGAGAGAGAGAGAGAGAGAGAGAGAGAGAGAGAGAGAGAGAGAGAGAAACGCTCTATTCACTTTGTTCATTGTGTTGGATTATTTTACTCTACTTTAAAGCCACCAGACCCTGGTTAAGACTGGTGCCTGTAAAAAAAAGTATATATTTGTCATTACACGACACCAGCTGTTAGTACTTCTTTAAGATGTGTACGTTTGATCGCTTTGAAACGCTGGGGCGGAGATAAAAATATAAATACAAGTTCAATCAAGTCAGCGACTCATACACCTTAGACGACAATATAAGGATTCCTCATAGGGGTCATCAACATTGGATCATACATGTATGCTGTATGTTGTTTGGATCATACAAGTATGCTGTATGTTGTTTGGATCATACATGTTTGCTGTATGTTGTTTGGATCATACATGTATGATGTATGTTGTTTGGATTATACATGTTTGCTGTGGGTTGTTTGGATCATACATGTTTGCTGTAGGTTGTTTGAATCATACATTTATGATGTATGATGGTTTGATCATATTACGGCACACTTATATGCTGTATTTTGATTGGATCATATTACGACACACTTGTACATGTGTGCTGTATGCTGGTTGGATCATATTACGACACACGTATATGTAAAGATCCACGGATATAACTGCATTATTACATTGACAGCAAAGAACAACAAAGTTATCATTAATGTTTTGTAACGGTATACTTATATATGTTTGCTGTATGTTGGTTGGATCATATATGTATACTGTATGTTGGTTCGATAAAACATGTATGCAGTATGTTGGTTAGATCATACACGTATCTTGTATGCTGGTTGGATCATATTACGACACACTTATATGCTGTATGTTGTTGGTCGGCAACAAGCCTTTCTGCGGTGAAAGTGTAAAATTTGACTATATATATATATATATATATATATATATATATATATATATATTAGGGCTGATTAAACTGCATTAATTTGAAATTAACGCGTCAAAAAAATTGCGATGAACATTTTTAAGCAACACCTAAATGCGTTAATTTGACCAAAATACTGAAAATTCACCAAATCGATAAATAACAGAATTTCACTCAACAATTTTAAGTTAAGGTCTGTTCACTTATGAAGTAGATCTACCACCCCTACCCTGTCGCACACTCCCTCACCCCAAGATATGTAAAACTAAGAGCCCACTTGTAATATAAAATGACGATGTTTTTGTTATATAGCCCTTCCACAATAAACATTATGCTTCCCGGTCGATGTAAAAAGAGAAAAGTTTCATTCACTAGTTTACATTATATACTGTAGTGTATTGGTGGAGGTACAACAGTATATTGTTGAAGAATAAAAAATAACAAGTATAAAATGAACCCGTTTATAATTAGAAATTTTGTATCATCATTTTTTTATGCGCGTAATGTTGTATTGCATTTTGATAATACAGCATCTTGCCGGTCACGTCTGCTACAGTTGCACTAATAGTTTCATATACATGACACATGTAATCAGTATTTTTCAGAATTATTGTCACACTGAATTAAAATAAACATTTTATATATGGCTGTTGATTAATGCTATTAAAGTGCAATCGAAGCGTTAAAAAATATTGGATTATATTTTTAACACAACACTCGAATGCATTAAATTATACCAAAATGCTGTTATTTCAGAGGTGCAGAAAAAAAAAATCAGTAAAATAACCAGATCAGACAAAAAAATTAAAAAAAAACGAAAAAAATAAACCCGTACACAGTAACTGTCACGTCTACATAAAATTACATCAACGATATGACCTTGACACAATAGGATTGGCATTTCTTAATTTAAATGTATGACCTTGAATGATACAATTTGTGAACATCTGCGTGTATTTTTTTGGGATGGGAAGTGGGGGGGTATGTACGGTAGTGGAGGGTAGGGTAAACAAGACCTACGTGTGGGCGAAGTGTTACAAAATATCACAGGGAAAAGGAACAGGGTTTGACATACGTCATTAGATTGGAAACTACAGCACGAGAAAAACACGTGTTTGGCATTGTTGTTGATTAAAAAGAAAACAATTCGCATCGCTTGACGTGATTGATACATGTCAATAAACTGGTCTCAATAATTAATTCAACAGACATATATACTAATGCTTAATAAATCTGTTACAATTAATTATACCTCTTTCTTAATATAATCTGACTTGTTTATTATGCCAATTTTATGCTATGATATTAAGACATACTAGTTTGAATACAAACAAATGCATTATATTGTGTCGATTAAAATGTGCGTTAATGCAGTATGACTTTTGTTCATGTATGATTCGATTGCACAAATATAATCAATTAAAGCGAAACATAAAATTGTTTTACCATTTAATTTCAAATAGATAACAGAAAAATAAATTGCATTTTGAGAGCTTACTAAATGTTATAGTGTAAAATTTAACAGAAGAAGGAAAAAAAAACACTCATAACACGAAAATATGGAGCGAAAAAAACAAAAAAAAATATGAAAAGGAGGGATACAATGAAACAAACAAATATTATACGATATTAAGGACACACTGGAAAAAATTAAATAAAAGGAAAAATATTTCAAATTCTTGGGAGAAAAATGTTCAACTTAATTACACATTTAAAATAAAATCTATTTTTAAAATAAACATATTTACTTTGAGATTTAACATGGATTTATTTAAAAAAACAAGAAAAAAAAAAACAGTTGACAGTTAACATGAAGTGACGAAATCGTTGAGGTAAATTACAGAAGTCAGGCTAAACCGTTGACATGAAGTGAAGAAATCGTTCAGGTAAATTACAGAAGTCAGGCTAGACAGTTGACATGAAGTGAAGAAATCGTTCAGGTAAATTACAGAAGTCAAGGTAACATATATAATATATCGGGAACAGGTACACGGTGAGAACTATGAATATACCACAGTTGACCACTATCGCGACTTTCCTCGTGATGATCGCTTTGACTCTCAGAGGCAGAACCACGCACAGGCATCTTTCAAAGGCGGCGAAAGCTGTGATGTAGCCGCTCACGCGGGAGAAGTAAGAGTGAGGGTAGAACATGAGCACACCGGCAGACTCGCTGAAGGGCATGTCACCATAACCCCAAAAGACGTTGATCAGTACCTGAAACAGCAGACAGCCAATAGTAATGTCAACGTGACATTGACACTGTCCTTAAGACCTTGTTTTCTAAAGTTGAAAATGTTGATGATGTTACCGACAAGGCCGAGAAAGCTCAACAGACCAGCGCAAATGAAGAGGATAAAAGTCAAGAGGATTTTAAGTAGGGTATGATCTATAGACCCAATCTTGACATTTATGTCCCTGTGTGCAGTCATGTTGGACGACATTATTGCTTTATTTTCAGATAAATTTACATGAATGTAGTCAGAATAAACAGATCTGAAAGAAAGAATAAAAATAAAGATTAACCTTAATGTGTCGTATTGTTTATTAAAATAATCTGACTAGTTGCTTAGAAGACTATAACAACATACATTACTATAACAACATATATTACTATAACAACATATATTACTGTAACAACATATATTACTATAACAATATATATTACTGTAACAATATATATTACTATTACAACATATATAGCTATAACAACATATATTACTATAACACCATATATTACTGTAACAATATATATTACTATAACAACATATATTACTGTAACAACATATATTACTGTAACAATATATATTACTATAACAACATATATTACTGTAACAAACAAATATTACTATAACAACATATCAAATGTAACAACATATATTACTGTAACAACATATATTACTATAACAACATAGATTGCTATAACAACATTTATTACTTGCTACAATTTAATAAGATAAATATAAGTAGGTGAAATTTTTAGGCATAAAAAACTTTAGTTTTGATGATTGTCTGTTTAACCCAAACATGGGCGCCTACCGCCCTCGGGCCACAAATGGCCCACAACGATGTTTGATTTAGTCCGTTCTTGTTTCCCACGCGCTAGTTTCTATTAGCTCTTTATATCCAATATTAAATGTATATTATTTATTAAAAAAAAAAACTTCACCCCAGTAGCGTAGTTAGGGGGGCAAGGGGGCATCATACCCCGGGCGCTACTCACAAATTGGCGCCAAATGGTATATTTTACATATAATATATAGTTTTCGTATGGCGGCGGGGCAGCGCTAAAAAAGATTTTGTGCCCCGGGCGTGAGTTAAGCTGGCTACGCCATTGGATATATGATAATATTTTATCATCAAGTTTAATCAATTGAAACGTTGCCTGATCACAGTCTCTGGTTCGCCATGGAGCAAAAGATGCTGCAAAAAATCACGAATTATTAAAAGGGATTATCCACTTTCCACTTATTAAATATTTTACTCTTGTAGCGAATGCAATAAATCAGATGAACTACTTTGCATAATGATAAGTTATAAATAAGTAATAAATAATTTATTGAAGCACTGTTAAAAAAAAAAGCTAGCATAAAAGATGGTATTTTTTTTTTAATATACAAAGTTCAAAATCAACCTAACAATTCGACTCCTCAGCACGCAATAAAAATTATGCATTTGCATAAAAGAGTATGCATTTGCCTTAAAAATTATGTATATGCCTGAAAGATTATTTATTAGCCTTAAAGATTATGTACTTGCCTTAAAGATTATGTATTCGCCTTATAGACTATGTATATGCCTTAAATATTATGTATTTGCCTTAAAAAGTATGTATTTGTCCGAAGATTATGTATTTGCCTTAAAAATTATTTATTTACCTTAAAGAATGTGTATTTGCCTTAAAAATATGTATTTGACTTAAAGATTATGTATTTGCCTTAAAGATTATGTATTTGCCTTAAATATTATTTATTTGCCTTAAAGATTGTGTATTTGCCGTAAACATTATGTATTGCCATAAGCCTTTATGGCAGTCTCTAGGAGCAGAGAGAGACAGCAGTTCACACTTGACGAGCAACTATGGAACAAAGTCTCGGCCCTATTCTTTTCAGAGAGAGTTTAATCAAAACATTTTTGAAAAAAAAAAAAAATTGAAAAAGAAAGTGAAGACATTCTTAATTTTCTATCACCACATATCTGCACAGTTAACCCCTAATTGTTCATTTACAAATATATAAAAGGAACATGGGTTCGATTTTGAAATCGCTGTTAGGGAGGAGATCGAAATAGATTCGAAACCATTTTAAAATAAATAATCATGGTTAGGGCCTTTATTTAGATTCCTGGGTTTTTTTAATGACATCACATTTATCCATTACTAATCTGTTCACAGCTTTGATTTCTTTAACGAGCGAAAGAGAGAGAGAGAGAGCAAAAGAGTGAGAGAGTGAAAGTGAGAGAGAGAGAGAGTGAGAGAGAGAGAGAGAGAGAGAAATATATAATGAAGCCATGATAAAAGAGAAAGAGAGAAAACGAAATGGAACCAATCTATATGTTCTTGTAATATAAGTAAGACAATTTACGGTAAAATGTCTACCATAATGCACACTAAAAATTCCATTCAAAGTGTATTATTGTTTTTCAGAAGATAATATTTAACAATATAACAATACAGTTTAAAACATTCGGTTGTTTTTTTTTAAAGTAGGACATATGTGTATGATTATAATAATGACTTGAATTCATATAATCAGGGCGGGACTTAAAGACAGGCCGACTAAACCGTGGTCTAGAAGCCCGAGACATTATAAAATGTTGAGTTGTTTACAAAGATAAAAAAAAAATCAACTTAGCAATATATATTTTTTTTTATTTTTCAAAATGGGGGCCTCACATTTTTGCTGACCTAGGGCCCCTAAAGTTGTAAATCTGGCTCTGCTTATACCCACCATACTAAACTATTTTGGAAGAAGTATCGTGTGAAAAAAAACAGAAACAGGCCATCTGCAAATGAAACAGGCTACTGTCAACTTAAAGGTACCTGGGTCGATCACCGGTGAGGACCAAGGAAATTGTCCAGGTCTTGGCTCAAGTTCCCGATATATCTCCCGTGGTGCCTCTATGGCCATTGCACACTTTAAAGTGTATAGATACTCATTTATATGATTACATGTATGTCATTCTATATTTAGGCTACTGCAGATAAAGTGGCAAGACAAGATCCCCAACACTGGGGTGCTAGAGAGGGCCAACATGAGCAGCTTGTTTGCAGTTCTCAGCGGGAGACGCCTCAGATGGCTCGGTCATGTCAAAAGAATGGACGCAGGCCGCATCCCGAAAGACCTACTTTATGGCGAGTTAGTTACCGGCCAGAGGAAAACAGGGCGACCTAAAATGCGCTACAAAGACACTTGCAAAAAGGATATGAAAGAGTGCTCCATTAACCCCAACTCTTGGGAGAGCCAAGCAGCCGACCGCCACTCATGAAGGCTCGCTGTCGGGCAGGGTTCATTGCGCGCAGAGGCTGAGCGACAGGATAATGCTGCCCTGAAAAGAACAAGACGGAAGCGGAAAAAAGAACAGCTACAACAACAACTACAACAACCAACTATCTTCAAGTGTGACAAGTGCGGCAGGGATTGCCACTCCCGAGTCGGACTGCACAGCCATTCCCGGCGGTGTCTTGTAGACTCATCTTAGCTACACCATCGTCTCTCGAGACGGACGGATGCCGACGACGATTTAGGCTACAGTTGAAAAAGTTTATTTGAATCATGTTACTTCAGTGGCACGGAGGGACTGATATCCGTGCGGTAAAGCGCTCGGCTGTCGACCTGAAGGTACCTGGTTTGATCTAGGGTGAAGACCAAGGAAATTTTTCAGGTCTTGGCACAGATTCCCGATATATTTCCCGTGGTGCCTCAATGGCCATTGCACTATCGGCTATGGTGGGGATGAAAGAGGTGCACCATAAAAACCGTGGCATTAAAGGTTTATAGGATCTAAGATATTTCAATTTATCCTTGCACAACAGTTGTCTGCATTGAATCACGTGACCTTAATGTGATAACGCAGCTTGCAGCATGAACCTTACCGAATTACCAAAATATTTTCATTCTCGTTATCTGGTAAACAAATTGTGTTTTCTCTTTTTCATTAAATGATAGTATTCAAAGTTACACTCAGCTCCACAAAACCTAGAAATATGCCAACATCGAACGGGCTATTGGCGTTAATGTTTGTCTCCACTAAGCTATAATTGCATCCAAAGAGAAAATGGTAAATTATATTGTGAACATAGTGTTTCAGCATCAGAGAAATTATTATGAACATTTTGAAAAAAAAAATTGGGAATATCCGATTAACAATGTGAGAGTTTGCGTTTTTTTTTAAGATTTAATATACCGTAGGTTATAATTATTACTCTCAATGAGCGTCGTTATACCTGTAGAAGGTTTAATATCATAACAACCCCCCCTCCCCCAAGCGTGTTAAAATGTGGTATTACACAGACGTAGAGGTAATGATTAACTAGTCCATTCGTGGTACGGAAAAATGCTACAATTATTGTTTTGGACCTAGATAATTTATATTTACACCAAAATACAGTGAAAGGAAGATGTTATAATTAAGTTGTGAATGAGAGATGATAAATAGTGTTCATCGCTAAGATTTAAATTAAAATTACAATCCATCGTTGAGCATGTGACGTGGCCAGAATTTCTTTTTTAGTCGGTGAATTGAATACAAAATTATAAAAATAAATAAATAAAAACACGTATGTAATAAAAGGTGACCAGAATATCCTAGGGTTAACTATGGAACACTTTGGGGCTGAGATGGTAGCGTACAACTTTGGCAGGGGAGGCAAGAGTATTTACCACCCCTAAGACAGCAAAAGCAAGCAATTAAGCCTGTTCCATTCTGGACACAGGACGTGTTAGCGCATTTTCATGTTATGTATCAGTACGTTTGTTAGCTTTCAGTAAATATTTGTAAATTTTGGAAATGTTTATAAATTCAATAGTGTAATGCATATATCTGTAAAAAAAAATTATAAAGACGTTTCTTTATATTTGAAAAAAAATTATTGTCTCTTAAATCTAACTACAAGTGGTTTGTGATTACTGAAATAGGACTCATAATTGAAAACATTCAAAATTATAGTCATTTAATCGTCTGAAAACTCCGTCATTTGTTGCATAGCTCTGATACTTTCAATTAAACTCAGAACACAAACTTACTATTTCATTTGATGAGTTTCTTAATAAATCTTGGTGAAACTATGTGCTGCAGTATTTCGCATCAAATGAACGGGTTATTGAACGTACAAGGTGTATATATAATATATAAGCCCCTTAGGAGCCCTGAAGCCCGGCCCTCAGAGATCCTATCGCAAAATGAACTTTTGATGTACACATGGCAAGCCAAGACCTACAAAATGATATATACATCATGGGTCTAGGACTTATAGTTGCTGAGATATAGCACTCCTTTATTAATATAGCTTATATAGTAAAAAACGGTACTAAGGCCCCTTTTACGGCCCTTAGAGGTCAGATCGCGAAATGGAAAAAAGTCATTTCTTGGCTGGCCAAGACCTACAAAATGATATATACATCATGGGTCTAGGACTTATGGTTGTTGAGATCTAGGGTGATGACGGACGGACAGACAGACAAACGGGGACAATAGAGCATTTTTTTTCGAAAATGCTCTAAAAATACGATAATCTGAAGGGTGTGGAATAAAATCATTATGGTTAGTTGTATGCTTGGATAGTAATATAGACTGTCGCCTAGTTAATGATAAGTCGCCGGTGAAAACAGTGAAGTACTCGAAATAAGAATCACTTTCTCACTACCAGTATTCTCTAAACAGTTCAAGTCAAACTATGTTGACGCTATTTGACGATCATAAACTACAAATATTAAACAAAAACTGTCGCAAACTAAGTAACGTTGAAAGTCAGATAACTCTGAATATTAGCTCGGTAACACCGGTGAAATGTGAGTTTTGTGCTGACAAAATATTGACAGTTCATCATAAACCTAACGATGACTGCTGGATATGAAATTAAATAGTAACCTCGATTCACCTGCATAGGAAACTGGGTTCGATCACCGGCAAATTGAGAAATAATAACCTCTGAGACTCGGAGAGGAGATGGGCACCAGCAAGTCTATAAGTCCCACAGAAAGAACATGAGTCACCAAGTCTATAAGTCCCACAGAAAGAACATGAGTCACCAAGTCTATAAACCCTATAGAAAGAACATGAGTCACCAAGTCTATAAGCCCTATGGAAAGGATATGAGTCACCAAGTCTATAAGCACTATATAAAGGACATGAGTCACCAAGTCTAAAAACCCCACATAAAGGACATGAGTCACGAAGTCTATAAGCCCCACAGAAAGGACGTATAAATGCACAACAGATATATTGATGTCTTCATTCGTTGCCACAAAAGACCGTATCAGTCAATGTTAAAAATAATCTAATAAAATATAGCGATTTGGGTTCTGCGTTAAATCGAAAGTAAGGAATTAATACAACTGTATTGCAATTTAAAATACCATCATGAAAAAATTGGACTGCCCTAAACCAAAAATAACCTAACCTACCGATCAAGCCTTAGGGGATATAACTAGATGCAACGGTTTTTGCATGCTATAGCTAGTTATACATATTACGCAAAATCATTGGATTTGATTTAGTTTCTCCTAAGTTTTAAGAGGGTTTATAAAAAATAAACACCGTTTTTTTTATCTAAAACGTCGGGAAAAATGTACATAATAAATATAAGAAATTGAAGAAATTACACACTACAGTCGATTCCGCTTAATGGGGACACATCGGACCGAGGCTTTCTGTCCCAATTAAACGGCTATCCCAATTAAACATACAAATTTACTATTGGCTTCTTGGTTTGGTTTCTTTGAGATTTGTCCCAAATAAGCGGCTGTCCCAATTAAGCGGTGTCCCAATTAAGCGGAATCCGCTGTATATTGTAACTATTGAAGTGCATGAATGTTGTAGATGCTCAACTGATCATCTGTGAGTCCAGGTTTTGACCCTGAGTAAAAACCTGGAGAATTTTTTTACCGTGAAAGTTGGTTAGAATCCCACAATGCCTTTAAATGTGTACCTTTCATAAAATGTCCGATATTTATGAATCAGCCCTATCTTGTCAAGAGAGCTTGCAAGAAAGAGGCCACATAATCAGGCCTTCCAGTTTACACCCCTGAATCAACCATTCACGAAATAAAACAATTTCACCGTCAGTTAAATTCAGCAGGATGAATCTTTATTGATGTGCACCATGATCTACACTTGTCTCAGCAAGATTAATGTTTATAGATGTGCACCATTACCTAGACTTGTCTAATCAAGATGATTGTTAATAGATGTGCACCATTACATACACTTGTCTCAGCAATATGAATCTTTATAGATGTGCACTATTACATAGACTTGTCTCAGCAACATGAATGTATATATATATAGATTTGAACCAATATCTTGATTTGTATCAGCAAGATGAATGTTTATTTTAATGTGCACCATTACCTAAACCTGTTAGGGGACGAATGGACGTGTGGTAAAACACCGAATGTCACCATGATCTCCGGTGAGGACCAGTAGATAATTCAGGTCATTGCGAAAGGATCTCCTAAATAGAACCCATGACAGTCGTATTAGCGGTTTATAAGTTGTAAGAGAATTTATCACCTTATAGGGACCTCACACACAACTACAATTGTCTTAACAATATTAATATTTATAGTAGTACACCGTTCATTTATCTCAGCTCAATGAATATTTACATATGTGCACCGTTACCTACATTTATCTCAGCTCTATGAATATTTGTGTTTGTGCACCATTAACTACACTTATCTCAGCTCAATGAATATTTATATATGAGCACCATTTTCTACACATATTTCAGCAAGTTGAATCTTTATTTATATGTAAAGAAATTGTTGGTTAGACATTTTTAATTAAATGCACCATATTTATGGCAATTGGAAATAACACGACAACACATTAAGTGACACAAAACACTGTCACAAACTTTGAGATGAAATACTAAAATCATTATTCGATCACTTAGATACGATGCACAGGTGATATTTTATTCGCACGACTTCGCATACCAGGTGGATAACACGACTTCTGGCTCCAACAACTGGACGTTAACTACCTGTCCACACAGCCCATCTACACACATAGACACGCGGCGCATCACTCAGTCTTCAGTTACACGCTGATGCCCTCCCCTGCACATACATAGCCAGTAGCCTCTTATCTGCTTCAGTCACAATTCTGTTAATGTTGACAAGTTGTAATGAAGAGAATCTCGCTTTGGAAAATAATACATTTGTTGATAAACAGATTTACCAAGTATTTATTTAAAAAGAAAAGAAGAATTTAAGAAAACTTTAAATTAAAGATTGGCTAAGAACTATCTGACGTTGTTCTGGATTATTTAATTTAAAGCTCTAGTATTTTTGGGGGGAAGTTTTTGCGCCGACACCGAACCGACTCCGGACAAGTACAAATGCCGACACCGACACCGACTCCGGACAAAATACAAATGCCGACACCGACACCAACACCGGCTCCCCAGTCCTAGCCAGGCCAACGAATTTGTATATTGCTCGTGAATTGCTTGGCTTTGAAGCCTAACATTGCACGTAGTATTTGAAACCAAAACATTTTAATAAATATCAGAGAAGTGTGCATTACATAATGAATATAACTTGTTCACTGGACAGAGAAACTAGATTAACATGATGTACGAGACCGACCGATAGCTGTTGTTTACCCGCAACGTATGAAGTCCCGTCACCTTTGCATTCTCCAATCAGCCACCCCCCCCCCCCCCACACACACACACATACCAATATAAATTTTAATATAACCAACTTTATAAAGGAGGACTTTCTTTACATTCTACCAGTTCGTATAGTTCATGTAATGTTTTTAAACATTTTCTTTTCTAATATGATGTACACAAGTGCGTCTAGGTTTATTATTGTCATTGAACTATTGGCTTGTTGTCAAGGGGTTTATTCCAACGAAATAGATCAATACCATCCTTCAACAACTACGGTAAGTATGTTTAATTTTAATACATATTATCGTGTTTTTTATGCAATTATATTTGTTTTTTTTTGCATGAATTAACTTATGCTAATTTTTTTTAAATGTGGTTATGAAAAATAAATGAACAATCTCTTATTCGGGCGTCTTTTTGTGTTCAGGCATAAATTATCTGGCTGTTTCGTTTGATCTTACGTTACGTCGGTAAATAAAGTAAATCATGCAAATCAACAGCTTTGTGATCGACTCATTTTCTCGGTAAATCTCATTTTCTCGGTAAATCTTATTATCTCGGTGAATCTCATTATCTTGGCGAATTTCAATATCTTGGTGAATCTCAATATCATGTTGAATCTCATTGTCTCGGTGAATCTCATTATCTCGATAAAACTCATTATCTCAGTGAATCTCAATATCTTGACGAATCTCATTATCTCGGTGAATATCATTATATCGGTAAATCTCATTATCTTCAGTCACGTCTTCTTACCATATATAATTTGTAAATGCCCACAGACTTTTCTTCTGTTGAATTTACGACTTATCAGGCGAATGACTTAATTGAGTAGCGCCATGATGTTAAAAAAAAATACCGCGCAATACAGCAACACTGTTGATAAAAGAATCAATCTTGTCATTGGCTCATTAAATCAGGCTGCTGTTTCTCACGACAACAAGATACGCAGTATCGTAAGTTAGATAAATTCTCATAACAAGATACGCAGTAACGTATGTTAGATAGTTTTTCACAACAAGATACGCAGTACAGTAAGTTAGATTGTTTCTCAAAACATGATACGCAGAACCGTAAGTTAGATTGGTTCTCAAAACAAGATACGCAGTACCGTAAGTTAGATAGTTTCTCACCACAACAAGATACAAAGTGTCGTAAGTTAGACAGTTTCTCACAACAAGATACGCAGTACCGTAAGTTAGATAGTTTCTAACAACAAGATATGTAGTGCCGTGAGTTAGATAGTTTCTAACAACAAGATACTTAGTACCGTGAGTTAGATAGTTTATCAACACATCAAGATACACAGTACTGTAAGTTAGATAGTTTCCCACATAAAGATACTCAGTACCGTAAGTTAGTTAGTTTCTCACGACATCAAGATACGCAGTACCGTAAGTTGGATGATTTTTCAAGACAACAAGATACGCAGTACCGTAATTTAGATAGTTTCTCACAACAAGATACGCAGTACCGTATGTTAGATTGTTTCTCAAAACAAGATACGCAGTATTGTAAGTTAGATAGTTTCTCACAACAAGATATGCATTAACATAAGTTAGATAAATTCTCACAACAATAAGATACACAGTATCGTAAGTAAGACAGTTTCTCATAACAAGATACGCAGTACCGTGAGTTAGATACTTTATTACGACAACAAGATACGCAGTACCGTAAGTAAGATAGATTCTCACCACAACAAGAGATGTATTATCGTAAGTTAGATAGTTTCTCACCACAACAAGATATGCAGTGCCGTAAGTTAGATAGTTTCTCACGACAACATACGCAGTACCGTAAGTTAGATAGTTTTTCAAAACAAGATACGCCGTACCTTAAGTTAGCTAGTTTCTCATAACAAGATACGCAGTACCGTAAGTTAGATAATTTCTCACGACAACAAGATACGCAGTATCGTATATTAGACAGTTTTATACCACAACAAGATACGCAGTACCGTTAATTAGATAGTTTCTTATGACAAGATACGCAGTACCATAAGTTAGACAATATCTCACAACAAGATATGCAGTACCGTAAGTTAGACAGTTTTTCACAACAAGATATGCAGAGCATGCAGTACCGTAAGTTGGTTTCTCATGACAACAAGATACGCATTACCGTAAGTTTGATAGTTTCTCACGACAACAAGATACGCATTACTGTAAGTTAGATAGTTCCTAACGACAATAAGATATGCAGTACCGTAAGCTACATAGTTTCTTACGACAACAAGATATGCAGTACCGTAAGTTAGTTTCTCCAACTCAACAAGAGAATTATGCCGCCGTACACCTCTTGACAGCTTGGAACATATCTTTAAACACAATTGTATTACACTATTAGCTACTGGGTCAGCTCACTGCTGCGGGGTTAGCAGTAAGAATGTTTATTCTACTTTTACCTCCCATATTGAGTGTCGCGAACATTATTAATGTCGTTTCTTTAAAACACACCTAACACATAATTAAAGATCCAACTTTTTGCGTTTTTTTTTTAAATAGTCTTTCTTTTTTTCACTACTTCGTGTCTTGATACGCTGGGCTGTAGGGACAGTTTATACTTCGCCTCTACGTTGAGCTAAAGACACTTTTGTACTTTGACTGTACGCTAGTCTATATCAACTGTTTATACTTCGCCTCTACGATGGTCTATAGGCACAGTTTATACTTCGCCTCTAGTTTAATACGCCCAATGGTGTAAATGCTCGACTGTCCACCAGAAGGTCATGGGTTCGATCTTTAGTGAGAACCATGGGAATTTTTCAAGGTCTTATTGAAATTTGATTAACGTTCCACCAGGATTTTAATGGGTTCCTTTAGGGGTTAGGGACCTTTCTGAGGCGAACATAGGCCCACGAAGTAAATAAAATTTTAAATTTTGTAATTCAGCTTTAGCGCGGGGTACCTGTAGCCCCATAGACTCAAAAAGGCCCGGATTAGATATTCTATTATTATTTTAACACAAACGTATTAATGTGTAGGCTTAAACGTTTTTTATTTAAATCGTAAAATCCGAAGAAAAGCATCTTAAATTTTGTAGTTTATAGTCAAGTTATTTTTAAAATAACTTTTTTTTTAAGTACACCAAGTTATGCAGTTGTAATTAAATTGTATGTTTTAAATAAAGTTTTGAAGCATTTTAAAGGGAAATTTGGGATGTTTATGTTTCAAAATACCCGAAATATCGCTGATTTTTTAAAAATTATGGATTGTTTTTATGAATTTCTACAGATTTCAGAGCCAGTAGAACCCACAAATGTCAAAACAAATGTAGTTGAAAGAGTACTTAGCAGGTAAAACATTATTTACTAACAATACACATTATTTACTAACAGTACACATAGTTCCATGGGAATCTTGAAACAATTCTAATAATTGTATCGCATGCATGTCGAACTCTCAGAGCCCCGCGAGCTGCTTGGGTGACAATGTGTTGTTCTATGTCCATTGCGTTATTAAAATAAAAGGATTACATTAGTGGAATATTTTTAATTACCTGTGCTTTAAAATCTTCATAGACTTGACTTAATCCTCTGACTCCACTTGGCCTGCCTGCTCTTCTCTTTCTGCGGGTTCCACTCTAGCGCCTGCCTTGTGACATTGTCTGTGCTCTTGCGCAGAGTATGGCCTATCCAGCCTCTTTTTCTCTTTTGGATCTCTTGGTCAATGGGGGTCTGCTTTGTTCTTTCCCACAGGGTGGCATTGTAGATTTTATTCTGGCCATCTGATGCGTAAGATATTGCGGAGGAATCTGTTGGTGAACACCTGCAGTTTGGTGGTGGTTGTCTTTGTCAGTCTCCAGGCTTCTGAACCATACAGTCTTCACGTTGGTGTTGAAGATGCGGACATTTGTCCGCCCAGAAAGTGCGGTAGAGTTCCAGACGGGACGCAGGATATTGAACGTGTGCTGGCTTTGTAGATGCGGCTTCTGATGTCTTCGTCTGCTCCTCCATCCTTGCTCACCACACTGCCCAGGTAGACAAACTTGTCCACTTCACCGATGTTGGATCATTGCAGTTGGATTGGATCTTGTTGCTTGTTGTTTATCCGTATGGTTTCTGTCTTTTTGGTGTTGATGTTGAGCCCAATTTTGTTTGCTTCGTCTGCGAGCCTATTCAGTTTCTTTTGTGCATCTTGTTGCCGGTGTGACAGTAGACTGACGTCATCCGCGAAGTCGATGTCTTCAAGTTGCTTGGTGAGGGTCCATCTAATTCCTGTGTTTGCATTCTGGGTGGACTTCTTCATGATCCAGTCCACTTCCAGAAGGAAGATGGTCGGCGACAACAAGCAGCCCTGCCTCACTCCGGTCCTGACCTCAAAAGGCTCCGTCAGCTTGCCTTTGTGGATAACCTGGCATGTGGAACTGGCGTACATTTGTTGGATGATGGCGATGAACTTGGGTGGGATCCCGTAGTGTGCCATGAGGTTCCAGACAACCTCCTGGTCCACGCTGTCGAAGGCCTTCTCGAAGTCCACGAAGATTGAGTAGAGTGGAGACTGCCATTCAAGGGACTGCTCTATAATGATGCGCACAGTGGCGATGTGGTCGGTGCACGACTTGTCCTGCCGAAAGCCTGCCTGTTCGTTTCTTAGTCTTTTGTCTAAAGCCTCCTTCAGTCTCTCTAGCATGATGCGCATCAAGATCTTGCTGGGAACAGACAGGAGAATGATGCCTCGCCAGTTGTTGCAGCTGGATAGGTCATTTTTCTCTTGGGGAGCTTGTCGAGGTGCCCTTGTTTTCATTCAGCAGGTACCTGTTCTTGTGTCTAGACTTTTTGTAGCAGAGGGAGAAGCATGTTGGTTGTTGTGGGGACATCAGCTTTCAGGGCTTCTGGTGGTATGCCGTCTGGACCTGCGGCTTTGCCTGATTTGATATTCTTCACCGCCTTAGTGATCTCCACTTTAGTGGGGGGGGGGGGTTGTGTTGACGTCTAGAAGACTGTCTGCTGGTGGTATAGTAGAAGGCTGTTTTGGTGGGGGTCTGTTCAGATTTTCTGTGAAATGCTGGGCCCAACGTTCTCTCTCCTGACATTCAGTTGTGATAGTTTTCCCGTCTTTGTATTTCACGATGCACATTTCTGCGTGTTCTTGCCTGCCAGGGTCTTGGCAGTTTCGTAAAGCCTCTTCATATCTCTCTTGCCTGCTGCTGTCTCTGCCTCCTCCGTTAGGTCGTGGATCAATTTCCTCTTGTCTGCTCTGGCGCTCTTCTTCACATTCTTGTTTATTTCCGAGTACTTTGCCTTCAGGTCTCATTCCTCCAGTTGGTCATGACTGTGGTTAATCGTCTCTTTCAATGTTTTTCTCTCCTCCACGAGGTCCCAGGTGCTTGTGATCAGCCACTCCTTGAGCTTTTTTGTCTTCTTTCCCAAGACTTCTTTGCAAGTATCTGTCCGGGTCTTTTTAATCTCCTGCCAGTGTTCCTCTATCGTTTTCTCAGCCAAGTCAGCTAGTGCCTCAAAGCGGTTTTTCAGGCTGCATTGGTACTCTGTGGTTTTTATGGTGTCTTTCTGGCTCTGGACGTTGTACTTGAAGAAGGGTCTATGTGCTTTGTCCTTGTGAGCTCTCAGTTTCAGCTTCACGGTAGCCTGCGCTAGGTGGTGATCCAATGCAGCGTCTGCTCCTCGTTTCACCCTCACATCCAGAAGGCTTCTCCTCCACTTGCGGCCGATGGAGATGTGGTCTATATGGTTCTTAGTTTTCCCATCAGGGGATATCCAGGTCTTCTTGTGGATGTTTTTGTGAGGGAAGATGGTGCCTCCAATGACCAGGTAATTGAAAGCGTAGAAATCCGTGAACAGATCTCCGTTGTTATACTATCTCCGATGTCATGTTTGCCCATGATGAACTCTTTATTGGTGTTGTCGTTGCCTACTTTGGCGTTCAATATCTTGAGGTCTCTTCTGTGCACTTTGTCCATGGTAGTTTGTAAAGCACTGTAGAAGTCGTTTTTCTCTTGTTCATCTGCCGTGTTGGTGAGGGCGTAACACTGTATGATGGTGACGTTTCTTCCCTTTGATTTGAATCGTGCTGTCAGTATCCTTGCAGAGACAGGCTCCCACTCTATCAGTGCCTTGGATGCATCTGGTGTAGATGATGGTTTCTCCACTTGCCAGTTTGATTTGTCCATTTCCGATCCATCTGGTTTCACACAGTCCTATAATTTGGAGCCCATATCGCTGCTTTGTCACTTTCATACAGTGTTCGGATGTTCCAAGTTCCGATCTTGGTTTTGATCTTGGCTGTCAGAAGATAGGTCGGCGCAATGACTTCCCGAAGGCTTTCACCAGCTCGAGTCATAATCTGTTCTGGAGAGATATCTTCCTCCTCAGCTAAGTTGCTTTCTAATAGCGTTGTTTCGGTTTTTTACGGGAGGGGGTTGTTAGCCCCCAACCCCCAACCTGGAGGACCAGTGGACTTCTCTTCGTCTGGCCTCTACCCGTCGACCTGTCTGGCATGGGAGGCCCTACCAGGAGCACGAGGCTCCAGCCAGCTTAGCTCTCAGGGTTATCAAAGCACGCAAGCCACCCCCACACCGCGGCAAGGTGGCAGTCCTTGGAGAGATAAAATCTTCATAGGTTATCATTTAATTAGGTCCAACTAGTCTAACCTTAAATGATACTCAAAAAGCACAACATCGTAGGTATCTTTAACGCATGTTTTGATCTAATGGAGAAAACGAGTTCTCGCCTCGTTATTAGCAGCGGTGTGTGTGTGTGAAGTCCCTGCAAGGATAAGATGAAATATCTTAGATCCTATAAACCACTAATGGGACGGTTTTCATGGCGCCCTTCTCTCTTCCTCACCATAGCCGATAGTGAAATGGCCATGGAGGCACCACGGGAGACATAGCGGGAACTTAAGCAAGACCTGAAGATGTTCGTTTGTCCTCACAGAAGATCGAACCAGGTACCTTCAGGTTGACAGTCAAGCACTTTACCAAACGACCATCCGTAATTTATCAGCAGCGGTGTCATAAATGTCAGAGTGAGACCACTCAATGGAGACGTAATATATACTCTTCCCTCCTGTAGCTGGCATCGCTGCACCTACCATCGTTATTAGTTATCAGTTTAATGCCGCAGCTAATCCAAAGTTAAATCTGATTTTGAATAACTCATCAAGTTTTAGTGAAAGTAATAAAAGAATAGAAAAAAAAATGTACTGCTTTAATGGAAGTCGCATAAAAACTCATTCAATCCGATCTAAATTACTCCGGCCATTTTCAAATATGCTAAAACTGACCCCGTTTAATTTTCAGTCCCGGTAGCCCGTTTGGTGTATCTCTGGTCGAGAACGTCACGTCCAGGTTCAAACGAGCTGTGGGTATTGCTACCAAACCTTGGCCTCACAAGATTCCATATGTCATTGATGACACCTACAAAATACTAGGTAATCTATCCATAACTATATATTGAACATTATTGTGTGTATAACTAGAAACACTCAAAATAATTGTATTATATTGTCTCTGTATACAGGTCCTCGGATCACAATGATACTGAAACGTGCCATGAAGTACATCATGGACAGAGTTTGTATTGAGTTTGTTGATGTCACTGACACATATAAACGTAATGAATCGAACTGGCTTGTAAACAATGGATTTAAGACTAATTCATACATCAACATTACAAACACTGGCGGGTAATTCGATGTCATAGTTTAAAATAAAACTGAAAAAAAAACAACTGATATATAGATGGACAGACAAATGGATTCATAGCTTCTTAACTGACAAGACAAATAAGTGGATAGAAAGATAGACATATACACAGGTAGATAGTGTATCAATAAGGTAAAATCTATTGGTCGATGAACAGACTTACAGGCCTATAAACATAGCGATGGTTAGGTAATTAAAAAGAAAAATAGGTGTATAGATATATAGATGGATTATTTAACATAAAGAAAGATATTGGTCAATTCAACAGATGCAGCTCAAACCTGGGATACGGTACGACTGGAGGAGGTAGAATAACTAAGCCATGCAATGACATTGTGAGTACATGTTCCTTGTTTATTATCATATGTTCCTTGTTGTTTATGGTCATACACACACACACATATATATATATATATATATATAATATATATATAGTGTTTATGGACATGTTTACCTTGCTTATGGTTATGTTTACCTTGTTTATGGTCGTATGTTTATTATTTATATTCCTGTCTTAATTTCCTATTCCCATTAGTCAATTTCACTTTCTCATAAAATCATAGCACACATCTCAAAATGTTCTTTGCACATTTCACTATTTTTAAAGCACAATTCTTAACGTTCTCCCCACTTCGCCTTGAACTTATTAGATGATTGCACCTTGCCACGTGATCATTGCATATTGCAGTATTATTTTAAACTTTCAATGACCATGCAGTCATTTGTCATGTGACCCAATGTTGTGGTCCGAGAAATGAACAGTCTAATGCAGTGGTTCTAAAAGTGTGGGTCACGAACTACTGGCAGGTTGCGAGCTGATTTGAATGTGAGACCAAAAAAAAACAACACTTAATCGAGAACACGTAGAAATAATAATAGTGTACTCATTTCTTTCCATCAAATTTTCTTGACAATAAAAATAAAAAAATGGTTTCATTGTGTGTCGCGAATCAATAAAGTTTGAGAACCACATGTCTTATAGATTAAGATAGAACTAACGCTATAAAATAAAACATCTAGTAAAAAGTCCATTTCCTTCATTCCATCCTCAATGTAACTGTATGTCTCTGTTTACAGTGGATCAACCTCCACGAGCTGGGACATTCAATAGGAGCCAGGCACGTTCAAGAGAGCCCCACTAGAGATAATTATATATCAGTTTACGCTGACAACATACAGCCAAGTAAGAAATGTTGGCATTAATTTTATAATTACATATCAGTTTACACAAACATACAGCCAAGTAAGAAATGTTGGCCTTACTTAGATAGATAGATATCAGTTTACACAGACAACATACAGCCATGTAAGAAATGTTGGCTTTACTTAGATAATTATATAACAGTTAACAATGACAACATACAGCCAAGTAAGTAATGTTGGTATTCGATATTGTAGACATATGGCGCATGCGCTGAAAAAAAGCACAATCTGTGATCAAATGCAGCGCTCTTGTGAAAAAAAAATTAAAGCAAAATAGTTGGTTCATCTACACCCTAACGTTGGTCTAAGTTTATTAATTATAAAAGTAATAGTCCACGATTTCTCCTTATAAAACATTAAAACAGAAAGTAGAGATGCTTAGCATGAAAACTTATTATACGAAACATAAATTTGAGTTTTAATTCACTACACCGTTCACCAACTATTTTCATTAAATCTGCATAAAAAGACATTTTAGAATGTACATGTTCCAATGGTCATGAGGACGGATGGTCGTGTGGTTAAGCACTCGACTGTCGAACTAAGGGTCACTGGTCCGATCTTCAATGAGTACCAAAGGGTATTTCGGTTATGGCTCAAGTTCCCGCTATGTCTCCCATGTTGCCTACATGGCCATTGCACTATCGGTCATGATGGGGATGAAAAAAGGGCACTGTAAAACCCGGTCCATTAGGATTTCATCTCATCCTTGCAGGGACCTCACTCACATGCCCCAATCGGTCCTTTACTTTCTATTAGTATTGTCGACGGACTATCTGTTGTGAATGTGTCCATTACTTTTTGACTCTTTTTAAACATTTTTGGTCACATTGTTTACAGATAGATGTAGCAAGTCAGTAGAATTTTTGTAAAAATCAAAATTATGTGTTCATCGATTTATTAAATATAAGTGTGTGTTTAAGTAAGTATTTGATTTAGTGTCTAGCATGCGTGAATGAAGGTTTAAATGAGTATGTATACTTTGATTTTTTTTTATTATTTTAGCCCAATGTGTCACTTAGGAATCTATATATAGATTGATATATACGTTAATTTCTCTTTTACTATCTAAACGCAATCAGCAAACACACAAAATCAACAACGAAAAATGAATACTTAATTCCAAGACTGGAGTACTTTTAGCCTCGTCTCATATGTAATAATAACAACACATTTGAGATATTAACGAAATCATTAAGTAGTCTTAAGACGATATTTTTTAACCATCAGTTTTATTGGTTTATTTATGTACATCTTCTCTTTAAGGTCTCAGGTTCTCATACAACAGATACTCAGACTCAGTCATTAGTTCCTATGTGGATCCTCAATCTGTTCTTATGTACGGTTCAAAGGTCAGTTTCATAATTAAACTAATTAACTGGTGGCCTAGCGGTGTACAGTCCTCGACTGTCTAGGGTAGTCTAAGGTTCGATCCTCGTTGAGAACCAAGGGAATTTTTCCAGGTCCTTGTGAAAACATTTTATGTCCCCTAAGTCAACCCAGCTTCAAATTGGTACCTGACTTAAGTTAGGGGAGTATAGGCGGCTAGGCGTAGTGCTAACCACACAATCACTTCATAGTCCGAGCCTACAGAAACATGTTCCCTCATGGCACACTTGAACTAAAGGGACTTTACTATTTTTTTTTATTTTTAAATGCACACTGAATCTTTCATATTAAGTTAAAGTCAACTACCAACCTTGATATAATAACTATTGTTTGATTTGATTTCTTCCCATTTCTGAACGAAACACTAAATCTTTTTCGAAAAAAAATGCTCTATTGTCCCCGTTTTGTCTGTCTGTCTGTCTGTCTGTCATCACCCTAGATCTCAACAACCATAAGTCCTAGACCCATGATGTATATATCATTTTGTAGGTCTTGGCCTGCCATGTGTGCATCAAAAGTTCATTTCGCGATCTGACTTCTGAGGGCCGTAAAAGGGGGCTTAGTACCGTTTTTTACTATATAAGCTATATTAATAAAGGAGCGCCTATATCTCAGCAACTATAAGTCCTAGACCCATGATGTATATATCATTTTGTAGGTCTTGGCCTGCCATGTGTACATCAAAAGTTCATTTCGCGATAGGACCTCTGATGGCCGGGCTTCAGGGCTCCTAAGGGGCTTATATATTATATATACACCTTGTACGTTCAATAACCCGTTCATTTGGTGCGAAATACTGCAGCACGTAATTTCACCAAGATTTATTAAGAAACTCATCAGATGAAATAGTAAGCTTGTGTTCTGAGTTTAATTGAAAGTATCAGAGCTATGCAACAATTGACGGAGTTTTCGGACGATTAAATGACTATAATTTCGAATGTTTTCAATTATGAGTCCTATTTCAGTAACCACAAACCACTTGTAGTTAGATTTAAGAGACAATAATTTTTTTTTCAAATATAAAGAAACGTCTTTATAATTATTTTTTTTACAGATATATGCATTACACAATTGAATTTATAAACATTTCCAAAATTTACAAATATTTACTGAAAGCTAACAAACGTACTGATACATAACACGAAAATGCTCTAACACGTCCTGTGTCCAGAATGGAACAGGCTTAATTGCTTGTTTTATTTGTTGAGGGTTTTAAATAAAACAATAATTGACAATCAAAGAACTTTCTTCTCTTATGTACAAACCTGTGTTTTAAGTACTGAAATATGGTTTTTAAAGCGTTATCGTAATTATGTCTGCTAACAGTATTATTTCTGGAATCTTAAATCTTATTCTGCATAATGGAAGTGTTAGTTATACAACTTGCGTCATCTTTCTGGGATGAACGTTATAGTCCAACAACTTGCGTTCAGTTTCTAGTGAAAGTTTTTCAGCTTTGTGTCTACTGTTTGTTTAATCTTGGACTTTGTTCTACAGACGTGGTCTGTCAATGGTCTAGAGACATATGTCCCTATCATGGATGATTTCTTTAGCTCTATTAGCGAGACATCAATTGATGATGCACTGTATTTTGACTTAAATCAATTGTATAAGTGCAGAGGTAAGATGATACTTTCATTTGGTAGATTATTTAATTGAACTGTATGAAATTGTAGGAAATATAACACATTTAATCAGTTGTATAAGTGTAGAGGTAAGATGATACTTTCATAGGTAGATTGTTTGATTGAACTGTATGAGACTCTAGGAAATATAACACATTTAATCAGTTGTATAAGTGTAGAGGTAAGATGATACTTTAATTGGTAGATTGTTTGATTGAACTGTATGAAACTGTAGGAAATATAACACATTTAATCAGTTGTATAAGTGTAGAGGTAAGATGATACTTTCATTGGTAGATTGTTTGATTGAACTGTATGAAACTGTAGGAAATATAACACATCTAATCAGTTGTATAAGTATAGAGGTAAGATGATACTTTCATTGGTAGATTGTTTGATTGAATGTATGAAACTGTAGGAAATATAACACATTTAATCAGTTGTATAAGTGTAGAGGTACGATGACACTTTCATTGGTAGATTGTTTGATTGAACTGTATGAAACTGTAGGAAATATAACACATTTAATCATTTGTTGATAAAATGTAATTCAAATTATGTAGGATTGTAATCGGAAGCATGAACTGTTATGAAATACTAGATGTACCCTGCAAAACCTTTGCATAGAGTTATGTCCCATTAGGCTTGTTCGGTAGGCTAGGCTATTTTTTTTGGTTTCGGGCAGATCTTATTTTTTCATGATTGTATTTTAAACTGGAATACTGTTGTATTAATTCTTTAGTTTCCATTTAACGCAGAGCCCAAATCGCTTTTATTGTATGATTTGAGTGAGTTAATAAACGTATAGTAAATTTGATATTTGATCTAGATAGATTTTTAAAATCTAGAGTTAAGATGTATCTGTTTTCAGTTAGGTAAATAAATATTGTTCAATGCTCTAAGAAATTCACTATAGAACATGTGTAGGTTCAAAAGCAAAGCATTTAATAATTTATATACCATCAACAATTACAATGGCCACTTTTCTACACTGCCGGCTTCATCATCTTCACTATGCTGCTCTTACGTCACACAGTCACGGCTTTCAATAGTTATTTTATACGGGGTACATTGGTCTATGGAAATTTCCTATTCAATGCGCACCACCGAGGCAAGAAGAGAGTTATAAAAATATTGAACTTAAGGACAATTTATAATTACAATTTAGAATTTAAAAAAAAAATCACTAATCTCAAATAATGGCCTGATTTTAAACATTAAATTGTTGTTGTTTATTTATTTATTTTTTTTTTAAACCTTTCAGTTTTAACTTATTAACTTGTTCTATCAATTAACTTGTTCTATCTTTTAACTTTTTATTATGTTAACAAAGAAACCTACTGCAATGACTCAAGTGTGGACTGTTCCCCTGGGTACATGGCCCGAGTCAAGGGAGCCTGTCGTTGTGTCTGTCCCGAGGAGAGAGATGAAGGCAACAACTGTAAGACTCTGAGAAATGGACGTAAGTCTAATGTTAGGGAATTTAATTAGCTAAAAATCCGATTTTCCCAATTCTATATTTTACTAAATACAATCTTATTGAACAAGCTCTATAGAAAAAATGTTTTAATAAAAAATGGATTTCCAAGAATTTAAAAATAGAATAAGAAATGTTATTGTTGATAGATCAATAGGAGGTTACATAGAGCAGCTAATCACTAGGTCGGGAATTTTATTTTTCCAACAGCAAAGAACGGTCATATGAGCGATGGATAGGAACTGGATTCAACTGACTTAAATTTTACCTCTCTATAATTATTCTTGGACCGAAAATTTTAATCATCTATCTTAATAGCGTTATTGTTTAAGGCTCCTCAAATTACTCTGTCCTTGGACAGAAACGTTCCATTGGACCATGTCATAGTGTAGTTGTGCACACAGATGTGAGTGTATGTTTTGGATCCTGGCCAGCCAGGTCAGCCTGAGGTCACGGGGTCAAGACTCTAGTTATTTCTAGAGTCCAGATATGATATTTATAGATAGGTATGATTGTCTAGAAAGTGCGATAGAGAAGGACGTAGAACGTTCGAGTTATGATGCAAGCAAATTATATAAGAGGATGTTTGTGAGAGAGTTCAGTCAGTCAGCGAGTCAGTCAAAGAGTAAGTTCAGTTGAGTATCAAAGTCAATCAAGTTCAGTTCAAGTGTGTTCAGTAGAGTATATAGAGTTCAGTGATCCAGTATATAGTCAGTTGAATTTATTGGATAAGTTTTTTGATAACTGTTTATTCGTTTACTTAAGGAGATTATTTGAATTATTGTTAATTCATTTCATCTTGGATTTATTCTACTGTTTATATTTTATTGTGATGTTAATAAATCATAAAGAACCATGGATTGTGAATAGAGTTAGTTATTTCATGACGGATTGATGATGCACATGTAAGTGAACAATAATATAAATAAATCCGTTACATGGTGACAACGATATTTCATTCGTTACAGACCCCAAAATTACAATTGTAATATGGTTAATAAGTGTACCTTTGAATAAATTGTTCCAAATTACATTGCTTAGTTCCATGATGTGCATCTTTTACTTATGGGCATCTAGATAAACCTTACCTGGGTTACCCAGGTATCAAATGTAAAGTTGCAAATGTCCATCCAAAAGAAAAAAAAACAACGTATCAATGGCTCTGTTTTAGCTTCTATGTTATACGTTTATCATTTACTTAATAAAATAAAACATTAATATAAAAAGAGAGGCAAAAAGTAGGTATTAAAGATAGGCAAAATGTATGTATTAAGTATAGGCAAAATGTATGTATTAAGGATAGGAATATATTTTAAGGATAGGGAAAAAGTATGTTTTAAGGATAGGGAAAATGTATGTATTAAAGATAGGCAACATGTATGCATTAAAGATAGGCAAACTCGACGACTAAGAAAGGCCCCACTTTGAAAGTGGCCCTCTTAAGTAAAAAGTCTAAAATGTAATAGAGCCTTGACAGAAAGTTTTGCCAAACACCCCTAGACCTCTCTTCATTGGGAACCCCAAATAACCGAACAACGGATTTGAATAGAAAAAAGTGTATTTATTTCACGTGTACTATTTCAGCATTGGCCTACGCCCAGTGGCCAAACACACCGATGGTTCTATTGGCCGGAGGTCCACAACACAAATGTCCAGAAGGTTTCACTAAAGGGTGGTTCTCGTTCACTGGCAGGTACCCAATGACTCAAGACCCAAAGCCCCCAGTAGTGTTCCCATTCAGTGGAAACACGAACTACATCCCAGTTTGTACAAAAGACACACCCACTGGCTCCGACATTGATTGGGAAAGTTGGAACCCAGGAGGCCAGTACTGTATGATCAAACCAAACGTAACTTGTGGTGGAGGTAATTTAGTTAAATGTTTTGAAAACACAAGTTTTATTTATTTCTGAGAATGTCTACATCATTTTAACTAATTCTTGCAAAGTCTAAATCACCATGTTTATTTCCAAAAATGTCTACATTTTTTTGTATAATTTTCTAGCATGTCTAGATAGATATACTGATCTCCGAGAGATTCTTATATCAGTTTTTTCCTCTCTTAAAAATATCTTAATTATTTGGTTTATCTCTGATGAAGTCTAGATCAAAATATCTTCTTTAATGTAAGGTGATGTCCTAGAAGTTTTAAAGTTTGTAGCACACATGAGTTACATCTAAAGAAAGATAGATAATATTGTCTTGATGTTTTATATAGAATGGAATATTAGAAGAGAGATATTGTTTGGACGCATTACATAATACCATTGGTCTTGTTTGATAGTATAAGTGTGCAATGTATTTTTTTTATATTTAATCTACTTTATTTTAACTTTCTTAATGAAATATTGACGACCTTCCAGAGGAAAGTTTTAACGATATTAATCTTCAAAAAAAAAAAGAACAAATTTAACGACCTTCTTCAAATAAAAACTAAACTATTAATCTGAAATGTAAAAATTACTGAAATGATACATTTCATTGCTATCAGTGGTGTTTTTCATTTCTCAATGCATTTTTAAGGTTGTAGAAACTGATATACAACATAAGATTTAAGTTTTAGTAAACAACATTATTATCTTAGAAAAAACAACTTCATTATATACACCTTTCTTTCAGTGATAAAGTTGTTATGTCTATCTTTAATTCAGCTTTTGTAGAATCTCAAGCGGACATCAAGTCTCTGGCAGCCATTACCATCAATGGTAGTGTAGGAGACACCACAATCAACGGCAACAATCTCACCCAGAAGTACTGCTGCAGGTTTCAGGAGTCCTCCACATTCCCTACAGAGTTGCCTAACGCTGCACCGTTTAGACTTTTTGTCAGAGGCACTTGTCCTAAAATAAGAGGTTTGATTTTTTTCCAATGAGTTACATGAACTAGAATGTCAGTGTCTTCTTAATTGTGGACAATTATGTGAAGAATATAAAATTTGCTCATCTATAACAGCCAATACATAAATACGCTAAACTAGATAAGGAGCTTTTATAAACGAAAAAAAATAAATGTAGTGTTTTCATACTACGTACTAAATTATAACTGGATAACTCAAAACTCATTTAACACTAGTAAAATAGAGGGTAATAAAGTCATACACATTGCTCCACGAATATAATAGAAAGTTTAGGGCTGTCTCAGCGAGTGTATAAATAGGTTACTTTTTTGAAAACTTTTATTTTATCTTGTTGTATCTGGGTTAGGGCTGTACCGGATTGTAATTTTTAGATCCTGCAGTAATCGGAACCGGAATTGGATTTAATATTTCAATCCTGCCGGAATCGGAACAGAACCGGATTTTATCAAATTAAATAGTAACTCTTCCGAACGAAGTAGTAAGTTCTCGCCTAACATAAAAAAGATATAAGAATGAAAAATAGAATAAAAATTTATTTTTTAAGTTCTAGATAGCAAAAAAAAAACAGTATTAACTATTTAGATCTTGAAGACTTTGACCAGTGGCGCAACCAGGGGAGGGGAAGTGGCTAGAGCCCCTCCAGGCCAAATCATCAATACATAATAAATGATATAAAGTTACAAAAAAGACTGTCAAACTGCCTTTTTTCATAATGTGAGACCCCCCCCCCCCCCAGCATTTTTTGCTGGTTGCTGAATGTGAATAAAAGCCCTTCCCCAATCATGAGTTAAGAAAGATAACTCTGTCAAAATAACAGGTTCTTTGTTTTAAAAATTTATTTTAATAAAACTGTGCCTAATTTAACTTGATTTCTATTATAATCAAACAAAGAAATGGGTATCATATCTTAGAAAGTATAACAAACATGTTTATTAATAAATGAATTCCAATATATATATATATATATATATATATATATATATATACTGTCGCACCACCCGATAGTTCATTTTTCTTTAGTTTTCCATCGTGACGTCACCAAACCTTGTTATTTCATTCATACTTTCCTTTAAATCATTATCTACCTATTTCCCATAAAACGCAAATTAAAATGCATTTCAAATCTAAATCAATATCATTTTAATGTTCAATAAAAATGTATCTTCAAGTTATTTATCTAAATATGCGAGGAATTTTATCCAACTCGTGACAAAATCCACTAAATTAAAAAATTTGCTGAAAAATAAATTATTGAACTATTTTTAAACTGTAACCCTAAAATAGATCGTTGTCTGCTCTTTAAAGAAGTTAAACTTTGATAGCTAAATATAGTTTATAGAAAACACGGAATCATAAGTAGCGGAAGATAAGGTGTCGTATTACAAGACTAAATACGATTCAAATTTTCCTTTTTAATATATTTGTACTTACATATAGAACTAAAAGCGTTCGTCGTTATTGTAGTTTTAAAAAAAGCAAAGGAAGATTGTTTTAATTTAAATGTATAGCGCTAAATATTTCAAAATTATGTTGCGGTAAAAAAAAAATTTCTTACAAATTTCAAGCAACAAAGAAATCCGGCATAATTCCGGCACATTTAACCGGAACCGGAATCGGAACCGGATTTGTTAAAACTGACGAAATCTGGCTTAACAGGAACCGGAATCGGATTCCGGTACAGCCCTAATCTGGGTGCTCGAAACATGGACACATAGATAGAAGTCATGATATCATAAAAATCAGGAGATGTCAGGCTTGTAACTGGTGAATTATATCTATTTATAAGCATTGCAACACTTTCGTTAAAGAGTGTTGACATAGGATTAGAAAGTCAGACCTTGCAAACAATCGAATGCTTGCGAGTTGGGAATAGTATGCAAGTAGCCACCTGGCATCGACACGGTTGAATACATTTTATAATAGTGAATGAAAACAAAGAAAAAATACCAGGCAGTAAAGACAGACAGCTTCTAGATGGTCTGTACAGAAGAATTTTATTTCTCAAATCTAACCGGTAAGTGCAAAGCAGGGCTGGCATTAGGCCACTGCATCCTATGCGGCCGATGTGGGCCCGGCACTTCCATAGGGCCCCGAGCTAATTCAAAGTTTAAATTATTAAATTAAACCGTTATAGCTTATGTATAGGTCAGCGTGTTTATTCTTTTTTTTATGTTTTTATAGTGTTTTTTTTTTAATCTTTTACGTCGTTGTTTAAACTTTTACGTCATTGTTTCAAGTGATTACGACAAGTAAATAAAATTGAAAAAAAAAATGATAGCTGCTCGGCTGCTTTATCTCTAAACTCGTCATTTTGGGAAACCTGTGATAAATATGCGGAAAACTCCAACCTGGAAATGCTGAAGATGACTACAGGAAAAATTGCTTCAACAGAATTGTGGGCAACGCAATTCAATCCTTGCAGCCGAGATTTGAACAGCTGAAATCAAACCACAATCTATTTGGGTTTATTGTCAGCTTCGAGAACCTTCAGCGTGATGACATATGAAAGTTTACAAGCCAGCCTCGAGCAAGCAATGACGTCATCAACAAACCAGTCAGCAGATATATCTGGGCTAGAATTAGGAGATGAAATGGAATCTTTAAATATTATTCTCCCAAATGCCGCCAAAACCCAAGTAGAAATTTTGGCTTATCTGTCCACTGATTTCTCCAACTACATTGTTGCAATCAGAATATTGTCAACAATACCCGTAACTGTGGCATCAGGTGAAAGAAGCTTCTCGTGCCTTAAACTAAGCAAGAATTACTTGAGGTCAACAATTCACGAAGATAGATTGAACAATTTGTAAATTCTTGCTATTGAGCGTGATTTATGTAGGAAACAGAATTTTGATGATATACTGTATGACTGTAGACTGTATGACTTCGCTTACACGCAGGGCTCGTAACATGAGGTTAATTTGATCGTGATTGTGTACTTAGTAAAGAATAAATAAAATACAGTGGCGAATTGATTTTCTAATACAAAATCTTTAATTTTCACTTATTATCCTTATCCCTACCCAGACTGGGCCCCGCGCAATACGTTATGCATAGGGCCCTGCTATTGTTAGGGCCGGTCATGAGTGCAGGGGTGACAGCTCTGCAGCCCCAGTGGTAGTTAATAGCGGTCATTAAAATAGATTCTTTGCTTACATCAATATCCGTCTTAACCCTTCCAAACTAGAAAAGAATGTTCAGTGTTGCACTCTAAGCGGGAAAAGTTTGTTGAGTACAGCAGTGGAGCGGTGAGTTTATTTTTCGACAATAAAAATTATAAAATATAAAAAAATATTATAAAATATAAAAATATAATAAAATATAAAAAATATAAAATATAAAAAAATATTATAAAATATAAAAAATATTATAAAATAAAAAAAAATATTATAAAATAAAAAAATATTATAAAATATAAAAAAATATTATAAAATATAAAAAAATATACAATTAAAGAAAACTCTTTAAAAAACATAACTTCATTAAAATGTTCTAAAGAGAAAAAAGAAGATTAATTAGCTTAAGTTCATAAAATTATTTATAGAAATTAAATGACTAGATAAAAGAAGAGATGTGTTGTTGATGGCCCACACCCTGCCATGGGTGAAGGGCAATGATAATGATGATGATGATGATGATGATGATGACATGAAAAAGATATGGACGCCAAAGTACATCTCTTGTTTTAATCAAACATTTATTTACGCCCGATGAGCGGGGGGTGATGAATTGTGTAATGCAATGACTTAAAGAAGCGGAACCCGTGGGGAGAATGTGCGAAATGAAGGGGAAAAAATAAATGGGCCATAATATTAGGTAATTCATGTTGGAGCTTAATTTATTTTGGACCCAATTCAATTTCCTTAAATGTTTAAATAATCAATACCGATTTTTTTTTTACTTTTTAACATATTTTAAAAGGAAAAGTAATATTTTAAATTTCATTGTATTTATTCATCATGGTTTATTGTAGCTGTAATGTATTTTTATAACCTACAAAATCACGTGTCATATGTTTAGGTCTAAAGTTTACCAACACAAGAAACAACTGGTGGTCTTCTGTCACCTCCGTTAAAAACATCAGCAATTCCCCTTGGTGGTATTTCCCCAAATGTTTGGCCACCTTCACCTGTTACTACCAGCCACCTGTTTATGGTCAGTTTCTATTTTATTTCTTTAGTTATTTTTTTTTATTTTTCTTTCAAATAACCTTTTTATATTTATTTGTAACAAATGACCGACCGAAATTTATTTCAGTCTAAATATGTTTGTGTTTTTAGTTTATCAAGAAAACTGATTAACTATCAAGCCAAAACGATAGTAAAACTTACCATACTATAGCACTAAGGACAAAACTTGACAAACCATTACAATTATAACTTGCGATATTAAGCCATATAAATATGTGATAAAACTTGAAAAGACATGAAGCTTGTACATTCATCTTGCAATCAATTAAAAAGTGTCGATTATTAAGACATCATTTAATAGGTCGTATCTTGGAATATGCTAAATATATATATATATATATATATATATATATATATATATATATATATATATATATATATATATATAAATATATATACTAGATATTAAGCCCGGCGTTGCCCGGGAAATCTAGGTGTAATGTTAAACCCCTTCCCAATCAATTTAATTAATTTTATTTGGTACTGATTTATGCCACCTTCCTAATGTGAAGAAATGACCTGCATTTCATACGTCAAAAGATGTGGCTGCCATAACCAACAAACCATCATCAAAAAGTAATCCATCGAGGGAGTAATAAACTCCAGTACACAATGTTAACAAACTATAATAAATGAGCATGATTATCAAATGCGCAGTCGATTTACATGAAATCAAGTGCAGAATTATTTTTTTTTTATTTGACGTCACAGAAGATTTGTATTTATAGCGTTTAGCCCTGAATTCTATTTATAGTTAAAATCAAAACAAAGCATTTGGAGCTCTGTCACAGGGAATAAATACCCTGTGATATACCTCCCACCTTTATATTAGCAAATGTAATAAAAAAAAAATCTGTACCTTCGGATGCAGACGTTGTTTTTTTTCACAAACGTAGATAGTGACTTAATTTGTATACAAATTTGCAGAATTTGTATTTTTTTTAATATTATAAACTTTATCTGTTTTTTTTTTAAATATTATAAACTTTAATATTATAAACTTTTTTTTACGAACGCGCTTGCTAGTGACCTTCACCTAAGTTTGACTCACTTTGACGATGTTATAATTCTATCTGTTGCAATGCTATGTTGTAATAAAAACTAAAATATTTGAATTACATTATGTATTATTATATTATTATTATTTAATATTTAGGACTTTTACAAACCACAGAAACTATTTAAAACTGTAGATTTTTAAAAAAGAAAAATCGAATCGAAGACGCCATTTTGTTTTCGTGACCTCGCTGGTCACGAGATTACTTTATCAAATACTATTGTTTTATTTATTATTTCTGGAGGTCGTTTATTTATAGAACGGATTCCCCACACACCGCCCGCTGCCAGCGACCTTTACAAGCTTAACTGCTTTATAATGTATATATATATATCGAGAGAGAGAAAGATAGATAGATAGATAGATAGATAGATAGATAGATAGATAGATAGATAGATAGATAGATAGATAGATAGATAGATAGATAGATAGATAGATAGATAGATAGATAGATAGATAGATAGCCTTTTTGATAAAAAAAACAAATCTGTAATTAATCAAAATGACCTTCATCCTTAGGCTGTAATCAAGAGATAACTCTGCATGCTGACGCTAGAGCAGCTACAGTTAATACTCCTGGCTTCCATAATGCAAGAGAACCCAACAGGCGATGCTTTTATTCTTTTAAAGTAATTAATAAGTGTTTATCATTATAATTCACATAAAATGATTCGTTATTGCTACTGTATAAAGTATATCATTATCCACTGGCTAAAGAAGATTAGCTTAAATAACTTTGATTTGCATTGTCTTAGAGAAAAATAACAAATTATTCAAAAATACAAATCTATGATACAAATTTTACATCATATGTTTCGGTTTCCGTCTGTCATCGCGACTTCCGTCTGTCATCGCCACTTCCGTCTGTCATCCAACATGGCGGCATAAACAATTCAAAGATGGCAGAAACATTTACTGTTTTCTTCTTAACATGCATGATCCGGCTAGCAACTGGCCAGCCGAGTAAGAATCGTCTCAACATGGCTGCCAGAAATGACATTGGACCAGCCATATATTTAGTGCCGAGGTGACAAAGCACCGCACACTAACATACAGCAGGTAAGATCGTGAACGCCAAATGGCAATCACAATGTAATACTGCTTTCGACCGCCTCAATCATTACCAACAGGCAAGAAGCGATCTTAGGAGAAGTAAAACAAAATCATGCCAAAGTGTTCTGTGATATTCTCCGAAACAATTTTGAACCGATAAGAGGTTTCTAAGGCCTACGTATATCTCACAGTATCGTAATAAATTTATGGTGTTCAATTTGCTATTAAAGGAGAAGCGATCATAAAAGAAATATTTACAAAAATCGTTTAATTAATATTCTGTGTTATGTTCCACAATCAAAATTTTAAACCAAAATTATGGATACCTCAATATAATGTAATATGTATATGTTTAAATTGTTATTTCTAAAATATGTCTATTTCTAATGTACAATTATTCCCCTTTAATACTAACAAAAATACTTCACAATTTTTTCATTTTTTGACTATTACGTCAAAAGAATGAATTGAATAAGAATTGAGATTGAGTAGCGCCGTACACAACGTTTACAATGCAAACTAACCCATTTATGATGGGGCTTCACACAGAAGGTGTATGGAGGGGGCCCAGTTTGAGGAGGGCTCCAAAATATTTTTTAAACTAAATATTAAGTATATTATCTCATGTCAAAATGTAGTGGCTCCCGAAGATGCCTAAAATCCCTTGGTTCGGCATTGGCTTCACAGAACTATAATGTTGAAAGCTTTGATATTTCTTTCTTTTTTAAGAGGCCTAATGTTTTCTGCGTCCTCGGCCTCAACTGCATTGATGGAATACTATGTTTTTAATCGAAGGAAAGCTAAAAGCTACACAACGATTCTGTCTTCTCGGGACCAAGCTTGAGAAGCGTCAAAAAATTATCTCATGTCAAAATGCAGGGGCAGCCCCAAAAGAGGCCAAGCCCACCGGGCCCCTAAATCCCTAGGTTCTGCAGTGCCGGGTCGGCAATTTTTCTTAGTTAATTGTACTATGCTACAATGTGTATAACAGTAAATAAACCACCTGTTAAACATGTAGCGTTTTGCTTAACACAAGCACTCACTCACGTCTCTCTTTTTTTTAAATACGCCATGTTGAACATCATAAAACATTAAATGAATAACTGTTTGGAAAGGAGTCCATTAAAATATTATGAAGGAATATGATTTTAAGAGTTGTTGTTTATGTTTACCCATAGTGAGGATTATTTTCTTTGGGAGGAACTATTTAACATATGAACTTTATTTGATGTATTATTAGGTGTCCCTGTTCTCAAATGCATTTTGGCTACAATAATCTGTTCATGTCCTTGGGGCCACTGCAAGTATATAGACTGATGGTTAACACGCTAAAATATATATCACCATTTTCAACTCCAACTGTGTGCCTACTCGCCGGTCCGGGTACCGGGCTTTTGATAACTAGTAGATTAACAAAATATTCAACTAAATCACGTACTACAAATCCTACATTCTACTTCTATTGGATGATGTGTTTGAAGGAAGAACTAAAGAAATAGGTACATATTTTATGTAAAACTATAGTATTCAGGTTCCACCAGGTTCAAGGATTAAAATTAAATTCAACACAGTAGATCTTAGTACAACCAATGACGACACGTTTCAGTACAAGAGATTTCACAAGTGGCAGAGCCCATACAAGTAAGTGTACACAATTATATGAAAGTGGCAAGAACCACACACGTAAGTGTACACAATCATATGAAAGTGGCATGACCCATACACGTAAGTGTACACAATTATATGAAAGTGGCATGACCCATACACGTAAGTGTACACACTTATATGAATGTGGCATGACCCATACACGTAAGTGTACACAATTATATGAAAGTGGCATGACCCATACACGTAAGTGTACACAATTATATGAATGTGGCATGACCCATACACGTAAGTGTACACAATTATATGAAAGTGACATGACCCATACAAGAAAGTGTACACAATTATATGAAAGTGGCAGGTTTTGAGATAAATATCAGTTAATTTTATGACTGCGACAAATTCGTTAAATTATCTAAAATAGAATATCTTTAAGAAAAGTATATCCACGGACGTCTATAATAAAATTGGTAATGAAAAAAAATAGACTTAATGCCTATGAAGTAGTCTTATTCTGCGGCCATTGTTTGACACTGTCCAGCCAATGTTGACACTGTCCAGCCAATGTTTTACACTGGCCAGCCAATGTTTGACACAGTCCAGCCAATGTTTGACACAGTCCAGCCAATGTTTTACACTGGCCAGCCAATGTTTGACACTGTCCAGCCAATATTTGACAAAATAAATTCGTTGTAGCAAACTGACCACTGGTCGTTCCCGGCTGCATTTATTTAATTTAACATATTGGGATGATTGCGTGGTCAATGTGGTGGGAAAAATTACTGAATGATTCAATCTGAAGAATGTTGAATAATTCGATCCGAGAATGTAGAATGGTTCGATCCGAAGAATGTTGAATAAAAGATGTGACATGACAGTTACATTATTTTGGTGTTGAAAGACAATCTAGGCCTACCGAGGTGATCGCAACGTAGCTAAAATGTTTAAGTATTGTTTGCAGTGATATGTAAAATCTAAGATTATAGGAAAGTTGGCCATTATTGTGTTACAGTGGGTTTATATTTACTGAGAGAAAAATGATTTACAATTTAAAATATTTACACTCAGAAACACAGAAAAAAATTCCTAATCATAAAATTGTGTGTGAATTTTTTTTTGTGTTTCCTTTAACAATGGTTGACAAAGAAAAACAATTAACAGGCTAAGCTTTCTCAATAAGTTTGAAAATAACTACAAATCTCAGCTACGTCTGTTTAGGTTAAAAAAAAGCATGCGTCCAAGCCCAGTGGTCAATCTGTTTACAACAAATTTATCTTGCTTTAAAGTTTTACCTTACTCAAACAGTTCATAATTTATGTTATATCTTTATAAGATACTGTTCACTTCGTCACTTCGATGTTGCCAATGATGCTCCTGGCCAGTATCTTTCGTCACTTCCGTGTTGCTACTTTTGCTCCTGGCCAATGTCTTTTGTCACTTCCGTGTTGCTACTTTTGCTCCTGGCCAGTGACTTTCGTCAGAACTGTGTTGTTACTTTAGCTACTGACCAACGTCTTTCGTCACTTCCATGTTGCCAATGATGCTACTGGCCAATGTCTTTCGTCACTTCCATGTTGCCAATGATGCTCCTAGTCTGCATTATTCACATTGCAAACATAATATGTAACATTTATAATTATCAGACTTCACCCGACTTTGTTATATTTATTCAGAATCAACCCAACCAACTGGCCTAAAGATGTTGTGTCAGAAGATGATTACTTCACTGCTGAGTACTGGTCAGGGTTTGACGTCACCACAAAGAAGGGGGTCAGTTTTACAGCAACACTAATTACGCGTGAGTCACATTGTCTTTAGTCATGTCATTATACGACTGATTACACGTGTGTCACTCAGCTGTTGTCATTTAATTATAGAATACATCATTTCGATATCATATAGAATATATCACTATTGACCTAATTATAATACTTTATGTTGTGCCCCTTAAAACACATCATATAGTGCCCCTTCCCTTGTTTGTCTTGTCTTATGACACTTGGTACAGTGCCAGCCAAATGATACATTGTGTAGTGCGATCTGTCTCATATTACAAATTTGATAGTGCCTCCAGAAGAAACATTTTGTAGTGCCTTTATAAGACCAGTGGCGTCACTAGGGTGGGGGAACGACCCGCAACAGGTGACACCAATTTAGGGTTGACACCAAAATAAATAATTCTACATTTCATAGCAGAAAGAACTCCTTTTGTATGTTTTAATAATCGATCTTTGTTAAAAAACATGAAACACCATGCAGAGCAGTAGATCAAGGTGCCAACATGCACAGCAGTAGATCAGGGTACCAACATACAGAGCAGTAGATCAGGGTGCCAACATGCTAAGCAGTAGATCAGGGTGCCAACATGCAGAGCAGTAGATCAGGGTGCCAATATGCAGAGCAGTAGATCAGGGTGCCAACATGCAGAGCAGTAGATCAGGGTGCCAACATGCAGAACAGTAGATCAGGGTGCCAACATGCAGAGCAGTAGATCAGGGTGCCAACATGCAGAGCAGTAGATCAGGGTGCCAACATGCAGAGCAGTAGATCATGGTGCTAACATGCACAGCAGTAGATCAGGGTGCCAACATGCAGAGCAATAGATCATGGTGCCAACATGCAGAGCAGTAGATCAGGGTGCCAATATGCAGAGCGTCAGGACCTTAGCTAATGAAAACCATTCAAAGCTGCTCGGATTAATCTGGAGTTTTTTTGTTTTTTTTGCAGTCGCGCTAAAAATGACGTATGCAGTTACCTGATTTCACGAAATTGCCTCGAAAAATGATAAAACATTGCCCATAGAACTGGATCTACACAAAACAAATGTTTCTGTGATGGGCAGGGAGTTGAAAAAGTGGAGGGATATATTGTACAGTTTTTAGTGTAAACAGCTAAAATTGATTAATCTAACTCTTAAAAGCGAGGATTTTATTGAAGTTATAACTGAGAGAATTATTTTGATTTGTATAAATTGATTTATAGGTTGGTAAGTAAAAATCAATAGTTAATTTCCATTACAGCCAATGACATGTGCTATGATGTTAAATTGAAAGGGGCAGACTACTCAGGAAATACTAACATATCAGAAACCTTCGAGGAGTGTCTCCCTTGGTCCAAAGCACTCGATTGTGCTGACTTTCCCAAGTAAGTTGAGAATTGTTTCAAAGTTTGCCATATAAAACATGACATATGATGAAGCAGTCCAGTTTTACTCGCGCATAATCAACGTTACATATACGTGAGCCGGGTATTATTTATTTTTTTCACATCAAGAAGGTAATGCAACGTTTATGTTGTTTTTTTAATAAACGAAAAAAAATATTTCCTGCTATTTTTGATAATTCTTTCAAATTATGTATTCACTAAATTTTAAAGGTTTTATTTAATCAAAAGTATTTTCACGGAACAAAAAATTATATTGTTAATTAGATACACACATTTATTAAATGTATCAGTAATGCTTTGAAATGGCAAATTATTGTTGCTTTTTTAACCGTGTTTACACGGTTCCAATTATGATTAAACCTTTAGGTACTCAGGAGAGTAAAAATGGTAATAATAACAATCAATTCAACGACTATTGTATATTTCAAAAGTTTGTTCATTAAAATGGTTGCTAATTAAATATTATAGAAATGTATTGACTAAATGAAAGAATGAGCGCCAGATTGCATATCTTGTTTGAATGAAATGTTTATTTACGCCCGATGAGTGTGTGTGTGTGGGGGGGGGGTGATGAAGTGTGGCATGCAATGACTTAAAGAAACTTAAAGTTGGGAGAAGGTCCAAAATCAAAAAAAAAAATATTAAATATTGGCTCTCTTATTAGTTAAATCATATTGGCGCTTAAACTTTAAGTGACATCACATCAATATAGAAATTATAACGAGGCTATACACACAATTAAAAATAACGATGTTATACACACAGTTTTCTTTAACGATGCTATACACACAATTATTTATAACGAGGCTATACACACAATAATTTTTAACGAGGCTATACACACAATTATTTTTTAACGAGGCTATACACACAATTATTTTTAACGAGGCTATACACACAATTATATATAACGAATCCAGCTATATTCAAGTTATAATTGTTGTTGTTTTTTTAATCTTAATTTACCTCAAATTTAGGTCCAGCTCAATCTGGCTACTCCAGTCTGGAAACTTCTGTAGGAACCCCAGGGGAGAATTACTTCATCCATACTGTTATGTCAATATTAACGGAACCACCTGTCAGAAGCGTTATTGTGACGTATGCAGTCTTAGTAAGTTCTGGACTTGAATTACTGAAGCTAATTTCTGTAGATTTTTTTTATTGTGTATATCACAATTAGAATAATTCACTGATACATTCTTGTTTCTTAATTACTATATAATATTGGAGGTACCGTTGCTAGCGGAATACATCTTAGGAGATTAATGAAAGGGAAACTATTTCGATAACAGCTCTCCATCGTATTTAAATCAGAGGCATTTTTATCTCCATCTGTCTTGTCAAACTATTTCATATATTGTTCACGAGACCCTCTTTAGATCTCTATGCAGCCGACTTTTCTCTATATATCTCTATGCAGCCGACTTTTCTCTAGCCTTGAGGAGTACCACCAAAGAGCTTATTTTTACGATACTGACATCTTGAGTGCATTGAAAGATGCACCTTTCCTATTTTTATGACCTGCAAAAAGTTTATTTCGTTTTAAGCCATATTCCATGGTTTTTTTTTTTGTATTTATGTTGTAAGTAAAAAAAAAATATTTTTTTTTCCTACAAAAAAGTTTATTTCATTCATAATTTTCCAAAATTGATTATTTTTAATGTCTTTGCGGTAAAACTTATTGTGTGTGTTTTTTTTCCTTACAAAAACAGAAACTTCAGTAGATTTAATAAAGACTTGTTCATCACTTATTGCTGCCGACCCAACATTTTGCTCAACTTCATTCAGTAAATATGGGTGCGCCAAGTCTTGTGCATATGCCCCAGTCACATTTAAGAGAGGTAAGTGAATAATACTATGTGTATGGTCACAAGTAGGGTGTGAGTGGGTGGTCAATTGTGTGTGTGTGTATATTCCAAATGGTGTGTGTGTGTGTCAACAATCGTGTGTGAAGGCGAAATATCTCCCACTGCCACTGGTTGCACCTGGACGAGAGAGAACGAGAAGACGTGGGTCGGTGGGGGGGGGGGGAGAGACGAGATCGAGACCATTAGTCAGTTGTGTGGGAGGTAGTTATGTAAAAGACGGAAGTGGAGCGAGACGTGGTTTTATTTGTTGGAAGTAGAATGGTCAGCGTCCAACGTGGGTATTGGATGTAGATTTTTTTGTCGATAACAGGAGAGTGATTTTGCGATTTTTTCTATCTTTTCGCACTCTGGTACCGTAGTCTTAAACGCTACCCGACCTTTTCAGGACGATGAAAATTGATTTTGTATAATGGGAATAGAGTTCTATATAGACAGTTAATTCGTTGTACACATTTTTTTTATCTTGGCCAAATATAAAA
The DNA here is from genome assembly GCA_021962125.1 of Bulinus truncatus. Classification (NCBI taxonomy): domain Eukaryota; kingdom Metazoa; phylum Mollusca; class Gastropoda; family Planorbidae; genus Bulinus; species Bulinus truncatus. The sequence continues at coordinate 2,378,841 of JAGDYQ010000020.1, forward strand.
GATTTATAAACTTTTCACCATTAAATGTGTCCTTATAATTCATGTTTACAAGAAATGTAAACAACAATAGACTCTTAACAAAAAATATGTAAACAGTAAAAAGGTCTCTAAAATTACTTTTTTAACTTCAAAAATAATTTTACACGTTAAAGTACACAAATGTTAACAATACAGAACGACCTGGTGTAACAATTACAATTAATCTGTATTTAGTTTTGCAACTCTGAGCAATAGCAACTTAACTTAAAATGATTTTTTTTTTCTGTTTAAATTTATAATACTAGATATTAAGCCCGGCGTTGCCCGGGAAATCTAGGTGTAATGTTAAACCCTTTCATAATCAATTTAATTAGGTGCTGATTTATTCCACCTTCCTAAGGGGCCATCCATAAAAGACGTCCATACAAAGGGGGGGAGGCGGGGGTTCAGCAAAAAGTGGACTTAAGTGGACATGGGGGGAGGGGGTTGAGGACAGAGTGGATGTCCACAATATAGTGTTTTTGCATAAATTTACTGCGAACAATTCCAGTTTAATGACAAAAGAGTTATAGAAATCGGAAGCCGTTTTACTATTTAAAAGTTGTCAGAAGTATGCCGACAGATACATGTTGTTAAAACGAAACAGACAAAATGGCGACTGTAGTGTCGGCACAAAAGGTTTTTTTTTTCTCATGTAAATATTTTTAATTTCAAATTTTATTTTTTTTATTGTTCATTTTTATTTTAACTAATCGCTTTTTGCAATAAAAAAAAATATATCACAATATTTTGAAAGAATTTTTTTTTGGGGTTTAAAGTTGGGTTATTCACGTCCGTAAATAAATATCAGGAAATTCCTTACTTCGGACGCCGGAGACTTAACCTATTCACATATTCAACCGATAAAATAACAAAAACGCGTTCGGCTGGATTTAAATTTTAAAATGGAAAAACTTTATTTAGAATTTAAAGATTCGTATATTTCTGCCTATCCTGAATTAAAAAAAGAATTAGCGTACCAAAAGTTGCAAATACTTTGGAATGAATGTAAACGTAATAAAGATGACATCAAGCATAACATTGTTAAATTCAAGGCTATTGCTGCCAGAAGGCGTAGCAAACTAATATCTTTGTGGAGCAATGTTGCAGCTACTAAAAGCTCTAGCGATTCAGCCACAGCATCTGGTAACTCGAAAGCTGGTGATTGTGATATAGCATCAATAGTGCCAAAAGCAAATTCAAAGTAAGCCACTTGACTTAAATTATGTATGTACAAGCCTTGTAATTGTAGAATGTAGACCATTACTGCATTAGATTTAACAGCAAATGTTTTTCTATATGGAAATTTTGTCCTGTCATGTTTTTATATGTAAAAAAATCGGTAAGAAATTTTAGCAAAACTTAATTTGCTCATTAAATGATAAAATGTACTTGCAATAAGTTTAAAATGAATAATAATTTATTTTTTTTAATTATGTTTTTGTGTGTTGCGATATTGTAATCAAAGATGTAGTTGTAGTTTTATACTGTGTAAATATTGTGTGTATCAATTCATTTTTATATTCATTTCTTATTTTCACCATTTAATTACCGAAAATACTTTGTTTCCTGTTCAGAGTTGAAAATGGGAAGACAGACAATGAAGAAAAAATTGATGAGTTATCGAGCAAGAATAACCAGCATAAAACAGATCAATGTAATGCACTTAAATTTGAAAAAAATAGACCAGCCGAGCGGATAGCTCAAGAGGAGTTAAATTTGACAAATTCAAAACTATCTGGTTTGCTAGCAATGCGTCAAACTGGTTTATGGACAGACGAAATGAAAAAGAACGCAAATGAACTGGAAGAAAAAAAGAAAAAACTGAAACAGAAGTTGCATCGCCTTTCATTTGACCGGAAACGAAAATGTTCAGCCGAGCAGACATGAAAGAAGCATTGGAATTACTTGTTTCAGAAGATCCCATTGCAGCAAAAAAGCTCAAAAAGTTTACTAGGAAGAAGCTTGGCCGACCTTGCATTGAAAGCGATCAATCAGACTTGCTGAAGTCAATAGTCGACATTGTGTCTGCGAGTGGAGCTGCTGATGACCGTCGACGCAGCGAATTGATCCGTTCATGTAAAACACTTGATGATCTACATTCAGAGCTGTTAAATCTTGGTTTTAACCTAAGCCGATCTGCAACTTATCTTCGTCTTCTACCACGCAACTATATGACTGCTGAAGGTAAGCGCCACATAACTACCGTTCCAGTAAAACTTATCAAAGCTGCCAACAATTTGCGCAAAGAGCACATAGATGCCCATTTTGCAGCATCAGCTATAGCTTATTTGAAAGATTCGGCAGTATTGATGGGCAGTCAGTGCACATTCTATCTTAGCCAGGACGACAAGGCTAGAGTTCCTTTGGGCCTTCCAGCTGCATCAAAACAGGCACCACTTCTAATGCATCTGGAATATCGTATCCATTTGCCTGACCATGATTGGGTTGTGGCAGATAGGCATAAACTAATACCTTCAGTTTATGCTGCATGTATTATCAAGGATGGCAGTGTGACCTATTCTGGACCAACATCTATATCAATAAGGAATGGTAAACATGACTCCAGTACTGCTGCCTCACATGTTGCGGATTTTGATGTACTTGTCTCTAAGGACATTTTCAAGAATGTGGCATGTACAAATGGTGGATTAGTAAATGTGCAGAAATAACCTGCATTTCATACGTCAAAAGATGTGGCTGCCATAACCAACAAACCATCATCTAAAAGTAATCCATCGAGGGAACAATAACCTCCAGTACACAATGTTAACAAACTATAATAACTGAGCATGATTATCAAATGCGCAGCCGATTACGTGAAATGCGTAGCCGATTTACGAGAAATCAAGTGCAGAATTATTTTTTTTTTATTTGACGTCACATATGATTTTTATTTATAGCGTTTTGCCCTGAATTCTATTTATAGTTAAAATCAAAACAAAGCATTAAAAAATGCACTTTACTATGTCATTTTGCAGCGCGAAGGCACGATGCAGCACTCATCGGGAAATGACGTCATAGTGGATTTTTTTTATTTATTTATAGCGACGGCACTACCATTCTGCAAAAAAAAAAATGTACCATCGGGACGTCATAGGTCATAGGCAAACGCGCTCGCTAGTGACCTAGTCTGATTAAAATGATATCTGTTGCAATAAAAACTAAAATAATTGGAATAATATTATATATTATTATTATTATTATTATTATTATTATTATTTAATAATTAGGACTTTTACGTTTCATAATAAAAAAACCACAGAAACTATTCAAAACGGTAGATTTTCAAAAAAGAAATATCGAATTGAAGACGTCATTTTGAATTATGTTTTCGGGACCTCGCTGGTCACGTGATTACTTTATCAAATACTATTGTTTTATTTATTTCTGGAGGTCGTTTATTTATAGAACGGATTTCCCACACACCGCCTGCTGCCGCGTCCCGGACGAGCTTAACTGCTTTATAAGTTAGATTACGTAATTATATAAATTTTTAAATACGAACCGAAGCCGTGCGGCAGTTTAATTATTGGTTTAATATTGCGGGTGAGGGGGGGGGGCGGAGAGAGACGTTGATTTCCATCTAACTATGGTATATCTTCATAAGAAAGTATCAATTACTATATTATTTTGATTTAATTAAACATAGTTCGTATAAAAGCTAACTTAAACTGATGGTCGGATTCTTCCAATGGCAATGGTTGTAGTTTCGCCATCTATCATTACTCTTGTCTGCTTTGGCAGGCTTTTGAACTGGTATACAAATAATAATTTAACTATATGGTTAAAAAATAATGTGTGTTTAATAAGATAAGTACATCTGACAGCTGGGTCATTTGATTGTCAAAAACTCTGGTAAATAAAAATAAAATAATTATTTTGTAAACTAGGCACCTGTCATGTACCGACTGTCCCATCTGACGGCACGTTGGTCAATTCACCTAAATCAACCTACAATGAAGGCGAGATTGTGCAGGTCAAATGCAAAACGTCCAGTTCCTATCCCGTTTCAGAAATGAGGTGCACACAAACTGGCTGGACATCGCTGTCCAGTGCATGCAAAGGTCGTAAAAATTATTCTCTTGTTTTGTATGATTGCACGACTGTCTGGTCAACAATTTGTTAATCTTTCTGTCTGTATGCTAGTGTGTCTGTCTGCCATTTTGTCCTTTCGTTATTGTGTACATTCGTCTGTTCTCTTTTCTGTTAACCGTTAAATGTATGCCCCAATTACTCCGAGCCTATGTCTTTTTGTTTCTATGTTATTATGTAAGCCTGAACTTAAGTGTGTATGTAATATGTAAGTTTGTCTATCTAGCTGTCTTTATCTGTAAGTTCGTCTATCTGGTTGTCTTTATTTGTAAGTTCGTCTTATCTAGCTGTCTTTATCTGTAAGTTTGTCTATCTAGTTGTCTTTATGTGTAAGTTTGTCTATCCAGCTGTCTGTATCAGTAAGTTCGTCTATCCAGCTGTCTTTATCTGTAAGTTCCTCTTATCTAGTTGTCTTTATCTGTAAGTTCCTCTTATCTAGCTGTCTTTATCTTAAGTTCCTCTTATCTAGCTGTCTTTATCTGTAAGTTTGTCTATCTAGCTGTCTTTATGTGTAAGTTTGTCTATCCAGCTGTCTGTATCAGTAAGTTCGTCTATCCAGCTGTCTTTATCTGTAAGTTCCTCTTATCTAGCTGTCTTTATCTGTAAGTTCCTCTTATCTAGCTGTCTTTATCTGTAAGTTCTTCTTATCTAGCTGTCTTTACCTGTAAGTTCCTCTTATCTAGCTGTCTTTATCTGTAAGTTCCTCTTATCTAGCTGTCTTTATCTGTAAGTTCCTCTTATCTAGCTGTCTTTATCTGTAAGTTCGTCTATCTAGCTGTCTTTATCTGTAAGTTTGTCCATCCAGCTGTCTTTATCTGTAAGTTCATCTTATCTAGCTGTCTTTATCTGTAAGTTCCTCTTATCTAGCTGTTTTTATCTCTAAGTTCCTCTTATCTAGCTGTCTTTATCTGTAAGTTCCTCTTATCTAGCTGTCTTTATCTGTAAGTTCCTCTTATCTAGCTGTCTTTATCTGTAAGTTCCTCTTATCTAGCTGTCTTTATCTGTAAGTTCCTCTTATCTAGCTGTCTTTATCTGTAAGTTCCTCTTATCTAGCTGTCTTTATCTGTAAGTTTGTCTGTCAGTTCGACATTCTTTTTTTTTTCGTTCATCAGTTTGCTTAACATGCTAAAGTGTCTGTCTGCATTATGTAAACATAGCTGTATGTCTATCTCCGCAAAAATCAAGGTGGCTGTGGGGATAAAGTTATTTTCTGCCAAGACTTGCTGCGGACATTCCCGAGGTTCTGCAGCCATACAAAGACTAAAGACAGTGCGGTACAATACTGCGCTAAGTCTTGCGCCAACTGCACAGGTCAGTTGTTTGAAGAAAACACGAAATCCGAAAATAAAAAAAAGAAATTCTCAGGATGATAAATATATCAGTCATTAATGTTGATGTAAAGAGCTGTGTAAAACATTTCAAATTCATCTTATTGTTGATATAAAGAACTATTTAAAACATTTCCCAGTCACCAAAACGTGTAGAGCACCAAGTGTCAGCACAATTTCCAGGACATCTGTCAGTGACACTGTTAATAACGGGGATGTCATGACGTTCTCCTGCAATGCTGGACTCTACTACTGGTCAGGGAATTATGAACGTGCCTGCGGCCTAAATGGAGAATTGCTCGGGCGTAATCTTGACTGTCAATGTAAGTGGCGTGTGTTCAAATCTCACATCTTTCTTCTTTATACAGAAATTCAAGTTCATTTATAAGTTTACATATAAAACAAAAATTAAGAAATTTACTTCATATCAAGTGAAACTATTAAACGTAAGTTGTCTAAGTAAGTCCAGTTGTAGGCCTGTCTAAGTAAGTCCAGTTGTAGGTCTGTCTAGGTAAGTCCAGTTGTAGGCCTGTCTAGGTAAGTCCAGTTGTAGGTCTGTCTATGTAAGTCCAGTTGTAGGTCTGTCTAGGTAAGTCCAGTTGTAGGTCTGTCTAGGTAAGTCCAGTTGTAAGTCTGTCTAGGTAAGTCCAGTTGTAAGTCTGTCTAGGTAAGTCCAGTTGTAGGACAGCCTAGGTAGGTCCAGTTGATGACTTATATTAGATCCTGTGTTAATTCTAGCTAAAAGCATTAAAAGCATGTAGTTAGTCTAGTTGATAGCACAATCAACTGATATGTGAAAGTACCTCATCCATACAATTAAATAAAAAATGTGTATATATTATGAAATGCAAAGTAATTATTTCATAGGAAAATCAAACAATGACATTACAATTGACGCAATTTAAATGTCTGGTGATTTTGTACATAATTGACTATTTTCTAATTTTAAAATATTTTTTTGTTAATAAGGACAACATTGAAATGAATATTAAATGAATAGATTTAGTATAGTATCTATACTTTAATAGAATTAGTTATACGCATTCATGTATATGGATAGGTGACTATAGCTAATGAGTAGATAACCCATTTTTCAGCACTAAAAAATTAATCCTTAGGCTTAGATCATAAAAATAGTACAGTAACTAAATGGACTAAATAAACGGGTTCAGCGCCAAAAGTTGTATCTCTTGTATTATAGAATTTGTTTGTACTTAAAATCTATTCACTGCTAATACCGGTTACACTCACACTATTGCCTTAGCCCCCACCCCTTGCAAGTAATATTCATAGGTTTACATCTAAGCTACTTCTTTGAGAAACGTTGCTAATCAGTAGCAAACTAATCAGTACCCAACTTATCAGTAGCCAACTAATCAGTAGCCAATTAATATGTACCCAACTAATCTCTAGCCAACTATTTAGTCGCCAACTAATCAATAGCCACCTAATCAGTAGCCACCTAATCAGTACCCAACTAATCTCTAGCCAACTAATCTGTAGCCACCTAATCAGTACCCAACTAATCTCTAGCCAACTATTTAGTCGCCAACTAATTAGTAGCCACCTAATCAGTAGCCAGCTAATCAGTACCCAACTAATCAGTAACCACCTAATCAGTAGCCAGCTAATCAGTACCCAACTAATCAGTACCCAACTAATCTCTAGCCAACTATTTAGTCGCCAACTAATCAGTAGCCAACTAATCAGTAGCCACCTAATCAGTAGCCAACTAATCAGTAGCCACCTAATCAGTAGCCAACTAATCAGTAGCCACCTAATCAGTAGCCAACTAATCAGTAGCCACCTAATCAGTAGCCACCTAATCAGTAGCCAACTAATCTCTAGCCAACTAATCAGTAGCCAACAAATCAGTAGCCACCTAATCAATAGCCAAGAAATCAGTAGCCACCTAATCAGTACCCAACTAATCAGTAGCCACCTAATCAGTAGCCAACTAATCAGTAGCCACCTAATCAGTAGCCAACTAATCAGTAGCCACCTAATCAGTAGCCAATTAATAAGTATCCAACTAATCTCTAGTCAACTTTTTAGTCGCCAACTAATCAGTCGCCACCTAATCAGTAGCCACCTAATCAGTAGCCAACTAATCTCTAGCCAACTAATCAGTAGCCAACTAATCAGTACCCAACTAATCTCTAGCCACCTAATCAGTAGCCACCTAATCAGTACCCAACTAATCTCTAGCCAACTAATCAGTAGCCACCTAATCAGTAGCCACCTAATCAGTAGCCACCTAATCAGTAGGCACCTAATCAGTAGCCAACTAATCAGTAGCCACCTAATCAGTAGCCACCTAATCAGTAGCCAACTAATCAGTAGCCACCTAATCTGTAGCCACCTAATCAGTAGCCACCTAATCAGTAGCCACCTAATCAGTATCCAACTAATCAGTAGCCACCTAATCAGTAGCCACCTAATCAGTAGCCACCTAATCAGTAGCCACCTAATCAGTAGGCACCTAATCAGTAGCCAACTAATCAGTAGCCACCTAATCAGTACCCAACTAATCTCTAGCCAACTAATCAGTAGCCACCTAATCTGTAGCCACCTAATCAGTAGCCACCTAATCAGTAGCCACCTAATCAGTATCCAACTAATCAGTAGCCACCTAATCAGTAGCCAACTAATCAGTGGGCCATCGATGAATCGTCATTTCATATGGTTTACATAACGCTACCGTTGTTTAATTCCCATTGGATATTGAAATAAATTTATTGTTAGGGATCTTGCGGTTACATATTGACAGAATAGAATTTAACACACATATATCAATATCTTGCATCAGTGATTGCAAAAGTTTGCTATTAGCGACCAACTGAGAAATCAATTAGGTTTTCAAAACCCAGCTGTCAAGAAAAAAAAACACCAAAAGATAATAGATAATCTAAACCTATTGTACATGTATATTTTTAATAATTATTAAATTTGTTTGCAGCCCACTATGAATCGTTTTAGACCCAACAGCCTCAAACTATAATATGAGGACCACTTTCTAATAAAATATAATTATATTTTCGTCCATGATATTTTCTTACAGCCAAGCCCCCGGTCACAGATGTCAACCTGAACTTGGTCAGAAAGAGGACAGAACTTCTTAAAAGAAATATTGCCTACCTTCTGGATAAAGATGAATTCAAGTACGACTTTTTTCTAAAAATTAGATTTCAAATAATTATAAATTTATAATTAAACATATAAATTGAATTCGTCTACATTTAACCAGCAAAACATTTAGCTCACAATATTAATCCTTAATCTTGTAATTTTATATTGAATAGGATTCCAGTTAAAGGCGTTGTGACAAGGTGGCACTATTACTGTAAAACTCCTGGAGTGATGACGTTCGCTGTCTATAGAAAAACTAGGTATGTATCATTGAAATATTTGAACAAATGAGCGTAAATGTTTGAAATATTTTGGACTTGTATATGGTTATATAGGCTTGTATATGGTTATATAGGCTTGTATAGGCTTGTATATGGTTATATAGGCTTGTATAAGGTTATATAGGCTTGTATATGGTTATATAGGCTTGTATAGGCTTGTATATGGTTATATAGGTTTGTATAAGGTTATATAGGTTTGTATATGGTTTTATAGGCTTGTATAGGCTTGTATATGGTTATATAGGCTTGTATAAGGTTATATAGGCTTGTATATGGTTATATAAGCTTGTATAGGCTTGTATATGGTTAAATAGGCTTGCATATGGTTACATAGGCTTGTATATGGTTACATAAGCTTGTATATGATTATATAGGCTTGTATAGGCCTGTATATGGTTACATAGGTTTGTTTATGGTTACATAGGCTTGTATATGGTTACATAGGCTTGCATATGGTTACATAGGCTTGTATATGGTTACATAGGCTTGTATATGGTTACATAGGCTTGCATATGCGTATTTCAGCAAGCAGCCATGCACCCCTCCATCACAATTCAAAACAAAGTAAAGTTCTCTTAAGCCCCTAAGGGCTCATCGGGTCAGATAACGGTTAGAATTCATCTGTTTCAGTAACATCGGCATATGGAAGGATTGTGTGGTTAGATCAATGCTCAGCCACCCATACTCCCCCAACTTAAGGTCAGGTACCGATATTAAGCTGGATGGACTTTAGCCGGGACCCAAAAATTCGAAGGTTCTCATAATGTGGGATGGGGGGACGGATGGTTGTGCGGTAACGCGCTCGACCTGAAGGTACGTGGTTCGATCTCCGGTGAGGACCAAGGAAATTTTTCAGGTCTTGGCTAATGTTCCCTTCATGTCTCCCGTGGTGCCTACATAGCCATTACACTCCCGGCTGTGGTGGGGATGAAAGAAGGGCACTACAAAACCTAAAAATTGTACCATTTAGGTGGGCGATTTTTTTTTGTGTGACGTGGTGGCTGAATGGACAAGCAGCTTGCGGTTTTTTAGGGGACGGATGGTCGTGCGGTAATGCGCTCGACTGTCGACATAAAAGTACCTGGTTCGATCTACGGTGAGAACCAAGAAAATTTTTCAGGTTTTGGCTCAAGTTCCCGATATATCTCCCGTGGTGCCTCCATGGCTATTGCACTATCGGCTATGATTGGGATGTAAGAATGGCACCATTAAAACCGTCCCATTAGTGGCTTGTAGGATCTAAGAGATTTCATCTCATCCTTACAGGGACTTCACACACACAATGTGAGGGGCCATTATTCAAGCAGTTTTCATTATTTTTAATGGATGTCTAATTAAAAAAAAATAGTTTACTGCATTAAGGTATCCATTGTTTCCACCAGCAACGTCTTCAGTTACGTAGGTGCTAACAACGTCACCTGTCAACCTGACTACCTGATGACCTACTACGTCCCTGCCGAGAGCCAGATACCGGTTGAGGTCAATGACATCCTGGCCGTCCACTCCACCGCCTCCAACACCCTGTACGTGACAGACTGTAACGGCTACAACCTGGTACCACTCAACACACAGACAATCGCGGCCAACACGTTCAGTGAACTCACCAACAAAACAGTGTCAGGGACTTACTGCCTTATACCTTCATTTGGTGCCAGAGTTACACCTGGTATGTGCATTTGAGAATTTTCATTGGGCATTTATTTTTTTTATCGATTCGTATATCTTTTCACTCATATTATAGCAACACTCTGACACGTGACACTCGGACACGTGACACTCGGACAATTGAAACATACGTAGCAATGACACTCAACATGCTGGAACACTATATACATTGACAGGTGACACACAGATACGCTTTACACATAAATGCGATATATTGACACGCGGTAATACGAGGTCTAGAAAGTAGATAGGTGATTGGATTCCATATAAAGAAGAATAAAAAACACTTAGTCGGACTTTATCTGTCACTACATTTTATATATTTGTATAATTTAGTGACGTGTAAAGCACTGATAATAGGTTAGGCTGTACCCTTGTTTCATTGTGGGATTGTTCTGAAAAAAAAATGCAAATAGTGCTACAGTTAAAACCTCGGTATACGAGTAACTTATTTATTTGGAGCTCATTTATATTTTAGGTCTTGTGTAAATGTTCTCCCCAAAGCTTAGTAACCTTTGAATTTTATATGCGAGTTAGCAAAACATAGCCGTACTAAATTCCTTGCAACGCGAGCCCTTTTTCAAAGATTAATTCAAAGTGAATGAACATCGTGGTTTGCTACACAAGTGTCACATAAGTTCAGGACTTTTTCTGTTAATATGTATGTGATAACTACTGCACAGATGGTTGTTAGCTGTCATGAGTGGTCCCAACCATCATGCTTCATTTGCGAGTAGATTATTTACTAAAGCTTTGTCATTATGCAGTAACTGCAAAGATAGTCCCCCATCAGGGAAATAAAAGGAAATAAAATTTAGGGGAGTTGTGTAAAATGTTGGTAACAAACACGAGATAAGGTACGCACAGACCAAGACGAATTTTGCGTATCTAGGTAACTGGCGAAATTCGCCCCTCTTTCGCGGAAATGTGTTTATATGGAGGTGCTTAAACCGCGGAGAATTTCCGCGGCGGTTCAGAGAAATTTCGCGGAATCGCTTCTTGCAGAGTTTTTCCGCGTTTCGCGAGTGACAACAATCCAAAATGGCTGCAAAGAAACATCGACTCAAATGAAAATCAAGGTTAAAATTCATATAAATGTCTTAAAATTGACAAATAAGACTTAAATCTATGTATAGAAACATAAATTATATCAGACTAAACCAAAAATAAGTGTTTTTTTTCACTTTTTACTTGTAAAATACAATAACTGTAGAAAATGTCAAATAAGAAGAAAATGTCTGCAGACGTCCGCAAACAAAAAAAAAAAGAAAATAAAAAAAAATCATTATATCTGGTCGGCTGACGCCAAGTTTCGCTTCGCCTAGGTGTAGCGAGGGTTTTTTTACGCATAGAAAAATCCCACGTGAGAAAAAGCGCAGCGGAAAATTTCGCTTTGTTTTGTGGATACCTTTAAGAATAACTTTACAAGCGATGAATCGGTTTAACTCAATGCAGAGGCAAATTTACGTGAAATATTTATGAAGAAAATTAAAGCAAATATCAATGAATAGGTTCCATTTTAACGCCACACAGAAAGAATCAGAGTAAACTAATAGCATTGATTCTGTTAGTAGGAGAGAAAGACGACAAAGACAAGGGATAAGCTACATTACTTCATATAATTAAAAAATAAAAATGAGAAATTAGCATTTATTACTATACATAAAAGTTATATAGACAGACTATTGTAAAATTAAATAAGAAATAGTTAAAGTAGAAGAAGTAATTATATCTACACAAGCTAAACATTTTTTTTCTGTTCAAAAATATGTCTTCAGTTTGATTTTTTTAAATAATTTGCTCTGCACTGCACTGCAGCTTTCTTTTTATTGGTGAACACTTGCAGCGCATCTGTCTATAATTTGAACACTTGCAGCGCATCTGTCTATAATTTGAACACTTGCAGTGCATATGTCTATATTTGGGAACACTTGCAGCGCATCTGTTTATAATTTGAACACTTGCAGCGCATCTGTTTATAATTTGAACACTTGCAGCGCATCTGTCTATAATTTGAACACTTGCAGTGCATATGTCTATATTTGGGAACACTTGCAGCGCATCTGTCTATAATTTGAACACTCGCAGCGTATCTGTTTATATTTTGAACACTTGCAGTGCATATGTCGATAATTTGGAACACTTTTCTATTTTCAGTGTAACTGCTTTACAACATAGTGGGAGCAACCAACCAAAGAGTCAACTCATCACAGAGCGTAAAACATAAAATATATCAGTTTATCTCTTTATAAAGACGTCTACAAAAAATTGTATTAAAAAATACTGTTTCCCTCACGTTATTCGTTATACACGTACTTTTAACACTTTTTTTTAACCTGTAATGAACATCACGTGATATGTAACTTGAGGCACTTGACAGACTGTCTAGCAGGAATGACACAACACCGTTTTTGTGTTTCACCATTAAACGGATCATTTAGCTTGGAATCCTTAAGCTGACTATACAGCTGCTGATGAACCTTTGGCCAAAATCGTTTGAAAAGTTTGAATAGTGGAATGTTAGGGCTGTTGGTGGACCATAGAGAAAAAAAAAAAACTCCAATGATCAGTTCCTGCACATGATGTCGGCAGTCAAAATGTAACAACCCCTTATGCAACAATTTACATGTCCCCTTAGTAACACAAGTGTTGACGGATGTTGTGTCAAAAACATACCAATAATCTCATCAGATATCTCCAATAGTCTTAACAGCTTTATTGTTGCATTGGCGTGTATCTTACCAGATTCGGTTGGTATTTTAGCTAAACCTAAAATCTTCTCTGCTTTAAATAAATAAATAAATGCTTTAAAGAGGGATGATCAAACCTGATTGTTGATATTTGGCGTCAGTGTTAGCAACCAACCGTACCACTTTCATGCGCTAGGCCATTACCATGTGGCTAGCTGAATGGTGAAAGCGAGATTCTGCTTCAAGATCTACTTGTCTAGAAATCAGTTCTAGCTCACACCATCAGAGGTAAAGATTTCGCAAGAATTCTGCTTGTTTGCTAGTCATATTTACGTTAAAGCTTGTATCTCATGTCCTGTTAGTCGCGATGCTGCGTTTAACAATCTTTTGTTATTTAAGAGGATCTCACGAAATTATGTCATATATTAGCCACCTTATTCTCATCGAATGTGTTTATTATGGTACAATATGTTGCAGATATTTTACATTTGTTATCATGATTTTACACATCACAAAAAAAAAGTTTTACTCTTTCAGTACTATACTAATATTCAATATAACACCCGAATATGTCAGATGTGTACTGGTGAAAAGCTTAAACAAAGAACAATACCGCTTGTCCTTAATACTTCTCAGGAGAGAAATGTGCGGGCAGAGTAGAGAGACAGAGAGAGAGAGAGAAAGAGGGAGATATAGAGGAGAGCTTGCGAAAGAAAAAAGAGATTGAGAGAGAAACAGAAAGGTGACAAAGAGAATGAGGGAAGAAAGTATACAGAGAGGAGAGAGGGAGGAGACAAAGAGAATGAGAGATAAGAAACTTAGAGACTAATAGAGAAAGGAGACAGGATATAAAGATAGAATGAGAGAAGAGACAGAGAATGAACAGAGAGAATAAAAAGACAAGTGTGGAGGGGGTGAAGAGTAATATAGTGAGAAGTAGATTGAGAGATAAGAGGTAATACGAAACAGGTTGTTTAGTTAGGTCCTATTTAAGTACTACAGCAGTAACTCTGTTGGTTAACTTAGGTTTATGTCTGGCTAATACCAATGTAATCTCCGGTAAATATTTGGTACATTTTTTTTTATTTACAGTTGTAGAAGAAACACTAGTAGGTTGGTCGCACAACGTTTTGAGTTGAGTAAAATAGGTGTAAAAGCCATTTATTACTTTTGATATTTATAGTAGGCATTTATTATTTTTTATGTATGTAACATTTATTTAATATTTTTTATTGTACATAAAAGCCATGTATTACATTTGATGTATGTAATAGTAAATAATAACTTTTGTAGCAACTTTTTATTACATTTAATGTAGGAATCTAAAAAATAATTATAAGCCTATTTTTATTTTAGTTATGTCTTTGTTTTAATAGAGTATATTTTGTGATTATTTAAAGCTCAATAGATTATTAAACAGGACACAAATAATTTGAGATCATATGTATTGAATTAACTAGCATATTGTATGTCTAGATATCGGTTAAATAAATTATAGACTGTTCTAGAAACTTCTTATGTCTAGTCATTAAAGCCATGCTTGGAGCTCGGTAGAATAGTCTAGATATCTGCATGTTTATTATACAATCAGAAGTAGTTATATGATATACATATATATTGTGTACTGTTAAGTTAGATGCACAGATGGGGTTAAGAGACTGTAAGCATTCTGCTGATTTGTTTTGCAACATATGTGACGAATTCAAGCCAAGAAATATTCATTGGCAATATCGATCAGAACGTGTTTAGCTTGTAACGGAAACTTCCAATACAAGCTAGGGATCAGGACAGTGTAAAGCTAATAATGCAAACTTCCAATACAGGCTAGGGATCAGGACAGTGTAAAGCTCATAATGCAAACTTCCAATACAGGCTAGGGATCAGTACAAATCCTAGCCAACTTATTTCAGTTGTTAAAACTACAAATAAAAAACACTTAGGTGTGGTACAGAGTTGAACCGTGAAATTTGCTATTCAATGAATTTGGTGACAACCTTCTGACAGCCCTACCAACTTCTAATTTTCCATGATCGATTTCTTCAAACGTTTAAGTGTCAGAAATACTCATCCAGTGCCGCATCCTGAAATCCCATCATAAATTGAAGTAGTATGTAATGTAGCGTTGAAAATAAAATCATTTTGTTTTTTTTTTTTATATTTTTTTTGAATAAAGCCTAAACATAGTGACATATACAGAACTAGCCAGTTATCTTTAATTCAATGAATAACTGTATTTACCTTCTATAATTTGCATCGTGAACTATGAATAACGTATTTTTAGTATAACAGGACATTTACATTACCTGTCAACACCAACACACACACATACATTAAATAAAAAATACCTCATCACAATGACAGGTAGTACGTCAAATATGTTGTTTTGTTTTTATTTTAACTCAAATGCACATAAACAATGGATTCATTTTGTTCACTTTATATTAGCGACGGATGGCTTCAATTTTTTGTTCTTCAGCTGCTTCATTAAAAGTTGCTATTATTTCTAACTGGGAATGTAATTTTTCTATCTCGGTAAATAATTATATTCCGACTTTATCAAATTTAATATTTTCATACGCTGCATTGCTGACGATAATAATTGTGTAATAATATTGTGGTCTAGTGCACAAATTGTAGTCTAGTGCGCAAATTGTAGTCTAGTGCGCAAATTGTGGTCTAGTGCGCAAATTGTGTGGCGGGTTATAGGGGCCAGAGCACTTTTCTTGATTGTTTGTGCATTTTTCTTTGATAAAAGTATTAATAACTGGTGCAGAAATGAGAAATTAAAGGTAAGATTAAAAATTGCTGAATGTTTTCTCTATAAACCTGATATATATATATATATATATATATATATATATATATATAGAGAGAGAGAGAGAGAGAGAGAGAGAGAGAGATGAATATAATTACTTATCCTTTTGTCGCTAATCATGTATTACATTTCTTTGTTTCAAAGATGATGTTCAAACGTCTGACCAGGTTAATTATTCTCGTGTATCTACTGGAGTGCTGCTATGGGGGGCATGTCGACCAAATAGATCCAGTGCCAACGCCAACACCTAATGTAAATATAATTAATATAAATGTGTTATTTTATTTTTGCTTTATTATAAATGTCTTAAGTTTTTATTTTATTTAATTAGCTTTTTTTTAATTCTTAATTTTTATAAATTAGTTTATTTCAAGATTTTTATAACACATTATCAAGAATTAAAAAAAATATTAAATAAAACTTTTATAAAAAAGACATTACAAAGTTAAATAGCAATACATGATTGAATTTAAATACTTTTATAAATTAATATGACCAAAAATATAAGCGTGGGTGCCTATTTACATATATAGATTACACTGGTAAACAGTGATTTCGTTGCCAGTGATATTTGAATCATTTTATACAAAGTCAACGATGCTGATTTAGAATATGTAAGTGCCTTTGCTAGATTAGCTCTATTTTACGAGATAATTAAAATTAATTAAAAAATGTATGCACCGTATTTGGAATTTGTCAAGAATTGCATAAAGTATAATAGTATACTAACAAATAGTAGTGAAAATGTTAATAGTCACTCAGAAATTTGTTCAAAAATATGTGTAATAATGTTATAGAAAAAAACATTTTAATTTGAAAAACTAATTATGTCTAATTAATTAATTAATTAATTTGTTAATTGTCTATGGTAATGCATTAGCAAATCGCTGTTTGCTCGACTTCCTTTTGTATGTGTCGTTGGTGCAATTGCGTTGGAGGCTCCAACAGTAGTCAGCCATCATATGTATGTCCCATCTTCCTTGATATCTCTCCTCCATCACCCTCATATCCTGATGGAACCTCTCGCCTTGTTCCTCACTGAAGTCCCCAAGGTTACCTGGAAATTTGTCTAAATGACTGTGCAGGTAATGTACCTTGATGCTCATATTTGTTCCAATGTTTCTGAAGTTAGCGAGCATATCTTGCATCAGTTCTTCGTAATTCTCTGTTCTGTTATTACCTAAGAAGTTCCTGACAACTGAAACAAAATTGTTCCATGAAGAAGCTTCAATGTGATCCATAAAATTAGTAAAATTTTCATCATTGATGAGTTTTCGAATCTGAGGACCGTCGAAAATCCCAGGTTTCAGCTTCACCATGCTCAGTCCGGGGAATGAACTGCAAATATACCTGAAGCAATTGCCAGATTTGTCCAAAACCTTAACAAATTGTTTCATCAAAACTCATTTGATATGAAGCGGTGGGAGAATGATCTTATTTTCTTTACCTACATTCATGGTTTCCCTTGCAGGCCATGTCACTCTTGTCCAAAGATCTTGCCTTGCCCTGCTATCCCAAAGGCACATGAAGCATGGGTATTTTGTGTATCCTGACTGCTGTCCAAGCAAGAAGTTTACTATTTTTAGATCAACACAAATTGACCACTGATGCTCATAATAACGGACTTTCTGCAATACTGTTTTGATATTCTCATACTCTTCTTTAAGTGTTGTTGAGTGAGCAATGGGAAGAGATGCATAACGGTTACCATTGTGTAACAGAACACATTTCAAGCTTCTGATGGAACTGTCCCATTTGGAGCAGAAGTCCAGGGATGTCATTACAGTAAACAAGATCTTCCTCTTGGCTGAAATATGGAAGAAGAAACTCTTCTCTTTTCCGATAAAATGTTATTTTAACTTCTGGTTTGAGAACATTTCTTTCATTGAGCCTGGACGCTAAAAACTCAGATGCTTGCTTGGACAGATTTAGGTCTCGTATTAGGTCATTGTGTTCTTTTTGGCTGAATGGTTGAGGTGTTGAAGAACTTCCTTCATAATCGCTTCCACTGTTTTCACCTGCCAAAAACTCCAGATCTTGCCCTTCGTCGGAGTCTAATGGTAAAAGCTCTAATAATCCAGTAAACACTGGTATAGGAACTTCACTGCTATGTGGAATTGGTCTCCTTGCAGATTCAAGATCAGGATAATCCCACTTAGATTTCTTGTGGCGATTGAAGCCTTTAACATTCACAATAGAAAAATAAAAATCACCAAAATGGTCTTTCGGCTCTCGCCATACCATTGGTACACCCAAACTTAGACTTTTCTTCTCACCATTCGTCCTCTGCTGTAGACTCTCCACACAGTTTTTTTCAGACCTTATGGGGAGCCCAAGACTTGTCTTGGTTTCCCAGCTTCACACCGAAATAAGCCAAATATGCCTGCTGCACAAAGTCGGTTATATTTCTTCTTTGCTTTTCAATCATGTAATCTCCACAGATGTAACAGAATACATTCGGATTATTTTTGCAGCATCTTCGTGATGAACTCGTGATGTCTTTAGAAAGCAGCAATAAAAGAGAAAAAAATAAACCAAGTTATAACTTGGTATATTTAAATTAAACAACAGACACCAAACTTATTGCATTTGTTTTACACAATAGGTACAATCATATTTTTAAGGGTGTCCAATATCTCAGAAACTAGAGCCAATTCAGCAAAAGCAATGGCAGTTTTGAAATCAGCACTCATGAATTGCTATAAATTCATTCAAATATTCTTGGCAACTCGCAAAAATTTTTTTTGTTGGGCTGTGTTATTTATTTAACTGTTGCTACTGATCAACTAATGTAAAGAGATATTTAGTTTAGAATATTGTAATCACTCATACGTTAAATTTTAACAATGCTTATTGATATAAACATTTCTATGATATAATGAATTAGTTGGTTTTTTGTTTGTTTAACTAATTTTTATAAAATCTTTTTTCTAAACATGTTTTTGTTTTGAGTATACAGTTCTGAAAGAATTACAATTTCTATTATTTTTGCATTATTTATAAAATTGAATTAATTAAGGCAACACGTAATATATATTTACACTATTTCTCGTATTTTACACATTTTATTGAAACGTTTTTCTTAGTTTCACTTCTTGTCTGTTTGTCTGTTTGCGGAATTCGGCAATACAATTTTAAACCACTTTCCGATAACCTTTAGCTCTGATACTTTCTTTATAGCTCAGAACCCGATGACTATGATTTATTCTTACTATTTCATTATGATTTTTTGATTTTTTTGTTATGAATTCTATAAAATGTCATTATCTTGCAAATAATGTACTATTAACTCACTTTAATTATTGTGACTATAGAAAAAAATACTCTACTGCGCCTGAACACGTGTGACGTCATAGCTCCCCGATATGTCCAAGCAAACCTATATATATTTTAATCGAGTTCGTCTCACACCAAACTTTTTTTTACTCTTCGTATTTTTTTAAATTACATTATAAAAACTAATTTAACTAAAAAGTGAAAAAAAAAAAATACATTATAAAAAATATTTTTATAAAAAACAACGTTTTTCCTTGCGTACTAAAAAGCAGAAAATAATTTTTCTATGAGCCTGGAAAAATTTCTAAATAAATTGTTCACATGGTAATACACCTTTCTAACGTACTCTAATTTCTATAAATGAAAACCTGTTTAATATAATTTCATTATATTAATATATTGATTCCATTGACTTTACAAGTATTACATTCTGTATCATCTTGATTTTAGGTTATACAACAATAGAATCAATTTTACATACTCATATACATTTTGTTATAGAAGTTCTAATAAATTATCTGCAATATCGAGATATTTCGAAAACCGTCTGTAATAATTCTTTTGGAGACTCACTTAAATTTCATGTAAAAATTGATGATTCTGATAAAGTAAAACAAACATTCGCATAATATAAAATTCATGCGCCAAACGTTTTTCGTTTTATAAAAATTAGAAGCTCTTATAAAGTCTATTACCATGTGACCAATTTATTAAGAAATTTTTCCAGGCTCGTAGAAAAATTATTATCAGTAAAAACATCTAAATCATGAGATCAAAATTGTATTAAAACACATGTTAAATCCCAGGTAGCGAAGAAAATGTTTCATTTTGCTGCCTAACTTTATCTTCCATTACACTACTAACAAATGAAAATTAAAGAATGTGGTAGATGGTATTATAAGTGCATACGAAGCGAAAACAATTTTAGAATGTATTTCTTAAGACCCTTTTATGCAGTGGGCCCCTTGATGATTGTGGGCCTTGGCATAGCGCCTACTGTCACTACAGGATAAAACGGCCCTGGTTTGTTGTGCATGGTGAGAAGGCTGTGATAGAGATCTACAGACCTTTGTTTGTTGTGCATGGTGAGAAGGTTGTGATAGAGATCTATAGACCTGTGTTTGTTGTGCATGGTGAGAAGGTTGTGATAGAGATCTACAGACCTTTGTTTGTTGTGCATGGTGAGAAGATTGTGATAGAGATCTATAGACCTGTGTTTGTTGTGCATGGTGAGAAGGCTGTGATAGAGATCTACAGACCTTTGTTTGTTGTGCATGGTGAGAAGATTGTGATAGAGATCTATAAACCTGTGTTTGTTGTGCATGGTGAGAAGGTTGAGATAGAGATCTACAGACCTTTGTTTGTTGTGCATGGTGAAAAGCTTGTGATAGAGATCTATAGATCTGTGTTTGTTGTGCATGGTGAGAAGGTTGTGATAGAGATCTATAGACCTGTGTTTGTTGTGCTCGGTGAGAAGGCTGTGATAGAGATCTATAGACTTGTGTTTGTTGTGCATGGTGAGAAGGTTGTGATAGAGATCTATAGATCTGTGTTTGTTGTGCATGGTGAGAAGGTTGTGATAGAGATCTATAGACTTGTGTTTGTTGTGCTCGGTGAGAAGGCTGTGATAGAGATCTATAGATCTGTGTTTGTTGTGCATGGTGAGAAGGTTGTGATAGAGATCTATAGATCTGTGTTTGTTGTGCATGGTGAGAAGATTGTGATAGAGATCTATAGACCTGTGTTTGTTGTGCATGGTGAGAAGGTTGAGATAAAGATCTACAGACCTTTGTTTGTTGTGCATGGTGAAAAGCTTGTGATAGAGATCTATAGATCTGTGTTTGTTGTGCATGGTGAGAAGGTTGTGATAGAGATCTATAGACCTGTGTTTGTTGTGCTCGGTGAGAAGGCTGTGATAGAGATCTATAGATCTGTGTTTGTTGTGCATGGTGAGAAGGTTGTGATAGAGATCTATAGACTTGTGTTTGTTGTGCTCGGTGAGAAGGCTGTGATAGAGATCTATAGATCTGTGTTTGTTGTGCATGGTGAGAAGGTTGTGATAGAGATCTATAGATCTGTGTTTGTTGTGCATGGTGAGAAGGTTGTGATAGAGATCTATAGATCTGTGTTTGTTGTGCATGGTGAGAAGGTTGTGATAGAGATCTATATATCTGTGTTTGTTGTGCATGGTGAAAAGTTTGTGATAGAGATCTATAGACCTGTGTTTGTTGTGCTCGGTGAGAAGGTTGTGATAGAGATCTATAGACTTGTGTTTGTTGTGCTCGGTGAGAAGGCTGTGATAGAGATCTATAGATCTGTGTTTGTTGTGCATGGTGAGAAGGTTGTGATAGAGATCTATAGATCTGTGTTTGTTGTGCATGGTGAGAAGGTTGTGATAGAGATCTATAGATCTGTGTTTGTTGTGCATGGTGAGAAGGTTGTGATAGAGATCTATATATCTGTGTTTGTTGTGCATGGTGAAAAGTTTGTGATAGAGATCTATAGACCTGTGTTTGTTGTGCTCGGTGAGAAGGTTGTGATAGAGATCTATAGACCTGTGTTTGTTGTGCTCGGTGAGAAGGCTGTGATAGAGATCTATAGACCTGTGTTTGTTGTGCATGGTGAGAAGGTTGTGATAGAGATCTATAGATGTGGGTTTGTAGTTTGTCCACCTCTGGTCTTGTTATTAAATCGTTAGCTAAACTCAACAATAGAATCTGGTTGTCATGACCTGGGGGCATGTCATTGCGCCACCGAAGTTAAGTGAACATTAGAATTGGGTCGCCTGTTCATACACCTGACAAAAGACTCGGGGGGGGGGGTCATTTCATTGTACAAACGATCTCCATCTCAACAATAGGATCAGCTCGCAACGTTAAACGAATTTCTGACTTAAATGAATGATGCTGGATATCGATCGATCCTCATCGACTTCACAAAAAGAAATTAAGTCAACAAAAAGTTGCAAACGCTTTGGCTATTAAAAAAAGTATTTTAAACTTATTGAATTTGGATGGGGTTGTTAGTACCCCTGTATTGGTCTATTAGTGTCCCCTCTGCCCCTCACCCCCTGTCGATTGTTGTGTGTCCTAATTGACCACCCAATATACTTTTTTTAAAAGGAATAACATGACGACACACGATTGGTCCAATCTAAGTACATGCTGACTTTATTTATAGACTAAACAATGACTGTCGTTACTTGCAGAGCAGATTTTAGGTATTTGGGTGACATATGGAGAGATTTCAATCGTATTTTTTTCGGTAGATGGGTGGTGGATGTAAGGAATTGGTAATATTTTTTCGAAGCTATTTCTTCTGAGATTTAAATTGCAATAATACTGAATATGGAACTTTTTAGCAGTGGGGGAAGGGGGGGAGGGAATAAGCGGTCGGCCATTTTGTATGATTCAAGCTATCTAGCCGCAAAGTGATTGGGCTGCACTGATGTAAGTTAATTAGTTATGACGCGCGACTGACTAGCACTGTCATTAATCCATACGGTACATAATGTGGGTATTATTATGTAATACCATGACATTTCAGCCGTCTTTTGGCTGGGGAGGGGGGGAGACGAAGTACATTATATACTTAGGGCCTTAAGGGGGCAAGTTATAATTAAACAACCGAGAATCGAAATATGCCAAATTTGTGGTATATAATTATTTCTGAGTATGATAATCACTTTTATCGGATTGAAATTTTTTGTGTGCACTAAAAACGATTTTTTTTTCAGAAAATAAAGTTAATTACAGCAGCATTTATTTTAACTGATATAATGTTAATTCTCATAATTCGGAAAATAAAACCTAACCTAACTGATTTATTTACCTTGATCATATACTGTTATAACTCCCTCTTCGCCTTCGGAAGTATGAGGTAATTCGGGAATTCCCTATACTAGAGCAACAGAAGTGGTGACGGTATGACGTAGCAGAAAAAGAAGAGAAAAGAGAGTGATGAAGTCGTCAAGAAGAACAGTGGCCATTGTGGTTGTTTATGGTTTATAAAACATTAAATGCTCTTTATTGAACCTACACCTGTGTGTTCGGTGATTTGAATTGTTAGAGCAGTTAACATTATTCATTTCTGGGTATAGAGAAACAAGCAATTAAGCCTGTTCCATTCTGGCCACAGGACGTGTTAGCGCATTTTCGTGTTGTGATTCAGTACGTTTGTTAGCTTTCACTAAATATTTGTAAATTTTGGAAATGTTTATACATTCAATTGTGTAATGCATATATCTGTTAAAAAAATATTATAAAGACGTTTCTTTATATTTGAAAAAAAAAATATTTTCTCTTAAATCTAACTACAAGTGGTTTGTGGTTACTGAAATAGGACTCATAATTAAAAACATTTGAAATTGTAGTCATTTAATCGTCCGAAAACTCCGTCAATTGTTGCATAGCTCTGATAATTTCAATTAAACTCAGAACACAAGCTTACTATTTCATTTGATGAGTTTCTTAATAACTCTTGCTGAAACTACGTGCTGCAGTATTTCGCACCAAATGAATGGGTTATTGAACGTACAAGGTGTAGAATGGGGCCATATATATAATATATAAGCCCCTTAGGAGCCCTGAAGCTCGGCCCTCAGAGGTCCTATAGCGAAATGAACTTTTGATGTACACATGGCAGGCCAAAACCTACAAAATGATATATACATCATGGGTCTAGGACTTATGGTTGCTGAGATCTAGGGCGCTCCTTTGTTAATATAGCTTATATAGTAAAAAACGGTACTTTATAAGCCCCCTTTTACGGCCCTCAGAGGTCAGATCGCGAAATGAACTTTTGCTGCACACATGGCAGGCCAAGACCTACTAAATGATATATACATCATGGGTCTAGGACTTATGGTTGTTGAGATCTAGGGTGATGACGGACAGACAGACAGACAGACAGACAGACAAAACGGGGACAAAAAAAAAATTTTATCATCGATATTGAAAAAAATGCTTTTGAAAAAAAAAATGACGTCTGCCATTTTGTTTTATATTAATTATCTCTAAATTATTTTTTTTACGCTTTTTAATCAAAAATTAATAAGATGCATATTTAGTGAACAAAAGTATTTATGGAGTAGACAACACTGGCTGATCGTGAGTCCGTTAAAAACTCAGTGTTTGACATTTAAATTTTCGTGAATTGTGAAAAATATGATCCCGGGGGTGGGGGGGGGAGTGAGTGAGTTGATTAAAAGTTGAGGAACAGCTTCATAACGGCGTACTTACACTAATTATCAAACTATTTCTTTATACACATGTATAGGATTTATTTTTATTTGTCCTGTGATAAACGTGGATTAATCTTAAAACGTGTAGGCCTACTTATCTCAAAAAAAAAAAGGTCAGCTTAAAAGTTGAAAAGTTGAACTACATTTTGTATTTAACTTTTGTTTTAATTACTTGTAACTCAAAGTTTAACTAAAGATTTTGATTTATAGAATTATTTCAGGTTTGTGTGTGTGTACCAAAAACAAAAAATGACATAGTGCCCCTCACTGGTGGAGAATCAGTTTACTTGTTTTGATGGAAGTTTATATAAAACAAACGGTGTCGTAAATAAACTGTAGTTATTTTTTAGAAAGAGATTTAATTGCTTGTGAAGAAGCAAAACAAGAAGCGTGTGCGACAATAAATGAAACGCACCTGAACAAATAAGAGGTAGGAGAGTTGGCGATATTAGGTTGTCAAATGACTGGATAGTTCATTGTAGGCGTTTAAATAAACCAATGGCTAGTGTGTTGTTGAACGTAACATTGAGACCTGCTGGTAATGCATTCAACGACAGGTGTATTGTTAGACTGAGTCCAACAAGCTCGAGTATTTTCAAACAATGCCCAGCGGCATAATAAGTGTACTGTAAACTAGCGAGAATATGTTTAACGATAAGGACGTTAAAAAAAAAGTATACGGTAAAGCGTTATAAAAGAAGTAGTCAGGAGTAGAATGGAGATGACCGTTAAATATCCGATAAATCGCAAAGCGTGTAAATAGAATGAATCCAAAATTATGTCAGGTGAAAATATTAGCTTCGATTTCACACAAACAAATAAAGTTCTTTTCAATTTCTATAGCCTTCAGTCCCAGAAGAACCGACACTTGACAATAGAAATCTGGTCGAAACTGTGCTAAGCAGGTAAGGTATCCTACATGTACGACATATCAAGTTCTTACATTGTTTGTTCTTAGAGATGTATAGTAGTTTGCCCATAAAACTTACCATAGAATCGTAATTACTGTGAGAATATTTACTGTCATGTTATCATTGTTGCCCAGTTTTTCATGTTTACCATGAATCCCTAAAACTTTTATACACCGATAGTTAAAGTGTCTCACGATAAATTTATTACAGCCATGGTAAGGATTCCTGCCGTGTATCATATAGAAGTAGAGATGAGATGATGCATATAAAACATTTAATTGTAAATTGTAATCATGTCGTGACCCACCTATTATTCGCCTGTGATCCAAACTTTAAGAATCATTGCTCTAATGTTTAGTAAAATAAAACCAGTTGTCATAGTGGTTCGTGATAAAAAGATACATGTCATAGCTGGTTGTGAAGTGTATACATTTGAGACAAATACATGTCATAGCTGGTTGTGAAGTGTATACATTTGAGACAAATTCATGTCATAGCTGGTTGTGAAGTGTATACATTTGAGACAAATATGCCATAGGTGGTTGTGAAGTGTATACATTTGAGACAAATATTAGTCATAGCTGGTTGTGAAGTGAATACATTTGAGAAAGACTGTTGCGGATGGTACAAAAGCAGTGAACAATACTAATATTCGAAGTCAATGATAGTTAAAAGTAACAACAATAATATTTAATTATTTATTTTAACTCAATGGACATGAACTGACATATAATGGTGAACTCAATAAGAGTTCAATAACTACTGTATGGATACAAACTATTACCGTCATCCGCATTCAGCGGCGTAGCGTGGGTATCGCCCAGGGCGGAAGACGATTTTGCCGCCCTCTCATTTAGGTATTTCATTTTAATCTATACATTTTGCCGCCCCCCCCTAAAAAGTAATAAAAAGTGCCGCCCGGTGCGGACCGCACCCACCGCCCCCCCCCCAGGTACGCCACTGTCCGCATTCAATAACGCCAAAGCTAGACTTCTCCCTTCACTACCAAAATAAAACACGGACTTGCTACTGTCGGTTGTAGTATGACGTCACAGAAAATGTGGTGGTCCGAGTATACTACGAAGCGTCATCAAACTCTGACTATTCCATTTCTCCACAAAGCAAAAACTCATAGCATAATAAATTAATAAATAGATCTATACCTTAGACCAAACATCAAATGTCAATGTTTCAAATATATCTTAAAATCGGAGCCATGATCATAGTTTGCTAAATCATATAAATCTAAATATTAGATTTAAAAATTCGTAGTTCAGTAAAATCAGATAGCTCTATACACAAAGAGCAAGACTCAAAGGTCAGCGTAAGAGCAAAGAGTTTAAACGGATCTTTTTAACTGTCACTTCAGTCCCGACAGCCTGCTTGATAATTCTCTGATGGAGAACGCCAATTCCAGGTCAAAGCGAGCTGTGAGGATTAGTACCAAACTTTGGCCTTACAAGATACCATATGTCATAGATGACACCTACCAACAACTAGGTAGACTATATCTTCATATCTATCTATCTATCTATCTATCTATCTATCTATCTATCTATCTATCTATCTATCTATCTATCTATATATATATATATATATATATATTTACATATCTACATAACTATATATCTAAATATCTTTATATCTACTTCTCTACATATCTATTTATTTACAGATCTATATATCTATACATCTACATATCCATTATTCTGTATATCTATATATCTTCATATCTACATATCTATCCGTCTTTCTTTTTAATATCCGTCTAGTTATCATCTATTTATTCAACTTTTATCGATCAGAATATTTCGTTCTTTAGAGTTTCAATACACCTGTCAAAACAACATTATATTATATTAATATAAATGTCAGTTAGACATGATTTTATTATATTGTCTCAATATAAATGTCCATAAAACACCATTGAATTATATTTCTTTACGTACAGGACCTCGCAACACAATGATACTGAAACGCGCCATGAAGTACATCATGGACAGAGTTTGTATTGAGTTTGTTGATGTCACTGACACATATAAACGGAATGAATCGAAGTGGCTTATAAACAATGGATTTGAGACTAATTCATATATTCAATTTTCCAATGGAGGGTAATTAGCTTAAATTTAAAATACACCTACAGCTAGTAAACTGACACTAAAAAAGAGCAAAAAAACATTGCATGTTCTGACCAGGCCCGTAGCGTGCGTTGAGGCCAGGAGGGCCAGGGCCCCCCCTGCGTTTTATCTGCCCCCTGCTTATTTGTTCTACTTAGTAAAATGTATTACCTGCCCCCCCTGCTATTGCCTGGCCCCCCCTGTAGAATTTTTACGCTACGGGGCTGGTTCTGACTATGTTGGCCTATAGTAGATACTGACAGACAGCAATAAAGATGAACAGATTAATAAAAGGACTGAATCAAAGATAGAGTGAAACCGAGAAAGATTGAAACTATAGATCGGTATAATTTAGAAATAGATCCTAAAATATAGAAATTGCGACTGAAATTTAGAATATAGAAATATAGAATATTGAATATGATAAATAGATTTTTCTAAAAATATCTTAACTTATTGACATGCAGATGAATATTAAAATAAATCTATAGAAATACACATGAAGAGATATATGATGATTGATTTAAATATTGATAATAGAGATATGTATATATAGCTTTCGATGGATGGAAAGATTAACATGCAGGCAAAAAGAAATGAAGACATAAAGAAACATGAATCTAAGTATGAATAGATAGAAAAAGACAGATATTGAAATAGATACACTAACAGACAGAAATATGTACAATGAGACAAAATAGACTTATATACTTATGAAACAATGGAATTGATTGTTTATGGCGTAATATTTTATTTTCGTCTTTTCGTCAGATGCAGTGCAGTTACAGGACCCGCCTCATCAGGTCCACGGGTCATTAAGCCTTGTAATGACATTGTGAGTTGATGTTAAGTGCTGATTAACATACCACTAGCTGTACACTGAAACACCATTGCATAGAGATAGAATAGTGTTCAGCTTTTGGTGCATAATTTCAAAATATTTTTTTTTAAGTTAAGAACGAAATTAAAAATATAATTAGTTTTTGTTTCTCTTCCATACAACATCCTAAAGGATAAATTATTTTAGTTTTTAAAAAAAGTTTTTAAAATGGGCCAAAGAGATCTAATTAGAGGTTATTATTTTTTATTAAAGCAACAAAAAGGATAAATTATTAACAAAAAATAATAGCCATGCGAAGAATAGATCCATCGCCATCAAAGAATGTATGTAGCTTAAACCAGGGGTCGGCAACCTTTTTGAGACGAAAGAGCCAAAAGTTAAAAATTGGATTTTTTCCGTTTTTAAAGAGCCACTAAAATTTGTGTTTCAATATTATGGTATTTGATTAGGCCGCAATTGGACATCG
This sequence comes from Bulinus truncatus, assembly GCA_021962125.1. Lineage (NCBI taxonomy): Eukaryota > Metazoa > Mollusca > Gastropoda > Planorbidae > Bulinus > Bulinus truncatus. The sequence goes on from JAGDYQ010000020.1 coordinate 2,407,718, forward strand.
GAAGAGTCGCATGTTGCCGACCCCTGCTTAAACCATTCAGCCACCATATCATGTTAACATCCCGAAGTTTTAATTAATTATACAAAAGATTGCTCGATTAGTTTGCACTTGAACTTTGTTATTCTTAAAAGAATAATCCTTTTTTGTAAGTTACAAAAAAAATCTAAACTCCATTTATTTTAAAAAATGGAATAATATTCTGGTCATTATTCGTAGAGAAATTTTCCAGAATTTCTTTTTTTTTTTTTTAATATTAAATCGACTTTTAAAAAGAACTTAACTTACGAAATTAGTTACGACGAACGCGGATTTTCTTCGATTTTAATATTATTCTATTGTTTACGTTTGACGATTTTAAAATGCTGTCTGTTGTGATAGAAATAATAATAATTTAATTGATAATATGTTATTATTACTTTTTAATATTTGCGACTAAAAACCACAGAAACCATTGAAAACTGTACCTTTTTTTTTTTTTAAATTAATATCGAATCGAGTCCGGGCAGGAAGCCGTAAAATGCCATGAATGCACGATAACATTTTAGACTGGAATGCTATTGTATTAATTCTTTGCTTTCGATTTAACGCAGAACCCACATCGCTATTATTTATATAGGTTATTGTACACGGATATATATCATTGCCTGTTTTCCTATATCCATAGCTCCAATGGCAGATTTAGTTTGAAATAGGTCCTGACACAGTTTCAAATGCTCGGGCCTTTTGAAAGTTAGGGGGAAATAGTAAAAAGGTGTAATTATTGATGGACATGCCAATTAAAATTCTAAACATAGGGAACGCTACTTCAGTCATTACATCCGCAATGTCCGATGTTGTTCATGTCACGTGTCTATTGTTCATTGTCACTTGTTCATTATTGATTGTCACATATTTATTGTTCATTGTAATACGCCCATCTCTCATCTTTACACGTCTATTGTTTATCGTGTCACGTCAATAGTTCATTCTTAGACGTCAGTTGTTCTTTGTTACGTGCCGATTGCTCCTTGTGACATATCTTACGCTCATGACACATTTCCAATGCTATATGTTACATATTTATTTCTTATAATTGTAAATACATTCTAATTAAACACCAGGGATGGCCAAATGCAGCCATTACACCAGCATCCAATTCTTACACCAGCATCCAACTCTTGCACCAATATTCTACTTTTACACCAGCATCCAACTCTTGCACCAATATTCTACTTTTACACCAGCATCCAACTCTTGCACCAATATTCTACTTTTACACCAGCATCAAACTCTTACACCAGCATCCAACTTTTGCACCAATATTCTACTTTTACACCAGCATCCAACTCTTGCACCAATATTCTACTTTTACACCAGCATCCAACTCTTACACCAGCATCCAACTCTTGCACCAATATTCTACTTTTACACCAGCATCCAACTCTTGCACCAATATTCTACTTTTACACCAGCATCAAACTCTTACACCAGCATCCAACTTTTGCACCAATATTCTACTTTTACACCAGCATCCAACTCTTGCACCAATATTCTACTTTTACACCAGCATCCAACTCTTACACCAGCATCAAACTCTTGCACCAATATTCTACTTTTACACCAGCATCCAACTCTTGCACCAATATTCTACTTTTACACCTGCATTCAACTCTTACACCAGCGTCCAATTCTTACACCAGCATTTAGCTCTTACACCAGCATCGAACTCTTACACCAGCATCCAATTCTTACACAAGCATTCTACTGTTCAATTTTTTTTTTCAACCTTATCAATATTTTTTTAAAAATAAATTTGGCAATGTTTCGTCAGCCCTGTCATGATATAGCCTTAATCTGATTGGTCCATTAGTTAAATAACATAGAGTATGGTGGCATCTCCCTATCCAAACAACTGTGTCTGTCTATTGGCAGTGGATCAACCTCCATGAACTGGGGCATGCAATAGGAGCAGGTCACGTGCACACAAGTCCAAATAGAGATAACTACATCACAGTACATAACGATAATATAAAACCAAGTAAGTTATACACACACTGATCACCAACGCGAGCACATTAAAACGTTCATTCATTTTAAGGAAGCTTTTTGGCAGAGTTTGGGGAAGATGGCCTGTTCTAGGTCTTGGGAGATTTCAACATAACGGAAAGACTGATGAAAGTAGGTTTTTGGTCTGCGATAAGCTCTCTTTTGCCCTCAAACAACCTCAACAACCCTGATCTTGTTGAAGGTTAAATAGATACAAGCAAGTAAACTTCCTGTTGACCATAGCGAGTCCTTATAACAGAGGAAGTGTAGATATCACCTGACTCTATAGCCACGGAATACAAAGGATGAAAGCTCTGTCCAACTTGCCCTCTCCCATGCCATGCCTTCACTTCCCTAGATTGTGTCAAGTGACCATTTATAACTGGGTGGACTTTAATCAGTACCTGGAAAATTTTTCTCGTTTCTTACCGATGGTCGAACCGGGGACTCTCAGTTTGACAGTCAATCGCTAAACATCGCTCGTTTATCCAACCATCATTGAATGAATGTGTATACTTTTTTTTTAATTAGATGAAATAATAATTAATATATAAATGTGTATATATATATATATATACATAGAGAGAGAGAGAGAGAGAGAGAGAGAGATATGAGTCTCTCTGTGTTTACTAATGTATACATTTCCTTTTTTTTTATTTCAAGAATCCAGAGGTGCATTCAAAAAAAATCCAAACCCTCTTTCAGTCATTAGCTCTTATTTCGATCCTACATCTTTTCTTATGTACCCGTCGAAAGTAAGTTTTAGTATTTGTCACTTATGTTCTTCAAATCATTTTCTTACACTATATAACCTGTATCTCCAAGCCCTTGTTAAGTCCACTGAATGAACGGATATAGTCACAACATCCTACGATATTTTTTGTAACATGTAGCAATGCTCTATTTTCCATTGTTTGTTTTTTTTTTTAATTTTTGAAACTTTGTATAGCTTGTTCCACTATGACTTCGTATTGATTATTAATTTGTAGAAACCTAAAAAAAAAAAGGTTCAAGACATCTCATAAATATCTTGATTATTCTTTTATATGCCATTATGACCGTTCTTCCTGTGTACTCGTCAATTAAAATCAGCTTTTTTGTATCACTTTTCCCAATCTAAGTTTTACAAATAAATGTCATGTATAACAACTTTTATGTAATATCACTCACTAGTGTGTGTATGCCCTCGAATTAAGGAACTCCATTTTTGACTTTTTTCCCATTTAGGTGTTTTTATAAAATAGCAAAATATGTGGGTATTCTTCTAAATTAAAGTCAATAAATTTAAATCTTGGAGAATTCTGAATCTATAAACATTTCGTTAATACAGTTTATTTGATGGGAATGTACGGAAATACTTCGGATTTACCTTATAAATCTGAAACTGTGAACAAGTTATTAATCTTACTTTTACACAATTTAGTCTCATTTGGTTAGTTTTTTTTTTACATTTTAAAAACAACAAAACGTAAATTAAACACTAAAATGTATCAAATAAAAGAATATATTTAAGAAAATGTCTTTAAATGATAAGGTTTGTTGCATTTTAGTTCCCACTTGATGTAAAATCAATGACAAGTTACAACATTTAAAATAAAATAGGTGAAATATAATGCCTTCCAAAAACTTGATGGAATGCATTTAACACTTATAAGTTTTAAGTTCCTGAAATTGTTCATGTTAATCGGAATATTCGTACAATTTTTTTAAAGACTTCGTCATAGGTTTATATTTTAAAATTGTTGGTTCTGAATATTTCGTTTTCTAGCTCTTAGCAGAAGTCTTTATAATAATCTCTTTTTTTTCTAAAATTGAATCTTCTATTGATAGACCTTTACCGGCAACGGACTAGAGAGTTACTCATTTATCATTGACGATCTCTTTAGTACTGCCAGTGGGACATCTGTTGATGATGCATTGTTCTCAGATTTAAATCAGTTGTACAAATGTAGAGGTAAGACAAATAGATGAGTTATACCCGTTGTACAAATGTAGAGGTAAGACAAATAGATGAGTTATACCCGTTATACAAATGTAGAGGTAAGACAAATAGATGAGTTATACCAGTTGTACAAATGTAGAGGTAAGACAAATAGATGAGTTAAATAATTTGTGGAAATGTAGAGGTAAGACAAATAGATGAGTTAAATAATTTGTGGAAATGTAGAGGTAAGACAAATAGATGAGTTACATCAGTTGTACAAATGTAGAGGTAAGACAAATAGATGAGTTACATCAGTTGTGGAAATGTAGAGGTAAGACAAATAGATGAGTTAAATAATTTGTGGAAATGTAGAGGTAAGACAAATAGATGAGTTAAAAAATTTGTGGAAATGTAGAGGTAAGACAAATAGATGAGTTAAATAATTTGTGGAAATGTAGAGGTAAGACAAATAGATGAGTTAAATAATTTGTGGAAATGTAGAGGTAAGACAAATAGATGAGTTACATCAGTTGTACAAATATAGAGGTAAGACAAATAGATGAGTTACATCAGTTGTGGAAATGTAGAGGTAAGACAAATAGATGAGTTAAATAATTTGTGGAAATGTAGAGGTAAGACAAATAGATGAGTTAAAAAATTTGTGGAAATGTAGAGGTAAGACAAATAGATGAGTTAAATAATTTGTGGAAATGTAGAGGTAAGACAAATAGATGAGTTACATCAGTTGTACAAATGTAGAGGTAAGACAAATAAATGAGTTACATCAGTTGTGGAAATGTAGAGGTAAGACAAATAGATGAGTTACATCAGTTGTGGAAATCTAGAGGTAGAACAAATAGATGAATTACATCAGTTGTACAATATAAATGTAAGAAAATACATGAGTAACATCCGTTGTGCAGATGTAGAAGTAAGATCATAGATCAGACAACTATATAGGAGTAAATCATATAAATAAATACGTCAGATATTAGATTATTACGGTAGTATTCTTTTATTGACTGGTCAATACCGTACTGGGGATACAGGAGCTCAGTAAAATCAGACAAATGCTGTGTACGCCCCTACTAAGAGCGAATACTACGTGTGTCATCGGTTGGTTTTTTGGAAAGTCATGTGACAACCAGCACATACCTAGCAGTCAACGACAGCCAACATTTAGAAATATATTGCACCAGCTAGATTGTCATTTAGTTACTTTTTCATACTGTAAAGACGATATGACGTCAATTATCTACCTTAGAAACGTGTAAGACTTTAGAGAACGTCAATTATCTACCTTTGTAACGTGTTTATCTTATTTCGCTAGTGTAAGACGTGGAGGTATTTAAGTACCCTACTAAAAAACTATTTAAAGTTATTCATAAACACTTTTGTTAATGAGTGTATCACTGCCTTGTTTATCAGATGACGCCATCAATGACAGTAAACGGTCCTTAACAAAGTAAACATTGTGTGTACCATGTCGCAAGTTTGTCTGATGGATGAAGTAAAAGCTGTAAATGATCTGTTTCAATTTGTTTATGTTTGTTGTTACTGTTATTTTTTAAAGAAAAGTTCTGCAACGACCCAAGTGTGGACTGTTCCCCTGGGTACATTGCCCGAGTCAAGGGAGTCTGTCGTTGTGTCTGTCCCGAGGAGAGAGATGAGGGTAACAACTGTAAGACTCTGAGAAATGGACGTAAGTCTAACGGTCGCCTAATTACTTTGTGAAAATCAATATTTGAAAGAATCTAATTGTGACGTGTAACATACAAGCGTATGTACTTAGTGTGTAATTAGACATGATATTGGTAAAACGTGAAGAATCGGTGAGTCTTTTATTTTTAACCTGATCCGATAGTTGTAGCCCGCTCTGATAGTTGTATCCCGATCGGTTAGTTGTAGCCCGATCTGATAAATGTAGCCCGATATGATAGTTGTAGCCCGATCTGATAGTTGTATCCCGATCGGATAGTTGTAGCCCGATCTGATATTTGTAGCCCAATCTGATATTTGTAGCCCAATCTGCATGTTATAGCCTTACTCGCATGGTTTAGCTCGATGTACATTATGAGCAGAGTCCTATCTAACAACCTTCCATTGTGCTTCCATTGTACACTTGGGTATGGTGGGAATGACTAAAGGGCATACTGGAACCATTATAATGAGTGGTTAATCGAAATACGAGAAACAATTCTACTCTTTAGATAAAACAGTTGTCATAAAGTCATTCTCTATGACTCAGATCTACCAATGAGAATAAAAATAAGAGAATTAATAATAAACATTGGCAGCGAAATAAAAAAAAAAAAAAAAACTTAAAATACTTTAATTTAAAATGTCATTAAAAACCGAAAATAAATGTAGAATTGTAAAAAAAATTATGCTGAATTAGTTTTGTAACAAAACTCATTTCAGGAATATTCATATTATGTCTCCGTGTTTTACCTCAGATTGAAATAATATGGCTGACATCACATGAAGTCCATAGTTACGCGTTTATTTCTTAGAAGTTACACTTGCATTAATGGGTATTTATATCATGTGTATTATTTCAGCATTGGCCTACACCACGTGGCCGAGCACACCAATGGTTCTATTGGCCGGAGGTCCACAACACACATGTCCAGAAGGTTTCACTAAAGGATGGTTCTCATTCACTGGAAAACACCCAATGACTCAAGACCCAAAGCCGCCAGTATTGTTCCCATCTAGTGGAAACACAAACTACATGCCAGTTTGTACAAAAGACACACCCACTGGCTCCAACATTGATTGGGAAAGTTGGAACTCAGGTGGCCGGTACTGTATGATCAAACCAAACGTACCTTGTGGTGGAGGTAAATCAATTATGAAAATAGAATGTGTATACACCTGTTTATTGAATTCTTTTAAACTTTTAAATTCAGAAGTAATTGAGGGTAGTTTTTTTTTATTATTAATATGTGTTGTAATCCGAAAATATCAAACATGAAAAATGGGTTGAATGAATATCGAGTAGGTAATGTTATTAAGTATTAAATAGATGAATTGGTGTACGCTTGAAATTAATCATGCTTAATTTTAGTGAAATGATTACCACACAAGAAAATTAATCTAAATATTCGTTGTTTTTTTTTTCTTTGTTTGTAATAATTTTTTCTTAACTTTAAATTCTAATTACTGTTCTACATCTGCACTAAATGTGTCGGTTGTGCCTGTCTGATTGATGAGTATTGCTATAATCAATACATAAACTAAGTACTTTCTCACAATCATTACATAAACTAGGTACTTTCCTACAATCATCACATATCCTAGTATTTCTCACAATCATTACATAAACTAAGTACTTTCTCACAATCATTACATAAACTACGTACTTTCTCACAATCATGAGATAAACTAAGTACTTTCTCACAATCATCACATAACCTAGTACTTTCTCACAATCATTACATAAACTAAGTACTTTCTCACAATCATTACATAAACTATGTATTTTCTCACAATCATTACATAAACTATGTACTTTCTCACAATCATTATATAAAATAAGTACTTTCTCACAATCATAACACAAACTAAGTACTTTCTCACAATCATGAGATAAACTAAGTACTTTCTCACAATCATTGCAAAAATAAGTACTTTATCACAATCATTACATAAACTAAGTACTTCCTCACAATCAGTACGTAAACTAATTATTTTTTTATTTGGTAAAATTTATTTTTCTTTTCTTTAGCTTTCGTTGAATCTCAAGTAGAGATGAACTCTCTGGCAGCCATTAACATCAACGGTAGTGTGGGAGACACAAGTGCACACAACAACAACCTCACACAGAGGTACTGCTGCAGGACTCAGGATATATATACCTTTCCTACTGAGTTGCCAAACGCTGCGGCTTTTAGACTTTTGACTAGAGGTTATTGTCCCATAATTAGAGGTCAGAATATTTCCATGTATTCAGTACTTTAACTATGTCTGTTGATTTGATACATTCAAATAATTAGCTCTGTCTGGTGTATATAATCAATAAACTTTAATGAATAGATCCACATACTTACTTTGACAGCTAAAATTGGCTGCTAAGTACTAACATATGTTTCATGTCACATTTCACGACTTGACAAAGTTTTGTGCAGCTAGATCCATCACATGCAGCTAAACTCATGTCACACAAACACACAGCTAGATTTATCACATGCAGCTAATCTCATGTCACACACACAGCTAAATTTATCACAAGCAGCTAAATTCATGTCACACACACACACAGCTAGATCCATCACATACAGCTAAACATATGTCACACACACACAGCTAGATACATCACATGCAGCTAATCTCATGTCACACACACAGCTAAATTTATCACAAGCAGCTAAATTCATGTCACACACACACACAGCTAGATCCATCACATACAGCTAAACATATGTCACACACACACAGCTAGATACATCACATGCAGCTAAACCCATGTTACACACACAGCTAGATTTATCACAAGCAGCTAAACTCATGTCACACACACACACACACATACACAGCTAGATCCATCACATACAGCTACACTTATGTCACACACACACAACTAGATTTATCACAAGCAGCTAATCTCATGTCACACACACACGGCTAAATTTATCACAAGCAGCTAAACTCATGTCACACACACACACAGCTAGATCCATCACATGCAGCTAAACCCATGTCACACACACAGCTAGATTTATCACTAGCAGCTAAACCCATGTCACACACACAGGTAGATTTATCACATGCAGCTTAACTCATGTCACAGACACACACAGCTAGATTTATCACATGCAGCTAAACTCATGTCACACACACAGCTAGATTTATCACATGCAGCTAAACTCATGTTACACACACAGCTAGATTTATCACAAGCAGCTAAACTCAAGTCGCACACAGGTAGATTCATCACATGCAGCTAAACTCATGTCACACACACACAGCTAGATTTATCACAATTAGCTAAACTCATGTCACACACACACAGCTAGATTTATCACAATTAGCTAAACTCATGTCACACACACACAGCTAGATCCATCACATGCAGCTAAACTCATGTCACACACACACACACAGCTATTTATCACATGCAGCTAAACCCATGTCACACACACACACACATACACAGGTAGATTTATGTCACAACAAGATAGATTGATGTCTCGTGCAGCTGGACCTATGCTGTTTTAACTAGAATATTGTCTCCTTTAGCTAGATTCACGTGTAGTAAAACTACATTCATGTCACAATTAGATAGATTTAAGTCCAGTGCAAATATATTTGCTTCCCTTGTAGCTATATTTGTCCATAGCGCAATAGATTCATGTCAAGAGCTGGTAGATCTACGGTACACGAAACCATATCGGTTGTACTGCAACTAGATTTACGGCATCTGCTTCCATATCGGTTGTATTACAACTAGATCAACGGTTTAAATACGTTCAACATATTGTTACGACCCTCCCGGTGCGCACCGTACAGTCTAGAGAGTGAACGCGATGACGCAGTAGAGAGAGTGACGTAGGGAGCCGGCAAGAGAGTGGCCATATTGCCGTTGTTGTTGTTTTTATAGATATTAGTAAATACTCTTGGAATCCACGCCTGTGTGTTGTTTTGATTTTATAAACAGAATTAAAGAGTTGTAACAATATGATGGTGTGTTCCACAAAATTATTGACCCCGAGTTCAGTGATAACAATGGTTACATTTACGTTCATGTATTGAGTACCCTAGTGTACTTTTGCCTAAGGTCGCAAGTGTAGCTCGGGTGTCACCCCTAAATTAGTAGGTACCCCAAACTGACGAAAATCAGCGATTTTCATACATGAAAATCATGTAATGCCTATTTTCAACTTAAGATTGTATAATGAAATACATATATTATTCTATCATAAAATATATCATTATTTAAGCACCTTTGTTATATGATTGTTTTATTTTTATTTTCGATATTTTAATAAGGCACTTGTTACGGGACCATAATATGGTCTCCGTATTTTTTTTTACTTCGGGTACCAGCCGTAGATAATATTGCTCCACACCCTAACCCTATCCCTAACCCTATCCCTAACCCTAACCCTATCACTATCCCAAACCCTAATCATGAAAAAAAAAATTCTGAAAAAAAAATAAAATTTATATATGTCATGTTCCTTATACCCTAATATAATGGTCACGTATGGTCCCGTAACAAGTGCGATTTAATAAATGAAATCTTTAAATGAGCATACCAACCATATCTGATTTTTATTGCGACCGACGCGTAGGCCTACATTTCCTACCCCCCCCCGCCCCACCCATGATAAAGATGTTGGGCGAATTTGCGCCAATAAACCAATTATATAAAGATTTATATCATTTTATAACCATATCTTTAAATTTACTAATAATAGAAGTTATCTTTGTTTATTTTAACTTTAAAAATGTAATTTAAATATTTTATGCTGAAATCTTATATCTGGATAGAATTTAAATCAATCATTAGAAAGCTGGACTTTTTCCCTATAAAACTGTTATAAATGTAATTGCGCTCAATTATTGGCGCGAATTCGCCGCGCCCTTTAAAACACCCTATTATTATAAAAAAAATATGTTCCCCGACGCGATGGCCGAAGCGACGGATTTTAAGTCTCAACTACTCATAGTGCTTTAGACAAAAAAAATTTGTTTGGGCGTATAGAATATCAGAGGTAAGTAAAACCATGAAGAAATAAGTAAAATAGCATACCTATCAATATATTGCAAAAAAAAGTATGTTTCTGTGTACTAATAAAATAGCTATAAATGATTTTTAGGATGATTATATTTACTGTGATTAGAGAGTGAATCTCTCCAAGTCTGAAATCACCCCCTACATACTTTGAACAATAACCTAATTTTTTCTCGAGAATGAAAAACGTTACTGTTTATTTTTTTCAAATCTATAACATTTTAAAATATTTACAAAGTTATAAAAAATGAGGGAATACTATTTTATTAAAGTTATTTCGATTTTTCTAAAATAATCGAGAAATCGAAAGTTGAATTGTCTCGCCGGAAAAAAAACAAATAAAACTAGTGAGACTAAGAGTAACTAGCCGTGTTTGAGTTTAAATTCTATAAATGAATGAACTATTAAATTTGATTTACTGTTCATAATAAAATCTGAATGGGAATGGTTCATTACAATATATATTACATACTGATATGTTTAAATAAAGGTTAATATAATAGTTATAGTGTAGAACTTAATATTAAAAAAGTTTTCTGTTTGACTACACCACAGACTTAAGGTAGTATATATAGACCTACAAAGATATAGTTTAGTAGTATAGTAGTCTAGCATATATATTATAAATACAATCCTATATTTTGCTTATTTGTGTATTCATATTTTTTTTAATATGTCTTTTATTTTTATTTTAGATGATGAGCAATTCAGTATTTTAGTGACATCATTTATAGCAGTAATATTTCTTACTTTAAAAATAGTTCCACAAACTAATAGTAGACCCTACTCCATTTGTCAAGAACTGTAGGAGACAGGTATTTGATGGAAAGGGCAGGGGATCACTTGTCAAACTATCACAGTCGATGCAAGATGTGCTGTTTCTCAGTGAAATTGTTGAATGCAATTCAAATATTTCAGTCAGTATTGTGTACTACACAAGTGGCAATTCAGGACATAATATACTGTCCTCCAGTTAATTTTGCTAACAGAACTTATGAAAAAGCTATGAATAAACTGATAATATATTTTTTGTTGTTGTATGTGAAGAATTAAGATAAAATCATCCCAAATAACTTCAATAAATGTAATGTACACAAACAACTGTTGATGTTATGTAAAAAGTTCAAAAGCTACCAAAATGAAAGCACAGATAGCATTATTACAAGGCATATACTGATTTTGTAAATGTCAATTTAATAATTCATCTAATTCTTAAATAGAATCCTAATTTGCCCCAGCAAAAAATAATACCAATTAATAATTCAGAGATTCATGTTTTATTTCTCCGAATAAAGAATAATTGAATTTAAAAAAAACTAAAATTCAATCATGACATATGAAAGTTTTACAAATAATAAAGATTTTGAACTATGAAATACTTGAGACGATATCCACAAAGAAGTAAAGAACAGTAATTTTGTTAATGTGATATACATGTACTGATAAAATTAATTTAATATTATATATAGTGTAGTACTTGTGTATAATTGTTCTTCAACTAGTGTTATTAAAATTTTGTCGAGCAGGACCTATTTATTATTATTTTTTCGTGTGGAGAAAGATGATAAAATCATGCTGTGGTACACATTTATCACTTAGAGTTAAAGAAGAAATTGAAATTGAAAAAAATATTCAACTTTAGATGACTGTGGAGAAATAGTATAGCCTAAGCTTGATGACGCAATTCGGTAGGCTCCGCCCACCGCAGTAGCTATGGCGTCATTCCGCCATCTCGTGTTGTAGTTTATTGTAGATTTTAGTGTATACGTCATTTGGTACAAATGACGTATATTAAACCGACAGTTGGGAGCACATTGTTTGTTTTATAATCAGTCGAGCTCTGTGCATCATAGGATGCGGATGTCTGTATTAGTAGAGTCTAGCTTTGGGCATCAATGTAGATGGATGCATATTTACAGTTTGCTATTGTACTCCTCCTGGGTTCACCTTTATGTCAGTTTATGTTCAAATATTAAATGATTGTTGATGTTACTTCACTGGAGTTAACTTCATAATTTGAGTTGTCTGAATTATTACACCTTCTACAAGTATCTTCATTATAAGGACCCGTAACAATGACATTCATATTAATTTTCATAATTGTGCTTATGGCATTTATTTAAACATGAGTGGATATATCTCTTAAAGTTTTTGTTTTTTTTTAATAAATACGTTTAATCATGTTAAATATCTCAGTTATTTTGGGCAATTGAATTAGTTACACATTGATATAAAGTTATTGCTTTTACAGATAAACTTGAATTTTTTATGATTTTTTAGGATGGTGCATTTTTTGTCTAACCCATTGTTTTTTAACCGTTAAGTATAATGCTTAAATTGTTGCATTGTTCACAGTAAAATAACACTTTACTTTTTAAAATGATACCATAATCATTTTTGTAGGTTTGCTAGTTTTTTGTTTTTTTTGAAATATAAGAATTTTAAAAATGCCAATTTTCATTTTTTTTTACCTCCCTTTTAAATTTTACAAAAAGCTGTGTTGACCCATATTTTACCCCAAAAAGCATTGCTTTTCAATTTCTAAAAGTTATTGAAAAAATTTAGTATGTTATTTTACATACTAGTGTCTGATTTCCTTAAATATGGTCTATCTGGGAGCAAACTCTTTTGGAATATTTAACCCATAAAGTGGGCTCTTTAGCATGTTGAAAATTTGACAAGTTAAAAAAAATTCATAACTTCCTTAAATTTTGACATATATAGACAAATTTGGTATCGATAATCTTAGAATCATCCATATTTTGTAGCCAAAGTGTAATAAACTTAATTATTTGTAAAAGAAAAATCAGATTGGGGTACCTAATATTAGCTGTACTTGTGCTTAATCAAAATCTCGTATTCTTGTTTAGGACTGAAGATGACCAAGTCAAGGAGCACCTGGAAAGCCAAGATCTACACCATTATAAACCGGGAAAAGTCGCCTTTCAGGTCTTCTTTGACCACTTACATCTGCTATTACCAGCCACCTGTTTATGGTCAGATCCATGTCCCTTATTTTCATTCTATTTATTCAATCTTTATCAATGAGGCTGTAAGATACTTATATAGATTGAGCAGGGAGGCATTTTTTATTTGTAGAATTACGTTTTTTATTTTAATATTAAGTGCAGCAATTGGGTGAACTAAACATAGCAACAGTAAACAACCATCAATATATATATATATATATATATAAATATATATATATAAATATATATATATATATATATATATATATATATATATATATATATACAAGAACAAATGCTCGGTACCCGGACCGGCGATTGGCTCCTTATAATTCAGTTGTATCTCTTTGACCATCTTTACAACTTTACATAATTTGCGCACTACTTGGAATTCCCAAGACTATTTTGAGACAAACTAGAGTTGACTCCCCTTGAGTGAGACTAAAATTGTGTAATTCCCCAGTCTATTTTTAACCAGGCTAGCCGATTATGTATTAGATATAAGGACACCGTGTAAGTAAGATGCCGAATTGAACATGCTCGCGGGTGCTGTATGGTGCCACACCAACTTGCCTCTGTGCTGCAAAAGGTACATTGAAGCCATACTTAAATACACAATACTTAAAGTCTGAGCATTGGCAGTAGTACATAAACAACGTTATATTTGAGTAAAGCGTGCACGTTGTATTTAATATGTCCGGTTTTCCATTTCTGTTTTATTCTATAAGCGAAAGATTTATACATTTTGGGCCAACAGTTTGTATTTTAATTGTGGATCCTTGAATCGAGTCAGGGATCCGTGTTTTGTGGTAAGTGGGAGATTGCGTTGGTTGGAAACATTTGTTTCTTTTATTTTAGTTGTGGACATTAGGTAGGTGGCATAAATTAGCACCCATATCGTTAACTAATGGTGTTTGGTTTGGTTAGCTGGTTTGGTTTGGTTGGTTTATTGGTTCAGTTGGTTTGTTTGGTTGGTTTGGTTAGCTGGTTTGGTTGGCTTAGGCAGTGCCGAACCTAGGAATTTGGGGACACGGGGGGGCTTGGCCTCTTTGAGGGCCCCCCTGTATTTTGAAATTCGACATTATGACATAAGATAATGTACTTAATATTTAATGTAAACAAATATTAGGGGCCCCTAAAGCTGGGGCCCGGGGGACTTCCGAATTTTGAACCCCATCCCCCACCAAAGGTACGCCTCTGGTTGGCTGGTTTGGTTGGTTGTTTTGGCTTAGTTTGGTTTATTGGTTGGTTCAGTTGGTTTGTTTGTTTGGTTTCGTTAGCTGGTTTAGTTGGTTGGTTTGTTTGTTTGGTTTCGTTAGCTGGTTTAGTTGGTTGGTTTGGTTGTTTGGTTGGTTTGGTTGGTTAGCGTTGACGTGCAAAACGTAATTTGTGACGTATGAAATGAAGGTCGTTTCTGCACATTAGGTCGGTGGATAAATTATCACCCATATCTTTAACCAAATGGTATGTTAGAAATGTTTCAAGTGTCTCATTTGAACTCCCGACTTACCGGGCAACGCCGGCTACACAACTAGTAATCATATATTTGCGAATTTTACTAAGAACTGAGAATCAACTTTTTTTTCCCCACCTGATTAGAGTAGTTTGAGTCCATAATTTTTTTTTCTGAAAGGATGAGATGTTCATCTTTGAGATCATTTAAACCACTATGGAACTGTCGTGCCTTTTTTTTTATCCCCATCATAGCCGATAGTGCAATGGGTATGGAGGTACCACGGGAGCCATGGAGGCACCATTCACCTTAAAATGAAAAACTCCATGGGCCATCACCGGAGATCTATCCCCTAACCGTCACTTCTGTCTGTGTTGTTTTTTTTTTTGTATATAATCCTTTCGTCTTTCTCGCATTTATCAAACTGTCATGTCCCATCAAATTGAAAAAATCATATAACCTGATAATAAACAAAACTTGTCATTCCGTTTAACGTAGAAATAAATTAAGCATGTAGTGCTGTGAAACTTCATTAAACTTATCATTCAATTATTATAAGATAATTCAATTATCTTCAGGTTGTAATCAAGAGATAACTCTGGACGCTAAGACTAAAACAGCTACAGTTACTACCCCTGGATTCCCTTATGCGAGAGAACCAAATAGGCGATGCTTCTATTCTTTCAATGTAAACTTGGTTTCAGAATTGAAGTCTTTCTCTTAAAAAAATACATAAACTGATTCAGCTTAGATATTGTATAAATCGACTCTATTTTATTTTCATTACTAAAGGCATCTAAATATAAGACCTAAATACAATAGATCTACATTTATGTATGAATGGTACATTTTTTGTTCAAATAGGTTAACATATTAAGCAAATGGATCGTCCATAACGAATTAAAATCAGTTTACTTATAATTATTAAAATTCATTTCTTTTTTTTAAACTGAAGGTATTTAGTGAAAATGTTATATTTAGGTTCCACCAGGTTCAAGAGTTAAGATTACATTCAACACAGTAGATCTGAGTACAACCAATGAGGACACGTTTCAGTACAAGAGATTCCACAAGTGGCTCAGTCCGAACAGGTAAGAGGATGTTTACTTAATACGCAGCGCCTTTCGTGTGTGTGTGTGGTGGGGGTGGAGAAAGTGAGTGAGAGAGAAAGAGAGAGAGAGATGCAATGAAAAGAATGTGACATTCAGGGCCGGCAGATTAGACCTATTTAGCAATTCACTATCAGGCATGGTTCTTGTCACAGACTTTTATAGATTAGAAGAGGAGGGCTCTCAAGCATGCGTTAAATTGGGCCCCGAAATTATTAAGGCCGGCCCAGGTTACGTCACACGGGTAGTGGGGTGGGAAGGAAGGGGCTCAATATCAAGAAAAAAAGTGTTACGTGATAAGTAGTCTCTGAGTGTAAACCGTCAGTTGTCTATTGACCTACTAAGGATGAAATACAGCCCGCGGGTCAAGGCAGGTCCATCAGTCTGTTTGATCTGATCCATGCCCTGATCTTCTTCACTCGGTCACATGAATGACGTTCACATTTAGATTATCTCATATTAAAACACCCTCCATCTACTCTTGGTCCGGCACCTCTGTCAAATTTAAGAACCCAGAGTGGCCCACGGTTCCTACAGTTTTGCACAACCCAGCTAAAGATTTTACGACCTATCGGGACAAATGTAACAATACCAGATATTGTAAAAATCAGGATTGGTCGAAACTCCATAAATAAATATTTCCTTAACAATACAAATATTTTTTTTATTTTACCACAAAAAACTTCACTCGACGGAATATTTTTGAAATCAGATGATTGAGAACCTGACAACAGATAGTTTTTTTTTCCATATATATTGAAAAGCTAACGATAAATCTCGTTATAGTCCGATTTAATGAGGAAATACATAGAGCAAATGAAATAAAACAAAAAGTAACAACCAGTTTTCATTATGGACATCAGTCGCGTCATAGTAAATTAAAGGGAGGTAATGAAAAGGGCATACATGAATATTTAACTAATGTAGCAATATGTAGATTGTTTTTTTTTAAATATTGAATTAAATGTCTTTATATATTCTTTCTTTAAAGTCATAATTTTTTTCCGGTTCATAGAATTATTTTCTGTGAAGATCTGAATTCATCTAACCCAAATATGCAATGTAACTTTCATGACTGAGGCCTCAAGATCACAATTCAAACAGCTTCTTGGAATATAATAATTAAACGGAGATATATTCCAAGAGCGATTCGGACCCTTCATTAAAACTCCGGTCCTGAACAGTGTTACCATTCTAAAAAAAAAATAAAAAAAAAATGAACGTAATAAACACAAGAAAACCCAAGGTCATTTTGAAGGCCTTTTGTTAATAATACATAAAAAAAAAAGATTTAAAAACATTGTATATTACATAGTGTGATCCAATAGTGTGTTGTTGTTTTTGAACCAACAGAGAAAAACAAAACAAGCCAAAAGAAAATAAATTTCAGCTCAAATCCCCATTTTCCCACCTAAATTCTGAAAATCCCAAGATCTTGGGAAAAAAACCCAGAGAGTAGTAAGACTGGTCCCGAAGAGCATATCGACTGTAGCATGAATCCAATGGTATCATACTTACATAACAGAAACAATGATTAAAACTGTGACTAAAATTCATGTCTATTTACCACTGACATGTGTTGATGTTTATTCAGAATTAACCCAACCAACTGGCCAAAAGATATTGTGTCAGAAGGTGATTACTTCACTGCTGAGTTCTGGTCAGGGTATGACGTCACCACCAACAAGGGGGTCAGTTTTACAGCAACACTGATAACACGTGAGTCTAAACACTTTACTAGGTTTATCTGGAAACAATATTGAATTTATAACTATGCATTTAGATTTATTTTGTATTTTGTTTTGTTAACATCTATAGAAATAATAGCGGTCTGGCGTCTGCGTTATATTGAAAAAAGAAATCAAGAATTCAAAATGGCGTCTTGCGGGGGTCTCGATTGGATAAATGTTTTTTTTTTTAAATCTGCAGTTTCTGCGGTTTTTAAAAATGAAACCCAAAGTCCGAAATGTGAAATTATTCCATTTAAATATTAGTTTTTGTAGGGAGCGACCGATATGCCTTTTTACCGATAGTCCGATACCGATATTTTTCCCCAGCATTTTTACCGATACAGATATCGATACCGATATTTTTTTTAATCAACAACAATGCCAAACACGTGTTTTTCTCGTGCTACAGCTAATGACGTATGTCAACCCATGCTCACCCCTTCCCTGTCATATTTCGTAACACTTCGCCCACACGTAAGTCTTGTTCCCCCCCCCCCACAACTTCCCATCCCAAAAAAAATACCCACAGATGTTCACTAATTGTATCATTCAAGGTCATAAATTATAATTAAAAATGCCAATCCTATTGTTTCAAGGTAATAGCGCTGATGCAATTTTTGTGGACGTGACAATTTCTGTGTACGGGTTTTTTTTTTCCTTTTTTTTAAAATCTTGTCTGATCTGGTTATAGAATTGGATTATTTACGGATTTTTTTCTGCAACTCTGTTATGAAAAAACAAACAATGTATCGGCAGTCAAAAAAGGCCAGTCCGATATTTAACCCATAGTGCCAAAATATCGGTTCGACTATCGGTCGCTCCCTACAAAAATCGGTCGATCCGATATTAACCGATAGTGCCAATATCGGTCCGCTACCGATACCGATCCGATTATCAGTCGCTCCCGATTTATTTGTTAGTATTTCTACAACATATTGTACGTTTAAATTGTAATAAACTCGTGAAATTTCGGATCTGTCCGAAACCAAAAATAGCCTAGCCTGCTGATCAATCCAAAGGGAATATAACTCTATGCAAAGGTTTTGCAGGGTACAGATAGTTTATAATACAAACTTGAGGGCTAGCTGTTTCTGGCTAGAGTAAAACGGGATCACTGCTATTTTCTGTCTCTACAGCTGAAGACATGTGCTATGACGTGGCTTTAAAAGGAGCAGACTACTCAGGAAATACCAACGTGGCAGAAACTTATGAGGATTGCCTCCCTTGGTCCAAGGCGGTAGAGTGTGATGACTTTCCCCAGTAAGTTGACATATATACTTTATACATTGAGTTATCAGATGAGGAAACAAATGGCACTATATACAGTGTGACACATAAAATCTTTTATTTACATATATTTTGAAAGTTTTATAATGTTCACAACCTTAAAACATAACAGTAGTTCTCTTCAATGTAAAAATCAAAATTACTTTATATATTCAGAGCGAATGCCATAATAAAATAAATAATTATGTAATAGTATTGTGACTATACCACTCAATCTTTACCATTATATAATACTTTAAAGTATTAAATAGTATTGCATAGTTTGTTTGTTTTTAATCATTATTTCAGTTCAATATACTTGTCCATAGTTCATTCCTCAATAAACATCTGAAATATTGACATTATGTTTGTACTGCGAAATAAAATACAACGAGTAGTAAGGTTTGAGAGATAACGTAGAACTAGGGTGAATGCTTTTAACAATAATCTCATGTGGCTCGAGTACGAGGGTGAGCCAACATTTTGAGTCGCGGGCCATGTTATCAAGCGCTAATATAACTTACAGGCAAACGTCATAAAATGAAAGTTTAGTTCTGTGCTTCTCTCTTAAACGAGCTGTGGTAAGAGGAATCAATATTTATGTGAAGAGGAATCAATATTTTTTGTAATATGAATCTTTATTTGTGGGAAGAGGTATCGATCTTTTTTAACCAATCTATAAATATCAATCATTAATTTTAATCCCATTTCTATAAGCCTGTATTGCTCCACTCATTAGCACTGCATCTTATGGAGTTAATCAAGTGAGCTATAAAAAGACTGGAGCGATGGTCGCTGCTGTTTACACAATATTTAAATCGTAATGGACCTCACAAAAATGTTCCTAATACAGAATGTTCCAAATACAAAATTTTGCAAATACCGAATTGTCCAAATACAGAATGGTCCAAATACAAAATTTTGCTAATACCGAATTGTCCAAATACAGAATGGTCCAAATACAGAATGTTCCAAATACAGAATAGTTCAAATACAGAATGGTCCATAATGAATTGAACATTTTTTTCCTTGTTAGTTTGTTTTTCTTGTTTTTTTACTTCAAATTTAGGTCCAGCTCAATCTGGCTACTCCAGTCTGGAAACTCCTGTAGAAACCCTGGAGGAGCATTACTTCAACCGTACTGTTATGTCCATATTAACGGAAACGTCTGTCAGAAGCGTTATTGTGACGTATGCAACCTGAGTAAGTTCTTGGAATGATCAGTGAAGCTTTCTTCGTTGAAGTTTCCATTAATTTAATGGCACGATATCATATATATATATATATATGTTTGTATACTCGTTTCTTAATTGGCTTAATATATGTTACCTGGCCAGCTTCATTTAATGGTCTGATTATAAATTTAGACATAAAATGGGCCTATATTATACATATTATAGTTTCTGTAATACTTGTCTTTAGAGAATACATTCCAGATTTATTTAAATACTGTTTAATGGTATGGTAACATCCTTCTAAATGAAATTATGTTTTATGTAAATGCCAATTACTTCACAAACAAGGTTTTTTTAGTTGTTGATGATGGTATGCAGTGGCATCACTAGGAGGTGCGGGGGTTAAAAAAAAGGACGCATGTAGTCACGTGGTTTCATAACATTGTAGATGAAGTTTAGAAACTCAGTTTTTTGAAAGTAATATACAACTTTCTGAAATACGGCCAGTGATAGCATACTATCGTTTTTATCGCTTAAGTATTTTAAAATGAATTCTCTAAGGTCTAGTGCAGGAGATTTCGTAATATGGACCATTGCTCATGGTCTTTAGGGAAGGGGGGAGGGGGGTCACCCTAAATTTTCCGCACTGGGTGACACCAACCATAGTGACGCCACTGATGGTATGTTAAGCTTAAAATGTTTTGTTGAAAATGATTTTAAATTTATTAAATAAAGACAAATTATTATAATGTTCCATCCATCTCAAAAGTGTACCTTATGTTATCTTCTGGTTTTCAATAAATATATTGTACGTTCATTCACATTGACAGAATCTGTTGTTGATATCATAAAGAATTGCTCAGCACTAATGGCCGCTGACCCAGGATTCTGCTCAACTTCATTCAGTAAATCTGGATGCGCCAAGTCGTGTGCTTACTCTCCCACCACATATATAAGAGGTTAGTGAAATAAACTGAACTTCTTGTAATATAGCAAACACATATTTTTCAAATATCGTTGAGCCATTCGCATAGATGGGTGAAATAGACGGCTGTCATGTACAGCCACTTATATATGGTTGAAATAGACGGCTGCTCTGAACAGCCACTTATAGATGGGTGAAATAGAAGGCTGTTTTGAACAGCAGCTTATAGCTGGGTGAAATAGAAGGCTATCATGAACTACCATTGATTGATGGTAAAATAGACGGCTGTCTTGAACGGCAATCACGAAGATTTAGTCGTAAGTCAATAAAAACATTGTTTTTTTTCTACGGCCTCCATTAGTATCTTATCCCATAGCAGTTCCTAGGCTTATATTGGCCCTAGGTGAAGGACGAATGATCATGCGGGAAAAGCACTCGACTGTCCAATTGAAGGTACCTGGTTCGATTTCCGGATAGGACCAAGGAAATCTTTCAGGTCTTGGCTAAAGTTCCCTTAAATCTCCTGCAGTGCCTCCATGACCACTGAACAATCGGTTAAGGTGGTGATGAAAGAAGGACACCATAAAAAAACCGTCCCATTAGTAGTTTATAGGACATAGAGATTTCATCTCATCCTTACAGGGACATCACACGTGTGCCTTAAGCAGAGTTATTAATAGACTAAGTGATACTAAAAACGCCAAAGGTAGAAAATATAAATTTTTAAGGGGGCCTTAGACAGAATCTTTAAAAGATACTAGAATGGGGCCTATGTAGATATTTCAAGAGATGTTGAGGAAGGCCCTGGACAAAAAAACATTCCATGCCCCTATTTTTATATTTAATAGGGCCTATTTACTGGAAGGGGTCCTTTGGTAGTGGATGGCCTAGGCAGCATCTTAATTTTCCTATCTATATGAATGGTTGCCTCGCATATGGCTCCAATGAACGTACGAACGTCTCGAATATGTGTGTAGACCTGAATAAGTAATAGAATATTATAGTCTTACTTATTTAGTTCCCTTTGTAAAGTCGATAGAATTTAATAAACTTGACTTTTTCACTGTACAATCACAAAGATATTATGATACATAAAGATTAATAGATGTCATAGGATGTATCTAATGTTAGGCTATTCGTAAAAGTATGTATAGCTTTGCTTGGGATTCATAGAGTGTTTATGAAATATGTTGTGTTCTTGTCTGTTAGAATTGTATTTTAATGTGTTCAAAAAAATTAACTTTAATGCATTCTGAATGAGCAAAATGAATATGTAGGTCTTATATATGTATATATATATATGTATGTATGCATAGTTTGGAAAGGTCTATTGATTTGTTTTTTTATATTTACTTAAGATGTGATTGTTTTTTTTTGACCTTACTTAACTCTCCTAGTGTTACCTTTAGTAACCTGTTAATATAATCATTTAATATTAGCTTTTTCAAGCAAGAGTGAAAGAGCTTACACGTACTATACGTCATGCGTTGTACGGTCCAGGCTTGCGGAGCCGAGCCGGAGCCGCGGAGCCGCAACTTTTTGCTGGAGCCGAAGCAGGAGCCAGAGCTGAAAAAATCTCCGGCTCCCATATTTTTTGGAAAACAGATTTTTTTGGTAGCTTTAAAATTGTAAATTTGTTTGATTGTTTGCCTCCTACAATTTAAAATTTCATGTATTACGAACGCCACAACAGTAGCATCATTTAAATGATAGCGTGCACGTACATCACCACATAAATCTTTAATCGGGATCATTTTGTGTTCGTTTTAAATCTTGTTTACCCTCCGAATTTTTTTTAATGGCATATTATTTTGTTAAGTATAAAGTAAAAACATTTTTATCTCATAGAATAATTATATCAATCATTTAAATATATTTTTTTCTACAACGGCAAATAGAACGCGTCATTCCGTATATTATTTGATCGCGAATTTGTAATAGACTAAAAACAAAATGGTCGCTTTCTGTATTAAACAATTTTATTATAAACAGTCTAGCTGAAATAGAGTAGATACATTTATAAGGCTGTGGCTATTTGGACAGGCTTGCAATAAATTCCGATTGTTATTCGGACCCGTGGCAAATATGTACTTAGCTTAGCTATATATAAACTTTATTATTTTTTTTTTGTTTATTTTATAATAATTGTTTGAATTTTATGATTTAATCGTTACGCAGTGGCTAGGGTTCCGACTAAACGGAATCCGTATTATTTTTTTTCAGGTTCCGTCAATAGATATGCGCATGTGCTGAAATCAAAATTGTTTATTTTCAGGTCCGTCCATAGATATCTATGGGCCCGTCTAAGCCAACATATTCGGAATAAACATTTTCATTCAAATAACAAAATTAAAAAAAAACAAAAATAAAATATGTCCGCTGAAGCAGTATCTTTACCTCCAGATACTCTTTAAATAAACGAAATCACGTCAATATATATCTTCTGATGAAACACTTTTTTTTACACGAGGAATAAAATTAAAAAATAACTGTATCTATGTTCTTTTTTTTTCACTCAATGCCCAGTAGCTACGATACTCGATGCCCAGTAGCTACGATACTCAATGCCCAGTAGCT
Source organism: Bulinus truncatus (assembly GCA_021962125.1). NCBI lineage: Eukaryota > Metazoa > Mollusca > Gastropoda > Planorbidae > Bulinus > Bulinus truncatus. The sequence goes on from JAGDYQ010000020.1 coordinate 2,431,610, forward strand.
ACGATACTCAATGCCCAGTAGCTACGATACTCGATGCCCAGTAGCTACGATACTCAATGCCCAGTAGCTACGATACTCAATGCCCAGTAGCTACGATACCCAATGCCCAATAGCTACGATACTCTATGCCCCAATGTTTTGGTTACCCCCGGTCCTTTAAAACGTTTCCTTTGTTTACTAGGAATCTGCGATGCACCAACAGTCCCCCCTGACGGGATACTGGTCAGTCCCAACAAATCAGCTTACAATGAAGGCGAGATTGTGCAGTTCAACTGTACAACGTCGAATGCTTATCTGGTCTCAGAAAAGAAGTGCACAAAATCTGGCTGGACATCGCTGACCAAAACATGCAAAGGTAAATAATAGCCTCTGTTTTTTTTTATATCACTGTGATGTATTTCATTTTATAAGACAACAAAACTAACAAGAGCTACAGCCACTGTACGTCTACCTAACCCTAACTGTGATGTATTTCATTTTATAACACAACAAAACTAACAAGATCTACAGCTACTGTACGTCTACCTAACCCTAACTGTGATGTATTTCACTTTATAAGACAACAAAACTAGCAAGATCTACAGCTACTGTACGTCTACCTAACCCTAACTGTGATGTATTTCACTTTATAAGACAACAAAACTAGCAAGAGCTACAGCCACTGTCCGTCAACCCTTACCCTAACTCTTTTCCTAATCCTAACTCTTTTCATAAACTTAACGCTTTGCCTAACCCTAACTCTTTTCCTAACCCTAACTCTTTGCCTAACCCTAACTTTTTGCCTAACCTTATATTACTTTTTGACCAGAGGTTCACTGTTCTTAAAACAAAAAATGGGAGGATTGATTGGCGGGGGGGGGGGGAGAGGATTCGAATATCTCTGAGTAACTGAAATAGAATGGGTGTGGTCAACTGCCAGTCTGGCTGCCGACATTGACGTCCTTTGGTCTTAGAATGGGTGCGGTCAACTGTCAGCCTGGCTGCCGACATGAACGTCCGTTGGTCAATCTACTTATTAGTCTTGCATTAGTACATGTGTTATTTTGTTTGTCAGCTTGTTTTTACGTCTATCCATTCATCCATCTGTCACTCATTGCGTCCTATAAAAATCCAGTCTCTCTCTCCATCTCTCTCCCTCTCTATTTGTGTCTCTATTTCCCCCCCCTCTCTCTCGATCTCAATATATTTGTATATCTCTGTATTTCTAGGTTGTAGTGATATAATAGATTTCTGCCAAGACTTGCTGCGGACATTTCCGAGATTCTGTAGTCATACAAAAACTAAAGACAGTGGAAGACAGTTCTGTCCCAATTCTTGCCCCGCCTGCAACAGTAAGCACTTTCATGTACATATATGTCGGAATCAGACAATTTTTATCTCTTTTACAATTTGACAATCGACACCAATCTGACAGGTTTTTTTTTCTAGATTTCTGTCTGTGCTATTAGCTGCATTTTCCGAATCTGGTTTCGAATCAAAATCGGAGTTTTTTTTTTTTGATATCGGTATTTTTTACTAGTTCTACGCCCGGGTGGTATTATTATATAGCATCGCACCATCCTTCACTCCATTCTGTCTTCCATCTGCATTCTTTATTCTCTTCCTTCCTTTTTTGTTTTCTCTGTCCGGCGTCTACCGTATTCGTTATTCTCTGTTCTGTTTTATTACTCCTCCTTTCTATTTATTATTTGTATTCTATCTTTGGCCTCTACATATTTTGTATTATTTCTCTCAGTCCCTGATCTGTATTCTCTCCCGTAACCTTATTATGTGTTATTGTCCCTCTCACAAAAATAACAATCCAGTTTATACTTGTCATTAAAATTATAATTTAAAACAACCAGTATCTGTTCAATTATTTCACTTCTTCCTTATTTACAAACTTTATCCAATAGAAGACTATATGTAAGTTGTCAGCTCAATCCAACCCTATCCGATAGACTAGATGTAAGTTGTCAGCTCATTCCAAACTTTCCCTTTTCCCTCTCCTCCACAATCAACACAGGTGAGCAGTGAAGTAGACCTATGTCACCAGCGACTGTAATATTTTTTAAAGTCACCATATTAGACATGTAATGATGTAGAACTATTTAAAATATTCGCAGACACCACCACCTGCAGTGCACCTAGAGACAAGACATTTCACAGTGCGTCCGATAACGACACTGTCAGTAACGGGGATGTCATGACGTTCTCCTGTAACGCTGGACTCTACTACTGGTCAGGAGATTTTGAACGTGCTTGCGGCCTTAATGGAGAATTGCTGCGAAGTAGCATTGAATGTCGATGTAAGTCCACAAATGTTGAAGTGACCTACTTTATATTTTTAGATAGACTCAAAGGACACCAATAGATAAAAGAATTTTATGATTGATCGGAACATTTTAGAAAATATAGCAACATTCAGAAAATATGGTAGCATGAATATACATTATAGCGACAATAATATATAGTATATCAACATTAATAGTAAGTATATACACATTACTATAGAATATAGCAACCATATTAGAGAATATAACAGCATTATTTGAAAATATAGCAACAATAATAGAGAATATAACAGCATATTAGGAATTAAAGCAACTTGTATATAGAACATAGCAGCATCAATAGGAAATAGAGCAACTTTTATATAGAACATAGCAGCATTAACAGGAAATAGAGCAACTTTTGTATAGAACATAGCAGCATTAATAGGAAATAGAGCAACTTTTATATAGAACATAGCAGCATTAATAGGAAATAGAGCAACTTTTATATAGAACATAGCAGCATTAATAGGAAATAGAGCAACACTAATAGAGAACTAGCTGTACCCAGTCAGCGTTGCCGTTGCTAAGCCCTATGTAATGTAAAAGTAAGTATTGAGAAAGCACTATGTAATGTAAAAGTAAGTATTGAGAAAGCCCTATGTAATGTAAAAGTAAGTATTGAGAAAGCCCTATGTAATGTAAAAGTAAGTATTGAGAAAGCCGTTTGTTTCTCATTCTGTTAATTAAATAAAAAAATATTTAGAAAAACAATTATCAATCTATTAAAAACTATAAACAAAAAAAAATAATCTTCATCAGGTAAGTGGTATTTCTAAATTTAATATGTTTATTAATGCAGTAAATTTGCAAATTTTTAGACAATTGTTGAAGAACTTTCGGAGTTATGATCAATAGCGTAAAATACTATTTATATTTTCATATATGTAGATATTGATGCATTCTTAGACAATATAGCAGCATTGATATAGAATGTAACAATTGTGACGGGTTGTGAGTAATTTGTCAAAACTATTCCCACTTTATTCCAACACTTGACTCGCACGGCCATCCCCGTAATGGCGTCATACCGCAGGTGCCACCGCGAAGCTGGGATGAAAAGCCGCATCCCGACCAGGGAGCCGTCGTCATAGAAAAATTGACAGCGAGATGTCAAATTCGCACCTCTGATGACCGCTCGGCCACTGGTCCGCGGTGCGGCAATCTACAAAGGGAGAAAACCGCTCAGAAGTTCAGCTACGCTCGGCTTTTGTCGGTATGACATACCTCCACTCACCCCCCCCCCCATCTAGGGCGGGAAGTTAGCCCCACCCCCTGATTGACAGGGAAAAGAGCATAGATGAATGATTATTCAGTGAGTAACGAAATATTGTTTTTAGACATTCGGCCGAGCTGGCTCTTAGTGAGAGGTCGATAAGAGAGAAAGAGAGAGAGAGATAGAGAGAGAGAGATAGAGAGAAGAGAAATATATATCGAGATAACGTCCCTTTGATTTTATTAATTTATACTGGATTATTTTGCTGCATTTCGGATTATCTTTGCTTTATTTTTACAAACCCCCAGATCCTGTTACAGACTGATGCCTCTATGTAAATAAATATTTGATCGTTGTTACAAAGGTCCTGTTGTTGATTATGTGCACATAGTGTGCGTGTGATTGCTGGTGAAACGCTGTGTGGCAGAAACACAAATAAAAATACGAGTACCAATTGAGTCAGCCCTCATACACTTAGATAACAAGTCAAGGATACCCTCATAGGGGTCCTCAACAAAAAACATTAATAGAGACTATAGCTGCATTCATAGAGAACAGAGCAACATCAATATAAATATAGCATCATTAATATCGTACCTAGGCTTAGAGGGGTGCTTAAGTTTAGCAGCTAAACATGCGGGCAGCAACCCTATCATGGGCGGTAAAAAGAGAGCACTCTGAATTACAGAAAATAGTGCAATCAATTGAAGGGTGGGTGAAAGGGTAGACTGGGCGCGGCTGTTACTGTGGTAGTCTTGGGCTTACATCTTACAGACACAAGTCCTCTTTAGTGAACAACCTAGACTCTCTTGAAGGTCTCTGAGCATTTGGAGCCATGAAAGTTCCCTAAGTCTTATGTAAAATGACATGGCTGTTGTTGATCGAGCTGCCAATATCGGTGACCTGTCAGATGGCAAAAAACTTTCTGGCAGCGGTAAATTGGGGCTCCTATAGATCATTTTGCCATCCATCAAGATATGAGCCTCAAATGTAGCCAGGAACTATGATCAAACGCAAAATTGAAAAAAAAAAATTCAACTGCAAATCGTAACTAAGAACAGTCATGGGTGATCTAATATGAACATTTCTTTGAAAACTTACCAAGTGGTAATTATTTTACACCAACAAAAAATACAGTTCAATCCCTTTATTATTCATACCCCAAGATATTTGCGTATCTCACACAAAAAAAGCCATACTCATAATGTTTTCTAGTGTCATAAAACCTGGTAATATTTTTATACATCATACTAATTCATATAACTAGATTTTGTTTAACATCCTACAACCTCATAGTCCATGATGTTTGTTTATTTGATTGTTGTCTTTAATCGCGTTTGATCGTGATGTCTTCCAACAGCCACGCCCCCAGTAACCGATGTAAACATGAACTTGATTAGAAAGAGGAAAGACTTTCTACCAAAGAAAAAAGTCTACCTTCTTGATAAAGATGAATTCAAGTAGTTATTTTTTTTTCTATAAAGTCTAAATCAGATCTATAAGCATAATTTATTTGTAAAAATAGACATAAGATGAAATAATCTTTAAAATCTATATATTTAAAGATTTACTTAACACCTGATACCGTTTTTTTAACAAAATTGTTTTTCGTATTTGAAAGGATTCCAATAAAAGGTGTCATCACAAGATGGTACTATTACTGTAAAACTCCTAAAGTGATGACTTTCGCTGTATACAGAAAATCCAAGTACGAATAGTTTAATCATAATAATAAGTATTTTACTACCAATTTTTTTTTGCGCATAAATAAATAACAATTTCAAAATTTAAAAATAAAAACAACAAAAATAATTTAAATTGAAATAATTCAATATTACGGATTATTTGCAGAAAATTTAATAACTTTCATTTTAAAATGTTGAGTACTAAAAAACAAAAGCTATTTAGTTGTAAGCATGTATTTTTTTTGTTAGCAGGGATATAAAAAGACAACATTTCCTTTTAAACAAACAGGAAAAATTTGGTTAAATATGTTTAGTAAACATTGTTTACCCTTCTCGTACAATCCGAATCTAACTCTAGAGCCAGAAATTTCTTCGGACTGACATGACAGTTCAGTATTACTCAAGCCTCAAGGTAAACGTGTGATGGACCAAGAAATGAAAACGGCTTGGAATCAAAATCTGAGAGGAACCTGATAGGCTTGAAAGTTACCCGACTATTTCAAACTGTGTTCAGTTAGTTGGTTTGGGAGGTGGGGCAGATTTACTGCATAATGTTTTCAGTTATTCCATATCCATGACTGAACCAATCATTGTTTTATTTTTAACAAGCCAAAAATTGTCTTTGCTTTATTTCCACCAGCAACGTCTTCAGTTACGTTGGTGCTAACAATGTGACCTGTCAACCTGACTACCTGATGACCTACTACGTCCCTGCCGAGAGCCAGATACCGATTGAGGCCAATGACGTTTTGGCCGTCCACTCCACCGCCTCCAACACCCTGTACGTATCCAACTGTAACGGCTACAACTTGGTACCATACAACCTATCGACAATCGAAGCCAACACTTTCAGTGAACTCACCACCAAAACAGTGTCAGGGACTTACTGCCTTATACCTTCATTTGGTGCCAGAGTTACACCTGGTAAGTAACATTTAGGTATAAAATAAGCTAATATAATTCTCAAGAGCACACAATCATTGGAACAAACCAATATTAGCAAAAGAAGAAGTGATTTATTTGCCTCCACTGGGGTAAACAGTACAACTTAGCATTACAAATGTTGACATTTAATTCGCAAATGTCGCCACCTTCATATATCTTGGCAGCAAAGTTTTAAATGAAGGATTTTAAGATTAAAAGATCAATGTCAAAATTTAAACGACCATTCAAACCCATCGTTAATTGGGAGAGAAGATTATGTCACATAATAGCATCAATCTCTGAATAAATCTCTCCAATAATCTCTCCATCGATCTCTCCATCAATCTCTTCATCATTCTCTCCATTAATCTCTCCAATCAATCTCTCCATCAATCTCCCCATCAATCTCTCCATCAATATCTACATCAATTTCTCCATTAATCTCTCCATCAATCTCCCCATCAATCTCTCCATCAATCTCTCCATCAATCTCTCCATCAATCTCTCCATTAATCTCTCCATCAATCTCTCCATTAATCTCTCCATCAATCTCTCCATCAATCTCTCCATCAATATCTCCATCAATCTCTTCATTAATCTCTCCTTCAATCTCTCCATCAATCTGTCCATCAATCTCTCCATCAATATCTACATCAATCTCTCTATCAATCTCTCCATTAATCTCTCCATCAATCCCTCAATTAATCTCTCCATCAATCTCTCCATCAATCTCTCCATCAATATCTCCATTAATCTCTCCATCAATCTCTCCATTAATCTCTCCATCAATCTCTCCATCAATCTCTCCAATAATCTCTCTATCAATCTCTCCATCAATCTATCCATTAATATCTACATCAATATCTCCAATAATCTATCCATCAATCTCTACATCAATTACTCCATCAATGACTCTATCAATCTATCCATCAATATCTGCATCAATCTCTCCATTAATCTCGCCATCAATCTCTGCATCAATCTCTACATCAATTTCTCCAATAATCTCTCCATCAATCTCTACATCAATTACTCCATCAATGACCCTATCAATCAATCCATCAATCTCTACATCAATCTTTCCAATAATCTCTCCATCAATCTATCCATCAATCTCTCCATCAATGTCTCTATCAATCTCTCCAATAATTTCTCCATTAATCTTTCCAATAATCTCTCCAAAAATCTCTCTATCAATCTCTCCATCAATCACAATGTCTATAAGGCAGCTGTCCTTAAATAGATCCTCAGTGGCTTAGGAGACCTGGACCAATACGGGCAGCAGCTTTACCAACGCCCTTCTATGAAGATAATCTGCCAGGACGAAATCTCTAGCTTAAACGTCCTAGACAGAGCTGCCACAGCATGTGATATAAACGTGATTAAAAAAGGGACAGCTTATGTGGTCCGGCCATTACATTCGTTTGGACCCTTGATAGAAAGTCAAGGCAGTTGTCGTACGGAAGCATGCATAGGGCTCAAGACGGATTGGGCGCCGCATAAAAAGTTCAAAGTAACGTAAAGAAATGGGCCCATCTGATAGCAATGCTGATGTTGAAAGTAACTACAGAAATAGGCCCATCGGATCCCGATGTTGATTTAGACAACCACATCATACAGGGTCAAATGGTTTTCTTAAACAAATCGCTCAGCTGACCAGCTGGAAGAGACCCATCGCCAATTTTAGTTCTAAAGAAATTGTTTTGAATTGTCTTTGCTAAAATGCTTTTTTTTTCGTTTGATTTTTTCGGACATTTAAATTAACAAATATCCTTGTTCTAGTCTCGCTGTATATAAATAGTTTGTTCATCACTTGACTATATAAGTTTGTAATACGCTTTTTTTGTTTTACTTTTCAGTGTAAAATCAAAACATTCAACTAGACAACAAGAGAATTAGAGACATCAGCCAACATAAGAGCAATATGTCTCTAAATCGTTTATTTCGACATCTGTAGAGAATATGTTCGGTAATAAAGTAGTTCATCTTTAATGCGATTTTGTGTTTTACTAGTAAATAAAGGCCCGGTACCAGGACCGGCAAGTAGGCATGCAGTTGGAGTTGAAAATAGTGAAAAAATATTTGAGCGCATTAACAATCAGTCTATATACTTGCAGTGGCACCAAAGGACATGAACAGATTATTGTAGCCAAAATACATTTGAGAATAGGAACACCTAATAGTACATCAAATAAAGTTCATATGTTAAATAGTTCATCCCAAGGAAAATAATCCTCACTATGGGTACACAATCTTAACATAAACAAACCCGATGATTAAACTCTTAAAATTTTAATTCCTTCATAATATTTTAATGGACTCCTTTCCAAACAGTTCTTCACTTTATGTTTTTGATGTTCAATATGACGTATTTAAAAAAAAAAGAGAAACGCTACATGTTATTCTGGTGGTTTATTTACTGTTATACACATTGTAGCATAGTCTCTGCATAGTACAATTAACTAAGAAATGATTGCCAACCCGGCAGTGCCGAATCTATAGATTTAGGGGCCCGGGGAAAGTGGCCTCTTTTTTTTGTGGGGGGGCGGGCCCCCCCTGCATATTGCCATTAAACACCATGACATAAGATAATTTTTTCTCCCCCCCCCCCTTTCAATCTGGGTCCCGGGGAGAAAGAATCGTTGTGTAGCTTTTATCTGACCTTCAATTAAAAAAAATAATATTCCATCAATCCACTTGAGGCCGCACACGCAGAAAATATCAGGCCCCTAAGAAAAAGGAAATATCAAAGCTTTAAACATTATAGTTCTGTGAAGCCAGTGCCGAACTTAGGGATTTGTGGTTAGCCCTCTTTGTGGGCCCCTGCATGTTGACATGAGATAATGTACTTAATATTTAATGTAAAAAGAATTTGGTGGTCCCCACTCAAGCAGGGATAATACTTAAAATAAAGTTCATATGTTATATTGCTCATACCAAAGAAAATAATCCTCATTATGGGTTCAGAAGCTTAACAAAAACAACCCCCGACTATTAAACGTTGAATCTAACATCCAACTATAGCCTACATAGTTTGCGCACACAAAACCTTATCATTGATAAATCTTAATTCATTCATAATTTTTTAATGGACTCCTTTCCAAACAGTTCTTCATTTTATGTTTTATGATGTTCAACATGAAGTATTTAAAAAAAAAAGTGAGAGACGTGAGTGAGAGCCTTAAGTTAAGAGAAACGCTACATGTTTAGCAGGTGGTTTATTTGCTGTTATACACATTGTAGTATAGTACAACATATCATACTGAGAATTAACTAAGAAAATATTTCCAACCCGGCAGTACCGAACACATGGATTTTGGGACCCTGTGGGCTTTGCTTCTTTGGGAGCCACTACATTTTGACATTTGACACCATGACATGAGATAATGTACTTAATATTTAATTTTTAAAATTTGTCGCGTGTGTGGAATTCCCGAATACGACACAGTAAGCAAGACGCGTTCAACAACGTTCGACAACTTGCGTTGTTTTCTGATTTCTTTTATAAAACCAGATTTTTTTAAATTTCTTAAATGACCTTTTGTCCTTTTGTTTAGTGAAATATATTAAGCAACGAATACGAAAATGGTGTATAAATATAGATAAGATATAAAAATGCTAACATTAGGCTACAAAGTGGGCCAAGAGAACACATTCAACGCTGAAATGTAGACAATAAAATATTAGATATGGTTAAATCTTTTGTTTAGATTTCTTTGTACTGCTGTTTAGGGGAAAATTACGATAAAGTTAATTATAAATATGTATGGCTCATCACAAACAAATGTTAACTGTTTCAAAATATGTACGCATTACAAAAAATATAATAACTAGCATCTTTCTGTACTGAATAATATCTAAGCAATGCAAATTAAAAAGCCCCCTACCCCCCCCCCCCCAAAATATATTTGTTAGAAACTGAAAGAAAAAAAAAAACAATTCAAAGTAAAAAAAATATATAATCAATAAAGAGAAAATTCAGTCTGGCAGTTCATCAACAATCAAGGCATCCAAAGTATTAACTTAAAATCTGTAAACAACAAAATAAAAAAAAAAAACAAGTTGCTGAAAGATACCAGATAGTGACTATAAAGTCGGCACATGATAGATCAAAGTTCGACTTTGCATACCATGTATTTAAGCCTGCTATTTTGTTTGATAAATTATTTTAAAAAAATAATTACATTAATTATATTGATTGATAAGGCGGCGTATGCTACGACGCGGGACGACTAGTACTTTATAATATGCTTATCAGACATAATGGGTCATATTGCTTTATACTTTCATTATATGGCGAAAAGGTAATATTTAGACTTCCACTATATCGGTAGATGAGAAATATTTCTTTATGCTCATGTCAGATGGGTAAATTTGTAGAATTTCTTTATGCTGTCATGTCAGTCGATGTTGGTAATATTTCTTTCTGTATTCAACAACCAGTCTTTTAAACATTAGATTTTTCTCATGATTAGATGTAATTTTATCCTTACACACCCATATAAGTTGTTTGAAGACACAAAACCAATATTTCATTGAAACAATAATTAGACAGATCTTTACCCGCTCCCCTCCCCCAATTAAAATCAACTTTTTTAGAAGGTTTACTTTTTGAAATGTGAACATCCAAAGCTGCTTGATTTTTATGGTTTAGATAAAATAAATTTATTATTTGACTTGCTCAAACTAACCACTCCTCCCCCTTTTGTTTTGTTTCTTTTGTCACGGTAACACATAAATTCAATGTGTAGTTAATAGCAGAAACATATTCTAATTCTCCGCATTTAACTTCTTACAACTAAAACGAAAGTATATTAAAACAATTATTAAGGTTCACATATTATATTAGAAAGGGTGTAGTTATTTTTTCTCCTACAGAAAAATAAGTACTTTTAGATATTATTTCATTAGAATGATTACTGTAATGTAGTGAAGTCAAAGGTTCAGTTACATAAATGCATGTGCTTTCATGAGTACACTTCGATATTTAAATTCATTTTAGTGGTACATGACAATAAGCCCTTACATTTAGTGGTTCGTGTAATGTAACAATGTAGAAGTTCACTAAATGAAACGTATAGAGTAGTGATACCCAAATTGGGTGATATCGCGGTAATATCAAAACGCAGTGGCTACGGATACAGCCAACGCGCATGCGCTCTAGCGCTTAGACGGACTATTTTTCATGCGCGATTGCTGGATTTCGTGGTCCAGCTATAGATATTGCTCCTATCCCTAACCCTATCCCTAACCCTAATGCGCACACAAAAAAATAGTCTGTCTAAGCGCTAGAGCGCATGCGCGTTGGCTGTATCCGTAGCCACTTCGATATCAAAATGTATCGATCGCCGAGTTGTTGGGGGCCGTAGAACACACAATGTAGAACTGAAAAATTATTTCAACAAAGATACTATTGAATAAAGTATCGATTATACGTGTTGAGCATAGATTATCTAAGTGTTTTTAAAACATTTCTATCCCGCTTATTCCTATATCGATCTCATTTAATATAATTAACTAAAAAAATTGCAAATAATCATTCTTCTTATTATAATCTAACGTATGCTAAACGTTTGGTTCAAATACGATTAACTTTCGATATTAAAGCAAATCTGTACGTTAAAAGCCATGGTCCTTTGTAATATATTAGCAGTTCAAACATATGACACTACACATTTGAGAGTGATTATAAGACATTTGCAATCATATATAAAACTCCTTGTAAACTAATATGCTGCACTTTGAGTTGTTTATCGCCATCATCTACTTAGTAGAAATCTTAGTAAACAATACAAGATTTAAAATGTTTTAGGAAAAGTTAGGAATGAAGTCAAAAGCCATTTGTTAAAAGGATATTAATTAGACACATTCTCCTGTTCGTGATAATGTAACTGATTGTTTTTGTTTGTAACTGATGATAGAGATGATTTTTGGTTTAATTTTTATAAGTTTGATGCCAAAGACCGTCCCAAAGCGTACTTATTTAATTACCTAAAAAAAAATTACGAAGTTGTTTAAAGTCATATTTTTTTAACAATAAAAAAAGTGAATATATATTTGTTATTTTTAAATATTAAAAAGTTTATGTAGAATTTTCAGACAATATTTTTATTTCAAATGAAATATAGGACGAGGCTAGTTAGAAAATGTATTTTAATTTATCAAAATTTGAAAAATAACATCGAGATGTAATCCCCTATTAATAGTATATATTGTGTAGCTTTCAATTCTTCATCTTCGATCAAAGATAGCAAGAAAATAAAAAAAAAATCATTGAAATATGGCTACTTTCTTATTAACATAAATATAAGACATTTTTTTTTGCAATATGAGTTTACATAATTAAAAAAAATGAATAAATACACTTTAGTTGCGGTCATTAGTATTTCTATCTAGTATCTATAGAAGCAGATACTTGAGACTTATTGCTTTCTAGTATTTATAGAAGCAGATACTTGAGACATATTGCTATCTAGTATCTATAGAAGCAGATAATTGAGACTTATTGGGATTTAGGTCTATAATTGACAATTTTTCATTTGCTTTTCTTAAATTTCACGAAAATGTATCACCTCAATAAGAAGTACATCCAATCATTATAAATATTGTAAACAAGAATTAAGCTCGTCGAATTTTATATTTTTTTTTTAGAAATGTGAAAACTGATAAGTTATAACCACTCTTAGCCGAAAATATGCTTTTCCGTTTATATTATTGTGATTATGTATTAAGATATATTGGGTAAGGTTATTTTCTTTTTCTGCGCACCTTATTTCCAGCAAAATTAAAAAAAAAAAATATTTTATATCACTGTGCATGGGCCGTATATTTTTAGAGCATTTTCGAAAAAAAATGCTATATTGTCCCCGTTTTGTCTGTCTGTCTGTCTGTCTGTCCGTCATCACCCTAGATCTCAACAACCATAAGTCCTAGACCCATGATGTATATATCATTCTGTAGGTCTTGGCCTGCCATGTGTGCAGCAAACGTTCATTTCGCGATCTGACCTCTGAGGGCCGTAAAAGGGGGCTTGTAAAGTACCGTTTTTTACTATATAACCTATATCAACAAAGGAGCGCCCTATATCTCAGCAACCATAAGTTATAGACCCTTTTTGTAGGTCTTGGACTGCCAAGTGTACATCAAAAGTTCATTTTGCGATCTGACCTCTGAGGGCCGTAAAAGGGGGCTTATAAAGTACTGTTTTTTACTATATAAGCTATATTAATAAAGGAGCGACCTATATCTCAGCAACCATAAGTCCTAGACCCATGATGTATATATCATTTTGTAGGTCTTGGCCTGCCATGTGTACATCAAAAGTTCATTTCACGATAGGACCTCTGAGGGCCGGGCTTCAGGGCTCCTAAGGGGCTTATATATTATATATATCCCCATGCTACACCTTGTACGTTCAATAACCCATTCATTGGTGCGAAATACTGCAGCACGTAGTTTCACCAAGATTTATTATAAAACTCATCAAATGAAATAGTAAGCTTGTGTTCTGAGTTTAATTGAAAGTATCAGAGCTATGCAACAATTGACGGAGTTTTCGAATGTTTTCAATTATGAGTCCTATTTCAGTAACCACAAACCACTTGTAGTTAGATTTAAGAGAAAATATTTTTTTTTCAAATATAAAGAAACGTCTTTATAATATTTTTTTTTACAGATATATGCATTACACATTTGAATTTATAAACATTTCCAAAATTTACAAATATTTACTGAAAGCTAACAAACGTACTGATACATAACACGAAAATGCGCTAACATGTCCTGTGTCCAGAATGGAACAGGCTTAATTGCTTGTTTTTTCAAGTTTTTTATTTGTTCCTAAGTTTTACAAAAATAATCTTTACGCTGTACTTTCCGGCAATTGTGTTGTTAGGCCAGGAGTTTTACCAATTATTTACAATTCAGAATCTGAAACATATATATATGAAGATTAACTGGTATGAATGACACCCAATGAAAATCATGGGAATTTTTTCTACAGCATTTCAAAAATTGCCCGTTTTACACGTAACTTTCCACTATTCACGTTTCTGTAAGTGTCGATAACCTTGGTAAATCTGAAGTAATCCGCATCAAACTGTCAGCAAACGTGCTTCAGATTATGTTATATAAGTATTTAAAATGAAAGGTCAAATAAAGTGTAACCAATATGACCTGCTTCCAGTGGCGCAAGCAGGGGGGGCAGGGGGGCTCGGGAGGCGCCCCCCCGCCAAATCATCAAATACATAATTTAAGTTATAAAGTTACAAATAAGACTGTCAAACTGTCTTTTTTCAATATGTTAGCCCCTCCCCCCCACCCCAGCATTTTTTGCTGGTTGCGCCACTGCCTGCTTCCATTAGTAGACCTACGTTTTAACTGTATTGACGAAGCATTAGCTTCATAAATGTAATACATAAAATTTTATGTTTGTTGAATTATATGAAAACTACTTCATAAAACAAACCATAAATAAATAAATAATACAACACTCTGAAGTGATGTGAGTAGTATGGCTTTCAGACTCAGGGTGGGGCTGGCATCAATCCGCCGGTGAAACTGGCAGTTGCTTTCACCCCGTGCCATAATCACAGTGTTCACATGCTGGTGTACACCTCTTCCTCAAATGCTCAAGGTATTAATAATTCCAAGCATTTATCATCAATTTTTTCTTCTTCTTTTACATCCAGCATGTCATTATCATTAACTCTTCATCGTCAATCATTTCCACAACATTGACCAGCTCCTTGGCATTCAAACATGACTCTCCATTACAATTTTTGAAGGCTGTTATGCATGACAAACCTACTCAAAGCAGCGACACAAACGTGTCCCACATTGTTTCCTGGATCCGGAAGTACATTTGCGACAAACCACCTTCAGAACATCTGGTGGAGCCACATCTAAGTCAGTGGCAATAGGGATGGACTTTTCCTAATGAAGCTTCCATCCCCATTCTGAGGGATTCAGTATTGCTTAAAAACATCAAGATATGTTCCACCTTCCAGCCACTGAACAACACGGAGTAAGTCACCGCCTTCTACAACATGAATCGAACTGCTTTGTTTCAATGATGGTTCTACACCCTTGCAGATTTCTTTACCTAGCTGTGATTTATCAACTTTCCGCATGTAGTTATCTTTGAACAGAGAAGAAGGAAGTGTTGACAGCTCATAACTGAAATATTTCTCCATATCAGGTGATCTTTGCATTATGACCAGAAGCCTATTAAATAGAACTGTGGGATCAACACCTGTCAAAGCTTTCTTGGAAGTTGATGAAGCAGCATTGTTTACATGTGCTAATGTTCTTATTTGAGACTTTCTTTTAAGGTCAACACCCTTGAAGTTCTTGCCGCTCATGTTCTGAATAATATCAGCGCCAACTTCTTCAGCATTGTCGCAGTTTATATTATCAAATTCAGATGCTGCAATACCTGATGTTATGCCGTGGAGTCTTGTATCAGAAGTATCAAATGTGACTTCAAGAATTCGAGAACTTTTGTGAGAATGTCATTATCTCTATTGATCCTGAACTGCCCCTCTTCCGGATGCTGAACTGCATCATGACAGTAGTCAATATACAGCTGCAGTCCTATGAATTGTGGAAGTCCATGTGGTGTGTACACTCTCAATCACTCCTCTTCAATGAGTTATTCCTCCCTTACCTTTAATGGCCCGCATCATTGCCTGCTCTATGGTAAGGTCAACTGATAGTCCGGCCCACTGTTTACTACCACGCCGTCCATCATGTGATCCTGACATGAGCTGCTTGTGTAGATCTGGATGTGAGTTAGCTAAGTCCATCATCATCTCCAGGTAGAGACGAGCACACTTGGCATAATTGTTGTGACCAGATGCTGCAAAGAGATTCACCATTCACCTGATACTGACAAGATGTAGCTGATAGTTGCCCATTAGTTCTGCCCGCAGCAGAAGCTTTAATGTGGCAATGTAGTACATATACAGAAGCCAAAGGTTTTTACTATATAAGCTATATTAATAAGTATGTCATTTTCAGGGCCCAACCTACACCTAATACATAGTGATACGAGATAAAGGGCCCTAGGGGCCCCAAGTGTAGCTATCCCCCTAACATAAATTTGGTTTAAATAATTTTGGTCATGCCTTTTAAGTGCTGGGCTTCAGTATTTTTGAAGGTACCGTCTTATCTTTCAGTATTTTTTAATAATCTTGTAGTTGGCAGCTGCCTTTTTTGTAAACAATTCAGGTCATCTCTTAACATGGCTGACAGTATTTTATATAGAATATAGAGGACCTTTTTTACAAATTTATTTAATGCATTTAAACACAATTTAGGTATTCAAAACAAGGGTGTTATTAATCCTCGCTATGTTAACTAACTATTTATTACCAAATCATTTCACAAAACGCTTGTAAGACATTAATTCTAGGTACGTAATATAATATTTATTCAACTCCTGGCCTATGTATATTTGCGACTATATCTCGTATTGTCAGCACTCTTATCCTCTTCCGTGTAGGAAGTCACGTGGTCGTGTAATATGTCACGTGGTTATTTAGTAAATACTATTGGAGGAACAAAAACACACACACTTGTATTTTATTATATAGGATGCTCAATAAACATTGTTCTCGTCTATTGAGTAATCATTTTCCAGTATGGTTATCTTAGTAATGTTTAGTTTCATTTATAAATGCATCTGTAAATGGTGTCATACTGAATGTAGAATTTTCCATCTAAGACATTAGGTTAAAGTTAATATTACATAAAGTTCTACGTGCATTCAAAGCTGTCATTTTTGTGTGGCCCTATTTTTTTAACTCAAGGTAAAGAAGCTGTCAAGGTTGTGTCAATTCTCGGGCCCCTAATAACCTTTCATAGTAGACTGTTCAGGCCGTTTTTGTCTGGGCACTTGCACAAAGCTGTCTCTTTGAGTATGAAACCGGCTCGGAAAATTTTAACCGGAAAAAATAAACGAACAAAACATTATTTTTATTATTGGGTTAAGTCTAAATGATTTCTTGACAGCCGGAACTTTATAAGTGGCTGCTCCATGTAGCCAGGGACGGCCTTACAAATAGCTAAATGTAAATTGAGGGCCCTTGCCAGGCGCGGGGCCACATTAGGAGCAATCGGTCAAATCGGCCTAAGGCAGGCGCTGGGTGTAGTCGTTTAGTTTTAATGTCCATAAAAACGACTCCCAGGCGGTATCGAAAGTTCGCCAATCTTGTTTTTTATGGAATCAGGCCCGTAGCGTGCTGGGGGGGGGGAGCAGGGGGGCGGGCTCCCATTCGTTTTGTTCGGCCCCCTCTGCTTGATTGCTCTACTTAGTAAAATGTATTACTTGTCCCCTGCTATTGCCTGGCCCCTGCTGTAGAATGCCTGGCCCCTGCTGTAGAATGCCTGGCCCCTGCTGTAGAATGCCTGGCCCCTGCTGTAGAATGCCTGGCCCCTGCTGTAGAATTTTCACGCTACGGGGCTGTATGGAATACAGTTTTACACCGCATAACAAACATTACGGTACAACCATTATGCTAAGCTTTAGTTCTGAAACACCGATTATAAATTATCGATTTCAATTTTCGATTGGGATTCCTGATGTCGTTGCTTTAATTTAATTGTAACGCACAACAAATATTTACGTCTGATTTCTTCTTTTCATTAATGAACGATGGGAAGTGGTTTGTAACTATAAGTTTTGGATTAACAAATTCAGCTATAGCTAAACATGCTTTTTCAAAGAAGGAAAGGAAAATGTTACATAATCTCCACCACAAATAGATGAAATTAATTAAAAATCCTAAATATAGAGCATTAAATGAATCAAACAAGACTTTGAACTTCTTATACTCTCAGCCTACTATTGGCGTAGTGATTTCAAGTGAGAAAGAAATGTTTTTAAGATAGAATAAAATATCATTAACATTTAAGCCAGTGGTCCCCATCCGCGACTCGATAAGGGAGGGAGGGGGGTTGATTATTTATATTTAAGATTGTTTTGATTTATAATGTTACTGCCGATCACAGTCGCCCAGCTTCTGGTTATACTCTTGTCCATGGAAAGTAGCAATATGTTTCTAAGGCGGCCCGGTATTATTTGATCCATGGAGTGGTACAGGTCCGCGGCCCTGGGGCTGGAACCACTGATATAAGTCACATTCATTACAGCCTTTCAATACGTAAAGCAGAAACGCTCACCTACTTACACAAAACACAGACACGCACATACTCACATATGCACTCAAATATTGACAGGAGATTCACACTGACACACACAAATATCTTCTGACGGGAGATACAGACTCACTGACACACACAAATATCTTCTGAAAGGGAGATACAGACTCACTGACACACACAAATATCTTCTGAAAGGGAGATACAGACTCACTGACACATACAAATATATTCTGAAAGGGAGATACAGACTCACTGACACACACAAAGGTAGGTCGCCGAAATCAAACATACTTTTAGATGGTCACGAATCACTAAAGTTTGATAACCACTGCTCAAGTACATTGTATTCAGCATTCACACGATAGTTCAAACAAATTATACAGAGATTATGAATTACAGCTACTGAGAACCTGAGCCAATTTATATTAATGGGGTGGAACAGGCAGATATTGCTCACAGTTCCCTTAATTAGCTACAAGCATACAATTCTCGACCACTACATCAGTACATGGTAATTACACTGGAATCAATTGGTATTCGGAAAACAGTAAATAGATCAGTTGAACAGCTACTCTGTGGCATTTACAAAAAATGTGTGAAACGATTTCTGTGCTAGATATAGATGACAAAGAACAATTCCGTTTATATAAAGTAATTTTTTTAGTTAACACATTCTATGTAATAATTTTACAAATTCTATGTAATAATTTGGCCAATTCTATGCAATAATTTTACAAATTCTATGTATTATTTTTACAAATTCCATGTAATAATTTTACAAATTCTACGTGATAATTTTATAAATTCTATGTGATAATTTAACATATTCTATGTGAAAATTTGACATAGACTATGTGATAATTTGACATATTCTATGTGATAATTTTACTAATTCTGTGTCATAATTAACAGAGGTAAGTTTATCTTTTCCTTTCTTTGCATATATATATATATATATATATATATATATATATATATATATATATTTACATTACACATACATATACATATATATATACACATATACATTCACATACATACACATAACATACACATACACATGTATACACAAACATATAAATACATATACATATATATATGTATATATATATATATACATATATATATATATATACATACATATACATACACATAATATGCATATACATACATATACATACATATACATACATAGGGTACGTACAAATAATTATATCAAGTCCACACACATTTTAGTTGTTTTTTTTTTCTTGTTTCAATAAGAAAATGTTTACTTTTTATTTCAAGAACTGATTTATTATTGGGCAACTCGATATCAATATGTTTATGGGGACAATCTCTTCATTAAATCTAAAATTGTGTGCTTCATTGAGAAAAGTATGTTAATCTGTTCATTCATCTATTATTTAATTTACAGGTGGTTCGTAAATTCCAATCATGTTTATTAGTGGATCGCAAAATAAAACAAAATCATTTAGAACCACTATCTAAGATCTAACTGCTCTTTATAAATAATTTGATTCTCTTGCATCAGTAGCATAGTTTGTAGACACCGCCATCTTATTCTCAGTTTTAATCACCGAATGCGTTTATTATGGTACAATGTAATAGTTAAACCCTACAATTGTGTACAGGGTTGATTTTGCACAGCACTAAAAAGCTCGTACTTCTTCAGTCCTATATTTATGAAGAGAATAATACCCTAAAATTCGAGAAGTGTGCTGGGGCAAAGATTGTAAGGCTAATACTAATGTAATCTCTGGTAAATATTTGGTACATTTTTTTAATAAGGGTTTATAAGGAACACTAGTAACTTGGTTTTGAGTTGAGTAAAATAGATGGAACAGCCATTTATTACTTTTGATGTATGTAACACCCATGTATTACTTTTGATGTATGTAACATTTATGTAATATTTTAATTATGTAACAGCCATTTATTATTTTTGATATTTATAATACGCATTTATTATGTTTGATGTATGTAACATTTATTTAATATTTTGATTGTATTTAACAGCCATTTATTACATTTGATGTATGTAACAGTAAATAATAACTTTTGTTGCAACTTTTATTACATTTAATGTAGGAATCTAAAAACTAATTATAAGCCTATTTTTATTTGAGTTATGTCTTTGCTTTAATAGAGTATATTTTCTGATTATTTAAAGCTCAATAGATAATTAAACAGGGCACAGATAATTTTAGATCATATATGTCGAATTAACTAGCTTTTTATATGTCTAGATATCGGTTAAATAAATTATAGACTGTTCTAGAAACTTTTGATGTCTAGATCAGTAAAGCCGTGTCTGGAGTTAGGTAGAATAGTCCAGTTATCTGCATGTTTACTATACAATCAGAAGTAGTTATACAGTATACATACGGTATATATTGTGTACTGTTTAGTTAGATACATAGATGGTGTTAAGAGGCTGTAAGCATTCTGCTGATTTGTTTTGCAACATATGTGACGAATTCAAGCCAAGAAATATTCATTGGCAATGTCGATCAGGACAGTGTAAAGCTCATAATACAAAATTATGAATACAGGCTAGGGATCAGGACAGTGTAAAGCTCATAATGCAAACTTCCAATACAGGCTAGAGATCAGGACAGTGTAAAGCTCATAATGCCAAACTTCCTATACAGGCTAGAGATCAGGACAGTGTAAAGCTCGTAATGCAAACTTCCAATACAGGCTAGGGATCAGTACAGTGTAAAGCTCATAATGCAAACTTCCAATACAGGCTAGAGATCAGGACAGTGTAAAGCTCATAATGCCAAACTTCCAATACAGGCTAGAGATCAGGACAGTGTAAAGCTCATGATGCAAACTTCCAATACAGGCTAGAGATCAGGACAGTGTAAAGCTCATAATGCAAACTTCCAATACAGGCTAGGGATCAGTACAGTGTAAAGCTCATAATGCAAACTTCCAATAATGGCTGGAGATAGGACAATGTAAAGCTCATAATGCAAACTTCCAATACAGGCTAGGGATCAGGACAGTGTAAAGCTCATAATGCAAACTTCCAATACAGGCTAGGGATCAGTACAGTGTAAAGCTCATAATGCAAACTTCCAATACAGGCTAGGGATCAGTACAGTGTAAAGCTCATAATGTAAACTTCCAATACAGGCTAGGGATCAGGACAGTGTAAAGCTCATAATGCAAACTTCCAATACAGGGTAGGGATCAGGACAGTGTAAAGCTCATAATGCAAACTTCCAATACAGGCTAGAGATCAGGACAGTGTAAAGCTCATAATGCCAAACTTCCAATACAGGCTAGAGATCAGGACAGTGTAAAGCTCGTAATGCAAACTTCCAATACAGGCTAGGGATCAGTACAGTGTAAAGTTCATAATGCAAACTTCCAATACAGGCTAGGGATCAGGACAGTGTAAAGCTCATAATGCCAAACTTCCAATACAGGCTAGAGATCAGGACAGTGTAAAGCTCATGATGCAAACTTCCAATACAGGCTAGAGATCAGGACAGCGTAAAGCTCATAATGCAAACTTCCAATACAGGCTAGAGATCAGGACAGCGTAAAGCTCATAATGCAAACTTCCAATACAGGCTAGAGATCAGGACAGTGTAAAGCTCATAATGCAAACTTCCAATAATGGCTGGAGATCAGGACAATGTAAAGCTCATAATGCAAACTTCCAATACAGGCTAGGGATCAGGACAGTGTAAAGCTCATAATGCAAACTTCCAATACAGGCTAGGGATCAGTACAGTGTAAAGCTCATAATGCAAACTTCCAATACAGGCTAGGGATCAGGACAGTGTAAAGCTCATAATGGAAACTTCCAATACAGGCTAGGGATCAGTACAGTGTAAAGCTCATAATGCAAACTTCCAATACAGGCTAGGGATCAGGACAGTGTAAAGCTCATAATGCAAACTTTCAATACAGGCTAGGGATCAGGACAGTGTAAAGCTCATAATGCAAACTTCCAATACAGGCTAGGGATCAGGACAGTGTAAAGCTCATAATGCAAACTTCCAATACAGGCTAGGGATCAGGACAGTGTAAAGCTCATAATGCAAACTTCCAATACAGGCTAGGGATCAGGACAGTGTAAAGCTCATAATGCAAACTTCCAATACAGGCTAGGGATCAGGACAGTGTAAAGCTCATAATGCAAACGTCCAATACAGTCTACGGATCAGTAGAAATCCTAGCCACCTAATTTCAGTTGTTAAAACTACAAAAAAAAAACACTTTAGGTGTGGTACAGAGTTGAACCGTGAAATTTGTTATACCATGAATTTGGTGACAGTCTTCTGACAACCCAATCAACTTCTACATTAGCATGGTCGATTCCTCCATACGATGAAGTGTCAGGAATACTCATCTAGTGGTGCTTACTGATATCCCATTATAATTTGAAGTAATATCTAATGTAGCGTTGTAAATAAAAATCTTTTTTTTTCTGAATGAAATCTAAACGAAGTGTCATATACAGAACTAGTCTGTTAACTTTAATTCAATGAATAACTGTCTTTACCTTCTATAATTAGCATCGTGAGCTATATATAACTTACTTTAGTAGAACAGGACATTTACATTACCCTGTCAACATCAACACACACTTAGTCATACACACACACATATAATGAAAAAATACAACCACTTCATCACAATGACAGGAAGTACGTCATATATGCTTTGTTGTTTGTATTTTAACCCAAATTCACATAAACAAAGGATTCAATGGGTTCACTTCATTTAAGTGACAGATGGCTTCAGAACGTTTTTTTTCTTCAGCTGCTTCATTAAAAGTTGGCATTATTTCTTACTGGGACTGTAATGTTTCTGTCTCTGTAAAAATTTATTTTCCGACTTTATCAAATTTGATATTTTAAAACTCTGAGTTGCTGGCGATCATAATTGTGTAACAATTGTGTTCTAATGCGCAAATTCTGTGTGTGTTTGTGGGGGAGGGGGGGTATTGGGGCCACAGCACTTCTCTTTAATATTTGTGCATTTTATTTTGATAAAAAAAAAATACTATTAACTGATGCAGAAATGAGCTAAGGTTAAAAAATGCCGAATGTTTTCTCTATAAATCAGGAATATATATATATATATATATATATATATATATATATATATATACTCATCATATACTCATATATATATATATATATACATAAATATATATATATATATATATATGAATATTATTTCTTATCCTTTTGTTGCCAATCAAGAGTTCACTCCATGTATTACATTTCTTTGTTTCTAAGATGATGTTCAAAAGTGTGTCCATGTTAATTATTCTCGTGTATCTACTGGAGTCATGCTATGGGGGGCATGTCGACCAAATAGATCCAGTGCCATACCCAACACCTAAAGTAAATATAATTAATATAAATGAATTATGTTAATTGTTACTTCAATATAAGTGTCTTACGTTTTTATTTTGTATAATTAGCTGTTTTTTATTCTTAATTTCTGTATAAATTAGTTTATTTCAAAATTGTTATAACTTTTGACCAAGAATAAAAAAAAAATATTAAACTTTTATAAAAAAGACATTACAATGTTAAATAGCACTATATGATTGAATTCAAATAATTTTATAAATTATTTATTTTGACCAAAACTATACGCTGGGTGCCTAATTACATATATAGATTATTTTTTAACTGTTGCCACTGATCAACTAATGTAAAGAGATATTTAGTTTAGTATTGTAATCACTCATACGTTAAATTTTAGTAATGCTTATTTATATAAACATTTCTATGATATAATGAATAAGTTGGTTTTTTATTTCACTAATTTAGTGTATTTTTATAAAATCTTATTTTCTAAACATGTTCTTATTAATATTCAGATTTGAAAGCAATACACTTTATATTATTTGTGCACATACTAATATATCTGAATTAATTTAGGCAAGACAATATATATATTCACTATTTCACGCATTTTTATTATCGGTAATAACATATCTAAATCTGGAGATCAAAGTTGTATTAAAACACATGTAAAATCCCAGGTAGCAAAGAAAATGTTTCATTTTACTGTCTAAATGCAACTTCAATTACACAACTAACACATGAATATTGAAGAATGTGGAAGTTGGTACTATAAGTGCATACAAAACAAAAACAATTTTAGAATTGTATTTCTTAAGTCCCTTTAAGGTAGTGTGCCCCTTAATAGTTGGAGGCCATGGCATAGCGCCTTCTGTCACTATAGGATAAGACGGCCCTGGTTTGTTGTGCATGGTGAGAAGGCTGTGATAGAGATCTATAGACCTGTGTTTGTTGTGCATGGTGAGAAGGCTGTGATAGAGATCTATAGACCTGTGTTTGTTGTGCATGGTGAGAAGGCTGTGATAGAGACCTATAGACCTGTGTTTGTTGTGCATGGTGAGAAGGCTGTGATAGAGATCTATAGACCTGTGTTTGTTGTGCATGGTGAGAAGGCTGTGATAGAGATCTATAGTCCTGTGTTTGTTGTGCATGGTGAGAAGGCTGTGATAGAGATCTATAGACCTGTGTTTGTTGTGCATGGTGAGAAGGTTGTGATAGAGATCTATAGACCTGTGTTTGTTGTGCATGGTGAGAAGGCTGTGATAGAGATCTATAGACCTGTGTTTGTTGTGCATGGTGAGAAGGTTGTGATAGAGATCTATAGACCTGTGTTTGTTGTGCATGGTGAGAAGGCTGTGTTAGATATCTATAGACCTGTGTTTGCAGTTTGTCCACCTCTGGTCTTGATATTAAATCGTTAGCTAAACTCAACAATAGAATCTGGTCGTCCAATTAAATATTTAACCGAAGACATGGGGGCATGTCATTGCGCCACCGAGTTAAAGTTAACATTAGAATCGAGTCACCATCTACCTGACAAAAGACTTGGGGGTCATTTCGTTGTACAAACAATCTTCACCTCAACAATAGGATCAGTTCGCAACGATGTACGAATTTCTCACTTAAATCAATGATGCCGGATATCGATCGAGCGACGTCGACTTCAGAAAAAGAATTTAAGTCAACAAGCTGCAAACGCATTGGCTATTGAAAAAATAGTTTTAGTTTATTGATTTTGTATGGGGGTTATTAGTATCTTCGGTACGTTTAGCGCCATCTTATGTTGGAGCCCACTCTAATCCCACACCCCCATGTATGGGGGTTATTAGTTCCCTCGATACGTTTAAGACCAACTTACGTTGGTGCCTCCTCTGCAGGCCCGTAGCCAGGTCAAAGTAAGCAGGGGGCACCAATACCCAGCAAGGGGGTACCTACTCATTTTAGTGACATTTTCTTTATTTTTTCCTCTTTTTCTTAAACGGGGGGATGGGGAGCACTCCACTCCTAGCGGGGGGGGGAGGGAGGCACGGTCCCCCCAGTGCCCCCCTTGGCTACGGGGCTGCTCCTCTGCCACTCACTCCTTGTCGATTGTTGTGTGTCAAACTCGTCCTCCTAACTGGCCACCCAATATAATTTTTTTTTTTAACGAATAACATGACGACACATGATTGGTCCAATCTAAGTACGTGCTGACTCTATTTATTGACTAAACAATGACTGTCGTTACATGAAGAGCAGTTTTTAGGTATTTGGTGATAGGGAGAAGTTTCCATAGAATTTTATTTCGGGAGATGAGTGTGGGGGTAAGGACTTGGTAATATTATTTTTCGGAGCCCTTTCTTCTGAGATTTAAATTGTAATAACACTGAATATGGACCATTTTAGCAGTTGGGGGAGGGGGGGGGGCGATAGGCGCTCGGCCATCTTGTTTACATTAAGCTCATGTGACAGCCGCAAAGTGACTCGGCTAGAAAGTTATGAAGCGCGTCTGACTAGCATTGTCATTAACCCCTACGGAACTAATGTGGGCATCATGATGCAATCCCATGACATTGCAGCCAGAGCTGTCTTTAGAATGGGGGGAGGGGGCTGAAGGGAGGGGGCAAGACAGAGACATTCTGAAATATTTTAAAGCCCTCGGCGAAATTATCAATCGATTACGCAACGCGATACCATGAGATTTGATCATTTTTTTTTTTGTATACTGGTATACGCTCTTTGACAGTTGTGGGTTCCTGACGTGTAGTCTGGATGACCAACATTAAACAACTGCTTTAATTTTAGTCCTATGTTTCAAAATGAGTAATTGTATGCAAAAAATTCACTCGATTTAGAATTCATTTTTCAATACCTGAATCTCATCGGATCGTATGAACATTGCTGGGCCAAAGTTTACTAAAAAAGATACTAAGTTAAAATGAAACTAACTAAAACTAGCTTTTTTTTGTTAAAGGCACCTTTTTTTCAAAGGGAGACATATTATTTGAAAGTGTAGTTAATTTTTTTTAACTATTAACTTAACTAAAAATATTTAACTGAAATTCAGTATATTTTCAGTTATCAAAACAGTGTAGCCTACATTGTTTTGTTTCATTTTCCAAGTGAAAACTCTATTTATAGAAACAGCTACCTGACTTTGAGAATAATCATTTCTTTATTCCATGTGGAATTAGAACATGACCCCAGTAAAAATATTCGGTATTACTCAGAAACTAGCCGTACCCTGCAAAAAATACTTTCATAGGGTTATTTTCCCTTAGGTTTGATCAGTAGCCTAGGTTTTTTTTTGGTTTCGGACATATCCGATTTTTTCATGATTTTATTAAAATTTAAAGATGTAATATGTTGTAGAAATAAAAAAAAATTCAACAAGCAAACAAATATTTAAATGGAATTATTTTACTCTTTGGATTTTAGGTTTCATGTTCCTCAAAAAACAATTCAAATGATTCAAAACTGTAGATTTAAAAAAAAAAAATTTACAAATCGAGGCAAGACGCCATTTTTAATTCTTGATTTCTACTTTCGATATAACTCAGTCGCGAGACCGCTATTATTTATATAGATCTTTGAGGTATCTAATAATATACTGCAATATTTTATTTTTAAAATTAATTGGCCAAAATGATTATGACACAAAGATGAAGACCTTTTTTTTTGCAGTGGCTTTAAAAGTGTGTTTTCGGACACATTTTTGGTGGGCGCAATAAAATAAAACTTATAATATACCGATCGAGAATCTAAATGTCCATAATTTATGTTATTTGTTTATTTCTGAGTATGATAAACATTGTTATTCCATTGACATTTTTTTTTATTTTTTGTGTTCTAAAAACGATTTTTTTTTAAAGAATGTATTGCTAATTGCTGCAGCATTTTTTAAAACTGATTTAATGTTAATTTTCATAGTTGGGACAATAATACCTAATTACTTCTTTGTTTTATTCATCTTGATAATATATTCATTTCTTGGTATAGCGAACAAATTTTATCATTGATATTGAAAAAGCGCTTTTGAAAAAAAAAATGACGTCCGCCGTTTTGTTTGATATGAATTATCTCAAAATTATTTTTTTCTTCTAGTTTTAGTTTTTTTTTGCACTTTTTAATAAAACAAAATAATAAGATGAATATTTAGCGAACAACAATAGCTGACTATGCCCAAAACTCATTGTTTTCAATTTTAATTTACTGTTGTGAGATGTGAAAAATGTGACCCCCGGGGGAGGGGGGTTGATTAAAAATATAGGAAAAATTTCATTGCATAAGTACATTAATCAGTGATTTATTTCTTACAGTATTATTATTTACTAGCTGTACACTGCTAAAACTTTGCAATGCTTATAGTTATATCCCCTTAGGCTTGATCTGTATGCTAGGTTATTTTTGGTTTCGAGCAAATCTGATTTTTTTCATGAATTAAAAAAAAATGTAACTGTAATACTGTTGTATTAATTCTTTAATTTCGATGTAACGCCGAACTCAGATCGTGTTTATATATATATATTACTAGCTGTACCCTGCAAAATCTTTGCATAGTGTTATATCCCCTTAGGCTTGATCGGTTTTGGTTTCGTCGGGCAGATCCGATTTTTTTCATGATTTTATTTTACAGTGGAATACTGTTGTATTAATTCTTTACTTTTGATTAAACTCAGAACCCACACCGCTTACATACATATATATATACATACATATATATATATATATATATAATCATATAATAGACGTACATTACTTTTAAAAAGTGTATTTATGTTAAAAAAAAAAGTGAACACATAACTTCAAAAGTTACATTACTTTTTTTTATAATATAGATTTTCCTTTTTGTAAAAATCAGAATAAGATAAAACGTTATAAAAGAAGCTGTCAGGAGTAGAGTTTAGACAACAATTCAATTTCGATATTCCCGATGAATCCCAATTCTGATAAATAGAATGGCTCCATAGTTACGTCAGTTGAAAATATTTGCTTCGATTTCACACAAAAATAAATGTTCTTTACAATTTCTACAGCCTTCAGTCCCTGAAGAACCGACACTTGACAACAGAGATCTGGTCAAAACTGTGCTAAGCAGGTAAGGTATCCTATATGTACAACATATCATGTTCTTACATTGTTAGTTCTCAGAGATTTACAGAGTGGGCCAAAAAAATGAGAACATTGCGTAGAAATGGTATCAGTTGTTGTTCTTCTAATGGGGAAAACTGATATTGTGTTCGTTGAACCAGGTGCCAAAGTAAACAGTGAATACTATTGTGAACATGTTCTGAGAGAAGGTTTATTGCCTGTAATTCAAGCGGAATGTGGTCGTCAAAACTGGACATTACAGCAAGACGGAGCTCCTTCTCACACATCTAGAAATACGATCAACTTTTTTCAGTCCTGATTTAAACCCAGAAGGTTATGCCATATGGGGTGCTTTGCAAGAAAAAGTCTACCTTCGACGAAAATTTACCACAGTTGAGCAGCTGAAGTTGGCAATAATTGAAGAGTGGAGAAATCTGGGACATCGATGTATTCACAGTAGCATAAAGGAGTGACGTCTACGCTTAGAAAAAGTTATTGATAAGCAAGGAGGACACATTGAACAGGATTTCTGATTGGCTAAATACTTTGCAAACAAAATTACATGAAATAATACAATTAATTACATTATATTTTAAATAATTCGTATTTTATATGATGTTCTCACTTTTTTGTCCCACCCTATACATTAGGTTTTTCCAAAAAAACTTGCCATGGAATCGTTTGTACGCCGACAGTTAAAATAAAAAAACGTAAAGTTCTCTTAGAACTAACGGGTCATTGAAATGAATAGATGAAGTGTAGAATGTATCTGTTTCTATGACCTCGGCGTATGAAGGGATTAGGTGGTTAGCGCAACGCCCAGCCGCCTTTACTTCCACAGTGGGTACCCATTTCAAGCTGGGTGGACTTTTAGGGATGATTTTGTGCCAAATTACACCTGGAACAAAATTCCATGGTTTTCACCGAGGATCAAACCAAGGACTCTCAGGTCGACAGTCTAGTATCTATACCACTCGGCCATCCGTCCACCGATAGGTAAAGTGTTTCACGATAAATTTATTACAGCCATGGTAAGAATTCCTGCCGTGTATCATATAGAAGTAGAGATGAAATATTGCATATAAAACATTTAATTGTAAATTGTAATCTTGTCGTTGCACGCCTATTATTCGCCTGTGATCCAAACTTTAAGAATCACTGCTGTAATGTTTAGAAAAATAAAACCAGTTGTTAAAGTTGTTCGTGATAAACAAATATATGTCATAGCTGGTTGTGAAGTGTATACATTTGAGACAAATATATGTCATAGCTGGTTGTGAAGTGTATACATTTGAGACAAATATATGTCATAGCTGGTTGTGAAGTGTATACATTTGAGAAAAATAGATGTCATAGCTGGTTGTGAAGTGTATACATTTGAGACAAATATATGTCATAGCTGGTTGTGAAGTGTATACATTTGAGAAAAATAGATGACATAGCTGGTTGTGAAGTGTATACATTTGAGACAAATATATGTCATAGCTGATTGTGAAGTGTATACATTTGAGAAAGACTGCATTAAAGCAAAGATTCTAACACACTAAACAAAATAGATCTTAAAATCAGAGACAAGACAATATTTCGCTAAATCATTTAGCGCCTTGCATTATAGCAAACATCATAGCTCACAAAATAAAATAGATCTAAACATTAGATTTAAAACATATAGTTCAGTAAATTTGATAGCTCTATGCATAAGAGCAAGACTCAAAGCTCAGCATAGGAGCAAATCTGAAAGCTAAACATAAGAGCAAGTCTGAAAGTTCAACTTAAGAGAAAGTATGAAAGATAAACATAAGAGCAAATATGAAAGCTAAACTTAAGAGCAAGTCTGAAAGCTAAACATAAGAGCAAGTCTGAAAGCTAAACATAAGAGCAAGTCTGAAAGCACAAAATAAGAGCAAGTCTGTAGATTCAACATAAGAGAAAGTCTGAAAGTTCAACATAAGAGAAAGTCTGAAAGTTCAACATAAGAGAAAGACTCATAGCCCAGCATAAGTGCAAATTCAAAAGAGTTTAAACGGATCTTTTTAAATGTCTCTTCAGTCCCGGCAGCCCGTTTGATATATCTCTGGTAGAGAACGCCAATTCCAGGTCAAAGCGAGTTGTGAAGATTAATACTATACCTTGGCCTTACAAGATTCCATATGTCATAGATGACACCTACAAACAACTAGGTAGACTATATATATAAATATACCTATATATCTACATATGTACAAATCTCAATTTCTGTATATCTACATATTTATATATCTACTTATCTATATATCTAGATATCTACATATCTAAAAATATATATATGTACATATTTATGTATCTAGATATCTACATATCTATATATCTACATATCTATATATCTAGATATCTATAAATCTACATATCTATATATCTACATAACCATATATTTACATATCTATATATATATATATATATATATATATATATATAATACATTTCTACATAACTAAACATCTATTTATCTACAAATCTATCTATCTATATATATATCTACATATCTATATATCTGTATATCTACACATCTATCCGACTGTCTTTTTAACATACGTCGAGCTATAATCTATTTATTCCAATTCAATCTATAAGAATATGTCGTTCTTTACAGTTTCTTTACACCTGTCCATATAACACCATTGAATTAAATTATCTCTATATAAATCTCCAAAAAACACCATTGCATTACATTGTCTCTTTACTGAAAACGTCTTTAAAATACCCTTTTATAATTGTTTTAATAAAAATGTCAATAAAACACCAGTGTATTATATTGTCTCAATATAAATGTACAAAAAACACAATTGTACTCTATTGTGTCAATATTAGCGTCCATAAAACATCATTCTATTAAATTGTCTCTATATGGTGTCCAAAGACACCATAGTATTAGACTTTCTCAGTGTAAATGTCCATAAGACACCATAGTATTTGATTGTCTCAATGTAAATGTCCATAAAACATCGTTTTAATATATTTCTTTACATACAGGACCACGCAACACCATTATACTGAAACGCGCCATGAAGTACATCATGGACAGAGTTTGTATTGCGTTTGTTGATGTCACTGACACATATAAACGGAATAAATCAAGATGGCTTGTAAACAATGGATTTGAGACTAATTCGTATATCAGATTTTCAAATACTGGAGGGTAATTAGCTTAAATTTAAAATTTAAAATACACTGATATCTAGTAAACTAACACAAAAAAAAGAGTAAAACACATTGTATATTCTGACTATGTGGGCCTACGGTAGATAGTGATAGAAATAAAGATAAACAGAAAAATAAAAAGACTTACTTGAAGACAGTGTGAAAAAGAGAAAGGCTGATATTATAGATCGGTATAATTAAGAAATAGATCGTCAAATATTGGCATAGTGGATAAAATATATAATGTAGATTTAAAAATTTAAAAAACTAACTTAACTAATCGAAATACATATTATATTTAAAAAAAATTGAAATACGCACAAAAACATATGGGGTGATAGTTTTAAATATTGATATTAGAGAAATATGTCGATGGATAGATGGAGATTAACTTACAGATATAAAGAAAATTGGATCTTAAGTATGAATAGATAGAAAAAGACATATATTAAAATAGATACAAGAACAGACAGAAATATTTACATACAGGCAAAATTACTCATATATATATATATATATATATATATATATATATATATATATATATATATATACTAGTTGCAAGTACCCGGCTTTGCCCGGGTTTAAAATAAGGTTTTCTGTTTACCTTTTGTTTTCTCCCTCCCCCTCTCTCCCTCCCTCCCCCTCCCTCTCCCTCTTTACCCCTCTCTCCCTTTCTCTTTCCCTCCCTCCCTTTCTCCCTCCCTCCCTCTCCTTCCCTCTCTCTAACTCTCCCTCTCTATCCCTATCTCCCTCCCTTCTTCTCTCAACCTCCCTCCCCCTCTCCCTTTCCCTCCCTCCCTCTCCCTCCTTCTCTCCCATCTCTCTCCCCATTCATCCCTCCCTCATTCCCTCTCTCTCCCTCCCAGCCCCCCTCACTCTTTCTCTCTCTCCCTCTCTCCCACCCTCTCTTTCCCTCCCTCCCCTCTATCTCCCTCCCTACCCCCCTCTCTCCCTCCCTTTTTTTCTCTCTCCCTCTCCCCCTGCTCCCTCTCCCATCCCTCTCCCCCTGCTAACTCTCCCGTCTCCCTCACTCTCCCCCTCCTTCTCTCCCCCCTGTCCACCCCCATCCCTCCCTCTCTCCCCTCCCTCCCTCCTACCCTCCCTTTCCTCTCTCTCCCCCTGCCCCCTCTTTCTCTCTGTCTTTATCTCCCTCTCCCTCCCTCCCTCACTCTCTCTTTCTCTCTCTCTCTATATATATATATATATATATATATATATATATTTATTTATTTATATATACTTATTATTATGGCTTCACACTTCTTCTAAAATCCTTCTTCATTCCTTTCTTTATCTTCCTCAAACTGTACATACATATCAGGGAGCACGAAAAAACAACAGCAATTCTTTGCAGCACAAAGGAACTATACAGCACCAGCGCGCAAGTTCTATTCAATCATAGGGAAATGACGTCACAGAGGAATTTTATTTATGGCGCCGTCGAGATTTCTTTGATATAGTAAAATACTAAAATAAAAAAAAAAATTAATTACAATTAAACTACCCATCGATATGAAACGAAACCTGTCCTATAACCTTCCCCATGTAATTATGTGTATGTGTAACAAATTTCACGTTATTTGTTTGTCTTGATCTTGAGTTATAAGGGAACAGACAGACAGACAGACAGACAACAAATGCGTCTTATAAGTATATATATATATATATATATATATATATATATATATATATATACTAGTTGCAAGTACCCGGCTTTTCCCGGGTTTAAAATAAGGTTTTCTGTTTATCTTTTGTTTTTTCCCTACCCCCTCTCTCCCTCCCTCCCTCCCTCCCTCTGCCTCTTTACCCCTCTCTCCCTTTCTCTTTCCATCCCTCCCTTTCTCCCTCCCTCCCTCTCCTTCCCTCTCTATCTCTCCCATCTCCCTCTCTCTCCCTATCTCCCTCCCTTCTTCTCTCATCCCCGTCCCCCCTCTCTCAACCTTCGTCCCTTCCTCCTCCCCCTCTCTCCCTCCCCTGCCTCCTCTCTCTCTCTTTATCTCTCACTCCCTCCCATTTCTCCCATCCTCTCTCCCTCCCTACCCCCCTCTCTCCTCCCCCCTCCCTCCCTCTCCCGTCTCCCCTCTCCCCTCTTCCTCTCTCTCCCTCCCCCTCTCTCCCTTTCTCCTCCCTCCCTTTCCCTCCCTCCCTTTCTCCCTCCTCCTCTCCCATCTCTCTCCCCCATTCATCCCTCCCTCATTCCCCTCTCTCTCCCTCCCTGCCCCCCTCACTCTTTCTCTCTCTCCCTCTCTCCCACCCTCTCTCTCCCTCCTCCCTCCCTCTATCTCCCTCCCACCCCCTCTCTCCTTCACTTCTTCTTCTCTCTACCTCTCCCCCCCTGCTCCCTCTCCCATCTCCTCTCCTTCTCTCTCCCCTGTTCACCCCATCCCTCCCCTCTCTCCCTCCCTCCCTCTCCCCCCTTCCTCCCTCCTACCCTTTCCCTCTCTCCCCCTGCCCCCCTCTCTCTCTTTATCTCCCTCTCCCTCCCTCCCTCACTCTCTCTCTCTCTCTCTCTCTCTATATATATATATATATATATATATATATTTATATATATATATACTTATTATTATGGCTTCACACTTCTTCTAAAATCCTTCTTCATTCCTTTCTTTACCTTCCTCAAACTGTACATACATATCAGGGAGCACGAAAAAACAACAGCAATTCTTTGCAGCACAAAGGAACTATACAGCACCAGCACGCAAGTTCTATTCAATCATAGGGAAATGACGTCACAGAGGAATTTTATTTATGGCGCCGTCGAGATTTCTTTGATATAGTAAAATACTAAAATAAAAAAAAATTAATTACAATTAAACAACCCATCGATATGAAACGAAACCTGTCCTATAACCTTCCCCTTGTAATTATGTGTATGTGTAACAAATTTCACGTTATTTGTTTGTCTGGATCTTGAGTTATAAGGGAACAGACAGACAGACAGACAGACAACGAATGCGTCTTATAAGTATATATATATATATATATATATATATATATATATATATATATATATATTTATATGACACAATGGAATTAATTGTTTATGCCGCAATATTTTATTTTCGTCTTTTTTGTGTCAGATGTAATGCAGATATAGGACCTGGCTTATTTGGTCCACGAGTCAATAATCCTTGTAGTGACTTTGTGAGTATATGTTCAGTGCTGATTAACATACCATTATTGCAAACGAACACATCTTCATTGTCTGTTTTCCTATATCCATAGCTCCAGAAACAGATTCAGTTTGGTTGACGTCCGGCACAGTTTCGTATGTTGTTCATTGTCACACGTCCATCGTTCATTGTAACAGATCCATTGTTCATTGTCACACGACCATTGTTTATTGTAACTGATCCATTGTTCATTGTCAAACGACCATTGTTAATTTTTGTACGTCCATTTTTCATTGTCACACGTCCATTGTTCATTGTAACAGATCCATTGTTCATTGTCACGAGATCTATTGTTTATTGTCACATGACCATTGTTTATTGTTATACGTTCATTGTTCATTGTTACACTACATTGTTCATTGTAACAGATCCATGTTCATTGTCACACGACCGTTGTTTATTGTTATACGCCCATTATTCATTGTCACACGTCCATTGTTTATTGTTATACGCCCATTACTCATTGTCAAACGTCCATTGTTTATTGTTATACGTAAATTGTTCATTGTCACACGTCCATTGTTCATTGTCACACGACCGTTGTTTATTGTTATATGTCCATTGTTCGTTGTCACACGTTTATTGTTCATTGTGACACGTCCATTGTTCATTGTCACACGTCCGTTGTTTAAAGTTATACTCCATTGTTTATTGTCACACGTCCATTGTTAATAGTTATACGTCCATTGGTCGTTGTCACACGTTTATTGTTCATTGTCACACGTCCATTGTTTATTGTTATACGTCCATTGTTTATTGTCTTACATCCATTGTTCATTGTCACACGTCCATTGTTTATTGTTATACGTCCATTGTTCATTGCCACACGTCCATTGTTTATTGTCACACGTCCATTGTTTATTGTTATACGTCCATTGTTCATTGTCACACGTTTATTGCTCATTGTCACACGTCCATTGTTCATTGTAAAACTCCGGTGTTCATTGTCAGACAACCATTATTCCTTGTCACAGGACCATTGTTCCTTGTCACACGACCATTGTTCATTGTCGCACGACCACTGTTCCTTTTCACACGATCATTGTTCATTATCACATGGATGTTGTTCTTTGTCATACGTCTTGTACCAATTTCACTTTGTCACAAGTCTATTGCTCACTGTCACATTTCCAATGCGAATTGTAACATATCTATTTTTCTTAGTTATAATTGAATTCTAATTACATAGCAGTTATGGCCAAATGCAGCTCTTAACCACCATCCAACTCTTACACCAGCATACGTCTCTTACACTAGCATTCTACTCTTACACCAGCATGCGTCTCTTACACCAGCATTCTACTCTTACACCAGCATTCGTCTCTTACACCAGGATGCGGCTCTTACACCAGCATGCGGCCTCTACACCAACATTTGACTGTTTATTTTTTTTTTCAGTTTTGTCCATTAATTTTTACTAAAAAAAAACAACAAAATACTTTTGTTATGATATAACCTTCGTCTGATTGGTCTATATTTTAAATAACATAGAGTATGGTGACATCTACCTATACAAACAATCGTATCTCTCTATTGGCAGTGGATTAACCTCCATGAGCTGGCGCATTCAGTAGGAGCTGAGCACACACATCAGAGTCCATATAGAGATAACTACATCACAGTACATACCGAGAATATAAAACCACGTAAGTTATAAACACACTGATCACCAACGTGAGCAGAATAACACGTTCATTAATCTTTCTGTTTTAGGTATTTCAACATAACGGAAAGACTAACGAAAGTAAACTTTTGGCCTGCCTTAAGCACCCTTTTGCCCCCACAACAACCCGGAAGACAAATCTTATTGAAGGTTAAATAAACACAAAAAAATTAAATTTCCCATTGGCCCTAGCGACTCTAGGGGCAGGTGAAGTTTAGAAATCACCTGAATCTGTAACCATTGCATACAAAGTGCTGAGTGGTCTACCCACCCACCACCATCCCGCTTAACGTTCATAGATTTCGTCAAGTACCCACTTATAGCTGGGTGGACTTTCACCAGTACCTGGACAAATTGTCTAGGTTCTTATCGATGATTGAAACCCCGGGATTATCAGGTCGACAGTCAATCGCTGAACAACATTCGGTCATCAACCCATCGTTAAATGAATATGTATACATTTTTAAATTAGAAGAAATAACCATATATATATATATATATATATATATATATATATATATAGAGAGAGAGAGAGAGAGAGAGAGAGATGAGTCTCTGTGTTTTTTACTAACTAATCTATATATTTCCTTTTTTTCAAGATCTCAGATTTGCATATAGAAAACACCCAAACGTCTCTTCAGCCATTAGCCCCTATTTCGATCCTAGATCTGTTCTTATGTACCCTTCAGATGTAAGTTTATTATTTGTCGCTTATGTTCTTAAAATCACTTTCTTACACTATGGTCACAGCTTCTGTGAGATTTTACTAAAATCTCCCTAATATTTCCTTCTTCCAAACCTCACAATCGCTTTTCCCGCGGTTGTGTCATCAACATAGGGGAAGATAACAAAGTGGGTAGACAAATTTGCTGGTAGGTAAACGACTTCCCAGATGTTTGCATTTTGATCACCGCCGTCTAGCTCCAGGGGAATTAACCCACTTAGCAGACAAGCTGGCGCCAACTGGGAGATGATTAAAGGGAAAGGGGATTGGGCTCAGTAGATTTCAGCAGGAGAGGGGTGGGCACTGTGCCCTTTTATCCCCCCTACGCTTGCTGGTCACTGACCCACACAGTGGGTGGGGCCAAAAGACTGCTGGTCACTGACCTACGCGATGGGTGTGGCATATGCCGGCCGGAAGTCTGTGCGCACATGAAGCGTGGGATGGACGCCATGCGCATCGCTAAGACTTCAGATGGGTGGAATTGAGTTGAGTAAGTCGGAAACTTTAGTCTGGGCTGGTGAAACAGGCTGAGCTGAGTAGGACTTATGTGTGAGCTACCATGAGGTAGAAGCAACGGACTGAATTCTTGAGCAGCTAAGAGGTCGTGCACTACGGGCATGCGGGCCTCATTTTGATTAGGAGGAATTCGGCTAACCAGGTGCATGTATATATTTGGAAGGGAGTCATATTGTGATAGATACCTCTGGTCTCACTCAAGAGTTCTACCAGCTCAGTCATGAGAACTTTTTAGAACTACCAGCCACAGGTAGTGACCATTCGGTCTTTCTGTTTGGTAAATGTTTTATTGTTAAAGGTAGTCGATAAAGCTACTTGTCCTTTTTTTAGAGCACAGTGGTTGTCACTCCATGTAAATAAACACTATTCGTTGTATTTGCACATGTTGTGTCCTCATTTCTTCTTGTCTTGTATGCGTCCTGTGGAACCTCGTGGCTGGTTAAAATACAAATATACTCCCAAACTCGGTAGTTGATCAAACACCAGAGACAACGACGTCAAAGATTGCCCATAATCTTGACAACTTTATAACCTGTATATGTATATGCTTGACATTGATAAGTCAACTGAATGTACGGGAAGAGACACAACATGCTACAATATGTTTGATAACATGTTGCAACGCTCTTTTTTTTTTTTGTTGTTGTTTTTTTTTTACATTTTTTAGAAATAATTGTATTGTTTGTTCCAATGTCACTTCATTTTGATTTTCATTTTTGTAGAAAACTAGGAAAAGATTCCAGTTAGTCATCGCAGATGTACCTTGATTTTTCTCTTATTTGTGTTTATACCCGTTCTTCCTGTGTACTCTTCAATTCAAATCAGTTTTTTTTCCCTTTCTGCAATCTAAGTTTTATAAATAAATGTTGTTGAACGCTAGAAAAAAATCTTGTATATATGTTTTTATGTAATATCACTAGCTCGTGTGTGTGTGTGCCCTCAAATTGTGTAACTCCATCAACGACATTTTCCCTTTTAAATGTTTTGCTGAAAAAGTAAAATATGTGGGTATTCTTCTATATCAAAGTCAATTAATTTAAATCTTGGAGATTTCCGAAACTATAGACATTTCGTTAATAAAGTTGATATAATGGGGAATGTACGGAAATATTTTATATAGTCGTAATACATTAGATGTACCTTATCAATATGAAACTGTGAACAAGATTTTTTTAATCTTACTTTTATACAATTTAGTCTAAATTGGTTAATTTATTTACATTTTAAAAACAACAGCAAGTTAATTTAGCACTAAACAGTATCAATTAAAAATATATTTAAAATAAAAAGGCCGAATATAATGCCTTCCAAAAAACTGGATTAACACTGATAAATTTAAATTTTCTGAAATTGTTCGTGTTCATCTCAGTATTTCTATATTTTTTTAAGACTTCCTCATAGGTCTCTTTGTTAAAATTTTTTTTCCTAATATTTCGTTTTCTAGCTCTTTGTTAAAGCCTTTATAAAAATGTCTTTATTGTTCTAATTCTAAATCTTCTATTCGTAGACTTTTACCAGCAATGGACTGGAGACTTTTTCCGTTATCATTGAAGATCTCTTTAGTACTGCCAGCGGGACATCTATTGATGATGTATTGTACTCAGATTTAAATCAGTTGTACAAATGTAGAGGTGAGACAATACATGAGTTACATCAGTTGTATTAATGTAGAAGTAAGACAAATAGATGAGTTACATAGTTGTGCAAATGTAAAGGTGAGACAATACACAAGTTACATCAGTTGTGCAAATGTAGAGGTGAGAAAATAGATCGGTTAAATCAGTTGTGCAAATGTAGAAGTAAAGCAATAGATGAGTTACATCAGTTGTACAAATGTAGAGGTGAGACAATAGATGAGTTACATCAGTTGTGCAAATGTAGAAGTAAAACAATAGATGAGTTACATTAGTTGTACAAATGTAGAGGTAAGACAAATAGATGAGCTACACCAGTTGTGGAAATGTAGAGGTAATACAAATAGATGAGTTACATCAGTTGTGCAAATGTAAGGGTGAGACAATACACAAGTTACATTAGTTGTGCAAAGGTAGAAGTAAGACCATAGATCAGACAACTCAATAGGAATAAATTATATGAATAAATACGTAAGATAATTGATTATTACGGTCGTAATCTGCCCATGACAGGTCAACACCGTAATGGGGCTACAGGAGCTCGGTAAAATTAGACAACTGCTGTCTACGCCCCTACTAAGAGCGAATACTACGTGTACCATCGGTTGGTTTGGAAAGTCATGTGACAACCAGCACATAACTAGCAGTCAACGACAGCCTACCTTTAGAAATGTATTGCACCTACTGGATTATCATTTAGTTACTTTTTCATACAGTAAAGACGATATGACGTCAATTATCTACCTTTGTAACGTGTAAGACTTGATGGAACGTCAATTATCTACCTTTGTAACGTGTAAGACTTAATAGAACGTCATTTATCTACCTTTGTAACGTGTAAGACGTGGAGGTATTTAAGTACCCTACTAAAAAACTATTTAAAGTTTATTCATAAACACTTTAGTTAATGAGTGTATCACTGCCTTGTTTATCAGATGACGCCATCAATGACAGTAAACGGTCCTTAACAAAGTAAACATTTTGTGTACCATGTCGCAAGTTTGTCTAATCGATGAAGTAAAAGCTGTGAACGATCTGTTCCTATTTTTTTATGTTTGTTGTTGCTGTTGTTGTTTTAAAGAAAAGTTCTGCAACGACCCAAGTGTGGACTGTTCCCCTGGGTACATGGCCCGAGTCAAGGGAGTCTGTCGTTGTGTCTGTCCCGAGGAGAGAGATGAGGCCAACAACTGTAAGACTCTGAGAAATGGACGTAAGTCTAACGGTCGCCTAATTATGTGAAAATCAATATTTAAAAGAATCTAATAATGTAGTGTAACATACAAGCGTATGTACTTAGTGTGTAATTAGACATGATATTGGTAAAACGTGATGAATTGGTGAGTCTTTTATTTTTGACCTGATCTGATAGTTATAGCCCGATCTGATAGTTATAGCCCTATCTGATAGTTGTAGCATTACATGCATGGTGTAGCTAAATCTGATAGTTGAAGCCTTACCTGCCTGTTATAGCCTTACCTGCATGGTGTAGCCCGATCTGATAGTTGTAGCCTTACCTGCATGGTGTAGCCCGATCTGATAGTTGTAGCCTTACATCTCTGTCTTTTGCCTCAGATTTAGATAATAAGACTTTCATCATATTAAAACTACAATGAGTCCATAGATACGCGTTCTTTTTTCTTAGGAGTTACATATAAACTGATGTGTATTATTTATACCAAGTGT
The DNA here is from genome assembly GCA_021962125.1 of Bulinus truncatus. Lineage (NCBI taxonomy): Eukaryota > Metazoa > Mollusca > Gastropoda > Planorbidae > Bulinus > Bulinus truncatus. Next base: position 2,472,903 of record JAGDYQ010000020.1, read on the forward strand.
ATATTGTCATAACCATCTTTATGTCGTAGGTGTATATATTATTATTCATTTATACTGCAGTTTTTCCAGTATTGCCAGTCTCTTCGGAGTTTCAGTTTTATTTCTTTTTTTAAGTTTCCACATATATATGTGTGAGACGTTACACATACAATTACTGAGAATAGTTGGCTAAAATATATACATGTTTATTCAAACATAATGTTCCTCTTACTTTATACATAGAAATACTTTTATAATTCACACATACTATAGGTTGGTTGATATGATGATATGTTGAGATTTACAAAAAATATATTGTCTGCAATAGTTCGCTTTTCTCTAATGAAGTCTATGGTCGTCTGTCTTTTCTACCGTCTGCTAAAATCTATTTCCTATAGTGCCCAGTTAATTATACGAAAGATCAATTTCGAGGCCAAATATAATTATTACAGTACTATTTCAGCATTTGCATACGCCCAGTGGCCGAGCACACCAATGGTTCTATTGGCCGGAGGTCCACAACACAAATGTCCAGAAGGTTTCACTCAAGGATGGTTCTCGTTCACTGGCAAGAACGCGATATCTCAGAAACCAAAGCCCCCAGTAATGTTCCCAGCCAGTGGAACCACGAACTACATCCCAGTTTGTACAAAAGACACACCCACTGGTTCAGACATTGATTGGGAAAGTTGGAACCCTGGCGGCCAGTACTGTATGATCAAACCAAACGTACCTTGTGGTGGAGGTAATCTGATTATAAAAATAGAATGTGTAAACACCTGTTTATTGAATAATTTTAACTTTATAAGTCAAAGGTACATGAATGAAAATTTATAGAATTAATGGTGGTTTTATATTTTTTTAAAAATTAATATATGTTGTAATCCAAAAATATCAAAGATGAAAAATAGGTTGAATGAATGTCGAGTTGGTATTATTAAGTAACTAGATCAAAGGCCCGGTACCCGGACCGCCGAGTGACTCCTTATAATTCAGTTGTATCCCTTTGATCATCTTTACAAATTCCTCAGTCTATTTTTAGCCAAGCAAGAGTTCACTTCCCTTGAGTGAGACTATTTTTAGAAAGCGGAAGGGATACACACGCAAGACTAGCCGATTATGTATTAGATAAATGGACGAAATGGCGTATGCTGGTTGTTATAATATGTAAAAAAAAAAAAAAAGTATAGTTCCCTTAGCCCAAATGGGCCATCGGGGAGGGGGGGGGAGATTAGATGTAGAATGTATCTGTTTCTATAGCCTAGGCATATTGTGTGGTTAGCACAACGCCCAGCTGCCTTTACGTCCCGAACTTCAGTCAGGTACCCATTTAAAGCTGGACGACTTTGAAACAAATTTCACCTGGAAAAATTCCCATGGTTCTCACCAAGGATCGAACACAGGACTCTCAGGTCGACAGTCGAGTATCTAAACCACGCGGCCATCCGTCCCACGTTATAATATGTAACAATGGATTAAATGGCGTATTTTGGTTGTAATGATATGTAATAAATGAATAAAATAGTGCACGCTGAATGTAATAATATGGGATAAATGGATGAAATGCTGTACGCTGGATGTAATAATACGTGATAAATGGATGAAATGCTGTACGCTGGATGTAATAATACGTGATAAATGGATGAAATGCTGTAATCTGGATGTAATAATACGTGATAAATGGATGAAATGCTGTACGCTGGATGTAATAATACGTGATAAATGAATGAAACGGTGTACGCTTGAAATTATTATTGCGTAATTTTAGTGAAATGATTACCACACAAGGCAATTACTCTAATTAATACAAAAAAAAACTTTTTTTTTCTTTGATTGTAATTATTTTTACCTTACCTTTAAATTCTATTTATTGTTCTATATCTGTACTAATTGTGCAGTCTGTGTGATGAGTATTGGTACAATCATTACATAAACTAAGTACTCTCTAACACTCATTACATAAACTATGTACTTTCTCACTATCATCACATAAACTAAGTACTTTCTCACAATCATTACATAAACTTAGTACTTTCTCACACTCATTACATAAACTATGTACTTTCTCACTATCATCACATAAACTAAGTACTTTCTCACAATCATTACATAAACTTAGTACTTTCTCACAGTCATTACATAAACTATGTACTTTCTCACTATCATCACATAAACTTGGTACTTTCTCAAAATCATTACATATACTAAGTACTTTCTCACAATCATTACATATACTAATTACTTTCTCACAATCACTACATAAATTTCGTACTTTCTTTTTTAGATAATATTCATTTTTGTTTTCTTTAGCTTTCACTGAATCTCAAGTAGAGATGAACTCTCTGGCAGCCATTAACATCAACGGTAGTGTAGGAGACACAACTGTCCACAACAACAACCTCACACAGAGGTACTGCTGCAGGTTTCAGGAGCCACTTGACTTCCTTACTGAGTTGCCTAACGCTGCGGCTTTTAGACTTTTGACTAGAGATAGTTGTCCCAGAATTAGAGGTCAGAATCTACATAAATAATAGCGGTGTGGGTTCTGCGTTAAATCCACAGTAAAGAATCAATACAACAGTATTCCACTTTAAAATCGTCAAACGTAAACAATGCTAATAAAAATGATGAAAAAATCGATCCGAAACCAAAAATAAACTAACCTTCTTATCAAACCTAAGGGAATATAACTCTATGCAAAGGTTTTGCAGGGTACAGCTAGTATATCCATTTATTCAGTAATGTAGCTATCTTTGTTGAGAGGATACATTCAAATAATGAGCTCGGTCTGGTATATATAATCAATGAACTTGAGTGAAAAGATACACAATCTTTCTTTGACGGATAAATAAATATAAAATTGGCTGCTAAGTACTTGCATATAGTTTCATGTCACTTATAACGTTAAAGTTGCGTGCAGCTAGATTTATCACACGCAGCTAAACTCGTGTCACACACACAACTAGATTTATGTCACAACTAGCTAGAATCATGTCGCGTGCAGTTGGACATATGCCACTTTTAGCTAGATTCATGTCTCCTTAAGCTAAATTAAGCTGTAGGGAAACTAGATTCATGTCTCCTTAAGCTAAACTAAGCTGTAGTGAAACTAGACTCATGTCTCCTTAAGCTAAATTAAGCTGTAGTGAAACTAGATTCATGTCTCCTTAAGCTAAATTAACCTGTAGTGAAACTACATTCACGTCACAGTTTGATAGATTTATGTCACGTGCAAATATTTTTGAGTCCCTTGTAGTTAGATTCGTCTAAAGTGCATTAGATTCAAGAGGTGGTAGATTTACGGTACCTGCATCCATATCGGTAGTACTCAGGCCCGTAGCCAGAGGGGGGCTAGGGGGGGCTGAGCCTCCCCGTGCATGACCTGAGCCCCCCCGTGCTTGATTTGAGTTTTTTGACAAAATTTTAATAATAACGGCTATAAAACATCAAGCATTTTGTTCAATAAATCAATAATAATAAATACTTAAAAGTTTATATTTTGGCAATCATTCAGGATATTTTAACGACATATATAGCTTATCTAATTTTTGGGCATAAAAGATTGAATCTTATTGAAGTTCACTTCTGGGTATTTTGGGCAGCATTGGCACTTGGTGCTTCAACAGCCGTGTGTGAGAGCAGTTTCTCAACCCTCACACGAATGCTCACCCCATATCGCAGATCAATGTTACAAAAGCGTCTAAGCAATCTTTTCCTGCTTGCATTTGAAAAAGATTTAACAGACAATCTGAATGCTGAAGCATTTTTAGGTAAATTCAGTGCTAAACCCAGGCCCGTAGCCAGGTCAAAGTAAGCAGGGAGGCACCAATACCGAGCAAGGGGGCACCTTTACTTTTTCTTTATTTTTTCCTCTTTTTCTTCTTTTTTAAATGGGGGGGGCACTCCACACCTAGAGGGGGGGCACGCCCCCCAGTGCCCCCTTGGCTACGGGGCTGGCTAAAACCACGATGTTTGCAAATTTGAAACGTATAATAATATAAGTTCGCAAGAAGTGCCGACGAATGGGAGGGCAGGGGGGCAATCCCCAGGGGCCCGGCGAGTTTTAGGGACCCGGACTGAGCTGGCCAATCAACTTTTTAAAATATTAATATCAGCCCAGGGGCCCGAAATTTCTGTCGATGGGCCTGTTCGCAACCTTGTAATAGTTTTATATATTGATATCTTCTGAGGACAACTAGCAACTTAAATAAGTTAATAAAATAACATTGGCTTCTGACTTCATTTTTACACATATGTATAACAAAATATTTAAGTACAAACTCCGTGATTTCTGAGTGATGGTATTTAATTTGCAAATTTACTTTTTAGCAGAATTAATTTTATTTTAAATTGAATAATTGCGACTGTTTTTGTTGATAGATCTGTTCTTTGTTTTTAATATTTTATAAGAAATATCACACAAATAGCTAAGCTTTATTCATACATCTTTGTCGTTCTTCGCGGGTTGTACGTTAAACAAACAGTATAATAATAGAAATCAGGTATATATTATGTAACAATTGTGTAGCAGAACTATTGGTCAATATATTTATAACAGGAATCAGAAATTGCTCAGCCTCAATAAATTTTTATCATTAAAACTCTTTACTATTTAAATTATTTTTAACAAAACTGCAACATGCCATGCATTATTGAAACGTAGTTAAAATTATATATTTCTAATTAATAGCTGAACAATCGGTACTAAAATGCACCATTCCAGATATGGAACTGCAAAAAATTTCTCTCCGTTTGCAAGCTTTCGGCGCCTACATTTTCGCCCCCCCCCGAACATTTCTTTTACCCCACCAGGGGCGGATTTAGGGGGAGGGGCCGGGGGGCCCATGCCCCCCCTGTTATCGCAAGTTTAGGTAATACATCATTAAATTATCGAAATATTTTTTTGTTCTAAGACCAATTTTCAACAATGAAAACAGTTTAGCCCCCCCCCGGAGGTCAATGTTTTGCCCCCCCCCCCACGTCAAAGTTGTCTAGATGCGCCCAGATCATTTCTTCAGCACCCCCCCCCCCGAAAAAAAATTTCTTCGCCCCCCCCCCCCAAAATGTCTTTGCCCCCCCCCCCCAATCCAATATTCCTGGCTACGGGCCTGGTAGTACTGCAGCTAGATTAAAGGCAAAGGATATGTTTAACATGTGATGGAGCGTAACAAAAAAAATATTGACCCTGAGTTCAGTGACAACAACGATTACATGTAAATTCATGTCTTGAGTAACCCAGTGTACTGTCGCCTGATAACGAGAGTGTACCTCGGGTCTCACCACTAAAGTAGCTGCACTTGTGTTTAATCCTAGTCTCGTCTTCTTGTTTAGGACTGAAGATGACCAGGTCAAGGAACAACTGGTGGTCCAAGATCTACAACGTCATAAACATGGATACGTCTCCTTGGTGGTCTTTCCCATCTTGTTTGACCACCTACACCTGCTATTACCAGCCACCTGTTTATGGTCAGATTCTTTTTTTTAAGTTTTCATTCTATTTATTCAATCTTTATCATTTTATCAAATATGATACTTATTTAGATTAAGCAAGGAGGCATTTTTTTTTTATTTTTAGAATTACGTTTTTTATTTCAATAATAAGTGCATCTTTTGGGTTTATGTCATGTACTAATAGATACCGTGTGTATTTTTCTATGGCGTTCTCTAGATCAGTGCTACTCAAAGTGGTGGTCCGCGGACCGGTACCGGTCCGTGGGTCATCAGCCGCCGGTCATACGAAGTTATTCAGAAAGGAAAGAAAAATCGAAGTATACACGGCCATTTCAGGGAAAATAATGCGCCGGTCCAATAGAAAAGTTCCTGCCGGTCGGCCATGCTAAAAAGTTTGAGAAGCACTGCTCTAGATCATTGATTCCCCAACAGTTGTGCCGTGGTGCTCCGCAGCGACATAAACTGACCACTTGACACACGTCAAACAGTATCCTCAGAATTTGTGTGGTTGTTTTGAATTGTTTTTTTTTTTTCTTCTATTCAATGGGATGACAACAAAAGATGATGGACCAATGGTTAGAACAACAAATATAACAATACAAGAATAAGTGCGTGTTATAATTGACACTTACAAGGAAGCACTGGTAATGAACGTTAACAAACGGGCAGTCTGGTGGAATGAACTCAGACATAGCAATAGATAGTAAACAACAGAAACCTTATATTTGCGAATTTTACTTTATTAAGAGCTGAAAATTAAACTTTTCACTTTTTCGACCTCAACGGATACTTTCTGTTTAGTGAATTATTTTTCCACCTGATAAAAATTGTTTTTGTCATTTTTTTAATCTGTGGTTCCTGAAAGGATGAGATGTTCGTCTCTTAGATCATTTAAACCACTATGAAACTTATTTTTCTGAGTGCCCTATTGTTCATCCTCTAAACCACTAATGGGACGGTTTTTATGATGCCCTTCTTTCATCCCCACCATAGCCGATAGTGCAATGGCCATGGAGGCACCACGGGAGATATATCGGGATCTTGAGCCAAGACCTGAAAAAATTCCTTGGTCCTCATCCTCATCATAACCGATGGTGCTATGGACATGGAGGCACCGCGGGAACTTTTACCGTGACCTGAAAAACTCCATTGGCCGTCACTGAAGATCTATTCCGGAACACTCATTTCGACAGTCTGGGTTTTTTTTAGTTAATGCCTTCGTTTATGTCGTATTTTTTGTACTGTGATGACCCGTAAAATTTAATAAATCATAAAATCTGAAATAAATATTTAACGTAGAAATAAAAAAAAACTTCATTAAACTTATAATTCAATTCTCTTCAGGTTGTAATCAAGAGATAACTCTGGACGCTAAAACTAAAACAGCTACAGTTACTACCCCTGGATTCCCTGATGCGAGAGAACCAAACAGGCGATGTTTCTATTCTTTCAATGTAAACTTGATTTCAGAATTGAGTCTTTCTCTTAAAAAAATACATAAACTGATTCAGCTTAGATATTGTATAAATCGACTCTAGTTTATTTTCATTAACAAAGGCCTCTAACTATAAGACCTAAATACCATAGATATACACTTATGTATGGAAAAAATAAATTTTAGTTTGTTCTAATCAGGGCTGGGGAGCCGGTGTCGGTGTCGGGGGTGTCGGTAGTTTTTGCCGGTGTCGGTGTCGGTGTCGGCATTTGTACTTTGTCCGGAGTCGGTTCGGTGTCGGCGCAAAAACTCCGCCCCCCCCCCCCAAAAAAAAATACTAGAACTTTAATTAAATAATCCAGAACCACGTCAGATAGTTCTTAGCAAATCTTTAATTTAAAGTTTTATTAAGTTCTTCTGTTCTTTTTAAATAAATACTTGGTAAATCTTTTTATTAACTAAATGTATTATTTTCCAAAGGAGATTCTCTACATTACAACAACTTGACAATATTAACAGAATTTTGACTGAAAGCAGATAGGAAGGCTACTGGCTATGTTCACTCTGTTATTCACTCAATCATTGTAAATCATGAGAAATTTTTAGTTTGCATCTCTCTATCAATATCCATGTTGGAGAAAGATTACATACAAACCTATTCAAGTCTTTTAGAACTTCAAAGAATGATCGGTTTCAAATGTTCCTATAATCAAAGTGAACTCACAACTAAAACTCTCCACAGCTTAATTTCTCTCAGCCAGACTGAAACATTACCAGTCTACGTCACAATGGCACTACATAAAGCCCAGTCCGTAGCTGGAGCTGTTGAGGCGCCAGTCCCCCTCACCTATTACAAAACATAACATTTTCCACTAAATATTTCAGGTTTAATTCGGGTGTAAAATAACGATTACTTCCTCTATTAATTGCTAAGTATGCACTGTCTTTATACGGCTCATTCTTCTCTTAAAAATATAGGTCTGGAACAACCATCTTTTATCATTGTCTGTAGCCTTTGCCGTGATTTTATTTCTGTATTCTCTGAATGGCCACTTATAAACTTCCAAGCATCATTGCTCTAGTGTTGTTGGATATGTCTGTACTTTGCAGTGACTTGCTGACTTAGGCAATCGTTAATAATAATCTTGACCAATATTTGAGCATAAACTTACAAATAAATGAAACTTATTAAAAGTAGCGAATTGGCCGCTTCTGGTTTAATATAAAAATAACATCCCACATACTGTGGCATATCTTGAAGTAAACCATACACTTTTGTTACTTCAATGTATTCGCTGCAGCTACTCTTGATGTCCATATCTAATACTTTTTGTGACCTTTCAATGTTACATGTACAACTGATAACTTTTTTTGTCATCGTAATGGACACGCTGCAAAATCGCAGATCAGGGATGTAAATTTATAACTACTGAAGAACCACAATAAGTTCTTCGATTTGATTGAAGGGCTGGACCAAGAGCAGATCACTGGGGTGTTTATAATACTTGACGTGAGCTAACATAAATGTAAATATTAAAAATGTACATGAAAAAAGGGGAGTGTACTGCGGGTCAAATCAAAACGTTTAACGGGACGTAGATTGCCCTTGTATTGTTTAGAAGCTGAACATTGTTTTCAAGATTAATATTTCGGAGACCCGTCTAGCTCGGCGCCCTGTGTATAATTATTTAAATAAACACATTTAACTGCACAGTTCGGGCATTTTATTTATTTACTTTTGTTATTTAGTAATTACATTACAAATTAGGCCCATACAATGCATGCTGCAACATAATTATACCTTCTTTAAGTTTTTTTATACTCATCTATAAAATTAGGTATATTCATTGTGAGGTCGAAAAATAAAGATGCCGACAAACTTGCTTTGAAAGAGTAGCTTAGTAAAATACAAAGGCAATTTTTATTTTGTTCAAACAAAATGAAAGCTACAGGTACCATAGAAGTGGTGTGTGTGTTAGTGCAGTGGTCCCTAACCTTTTTCTCGCCGCAGACTTGTCGACATTTGATAATTTTACCGCGGCCCGAGAGGGGTAGGTGTCGCACTATCCTGGGAGAAATACACTACAATAGATACAAGTAAATAATTGAATGTTTCTTGGGCGGTCCAGTGCCATTTGATCCACGGACCCTAAACGGGTTGTAAAGCCAAGAAGAATAAATATACAATTAGACGAGCATCTTTTTATATAGTATGAGATATATACATGGAAAAAATACACAATTATCTTTCCTTGCCCCCCTTCCGGTGTCGGTGTCGGCGGATGTTAGAAAATATTTTGGCCGACACACTACCCCTGGTTCTAATAGGTTAACTAACCATGTAACTGGATCGTTCGTAAAGAATTAAAATCAGTTTAATTATAATTATTGAAATTCATTTCTTTTTTATACAGAAGTTATTTAATGAAAATATTATATTTAGGTTTCACCAGGTTCAAGAATTAAGATTACATTCAACAATGTAGATCTTAGTACAACCAATGACGACACGTTTCAGTACAAGAGATTCCACAAATGGCAGAGTCCATACAAGTAAGGGGTGTTTACTTAATACTTAGCGCCTTGTGTGTGTATAGGGTGAGAGGGGGTGAAGTGTGGCATGCAATGATAAGAATGTTACACTTAGGGCCGGCCGAGGATCGAACACATGACTCTCAGGTCAACAGTCGAGTATCTACACCACTCGGACATCCGTCTTGAAATAAATTTTCTGTTAATTATTTTATTCAATAGTGTGTTGTTGTTTTGTTTTGATCCAATAGAGAAAAACAAAAACTATAAAAAAACAAGATTTTCAGTTAAAAAAACCCACTTCCCAAGCTAGTGTCTGAAAACCCAAGATCTTGTGAAAATACTACTGGTCCTGAAGAGCGTATTTAACTTTAGCACGTATCTAATGGCATCATACTTAAATAATCGAATCAATGATAAAACTGAGATTAAAACTAAAATTCATGTCTATTTACCACTGACATGTGTTGATGTTTATTCAGTCTTGACCACACAAACTGGCCGAAAGAAATTGTGTCAGAAGGTGATTACTTCACTGCTGAATTCTGGTCAGGGTTTGACGTCACCACCAACAAGGGAGTCAGTTTTACAGCAACACTGATTACACGTGAGACAAAATACATTACTGGCTTGATCTGGAAACGACACCGAATTTATAACTATGCATTTAGATTTTTTTTTGTTAACCTTATATAAATAATAGTGTTCTGCGTTAAATCGAAAGTAATGAATAAATACAACAGTATTCCAGTTTAAAATACAATCATGAAAAAATCGGATCTGCCCGAAACTAAAAATAACCTAGCCCACCAATTAAGCCTAAGGGAATATAACTATATGCAAAGGTTTTGCAGGGTACAGCTAGTCTATATAAATAATAGCGGTCTCGATGTTGCGTTATATCGAAAGTAGAAATCAAGAATTCAAAATGGCATTTTGTCGACGTCTCGATTCGATAAATGTTATTTTTTGTTGTTTTTTTTTAAATCTTAAGTTGTGAATAGTGTCTGCGGTTTTCAAACATGAAACCCAAAATGTCAAAATGTGAAATAATTCCATTTAAATATTTGTTTGTGTGTATTTCTACAACATATTGCATCTTTAAATTGTAAAAACTCATGAAAATATCGGATCTTTCCGAAACCAGAAATAATCTAGCCTGCAGATCAAACCTAAGGAATATAGCTCTATGCAAAGGTTTCGCAGGGTTCAGCTAGTTTCTAATAAAATTCGAACTTAGGGGCTAGGTGTTTCTGGCTAGGGTCAACTGCGATCACTGGTAGGTTCTGTCTTTACAGCTGAAGACATGTGCTATGACGTGGCTTTAAAAGGAGCGGACTACTCAGGAAATACCAACGTGGCAGAAACGTATGAGGATTGCCTCCCCTGGTCCAAGGCCGTAGAGTGTGCTGACTTCCCCCAGTAAGTTGTCATACATAATTTTTATATATTGAGTTATCAGACGTGAAAACAAATGGCACTATGTACAGTGCGGCAATAAAAATCTTATATCTACATATAATTTGAAAGTTTTATAATGTGAAATCGTTTACAACCTTAAAACATATCAGTAGTTCTCTTCAATGTAAAATCAATTACTACTATGTACATTCAGACCGAATGACATAATAAAAAAATTAACAATGCAGATATCATTATATAATACTATAAAGCAGGGGCGCAACCAGTATGTTGAAGTTGGTAGGGTCCAAAATATTAGGTAACATGAAAATTGGTATGTCTACCCCAAATTTTGGTAGGGTCGAAAACCAGTGGCTTGATTTTTGGTAGGGTCCGGACCCGCACGACCCGTACATCGGTTGCGCCCATGCTTTAAAGTATTAAATATTATTGCATAGTATGTTTTTAAATTCGTTATTTCAGTTCAATATAATGGTCCATGGTTCATTAAAATATCCTCTTTTTTTAAAAAGGTTTATTTTTCTTATTGAATCTGTTTTAATTGCGGACAAGATTAGTAGAAAGTAGAAGTACAAGATTAAAGCATCTGTTGAAGACAGAACTTGCCTTAGGTCAAAAAGGTTATAGAAATAGATCCTTCTTGCAACATTATATTTGTACTGCGAAATGAAATACAACAAGTTAGTGAGGTTTGAGAAGTTACGTACAACTTTTAACAGGTCTCATGTAACTAGAGTACGAGGGTAAGCCATCATTTTGAGTCGCGGACCATGTCATCATGAGCTAATATAACGTTCAGGCAAACGTCAAAACATAAAAGGTTAATTCTGTGCTTCACTTTGGATCAATATTTTTGTGAAGAGGAATCAATATTTATGTGAAGAGGAATCAATATTTGTTTTAAGAGAATTATGTATTAGTGCGACAAGACGATACCTTTTAAACCAATCTTTAAAAATCGATCATTAATTTTAATCCCATATCTATACGCCTGTATTGTTGCACACATTAGTAATGCATCCTATAGAGTGTGCTTTAAAAAGACTGGAACAATGGTGGCTGTTTATTACACGGTAATTAACTCGTAAAGGACCTCACAAAAATGATCCAATTACAGAATGGTCCAAAATACAGAATGATCGAAATACAGAATGGTTCATATAATAATGGTCCAAATACAGAATGGTCCAAATACAGAATGGTCGAAATACAGAATGGTTCATATAATAATGGTCCAAATACAGAATTGTCCAAATACAAAATAGTCCAAATTCAGAATGGTCCAAATACAGAATGGCCCAAATACAGAATGGTCAAAATACAGAATGGTTCAAATACGGAATGGTCCAAATACAGAATGGTCCTAATACAGAATGGTCCAAATACAGAATGGTCCTAATACAGAATGGTCCAAGTACAGAATGGTCCAAATACAGAATTGTTCAGAATGAATTGAAAACTTTTTTCCTTGTTTGTTTCTTTTTCTTGTTGTTATTTTTTACCCCAAATCTAGTTCCAGTTCAATCTGGCTACTCCGGTCTGAAAACTTTTGTAGGAACCCCAGTGGAGAATTACTTCAACCATACTGTTATGTCAATATTAACGGAACCACCTGTCAGAAGCGTTACTGTGACGTATGCAGCCTGAGTAAGTTCTTGGAATGATCAGTGAAGCTTTCTCTATTGAAGTTTCCATTAAATTAATGGCACGATATATATATATATATATATATTTGTATACTCATTTCTTAATTGGCCAAATATATGTTAGCTGGTCAGATTCATTTAATAGTCTGATTTTAAATTTAGACATAAAAATGGAACTATAATATACATATTCTAGTTTCTGTAATACTTTTCCAGAAATTTTTAAATTCTATTTTAATGGTATGGTAGCACCCTTCTAAATAAAATTGTGTTTTATTGAAATGCCATTTATTTCACTAATAAAGTTGTTGTTTTTTTTTCTTGATGATATTATGCATTGGCGTCACTAAGGGGTACCGGGGTTTTAAAAAGAAGGATGCATGTAGTCACGTGGTTTCATGCAATTTGAGACGAAGTTTACAAACTCAGTTTAATGAAAGTAATATATACAGTCAGTATTAGACATACCATCGTTTTTATCGCTGAAGTATTTTAAAGTAAATTCTCTAAGGTCTAGTGCAGGAAATTTCGAAATATTTACCATTGCATATTTACCATTGCGTATTGTCTTGAGGGGGGGGCGAGGTGTCACCCTGAATTCTCCAGACCGGGTGACACCAACCATAGTGACGCCACTGATGGTATGTTAAGCTAAAAATGGTTTGTTGATAATGATTTTAAGATGAATAAAATTAAGACAATTATAATGTTCCATCCATCTCAAAAGTGTACCTCATGTTATCGTCTGGTCTTCAATAAATATATTGTACGTTCATTCACATTGACAGAATCTGTTGTTGATATCATAAAGAATTGCTCAGCACTAATGGCTGCCGACCCAGGATTCTGCTCAACTTCATTCAGTAAATCTGGATGCGCCAAGTCTTGTGCTTACACTCCCACCACATATATAAGAGGTTAGTGAAATAAACTGTTCTTCTTGTAATGTAGCCAACACATTTTTTTTAAAATATCGTTCTGAGACATTCGTATAGATGGATGAAATAGCCGGCTGTTCTGAACAGCCACTTATAGATTGGTGAACTAGACGGCTGTTCAGAACAGCCGCTGTTAAAACGACCATCAAAAATATTCTTTTATTTAGTTTTAAGTCAATAAAAACTGTAAGCATAATTTGTTTTTTATAAAATAGAAACACATCTATAAACCATTACCCTCTTCAAGAGGTATTCACTGATCCTAATAGAAATGTTATTGGCAAGTTTGACATTCTAGCAGACTAACAGCCAGGCTTACTGCGAGAAATAGTTTTACTTCCATAGGCCTCAGGCTAACATGACAAATTGTAGGGAGTGGCTAGAGCGGCCCGAGTTTACAATGAAGTCAAACAGTGGTAATGAAAAAGGTTTTTTTTCTACAGCCTCCAATAGTATCTTTTCCCATAGCATTTCTTAGGCTTATACTGGCCCTAGGCAGAGATTTAAGTTTTTAAGGAGGCCCCAAACGGAATATTTAAGAGAGACTAGAGGCGGGCCTGGGTAGATATTTTAAGATATATTAAGGGGAACCCTGGACAAAAGAACCAGTCCATGCCCCTGTGTTATCATATTTAATAGGGCCTATTTACTGGAAGGGCCCCTTTGGTAGTGGGTGCCCAAGGCAGCATCCTGGTTTGCCTATCTATATGCCTTTGTATATGGTTCACATGAACGTACGAACGGCTTTAGTCTCGAATATGTCCGTAGACCTGAAAAAGTAAAAGAATATTTATAATCTTACTTGTTTAGTTCCTTTTGTAAAGTCGATAGAATGTAATAAACTTGCCTTTTTCACTGTACATACACAAAGAGAGTATGATACATATAGATTGATAGATGTGATAGAGTTTATCTTATGTATGTCAAAGTATGTATACCTTTGCTTGGGATCCATTGAGTGTTTATGAAATACTAGATGAACAGGCCCGGTACCCGGACCGGCTCATAGGAACGCAGTTGGAGTTTAAAATGGTGATGCGCTCACAACACCACATAATTGACTAACCTTAATTCATTCAAATTATTAAAAAAATGACTCTTTCTCAATAGTTCTTTTTTTTATAATTTATCAATTCTCTTTCACTTAGCCCCACACCCATCCCTCCCTCCTTCCCTCCCCCGCCCGCCACCCCCTTCCACTCAAGACATGCCCGAATCGCAGTGGGTCTCAATGTACAAAATTACAAAAAGGGGCATTTAGTATAACTGCATGTTCTTAGAACATGTATTATTTTAATTTTCTTCTATGTCATATTTATTCCAACTTTAAGTAATTTGCGCACACTACTCCATATAATTGAAAAATTTTAATCCATTATAAGAAATCCTTGTTGTGTTTAGAATTCCCCAGCATTTCATCTTTATTCAAGAAAGTAAGTCGTCTCTTTTCAATTTCTATAATTTTGGAATTCCTCAGACTAATTTTATACTGACGGTCCACGCGCGCTGTTTTTTTTAACTCCGCGACGGTGTGATGTAAAACCTCCCTTGCGCTGTTTTTTTTAAGCGATGTACTCTTTCATCTCGTGCGGTACCGGGTATTTGTAACGTGCAGAGGTGTGGCTTTTATTGCCATGAACATCCTTTACACCGCACGGTGTGAAGGTCTGTCAAACGGTCCACCGTCTATGTTAGCCGATTATGTATATAGATGTTGTGTTCTTGTCAGTTAGAATTTTATTTAGCAAGTAATGTGTTCTAAAAAATATTAACTGGCTGAATTATAAATGAGCAAACTGAACATGTATGTCTTATATACCTATGTATGTATGGATAGTTTGGAGACTTCTATTGGTTCTTTTTATATTTACTTAAGATGTGATTATTTATTGATGCTTGTGTTTGAATTTAAGCTTACTTAACGCTCCGAGATTTACCTATAGGAACCTATAAATATAATCATTTAATATTAACTTTTAATGCAAGAATGAAAGATCTTACACGTACTATACATTATCCATTGTACTTAAAATGTAAATAAATCAACTTGTCAGTAACCTTCTTTGTAATAATAAAACATACAGTTCCATTAAGCCTTAAAACAAAGGGCTCATCGGGGCAGATGAAGTGTATAATTCATATGTTTCAGTAACCTCAGCATATTTAGGGATAGTGTGGACAGCAAAATGCCCAACCGCCTTTACCCCCCCCCCCCCCACCAATTAATAATCAGGAACCTATTTAAATCTGGGTGGAATGGGTGACATTCACCAGGAACTGGACAAATATCACTATGATCAATGAGTTTTGAACCAATGACCCCTACGGTCGATAGTCGAGTGACTCTAAACCTCACGATAATTTATCCCTTCTATTTGAGAGTGAACGGCTCTAAGAAATAATATTGTTAACATAGAAATAGGCAGACTTTATCAACACGATGAATAAGATATATTATTTGGTTAGATTAGAAGAATATTACAGTTTCTATGTTCATTGTTTTTTTCTCACTAAATGCCCAGTATCTACGATATTCTATGCTCCAATGTTTTTGGTTACCGACGGTCCTTTTAAACGTTTACCTTTGTTTACTAGGAACCTGCGATGCACCAACAGTCCCCCCTGACGGGATACTGGTCAGTCCGAATAAATCTACTTACAATGAAGGCGAGATTGTTAAGTTCAACTGTACTATGTCGAATGATTACCTGGTCTAAGAAAAGAAGTGCACAAAATCTGGCTGGACATCGCTGACCAAAACATGCAAAGGTAAATAATAGCCATTGTTTTTTGATATCACTGTGATGTATTTCATTTTATAAGACAACAAAACTACAGCCACTGTCTGTCTACCTTGACCCTCACTGTGATATATTTCATTTTATAAGACAACAAAACTAACAAGATCTACAGCCACTGTCCGTCTACCTAACCCTCACTGTGATATATTTCATTTTATAAGACAACAAAACTAACAAGATCTACAGCCACTGTCCGTCTACCTAACCCTCACTAAGATGTATTTCATTTTATAAGAAAACAAAACTAACAAGATCTACAGCCACTGTCCGTCTACCTAACCCTCACTGTGATGTATTTCATTTTATAAGACAACAAAACTAACAAGAGCTACAGCCACTGTCCGTCTTCCTAACCCTCATTGTGATGTATTTCATTTTATAAGACAACAAAACTAACAAGATTAACAGCCACTGTCCGTCTACCTAACCCTAACTATTGCCTAACCCTAACTCTTTGCCTAACCTTATATTACTTTTTGACCAGAGGTTCACTGTTCTTAAAACAAAAAATGGGAGGATTGATTGGCGGGGGGGGGGGGAGGATTCTAATATCTCTGAGAAACTGAAATAGAATGGGTGTGGTCAACTGTCAGCCTGGCTGCCGACATGGACGTCCGTTCGTCTGTCTGCTCATTAGTCTCGCGTTAGTACATTTGTTATTTCGCCTGTCATCATGTCTTTACCTGAGTCCATTTATCCGTCTGTCACTCATTGCGTCTTTTATTAATGCAGTCTCTCTCCCCCCTTTCTTACTCTCCCTCCCTCCCTCCCTCTCTCTCTCTCTCTCTCTCTCTCTCTCTTTCTCTATCTAAATATATTTGTATATCTCTGTATTTCTAGGTTGTAGTGATAGAACAGATTTCTGCCAAGACTTGCTGCGGACCTTTCCGAGATTCTGCAGACATTCGAAAACTAAAGACATTGGAAAGCAGTTCTGTCCTAGATCTTGCCATGTCTGCCACAGTAAGCACTCTTAAGTATGTCGGAATCAGACAATTTTTATCCCTGTTACTATTTGACAAAAAACACCAATTTAACAGGTTTTTTTCGAGAATTCTGTCTGTGCTTTTAAATGCACTTAACGGAATTTGGGATCGAATTTAAATCGGAGGTTTATTAAAAAAAAAAACGTATTTGACTAGTTGTATAAAAAACGTTATTTTGATTAGCTCTACGTCCGGGTGGTATTATTAAATAGTATGGCTCCATCCTTCACCAATTATGTCTTCCATCTGCATTCTTTATTCTCTCCCTTCCTATTTTGCATTCTCTGTCCTACGTCTCCCATATTCGTTAATCTCTGTTTTATTTCTCTTCCATTCTATTTATTATTGTACTTTATCTTTGGTCTCTTCATATTTTGTATTCTTTCTCTCAGTCCTTATTCTGTATTCTCTCCCGTAACCTTTTCATGTGTTATTGTCCCTCTCACAAATATAACAATCCAGTTTATAGTTGTCATTAAAATTATGATTTAAAACAACCAGTATCTGTTTAATTATTTCACTTCTTCCTTATTTACAAACTCTATCCGATAGACTATATTTAAGTTGTCAGCTCAATCCAACCATATCCGATAGACGACTAGATGTAAATTGTCAGCTCATTCCAACCTTTCCCTTTTCCCACTCCTCCACCATCAACACAGGTGGGCAGTGAAGTAGGCCTAAGTCACCAGCGACTGTGACGATCGAAATATTTTTTAAAGTCACCATATTGGAAATGTAATGATGTAGAACTATTTAAAATATTCGCAGGCACCACCACCTGCAGTGCACCTAGAGACAAAACATTTCACAGAACGTCCGATGATGACACTGTCAAAAAGGGGAAAGTCATGACGTTCTCCTGTAACGCTGGACTTTACTACTGGTCAGGGGATTATGAACGAGCCTGCGGCTACAATGGAGAACTGCTTGGGAGTAATCTTGACTGTCGATGTAAGTCCACAAATGTTACTGTGACCAACTTTCTATTATTAGATTGAAACAAAGGACACCAATAGATAAAAGAATTATATGATTGATCGAAACATTATAGAGAATATAGCAACATTAATATGCCAGCATTATAATAAAATATGGTAACATTAATATGAAATGTAGCAAAATTAATAGAGAATATAGCAGCATTTGTAGAAAGTATAGCAACATAGTTATAGAATATACCAACATTGAGAATATAGCTGCATTCTTATACAATAAAGCACCATTAATGTAGAATATGGCAACATTTATAAAGAATATAGATACATTAATAGAGAATATGGCTGCATTCTTCGACAATATAGCAACATTAAATTAGAATATTGCTGCTTTCATAGAGAACAGAGCAGCATCAATATGAAATATAGTAACATTAATATCGTAATATGGCTCTAAGGGTTGTGAACATTCGGGCAGCCCTATCATGAGTGGCAAAAGAGACCTTTCTAAATTACAGAAAAAAGTTTAATCTAAGGAAGGGTGGGTGGATGGATAGACTGTGCCCGGCTATGACTGTGGTAGTCTTGGGCTCACATCTTACGGACACAAGCCCTCTCTAAGGGACAACCTAGCCATCCATCAAGATATGGGCAGCAGACTCAACTGTAGCCCGGAACTATGATCGAAACGGAAAATTGAAAAATTGTCAGCTGCAAATGGTATCTAAGAATGGTCATGTTTGATCTTCCATGGACATCTCATTGAAAGCTTGCCATGATGTTATAGTTCCACACCAACAAAAAAAATAGAGTTAACTGCCTTTATTATTCATATTGCATGATATTTTCTTATCTCATAGAAATAGCCATACTTCATAATGTTTTCTAGTGTCAAAAAACCTAGTAATATTTTATATTTTCTTACCTCATACTAATTCATAAAACTTGATTTTGTTTAATATCGTACATTGTTTATTTGTTTGTATGTTTGTTTTTAATCTCGTTTGATCGTAATGTCTTCCAACAGCCATGCCACCAGTAACCGATGTCAACATGAACTTGATTAGAAAGAGGAATGACTTTCTACCAAATAAAAAAGTCTACCTTCTGGATAAAGATGAATTCAAGTAGTTATTTTACTCCTATAAAGTATAAATCAGACACATAAGAACTATGTATTTATAAAAATAGACTTAAGATTACATTTACTTTAAAATTTCTATATTGAAAGATTTACTCAACACCTGATAACTTTTTTTATAAAATTGTATTTCATATTTGAAAGAATTCCAATTAAAGGCGTCATCACAAGATGGTACTATTACTGTAAAACTTCTGGGGTGATGACTTTCGCTGTATACAGAAAGTCCAAGTACGACTAGTTTAATCATAATAATAATTATTTTACTACTAAAATTTTTTTGCGCATAAATAAATAACAATTTCAAAATTTAAAATAAAAAAAACAGAAAATAATTTTAAATTGAAATAACTTAACATGACGGATTATTTGTAGATAATTAGATAACTTGCATTTTAACATGTTGAGTACTAAAAAAAAACAAAATATTTTAGCTGTAAGCATGTATTTTTTGTGAGCTGGGTTTTTGATGTGAGCTGGGTTTTTTATGTGTGCTGGTTTTTTTTTCCTTTTAAACAAACAGGAAAAATATGGTTAAATATGTTTAGTAAACATTGTTTACCCTTCTCGTGCAATCTGAATCTAACTCTAGAGCCAAAAATTTCTTGGACTGACGTGACAGTTCATTAATACTCAAGCCTCAACTTGAACGTGTGATGGACCAAGAAATGAAAACGGCTTGGAATCAAAATCTGAGAGGAACCTGACAGGCTTGGAAGTTACCCGACTATTTCAAACTGTGTTCAGTTAGTTGGTTTGGGAGGTGGGGCAGATTTACTGCATAATGTTTTCAGTTATTCCATATCCATGACTGAACCAATCATTATTTTATTTTTAACAAGCCAAAAATTGTCTTTGCTTTATTTCAACCAGCAACGTCTTCAGTTACGTAGGTGCTAACAATGTGACCTGTCAACCTGACTACCTGATGACCTACTACGTCCCTGCCGAGAGCCAGATACCGGTTGAGGTCAATGACATCCTGGCAGTCCACTCCACCGCCTCCAACACCCTGTACGTGACAGACTGTGACGGCTACAACGATGTGCTACTCAACCTAACGACAATCGAAGCCAACACGTTCCGTGAACTCACCACCAAAACAGTGTCAGGGACTTATTGCCTTATACCTTCATTTGGTGCCAGAGTTGCACCTGGTAAGTAACATTCAGGTATAAAATAAACTGATATTTTTCTCAAAGTAGACCATCATTGGGACACAACAATAATATTAGCAAGATAGAAGGGATTTATTAGCCTGCACTGAAGTGAGCAGTACAACTTAGCGTCACAGATAATGGCATGTAACTCGCAAATGTCGCCACCTTCAAATACCTTGGCAGCAAAATTTCAAATGAGGGATTTTTAGATTACAAGATCAATGTCGTAATTCAAAAAACCATTCAAGCCCTGGTTAATTGTGTGTGAAGATTCTGTAACAATATAAGATCAATCTCTCCATCAATCTCTCCATTCATTTCTCCATCAATCTCTCCATTAATCTCTCCATCAACCTATCCAACAATCTCTCCATCAATCTCTCCATCAAACTCTCCATTCATTTCTCCATCAATCTCTCCATCAATCTCTCCATTAATCTCTCCATCAATCTATCCATCAATCTCTCCATCAATCTCTCCATCAAACTCTCCATTCATTTCTCCATCAATCTCTCCATCAATCTCTCCATTAATCTCTCCATCAATCTTTCCATCAAACTCTCCATTCATTTCTCCATCAATCTCTCCATCAATCTCTCCATTAATCTCTCCATCAATCTATCCATCAATCTCTCCATCAATTTCTCCATCAATTTCTCCATCAATCTATTCATCAATCTCTCCATCAATCTCTCCAACAGTATCTCCATCAATCTCTCCATTCATTTATCCATCAATCTCTTCATTAATCTCTCCATCAACCTATCCATCAATCTCTCCATCAATTTCTCAATCAATCTATCCATCAATCTCTCAATCAATCTCTCCATCAATCTCTCCATTAATCTATCCAATCTATCCAACAGTATCTCCATCAATCTCTCCATTAATCTCATCATCAATCTCTCCATTAATTTCTAAATCAATCTCCCCATCAATCTATCCATCAATCTCTCCACCAATCTCTCCACCAATCTCTCCATTAATCTCCCCATCAATCTCTCCATCATCTCTTCATCAATCTCTATGTCTATAAGGCAGTGGTCCTCAAATGACTCCTCAATAGCTTATAAGACTTGGAATAAATACAGGGCAACAGCCGTCCTCACATCCCTTCTTTTTTGCTGTGAGACAACAGGACGAAATCACAAACCTAAACGTCCTAGATTGAGATGCCAAAGCATGTGATGTAAACATGATTAAAAAAGGGACAGCTTATGGGGTCCGGCCATTACATTCGTTTGGACCCTGGATAGAAAGTAAAGGAAGTTGTCGTAAGGGAGCTTGCATAGGGCTCACGACGGATGGGGCGCCGCATCAAAAGTTCAAAGTAACGCACAGAAATGGGCCCATATGATATCATTTATGATGTTCAAAGTAACGTACAGAAATGGGTCCATCTGATAGATATGCTGATGTTCAAAGTAACGTACAGAAATGGGCCCATCTGATAGCTATGCTGATGTTCAAACTAACGTTCAGAAATGGGCCCATCTGATAGCTATGCCGATGTTCAAAGTAACGTTCAGAAATGGGCCCATCTGATAGATTTGCTGATGTTCAAAGTAATGTACAGAAATTGGTCCATCGGACACGTATGTTAATTGAGACAACAACCTCATACAGAGTCTAATGGTTTTCTTAAACAAATCACTCAGCTGACCAGCTGAAAGAGACCCATCGCCAATTTTAGTTCTAAAGAAATTATTTTGAATTGTCTTTGCAAAAATATTTTTTTTCGTTTGTTTTTTTGGACATTTAAATTAGCAAATGTCTTTGTTCTAGTCTCGCTGTATATAAATTGTTCTAGTCTCGCTGTATATAAATTGTTCTAGTCTCGATGTATATAAATAGTTTGTCCATCACTTGACTATATAAGTTTGTAATACGCTTTTTGTTTCACTTTTCAGTGTAAAACCAAAGCATTCAACTGGACAACATGAGAATTAGAGAGTTTAGAGACATCTAAATCGTTTATTTCGACATCTGTAGAGAATATGTACGGCAATAAACTAGTTCATCTTTAATGCAATTTTGTGTTTCATGAACATAATATATTTAAAAAAGAATTTAGTTCCTAATAAAATCATTCAACAAAGTTTTGAAAATCTACCATCAAATGCTCCTTACCCATCCCAAAATCTTGAAACGTTGTCAATTACAACAGCTTTACAACATCCGTCATCCGAACAACAAGTGATCAATTTCATTTAAAAGTGTTAACATGTCATTTTATATTTTATTAACTATTTAATATAATGAGTGATTTCTTTATACACTTAACTATTTGTAAACACTATATATAGCCATACAATCTTGTAAACACTATATTCAGCCAGACAATCTTGTAAATACTATATATAGCCAGACAATCTTGTAAACACTATATATAGCCATACAATCTTGTTAACACTATATACAGCCATACAATCTTGTAAATACTATATATAGCCAGACAATCTTGTAAATACTATATATAGCCAGACAATCTTGTAAACACTAAATATAGCCAGACAATCTTGTAAACACTATATATAGCCTGACAATCTTGTAAATACTATATATAGCCAGACAATCTTGTAAACACTATATATAGCCAGACAATCTTGTAAACACTATATATAGCCTGACAATCTTGTAAATACTATATATAGCCAGACAATCTTGTAAACACTATATATAGCCAGACAATCTTGTAAACACTATATATAGCCTGATAATCTAGTAAACACTATATACAGCCAGACAATCTTGTAAATACTATATATAGCCAGACAATCTTGTAAACACTATATATAGCCAGACAATCTTGTAAACACGATATATATAGCCATACAATCTTGTAAACACTATGTATAGCCAGACAATCTTGTAAACACTATATATAGCCTGACAATCTAGTAAACACTATATATAGCCAGACAATCTTGTAAACACGATATATATAGCCATACAATCTTGTAAACACTATGTATAGCCTGACAATCTAGTAAACACTATATATAGCCTGACACTCTAGTAAACACTATATATAGCCAGACAATCTTGTAAACACTAAATATAGCCAGACAATCTTGTAAACACAATATACAGCCAGAAAATCTTGTAAATACTATATAGCCAGACAATCTTGTAAACACTATATATAGCCAGACAATCTTGTAAACATGATATTTATAGCCATAGAATCTTGTAAACACTATGTATAGCCAGACAATCTTGTAAACACTCTATATAGCCTGACAATCTAGTAAACACTATATATAGCCAGACAATCTTGTAAACACTATATATAGCCAGACAATCTTGTAAACACTAAATATAGCCAGATAATCTTGTAAACACAATATACAGCCAAACAATCTTGTAAATACTATATAGCCAGACAATCTTGTAAACACTATATATAGCCAGACAATCTTGTAAACACGATATATATATAGCCATACAATCTTGTAAACACTATGTATAGCCAGACAATCTTGTAAACACTATATATAGCCTGACAATCTAGTAAACACTATATATAGCCAGACAATCTTGTAAACACTATATATAACCAGACAATCTTGTAAACACTATATATAGCCAGACAATCTTGTAAACACTATATATAGCCAGACAATCTTGTGAACACTATATATAGCCAGACAATCTTGTAAACACTATATATAGCCTGACAATCTAGTAAACACTATATATAGCCAGACAATCTTGTAAACACTATATATAGCCTGACAATCTTGTAAATACTATATATAGCCAGACAATCTTGTAAACACTATATATAGTCAGACAATCTTGTAAACACTATATATAGCCTGACAATCTAGTAAACACTAAATATAGCCAGACAATCTTGTAAACACTATATACAGCCAGACAATCTTGTAAATACTATATATAGCCAGACAATCTTGTAAACACTATATATAGCCAGACAATCTTGTAAACACGATATATATAGCCATACAATCTCGTAAACACTATATATAGCGTGACAATCTAGTAAACACTATATATAGCCAGACAATCTTGTAAACACTAAATATAGCCAGACAATCTTGTAAACACAATATACAGCCAGAAAATCTTGTAAATAGTATATAGCCAGACAATCTTGTAAACACTATATATAGCCAGACAATCTTGTAAACATGATATTTATAGCCATAAAATCTTGTAAACACTATGTATAGCCAGACAATCTTGTAAACACTCTATATAGCCTGACAATCTAGTAAACACTATATATAGCCAGACAATCTTGTAAACACTATATATAGCCAGACAATCTTGTAAACACTATATATAGCCAGACAATCTTGTAAACACTAAATATAGCCAGATAATCTTGTAAACACTATGTATAGCCAGACAATCTTGTAAACACTAAATATAGCCATAAAATCTTGTAAACACTATGTATAGCCAGACAATCTTGTAAACACTCTATATAGCCTGACAATCTAGTAAACACTATATATAGCCAGACAATCTTGTAAACACTATATATAGCCAGACAATCTTGTAAACACTATATATAGCCAGACAATCTTGTAAACACTAAATATAGCCAGATAATCTTGTAAACACAATATACAGCCAGACAATCTTGTAAATACTATATAGCCAGACAATCTTGTAAACACTATATATAGCCAGACAATCTTGTAAACACGATATATATATAGCCATACAATCTTGTAAACACTATGTATAGCCAGACAATCTTGTAAACACTATATATAGCCTGACAATCTAGTAAACACTATATATAGCCAGACAATCTTGTAAACACTATATATAGCCAGACAATCTTGTAAACACTATATATAGCCAGACAATCTTGTAAACACTATATATAGCCAGACAATCTTGTGAACACTATATATATATATATATATATATATATATATATATATAGCCATACAATCTTGTAAACACTATATAAAAAGATGTTGTATTAATACAAACACTCAATTCCTGCATTAGTCAGCCTGTAAAAAATATAATATAGAAATAACTTCGTATTCCTAAACTTATATTTTATTAAAAACTGGTTGATTCTTAACTTAATAAAATTTAGTCGAGGATTATTAGAATTATTCTTCACCCTTAACTATGACTCTGGTGTGTGATTTGCCAGACAATAGTCCCTATACACAACAATCTTTTGGTTCAATTGTATCATTACATAATAATACTACCTTTAATAGTCTCATTGGTAATGGTTGGTTTAGTACGACACACATACGGGTTCAATCTCACCTGAACCCTCGTGATAAGTCTCATGTCCCTGGTCCATCCACCACCCATTTTTATCCATCCATGTTATTAATTATGGACATGAAAACATGGTGTATCCTTTTTTACTAAAAAAAAACTTTATCAGATTTGTGTTCTATGACTTCAACTAGTTCTGCTGAATAGTTTGATGTAATACAGTATGACTAATTCGGCCTCATTATAATTGTGTTCCTTTGCAGAGAAAATTGATTTAGAACCTACTGATGGTTCTCCGACAATATTATCTTTGAGTTTCTCACAATAATAAATTAGGGTTCCCCCATTTTTATTTATTTATTTTAGCTTTTTACCAGTCTTATTTAAAAGTTTCTCTAAATAATTGTATTCGATATGTGCGATTTAACAGTCAACATCTCTTACATATTGTGGCATCATTAGCAGGGCTGGGGAGTCGGTGTCGGTGGTGTCGGTAGTTTTTGCCGGTGTCGGTGTCGGCGTTTGTATTTTGTCCGGTGTCGGCGCAAAAACTCCCCCTCCCCCCCCCCCAAAAAAAAAATACTAGAACTTTTATTACATAATCCAGAACAACGTCATATAGTTTTTAGCCAATCTTTAATATATAGTTTTCTTAATTTCTTCTTTTCTTTTTAAATAAATACTTGGTAAATCTGTTTATCAACAAACGTATAATTTTCCAAAGCGAGATTCTCTACATTACAACAACTTGTCAAAATTAACAGAATTTTGACTGAAAGCAGATAGGAAGGCTACTGGCTATGTTCACTATGTTATTCACTCAATCATTGCAAATCATGAGAAATTTTTAGTTTGCATCTCTCTATCAATATCCATGTTTGAGAAAGATTACATACAAACCTATTCAAGTCTTTTAGAACTTCAAAGAATGATCCACAGCTTAATTTCTCTCAGCCACAATGAAACATTACCAATCTACGTCACAATGGCACTACATTAAAGTCCAGTCCGTAGCTGGAGCTGTTGAGGCCCCCCTCCCACCACCTATTACAATACAAACATTTTTAATACACATTTCAGGTTTAATTCGGGTGTAAAATAACGATTCCTTCCTCTATTTACTAAGTATGTAGTGTTTTCATACGTCCCTCTCTTTTCTAAAAATAGGTCTGGAACAACCATCTTTTATCATTGAGGCCCTTGCCGTGATTTTATTTAAGCATTCTGCATTCTCTGAATGGCCACTTATAAACTTCCAAGCATCATTACTCTAGTGTTGTTGGATATATCTGTACTTTGCAGTGACTTGCTGACATAGGCAATCGTTTATAATAATCTTGACCAATATTTGAGCATAACCCTACATATAAATGAAACTTATTAAGAGTAGCGAATTGGCCGCTTCAGGTTTAGTATAAAAATAACATCCCACATACTGTGGCATATTTTGAAGTAAACCATACACTTTTGTTACTTCAATGTATTCACTGCAGCTACTCTTGATGTCCATATCTAGTATTTTTCGTGACTTTTCAATGTTACATGTACAACTAATAACTTTTTTTTTCATCGCAATGGACATGCTGCAAAATCGCAGATCAGGGATGTAAATTTATAACTATTGAAGAACCACAATAGGTTCTTAAATTTGATTGAAGGGGCTGTACAAAGAGCTGATCACTGGGGTGTTTATAATACTTTATGTGAGCTAACATAAATGTAAATGTTATCAATGTAAAAAGAACGAAAGGGGGGGGTGTATGGGTAATCAAATTTAGGGATGATGCCCTTGTATTGTTTAGAATGAAATTTCAAGATTCTATTTTGAGACCCGTCTACTCCCCCTTCTATATTTAAAAACATTACCACATTCGAATTTTTTAATCTAAACAATTACACTTCAAATAAGGCCCATACAATGCATGCTGCAAAATAAGTATACTTTCTTAAAGTTTTTCTTATATTCATCTATAACATTAGGTATATTCATGGTGAGGTCGGAAAATAAAGATGCCGACAAACTTGCTTTGAAAGAGCAGCTTAGTGAGATACAAAGGCTATTTTTATTTTGTTAAAACAAAATAAAAGCTACCGGTCCATAGAAGATGTGTGTGTGTTAGTGCAGTGGTCCCTAATCTTTTATTTGCCGCAGACCTGTCGACATTTGATAATTTTACCGCGGCCCGAGAGGGGTAGGTGTCGCACTATCCTGAGAGAAATACAATACAATAAACAAAAAGGAAATAATTTAATGTTTATTGGGCGGCGCAATGCCATTTGATCCACGGACCGGTACTGTGGATTGGGGACCACTGTGTTTGTGGGTGCTATAGTACTATTTCGGTACTGAAAAAAAATATGATCAATCGCGAAACTGTATCAGTTTTACTTTAGTAGCATTCAAAAGTCAAATGATCGAAGTAAATATATTCATCAATTTACAGCTTAAAACACTTCACGCTATAGATTTAGAATTAGCTAGCAATTCTCGCAATTAAAAATGGGCTGTGATTGGGGATAAATAAGTTTTGCAAGTGCGTCCAAAAAATTATTATGCTGACCCTGCCCAAATGTGTGTATATTTTTTTTTATTTTTCACCAAATACTGCATTCAATAGATGCTTATTATAAGTTAACATTCATTTTTATAAGAAATCAGTAACAAAAGTAAATATATATTAAACAAATATATTTCACCAAAGCTCAAAATATTTAACCAATAAATATATATTGTTTATTAAAAGTATACATTAAATATAAAAAAATATCTATTAAGTATAAATATACAATTCCAGCAAACAAGCAGAAAATAAGCTAAGCACTTGGGAAAGGAAATTAATTAGGAAATTATATGGGCCAGTAAAGGAAAATAACGAGTTGAGAAGTAGAACCGCTCCAGAGCTGTACAATCTGTACGAAGAACCAAATATAACAGCTGAAATCAAAATGGATAGATTGAGGTGGGCAGGGCACATAGAAAGAATGGAAAACAACAGAGGTCCAAAGGCAATATATAAGGCAACACCAAATGAGAAAAGGCCTCAAGGCAGACCAAGAAGCAGATGGTTGGAGGAAGTGGAGAAAGACCTTAAAGCCATTGGAGTGAGAGAGTGGAGAAAGAAGATCATGGGTCGGAAAAAGTGGAGAAGAGTATTGCAGGTCAGGGCTATAAATGGGTTGTAGAACCAAGAAGTATAAATATACAATTAGACGTGCATCTTTATATATATATCCTAGTTTCAAGTACCCGGCTTTGCCCGGGTTTAAAATAAGGTTTTCTGTTTACATTCTGTTTTCTCCCTACCCCCTCTCTCCCTTCCTCTCTCTCTCCCACCCTCCCCCACTCTCTCCCTTTCCCTCCCTCCCTTTCTCTCCCTCCCTCTCCCATCTCCCTCTCTCCCCTCTCCCCCTCCTCTCCCCCATGTCCACCCCCCTCCCTCCCTCTCTTCCCCTTCCTCCTTCCCTCTCTCTACCTCCCTGCCCCCTATCTCTCTCTTTCCCTCCCTCCTTTCTCTCCCTCCCTCCCTCTCCCATCTCCCTCTCTCCCCCTCCCTCTCTTACCCCTGTCCATCCACCTCCCTCACTCTCTTCCCCTTCCTCCTTCCTCTCTCTCCCTACCTGCCCCCTCTCTCTTTATCTCTTCCTCCCATTTCTCCCATCCTCTCTCTCCCTCTCTCCTTCCCTCCCCTCTCTCTCCATCCCTAACCCCTTTCTTCCTCCCTCCTTTCTCCCTCCCTCCCCTCTCCATTTCTCTCTCTCCCTCCCCCTCTCTCCCCCTTCCTCCCTCCCTCATTCTCTCTCTCCCTCCCTGCCCCCTCACTTTTTTATCTCTCTCCCTCTCTCTCTCCCTCCCTCTCTCCCTCCCTCCCCCTCTATCTCCCTCCCTACCCCATCTCTTCCTCCCTTCCTTTCTCTTTCCTTCCCTCCCTTTCTCTCTCCCTCTCCCTCCCTCTCCCATCTCCCTCTCTCTCCCTCCCTCTCCCATCTCCCTCTCTCCCCCTGTTCCTCCTCCTTCTCTCCCCCTGTCCATCCCCCCTCCCTCCCTCTTTCCCCCTCCCTCCCTCCCTCCCTACCCTCCTTTCCTCTCTCCCCCTGCCCCCTCTCTCTCTTTGTCTCTCTCTCCCTCCCTCCCTCTCTCTCCCTCTCTCTCTCTCTCTCTCTCTCTATATATATATATATATATATATATATATATATATATACTTATTATTATGGCTTCACACTTCTTCTAAAATCCTTCTTCATTCCTTTACCTTCCTCAAACTGTACAAATCAGGGACCATGAAAATGCAGCAACAATTCTTTGCAGCACAAAGGCACGATACAGCACCAGCGCGCAAGTTCTATTCCGCTTTATTAGTAGGAAAATTTAAAAATTAAATTGTA
This sequence comes from Bulinus truncatus, assembly GCA_021962125.1. Classification (NCBI taxonomy): domain Eukaryota; kingdom Metazoa; phylum Mollusca; class Gastropoda; family Planorbidae; genus Bulinus; species Bulinus truncatus. Next base: position 2,502,944 of record JAGDYQ010000020.1, read on the forward strand.
TCATCGGGAAATGACGTCACAGAGGAATTGTATTTATGGCGCCGTCGAGATTACTTTAATATAGTAAAATACTAAAATAAAATTAATTAATTACAATTAAACTACCTGTCCTATAACCTTCCCCATGTAATTATGTGTATGTGTAACAAATTTCACGTTATTTGGTTGTCTAGATCTTGAGTTATAAGGGAACAGATAGACAGACAGACAGAGAGACAGACAGACAGCAAATGCGTCTTATAAGTATAGAGACTATGAGACATATACAGGGAAAAAATACACATTTATCTCCCTCCCCCCCCCGGTGTCGGTGTCGGCGGTTGATGGAATGCCAATATTTGGCCGACACCCCACCCCTGATCATTAGACACATTGACTACAGTACATTAGCCAGAATCTCATTGTTACAGATCATCAGAAGAGATTATGACTTTATATAAATTATAATCAACATATCTATAATAGACAAACGGTTAATTTGCCGAATAACAGCTTATCCTTACAGGACAATCATAATACATATGCATTTTAAGTATTAAAATTTGGTCGCAAAAGTACCGTAACTTTGTCTATTGGCATCCTGTCACTGTTAATAAAAGTTTGATTGGTAAATATATATTATTATTCTTTTGCCTCATTGAAATTTGTTCTTAGCCCGAATGGCGAGTATTTGTTTTGTTTTAGGATGTTCTGGCCTGGCTAGTAAATTATTTAAAATATTTTATAAATCACTATTCAAACTGTTTTCATTTGTCGTTTTTACAGCGTGAAAAAGCAAGATATTGGATAGCAAAATTTTAGAAAAATGTATACAGAAATGCCAACTTTCAATCTAAAATAATCAGTTGGCTATTCATTTGCATTTAACAGTAATTAATATTACTAACTGAATCGCTGCCAAACCTTGCTTAGAGATATACCATAGTTCAACTTAGAGGTCATTATGAATAGGTCATATGTTATGAGAATTTTTTTTTTGTTTAATTTATCGAATTGAGAGGCAAGCAAGTAGACACCAATATCTAAACAGGAAACGGTATTCTTACTTTCGATTTACAGCAGACAGACATGAGACAGAAAATATTTATTACTGACTGTTAAACAATTCTTTATGGGAATTTGAATAGGTGAGAATTTCGTATAGTTTGCTGCTTTACCAATCCTATAGAGCCATTCTGCTTGAGCGGTCGTAATGTCGATATTCTTTTCTTGATCATCTAAATGGCAATAACTCATTTCGTACGCCACATCTACAAAGCAAGGAAGCCAGGAATAAAACAGAAACAGCGTCTAGTTGTGCCGCTTATTCTAATAGCTTTCAACGTTATTGAAGTGACAGAGTATTGATTACAAATAATGTGTCGTACCTGCTATTTTTGAGCCAATGTTTGCGATGTTGCTATCGTACACACATAATGATACAAAAAATAATAACACAGATGTTGTTGACAATAATTCATTACATTTAACCCAAATTACACTTTCCGACAAGAAGAAACTCTTTTCAAGACTGACGCAGATAACATAAGTGTTTTACAATTTTCTTAGAAGAAAAAATGCTAATCCTTTCTATAACTGTCCTGTTGAAATATTATAAAGTATTATGTTATATAGTAAGGAAAATAGTTCCATTAATAAAAATAAAAGCCAAAAAACGAAACAAATAAATATTTTTGTTCTAACTTTGTTTTGAATATGTGTTGTTTTTTTTTAGATTTTATCATTTGCCAGCCACACGGATAACCTGAGCTATAATTTGGGGTCAAGTCAAAAATGACTTAACAGTTGACATCTCTAATTTGCAAAAAAATTATTGAACCAATCGTTTGCCAGCAGTGGCCTTACCAGCGTTGTTTTTGAATAGGGCACCACAATGACCTTTTTCTAGGGCCACCTTCTGGCCACCTACTGGCTACCTTCTGGCCACAAATAAAATAGAACTCCCTTTAAAATGATAAGTGCGCAACAGAAACATTTTGTACAGGTAGATAGTGTAATTATGATTCAAAGTAGCAGAAACTTTATAGGCAAGAAGGTCGTGGCACCAAGGGCTCCGGAAACGAGAAGTTAAATTATTATGAGGGACCCTCAAACGTTTTGCAGGTCCTCGAATTTTTAACATCACAACTTATATGTCTTTCATTTTTTTTAATTAGCACAAGTATGTCTCCATTGAAAGGGTACGTTTTATCTGGTCTAGTTGAATTTCAATCGCATCACTCTGTAGCTCTAAAATTATAAAGTAACTTCCGTTATATTCCACTTTTTTCAGTTGTAAACAAAATTTAAAATAAAATTAGCCACAGCCTAAAATATAACATAAACAAATACGCATACTCCCTGTATCAACATAATCATATACAACTACTCCCTGTATCAACATAATCATATACAACTACTCCCTGTATCAACATAATCATATACAACTACTCCCTGTATCAACATAATCATATACAACTACTCCCTGTATCAACATAATCATATACAACTACTCCCTGTATCAACATAATCATATACAACTACTCCCTGTATCAACATAATCATATACAACTACTCCCTGTATCAACATAATCATATACAACTACTCCCTGTATCAACATAATCATATACAACTACTCCCTGTATCAACATAATCATATACAACTACTCCCTGTATCAACATAATCATATACAACTACTCCCTGTATCAACATAATCATATACAACTACTCCCTGTATCAACATAATCATATACAACTACTCCCTGTATTAACATAATCATATACAACTACTCCCTGTATAACGAAAAACGGATAAACCAACCCCCCTCCCCACACCATTGACCACATCAAAACGCCAAAACTGTTACATAGTATGTGAACTACCACAATAACCCATATTTTATTCAGCTCGTTTTTTATTTAGGAAAAAAAAAACATTAGAATTGCACCCCCCCCAATCTCCACCACCACCCTATTTTATTGGAATAATAAATGGACGACACATTTCAATAAGGGGGACGGGTGGTCGTGCGGTGTAGAGCGCTCGACTGTCGACCGGAGGGTCCCGGGTTCGAATCTCAGTAAGAACCTTGGGATTTTTTCAGGTCCTGGTGATAGTCACCCAGCTTTAAATGGGTACCTGACTTTAAGTTGGGGAAGTTGGCTGGGCGTTGTGCTAACCACACAACCCCTTCATATGCCGAGGTTATAGAAACAAATGAATTCTACACTTCATCTGCCCCGTTAGGGTTAAGGGAACTTTTTACATTACAATAACTGTATATTTTTGTTACACGTATATAGGTATCATAAGACCGTTAAACTGAATGTCAATGTATAAATTAGAAAAAAAAAAATCTACAAAAGTGTGAAGACGTGATGATAAAGAATTGATATTATTGTAATAACACATCTGCTTCTTTCTATTACATTCTTTGCTCACTGCCCGCAACAGAGTGCTGCTTTGAAATACATCTATGTTGTTGACAATAATTTAACCCAAATTACACTTTCCGACAAGAAGAAACCCCGAAAAAAGAAATATAAACGTACATTTGTGTAAACGTGTACAGTCATATACGTCTCAGAATGTGCGATATAAAATTTCTAAAAATAGATAGATTAAACCTCAATGAAAGCGAAAATATTTGTCACTGAATGACGTCATCATAATGGGATAAAAGACTTCTGTTCAGCTTTATTAATCCCTTGTATATTTTTTGTAACACCTGCGAAAAATTGTTCTGTTATGTTTTACTCCAACATAAAAATCGGACGGTTTTATTAGTTTTTCGGTTCAATATAAGACTCACCCAGGGAATAGCTCGCCACTGGAGATATTTGGGACACAGCCCGTGGACCCATTTAAAGCATCCAGCTTTACTCACGACTTCGTTAGTGTTATAGTTAGCGTTATAGTTAGTGTTATAGTTAGTGTTATAGTGTTATAGTTAGTGTTATAGTTAATGTCATAGTTAGTGTCATAGTGTCACAAATCTGTGAGTATACATTAGTTCTAAGCTAGAACTTTTTTTAACGTTGCTTTATACAATGTCTGTAAGACTTTATGTGTACAACAAATGACTAGAAATAAAGGTATCAACTCTCTAATAATTACTTCATTATTATGTACAGAGTGGTCTTACTGAGGTTGATATAAATATCGTTAAGATAATTGTTTGTTTGCTTTTTGCAATAAACATCCTTTAAAGACAATCACCATAGTCGATTAAATAAGATTTACTAAGGGAATAACAGTAAGAATATGGCTCATAGAGAGCCGTATTAAAATCTAGGAGCCACATTTAACCACCGTTTGTTCATATGTCTTTAGCCTCAGATTAAAACATTTAGGTATTAACAATATAAAAATACATTTAGAATTCCATAAGACGTTTGTATTGTTCTAAAACTTTTTAATTTTGAACTTTTTTTAAAAAAAGCTTTGAGTAGCATGTCTTTGTGAAATTAGTTTTATTACAACTACACTTGACCTAGACCTGTATGTAAGTAAAGATGACTACAGTGGGTTTTTTTTATTTTTGACTATAGACCAACATGATGGCGTATTGCGTTCTCTTGATTGTGGCAGCGATTCTTCATTTCCAGCCATGTTACAGCAAAAAAATTGATAGAGTCGTAAGTATAAATAGCTTTAACATTTCCTTCATTTCCCAGCCATGTTACAGCAAAGAGTTTAATGAAAAACAAGCAATTAAGCCTGTTCCATTCTGGACACAGGACGTGTTAGCGCATTTTCTTGTTATGTATCAGTACGTTTGTTAGCTTTCAGTAAATATTTGTAAATTTTGGAAATGTTTATAAATTCAATGGTGTAATGCATATATCTGTAAAAAATATTATAAAGACGTTTCTTTATATTTGAAATAAAATTATTTTCTCTTAAATCTAACTACAAGTGGTTTGTGGTTACTGAAATAGGACTCATAATTGAAAACATTCGAAATTGTATTCATTTAATCGTCCGAAAACTCCGTCAATTGTTGCATAGCTCTGATACTTTCAATTAAACTCAGAACACAAGCTTACTATTTCATTTGATGAGTTTCTTAATAAATCTTGGTGAAACTACGTGCTGCAGTATTTCGCACCAAATGAATGGGTTATTGAACGTACAAGGTGTAGAATGGAGCCATATATATAATATATAAGCCCCTTAGGAGCCCTGAAGCCCGGCCCTCAGAGGTCAGATCGCAAAATGGACTTTTGATGTACACATGGCAGGCCAAGACCTACAAAATGATATATACATCATGGGTCTAGGACTTATGGTTGCTGAGATATAGGGCGCTCCATTATTAATATAGCTTATATAGTAAAAACGGTACTTTATAAGGCCCCTTTTACGGCCCTGAGAGGTCAGATCGCGAAATGGAAAAAAGTCATTTCTTGGCAGGCCAAGACCTACAAAATGATATATACATCATGGGTCTAGGACTTATGGTTGCTGAGCTATAGGGCGCTCCATTATTAATATAGCTTATATTATAAAAAATGGTACTTTATAAGGCCCCTTTTACGGCCCTCAGAGGTCAGATCGCGAAATGGAAAAAAGTCATTTCTTGACAGGCCAAGACCTACAAAATGATATATACATCATGGGTCTAGGACTTATGGTTGTTGAGATCTAGAGTGATGACGGACAGACAGACAGACAGACCAAACGGGGACAATAGAGCATTTTTTTTTCGAAAATGCTCTAAAAAATTGCGATCCTAAATAAATATAACTTTTAGAGAACTGAATTTAGAAGAAGGATAATGAGTAAAAAGGGTGTTTGGGTTTGACAGTTATGGTTGAGACTATCGACACGCCATGTAATGACGCGACCTATTTTTTTTATAAACACTTATATGCATTTAATTCGTCTTTTTTTCGAATAATCTCATTTCTTTTCTACTTTGAGACTGTTAAAACTTACAATATCACCAATAAAAACATCCGTAAAAATATGTACAACATTTAGCTAATACCGAAGTAATTATATTAATATGAAACGCATTGAGAATTTAATGAGTTTGTTCTACAAACTCCAATACTGGGTTTCATATATAATTAAACAACAAAAACCAAAGAACAAGAAATTAATGTAAAATACTGAGGCATCACAAGTGTCATTGTTTTAAATCTCTATTTTTCTATCATATTCTCTCCAGCACTAACATCTGGCAGTTACTGATTATATATATATATATATATATATATATATATATATATATATATGTGTGTGTGTGTGTGTATAAATCATATTATGCTAATTCTATTAAATTCAATATATGCGATACACAATCGGCTAACCTAGGCGTGCGTTCGACCGTGTGTATAACTTCCGCGGCTAATAATAACCTTGGGGAATTTTGAAAAAAACGGTGTTTTATTTATATGGGAAAGGGGAGTTAACTCTTGCTCTTGGGAATTCCAAAACTGGAACTCTAAACACAAGAAGGATTTTGTTTTTATTATATCAAAGGTAGCACAGCCAGCTTCATAGGGGCTTTTCAACTAGTAATTCAATAAAAGTCTCACTACAACGTTGTAATCTCCACCCTATATAACATTAGCTTAACTCAAATGAATGTTATAAATGTTGTTTTATGACTAAATGTAATTATGTCTTTCAAAACATGTTTGTTTGTTCTTTTTTATTTCTCAGTTGAATGCCAATAAGCTGGAAAAACTAAAGAAGGGTGATTTTGATAAATGGAAAGAAAACCATAGGGCAGAGCTGGAAGCTCAAAACAACGTGAAAGAGCAATCACCTGTTCTTCCGGTAGTTTCGTGTGTTTGTCTTTCAACAAAACCCTTAATAATTTACCTGCAATTCTCCGAGCTCTTTGGGTGGAGCAAAGCTATATTATTTTTCAAGCAATTTCGTATGTTAAGCTTCAAATGACACTTCACTATTATAAGTTGATATAATAATAAAGGAGATTTGTCTAATACAGTACAACTAATGATGGCTGGATAATACATCATATGCTTGTAGTAGAAAACAGATTATAGTACACATTAGTTTATAGTAAATAGTGTGAACAGTTTATGACATCATTTTTATAGCAGACTGATTATAAGACATTAGTTCATAGTAAATTAGTGTATCAGTTTATATAGTACATCATTTTATAGTGCATCAGATTATAGTACATTAGTTTATAGTAAATTATCTTTATAGTACATCATTTTATGCATCAGATTATAGTACATTAGTTTATAGTAAATTAGTGTATCAGTTTATATAGTACATCATTTTATACTAGGCCCCTACATTAGTTTACAGTAGCAGTTGGGGAATATTCAGTTTGTATTAAAAGGTTTTATAAAGGTAATGTTGTAATAGAATACAGTTTATTAAATATAAGTTTATAGTAGATTATAGTACATTAGTTTATGGTACATTAGTTTATATTACAGCAGTTTATAGAACATCATTTTATAATATAAAAGTTTAAAGTACATTAGTTTATAGTGCATCAGTTTATTATGCATCATTTTATATTTAATCAGTTTATTACATCATTATATTACGTCGATAAGTATACTGTTTGGTCTTTGTTAAGTGGCGGATGCGTTCTACAAAAATGTCACAGTAAAAAAAGTCAGACAATAAAAGAAAAATGGGATTCTCTTAACTAATTCTTTCATCAGTCTAGCGAGGCGACCATCACGTAGTGTTATTATAATAGCTTATAATGGACACTCAGCTTTATAGTACATCAGTTTATATGGAATCACCTTTATAGTACATCAGTTTATATGGACATCACTTTATAGTACATCAGTTTATATGGAATCACTTTATAGTACATCAGTTTATAAGGACATCACTTTATATTACATCAGTTTATATGGACATCACTTTATAGTATACCAGTTTATATGGAATCACTTTATAGTACATCAGTTTATATGGACATCACTTTATAGTACATCAGTTTATATGGAATCACTTTATAGTACATCAGTTTATAAGGACATCACTTTATATTACATCAGTTTATATGGAATCACTTTATAGTACATCAGTTTATATGGACATTACTTAATAGTATATCAGTTTATCAGGGTATCACTTTATAGTGCATCAGTTTATATGGACATCAGAAACTTTTCTCGCGTTATAATTGTATCCACCACTACCACAATTGACTTAATATAAAGCAATCTTTTTTTTTTTGTGTCACGTGATTCTTAGAATATAAAACTGGATGACTCTGCTGACAACATTTTTAACCAGAATGAAAACATGCAAGTGAGTAAACATGTATTTTAATCTTTAAATAACTTATTTTGTGAGGTTCAATCTCATTAAGGATAGTGTGTCAATTATAGCAATTCTGATTTGCCCCCGTCGATTTTATAACATTCAGTTTAAGCTGTATCATTATTCAACCGTGAGAGCTTAATTACGGGTTATCATTTGATTACAAGAACAGTTAATCAAGCTGTTGTCTTTCACATTTTTTTTTCTGTCAATGAAAAAAAAAACTTGGCGTTTAAAATATTATTATGAAAACATGTACATGTATTATTTTATAATACGTGATAATGTCGTGAGGATTATTTCCCCTTACTAAGTAAAACTCTTGGCATTGGGCAAGAACAATAACTCTTTAATATATATTGATGCGCGAAAGTTTAAAAAGATAGATGATTGAAAGAAACATGAGAACCAGCAGTGAATTGGTAAGAGTTAAAATTATAACTTTTTTTTCGTGGCCGTTACACTCACAATAGAAAGGCGCTACCCTAACACAAAAGCATGTCCCTTCGGGTTTAGGGCACAATAATATTTATGTAATCAGATGTGCTCCACAGAAAAATAAAAGGCTGGGCAATGGAGCCTTGGATTAGTAATGAGAAGAATGACAGCGTTTGATGACCAGGGCCATCTATACAGTTTGTGAGGTAGAATACATGCCAGGAAGCTGCGTTGATCATGTACTAGCAAACTGGCGATAACTGTTAACGAGCAAAACGTGCCTAGAAGGACATAGTTAACAATATCAGAGCCGTCAAAAAGGAGGTACTGGTAGGCATACCCGTGTCTGGGTATCAGACCCTCAAGTACTGGTAAAGGTAAAAAAATGTTGACAATTAAACAAAGTGCTGATAAAGGGAAAGCAATTTGGATTCTGCGTTAAATCGAAAGTAAAGAATTAATACAAACAGTGTTCCAGTTTAAAATACATTCATGAAAAAAATCGGATCTGCCCGAAACGAAAAAATAACCCATCCTATTGATCAAGCCTAAGGGGATATAACTGAATGCTAAGGTTTAGCAGGGTGCAGCTAGTATAGAGTAATAGTAGTAGTTGTGGCATCCGTCCATCTCGGAGAGATGATAATAGCGCTTTAGGTTAAGGTCATTAGTCGTGTTTTTGAGGGCAGGATTGCGGAATGGCTCAGCAGACCGATCCTGGATCGACAGAACTCTACCGCATGTGACCACAGCTGAAGCTGGATTTAGGGTTAAAGAGGCCTGTTTCTGCTTTCGTCTCTCTTTGAGCTCTCTCAGTAAACTACGGGCTGAGACTTGGTGGCCTCTGAAAGCCCATGAGATCAGACTCTGGCTGAATCTCGCATAACATCTGGAGACTGCCATAGAGTTTCTGTTGTGTAATCGTCCTTTTTTGTCTTTTTATTTCCAGCTGTTGGTTGCGTAGTTGTTCTCCTTTTAAGATGCCGCTGTATGAACAGCCTGTCCTTCACCCGCTCCGGTCGATGGCTACGCTGTTCCTCAATTGTCGAGGCTGATGGGCCATCGTTAAGATCGCGTTTGCAAGACATCCTTGAAGCGCAGTTGCCGGTGAGCCAACGGGCGACACGGGCCAGCTGCCTTAAAGGGATGTCTTTGGTATGCGACCATCTTGGGACATATTGATGCGGCATGACTGCATCCATCGTAAACGTCTTTGGGCACAGAAGGAGATGTATGCGCTCGTTGGGTGAGCTGGCTTGTTTGAGGTACGGCAGTGTTGGTGATTTTGTCTTGCACATCTGATGCCAATGATGCGTTGGAGACAGCGAAGGTGGAAGCTCTCAAGACGATTTTCCTGTTTGAAATAGGTACAGCTACGATGGGGACACATCAGAACCCTTCACAATCAAAAGCGGAGTCAAACAGGGCTGTGTTCTAGCGTCTACACTATACGGCATATTTTTCTCCCGGATGCTGATTTTGCATTGGGGGACTCTGCGCAGGTGTCTGCCTCCCCCACGAAATGACGGCAAGCTGCTGAACATGACCCACCTTGAGCACAAAAACCAAGATCAACACACTATTCTTGTCAGAGACATGCTGTTCGCTGATGACGAGGCTCAAACTGGCACACACAGAGAAAGGAACACCTACAGCTGTTGATGGATCGCTTCGCTCAAGCATGCAGAAGAATTCGGATTGATGTCGGCATCAAAGAAAACCAACGTCATAGGTCAAGACATCCCAGCTCCACCCTCAATCACCATCGACAACGAAGTTCTGGAGGTCACCGACAAGTTCACATACCTGGGCTCCACCATCACCAGCAGTTTGTCCCTGGAGGCGAGATTGACTATAGAGTAATAGTGCTACAAGTATTTGTTAGATCCAATAATGTAAATTATTGTAAACTTCAGACGCTTAGTTTTTCCGAGTAATGTTTAGTTTGAAGAAAAATATGGAAATAGATTGTAATATCAAATTTACTGTATTGCCTATTGAAGCGCAATTCGAATTACTGTACTCTGAAATTTAGTTCTAATTGAATTACAGTATTTCATGTATTATGTTATCTTTTGACTTACTGTAACTCTTCTGATGCTCTTCTTTTTTTTTTTGTTTCATTATTTCATCTCATTTGAGTGTATTATCTAATTCGATAATTTTATATGAATGTGTTGGTTTAAATTATTGGTTGTGTCAGTTTTGTTCTTACTTTAGTAATAGCAGCCTAAAACATACAGAAAAATTGATTTATTTACTTTTAACCATTTATCGATCTTTTTTTTTATTTAGAACTTATTTAACGACATTGATACAGAGTTTGATCGCGTCCAATCGCAAAATGAGGTCATGAAAAGGGATAAAATCAAAGTTGGCAAATACGTCATCAGGGCATCAAGCAGGTAAGCCCTCAAGACTATCATGAAACATAATGAAAATTGTTGAACAAAAAAAAGCTCGATACTCGACAGGCGTAGCATCATTATAATTGAGCGGGACTTTAGAATCAATTTTTAACAACTTTGTATAATGAAAATGCATTGAATAAAATTCTTGAATATTTTTAGCCATGGAAAAGTTCACTCTTTCTGAGTGAGACCATTTTTAGCCGTTCAAGTGAATACACACGTACGTACGCTAGGCTAGCTGATTAGAGAGCTTGTAGATTATTTAAATGAAGATATATTTTTCTGAAATTTATGAATAAAAAAAGATTTTACTTTTTAGTGGGATTATCCAATACGTAAATGTATCTGTGGCAGTAAAAATTGTGAACATTTTGATATTTTAAAGAAAATTTACTTATAATGAACATTCATAAAGAGTTCTTATTTTTTTAGTAGCTTCTTTATTTTCGCCATTTTTTCCATCCGGTTTTTTTTTTTACCGATAATTAATGAAATTGAAAATATTGGGTAATAATCACTTTTTATTCGTTATTCCTTTGGCAATATAAATATTTTCCAAATGAGACTTGCTGCCAACTTGTCATGTAACAAACCAATAATTAAGATACCTAATATAATGATTTTGGACTATATTAGTCTGTCAAATAGTGACTGTACAATTATGATGTGATGGTGTCATAGTAGGGTCATTCCGTCTGAATCTGCGGTTTACAGTTCAATTATGCCAGTTAGTCCCCTCTTCTAGTTGTAGCGGGGTTTTTTTATAATAACAACCATCACTACTTACGTTATATGTAAATTGGGTGGGCCCCTTAAAGGGTGTGGGGCCCAATTCTGGTGTAAATCAATCAAATCAGGCCTGGGTCCTGCACTACTTCATAGATACAAATATAGACTCATATACAACATATCAATAAGCAAAATTTAACATTAATTTGTGTGTGCCTTCATATAATATAGTACTTATAGGTATAATATTTAAAAAAATAATAATCATTATCGTAAGTATTAAATATAAAAAAATAAAGGTATTATATCGCGAGCTATTTCGAACAATAGTTCTACTTTTAATATAAAACTGAAATCAACATATTTGTATATATTTGCAGCCCCAATACACCAATCAGGTTTGCGTATCTTGATTCTGAAAGTAAAAGGAAGAAAAGGGCAGTTCAGAATTTCACAATACGATGGGACTATACCATACCCTACGTCATTCACTCAAGCTTTTCTAGTCAAGGTGAGACTGTCTAGAATTTCAAGCAACGTGTCATTTATTTGTACAAGAACAGACGGTAGGACATCAAAAACAGACAGTATGACATCAAGAACAGACGGTGGGACATCAAAAACAGACAGTATGACATCAAGAACAGGCCGAAGTAAATCGAGAAGAGACAATAGGACACCGAAAACCGACAGGAAGACAGCAAGTACAGAGAACAGACAGTAGGACATCAAAAACCGACAGTATAACACGCAGAAGAGAAGTAGGACATCAAGAACAGACAGTAGGACATCAAGAAAAAACAATAGGACATGAAGAGCAAGGATAGGTAGTATCAAGTCTTATATGCCAGTATAAAGGGGTGAACGAGAAGTAGGCCATCAAGAACAGACAGTAGAACACCAAAAACCGACAGTATAACACCCAAAAGAGAAGTAGGACATCAAGAACAGACAGTAGAACATCAGGAAAAAACAATAGGACATCAAGAGCAGATAGTAGGACCATTGGCGTCGCAAGCCCAACTCGCTCAAGGGGAATAATACCTTTTTTAGCGCACCTTCCCACCCCCCATTAGAAAACCATATATTACTATATTTAAAATATACCATTTGGCGCCCCTTTGTAAGTAGCGTCAAGGGCGTGATGCCCCCATCGTCTCACCTCCAAATACGCCACTGAGTAGGACATCAAAACCAAATGCCCTTAAACACGATTTAAAAGTTGTACGTTGGTGAGTATAAATTGACTTGATTTCTGATCCATACTCACACTTAACTAACGAACAGATTCTACAATACAACACACGATCTTAATTGTTTCGAATCCTTGAATTGAAATTATGTAGAATTATGAATGCTAATTACCATTTTATTAATGAGTTATTTTTTATACGTAGATCAGTATTTAATATTAGCATCACCATGTGGAAATAAATTACAGTTTTGTGCATAAGTGTGCCACAATATAAAAGTAGCGTTTTTACAATAACTTAGCTTAAATTAATAGAAACCTCTTGTATATATATATATATATATATATATATATATATTTATATAGAGATAGAGAGATAGATAGATAGATAGATAGGGTGATATATTGGTAGAGGGAGGGATAGATAGATACTTAGATAGATAGATGATATATATAGATAGATAGATAGATAGATAGATAGATATAGATACAGATATATATAGGTATATTTTAATTTTACCTTACTCAGTTGTATCCTTGTGTTTACACATATCCTACCGTGTCATCCTGCAGGTGTGTACTTCGTCACTCTCCTCAAACGAGCCTTCCGTCACATAATGAACCGCCTGTGCCTGACGTTCGTGGACGAGACAGCCCGGTACAATGCCAACGTCAGCAACTGGTTTACGTCCAACGGTTACAAGACCAACGGTTTCATCTACATTTACACCAGTTCTGGGTGAGTTGACTGCACTAAATGGATGACTCAATGGGGGAAAAGGGGGGGTGAATTCGTTAGGTTAAGTACCTTTAACTGACTCAATCATGCCTTCCGGTGTCGGACTTGGCAGGAATGTTAAAGAAACATTAGATCCCTTGCTTTTTCAGGTGGGACCGATGAACAACAGGGTGGACCAAACATGTAGCTTGCTGACCAGTAGGTTATGTGGCAGTCCATAGGTGTCGAGTCTCAACTCATGACCCTAAAGAACTGATTTTTTTTTTACTTTTGACCACAAATGGCCCTCCGCAACCATTGTCTTGACGTCAATGAAGGGAATGTAGATCTACCTATTCATAAATTTACTTTTGCAATGAGTATTAACAGTAACGACATAAGATCCCACAATAAATCTCAGCCAGTGTGGATTGATATTAAATCCCACGATAAATCTCAGCCAGTGTGGATTGATATTGGATCCCACGATAAATCTCAGCCAGTGTGGATTGATATAGGATTCCATGATAAATCTCAGCCAGCGTGAATCCCATGATAAATCGTTTGTGAAATTGTGGTTGAAGTATGGTATCCCACGAGAATCTCAGCCAATGTCCTGATTTGAAAGAAAATATACGATCTATGCGGCACTGAGACATGAACACGTCATCTTTCAAGGGACAGAGACTCAGTGAATTACATCGGAATAATTCTGACTACAGTGACACTGATGTCAAGAGGGCTAAACCATGGCTGCAGATTTATTTCTTGAGTTTGAATAGATTGAACTTTTCCTTGAGTTTGAATAGATTGAACTTTTCCGAGTTTGAATAGATTGAACTTTTCCTTGAGTTTCAATAGACTGAACTTTTCCTTGAGTTTGAATAGATTGAACTTTTCCTTGAGTTTCAATAGATTGAACCTTTCGTTAAGTTTGAATAGATTGAACTTTTCCTTGAGTTTGAATAGATTGAACTTTTCCTTGAGTTTGAATAGACTGAACTTTTCATTGAGTTTGAATAGATTGAACTTTTCCTTGAGTTTGAATAGATTGAACTTTTATTGAGTTTTAGTAGAATGAACTTTTCCTTGAGTTTGAATAGATTGAACTTTTCCTTGATTTGAATAGATTGAACTTTTCCTTGAGTTTGAATAGACTGAACTTTTCCTTGAGTTTCAATAGACTGAACTTTTCCTTGAGTTTGAATAGACTGAACTTTTCCTTGAGTTTGAATAGACTGAACTTTTCCTTGAGTTTCAATAGATTGAACTTTTCCTTGAGTTTGAATAGACTGAACTTTTCCTTGAGTTTGAATAGATTGAACTTTTCCTTGAGTTTCAATACATTGAACCTTTCGTTAAGTTTGAATAGATTGATTTTTTCCTTGAGTTTGAATAGATTGAACTTTTCCTTGAGTTTGAATATATTGAACTTTTCCTTGAGTTTGAATAGACTGAAGATTTCCTTGAGTTTGAATATATTGAACTTTTCCTTGAATTTGTTTACTTTAATAGAAATAATAAAATATGAAGTATAACATTTTCCCGATTGAACTATGTAGATTGAACTATGTAGATTGAACTATGTAGATTGAACTATGTAGATTTGAAGAAAAAGAAGCTGTTTGACAAAGATAGAAATGTTTACTAATACGACTAATGTTTTAATTTTTTTTTACTAATATTGTTTTAGAGTGATTTACTTAATAACAGAGATGGTCACGTTGTAAAGCACTCGTCTGTCACCCTAAGGGTCCCTGATTCGATCTCCGGTGAGGACATATGGATTTTTCAGGTCATGTTTAAAGTCTCCTCTATATCTCCTGTGGTGCACTATCGGCAATGGTGGGGATGGAGAAGGGCGCCATAAAAAAACCATCCCATACAGTGGTTTATAGGATATAAGATATTTTATCTTATCCTTACAGGGACTTCACGCAGACACACACTGCTTAAAAAGTTTAAAGCATTTTTCAAGCGAAATTTGATTTTTTCGTCCATCTGTAATTCTTTATTCATCTGTCTATCAATTATAAATGTCTGTCAACCAGTGCTGGATTTAAGAAAAAAATCAGTGCCGAGGATGAACAAAAAAATCTGCAGAGCCGGGGATAAATGTCTGTGGTTTCATCCCCGGCAGGGATATATTAGCTAAAGCTGAGCCGGGGATAAATGTCTGTGGTTTCATCCCCTGCAGGGATATATTAGCTAAAGCAGAGCCGCGGGTAAATGTCTGTGGTTTCATCCCCGGCAGGGATATATTAGCTAAAGCAGAGCCGGGGATAAATGTCTGTGGTTTCATCCCCGGCAGGGATATATTAGCTAAAGCAGAGCCGGGGATGACAGTTCTTAGTGCCGGGGTTATCCCCGCATCTCCGGCGGTAAATCGAAACCCTGCTGTCAACGAATATATACATTTATTATTTAATCGATCCTGTAACTATATATCGAATCTACGTGCATTTTACATACATATAAGTTTCTTGATTTTTTTGTGACTGTCTTCTACGTTCTTTGATAAAAAATGCTTCTTTTATGTTCATATATATATAAATCTTCAGTCTCAAATATTCCGGATATGGTTTCTAAAGAAACACAAAAATATCCAATCCACTCAGAGCTGTCCACTGTAACGAAAAGTAATGAAAATGATGAAAAGGAAGAAAAAAGAAAGTACTATTAATCACGTTTTCATCTAAAGAAACGTATTGGACCAGTAAATACAATTATCATCGCTACAAGGACATTGTAAAAGTTCCTCCAACTTGACTTGTCTCCTTTCACAAAAATCCTATTTTCTGTTTCAGGCTTCAAATTTCATCATAAAGAGAAAAAGTGGAATTTCCCGAACACTTGGAAATTACAATTGGACAAAAATAAAACGAAATGAAGAAAATGAATTAATCTTGTAAGAATTGAAACGGGGGGGGGAGACATAATTAACTTAATATGTATTAATATTATTATTTAAGTCCATTGTAGATAGAATAGATTCATTGTGACTAGGTACTTACCATGAGCTTTAGGGAGACTTTTCTAAGACTCTGGTATATGTTGTAGTAAAATATAGTAAATATATGTGATGCGAAGAATACTGATCAATTGAAGCAGTCATCTTCTCAGTGGCGTAGCGAGCCTAACTCGCGCCCGGGGCACAATACCTTTTAGCGCCCCCCTTCCCATTTAAAAACCATGTAATATTATATGTAAAATATACCATTAGGCGGCCCTTTGTAAGTAGCGCACGGAGCAAGATGCCCCTTTACCCCTCCCCCTCCACCACTACGCCACTACATCTTCTCACCAATGACACTCGAATATATCAACATTCATTGAGTTTGTTCTAGCTTATTTTCATTCAACGTATAGAAATCAGTTGTTGTCGTATAGTTGATAGAATTCTTCATATGTACATCCGGCTTAGTGTTGTTTTCGTTGACGAAAACTAAAACTAAAACCTTCGTTGACGAAAATATTGACTTTTCGTCAACGAGAACTAAAACTAAAACTAAAATTAGCAGCAAGACTAAAACTAGACGAAAACTGAAATTATTACAGAAAAAACGAAATAAAACTGAAACTAAAATATAGTGTTGCTTTCGTTCACGAAAACTAAAACTAAAACCTTCGTTAACGAAAATGTTGACTTTTCGTCAACGAGAACTAAAACTAAAACTAAAATTAGACGCAAGACTAAAACTAGACGAAAACTAAAATTATTACAGAAAAAACGAAAT
Source organism: Bulinus truncatus (assembly GCA_021962125.1). Classification (NCBI taxonomy): domain Eukaryota; kingdom Metazoa; phylum Mollusca; class Gastropoda; family Planorbidae; genus Bulinus; species Bulinus truncatus. Next base: position 2,520,431 of record JAGDYQ010000020.1, read on the forward strand.
AAAACCTGAAACTAAAATATGACCTGGGACTAAAACAACACTAATCCGGCTGAGTGTTGACCACACCGAAGAGCAACGGTTGCAGTCTGCCATTCAAAAACTAACGCTATGGGCAGTGTAGATAATATATTCACCTCAAATTAGAAAAAGTAATGATTTGTAAATTTATTTTTTGATAGACTAGTTTTAATGGATGAATGTTAGAAGGATAAAGCTATCATAACAAATGCAATCAACAAAAAAAAAATTAAAAGAAAATAATAATGGTTATGAGTTAAAAATTTATGACGAACTATATGATACGGTATTATGAATTAGAAACATTGGAACTTTATCGGCTATGATAATTTGTACCTAATTTCCGATCATTCAGCCGGTTCGTTGGCAAAATACTAACTAAATATTTCCGATATTTTAACCAGTTCTTTGGCCTAATATGAATTAAATATTTTTTCCCATTAATGAAAGAAACTCGAGAGATATTCGCACTTATTGTTCCTATGCTAATATTAAGCTCGCCTTCTTCTAGTTTTTTTGTTGCTTTAAAAAATAAATCTACACAACAACTACACTATTAAAATGTTCTACTTTCTACATTCGCTTTAAAATCGAGTGAATTTATGTCCCAATATTAACTGTGGATTAAAAAAAGATTTAAATTATTTTGGGGATACAAGAATTAAAAGAATTTTTACTTGATTTATGGGGAAAATAAGCTATTCGGAACACGAACTATTTGTAATTTTTTCCGATTTCAAGGAATGGAATAAATTTGGAATATTTGGTTTCATTTAGTGTAGCTCAAAAAGTGTTGTAATGGTGGTAAAAATATAATTTTAGTCAGGGGAATTAATCACATTAACAATTTCAATGTACGGAAGTAAAGATTGTTTCCCTTCGTTCTGTTAGACTGAATCTACAAAGTTCATGTAATGAAGACATTGGCACTCTTAAATCCCATTAACCAACAAGGGACTTTTTGTAGTGCCCATCTTTCATAAAATCATAGCAGACAGTGCAATGGTCATGGAGGCACCACGGGAAACATGAAGCGAGCTTTCATCATGACCTGAGCTATTCCCTTAGTTCTCACTGCATATCAAACCCGAGGCCCTCAAAATGTATCGATCTCTAATAAATCTGATCACTGCATCGATCGGAACATTGTAGCCTTTCGTTGCTTTCCAATAATTAATAAACACAATATTACCTTTGTATACTGTACAGTTCAATTTATTTATTCGTGGTATAAAGGTAAAACAGACTTGATTATTTTCTTTGGTTACATATAACATATTCACTTATGTATTGATCTGTTATAATTAATTTTACAACTGAAGCTACATTCAATTACATTGTTTCATAAATTTATCACAGAATAAAATTTGACACAATGCCAGCCTATAAAGATGATAATTCACTTTTTTAGCTGGGTATACAATACAAATAAATATAGACGATATCATTTTTAATGTAACAATTTAACAGTGCAAGAATATAATCGTTGCGAATAAAAACATTCCTATAGTTTAAGGTGAATAATATAAGTTTGTTTATATATATACATTGAGTCGAGTTTAAATATACATATTTATATATAGGCTACTTAAGATTGTAAATATATGAAAACTAAACATAACAATATTTCGATTTATTCTGTCATCTTAAGAAAGTGTCAACAAAAATAAGTTATAATATGTTACAAATAAATAACGAAACATTTGAATGAGACAGGTGATATTCACTATAACATTGTTTTAACAATGAACTAATGTTACTTGTACTGCACTACATATCTCTCTAAGTATGACTCTGGCTTGCTGAATGACATCTCTCCATGTATGACTCTGGCCTGCTGTACGTCATCTCTACAGCCCATGTATGACTCTGGCCTGCTTGCATGATCTTCACAGCCCATGTATGACTCTGGCCTGCTGTAATGATACTTCTTATACAGCCCATGTATGACTCTGGCCTGCTGTACGACATCTCTCCATGTATGACTCATGGCCTGCTGTACGACATCTCTCCATGTATGACTCTGGCCTGCTGTACGACATCTCTCCACAGCCCAAGTATGACTCTGGCCTGCTGTACTACACTTCTGTAAAGCCCATAAGACTCTGGCCTGCTGTACGAATCTCTGTACAGCCTATGTATGACTCTGGCCAGCTATACGACATCTCTCTACAGCCCATATATGACTCTGGCCTGCTGTACTACATCTCTCCATGTATGACTCTGGCCTGCTGCACGACATCTCTACAGCCCATGTATGACTCTGGCCTGCTGTACGACATCTCTCCATGTATGACTCTGGCCTGCTGTACTACACTTCTGTACAGCCCATGTATGACTCTGGCCTGCTGTGAAATAACTTCTTGCCAGCCCAGTGACTCCACACAACACATTTCTCATGTAGTTCAGGGCATCTGGTTCGTCAAATATCTCTCCAGCAGATCACTGTCAGCACACATCTTCTCAGTGTCTATGACACTCTGCCTGCTAATATCACCCCTCTCCATGTCATATGACTTCTCCATTCACAAAGACATCTTCATATCTTAGCATGGATCTTTACCTGCTGCCAAGAACCTCTTTTTGTCATCAGTCTGCTGCATGACTTGAATTTATTGGGCCACATCCCTCTTGCTGCTTCCAGGTGCATGACTGGCTCAGTCAGGTTTACATTCTCCAGCAGCCCCATGCATATTCTTGGCCCTCATGCATGACACTCTCTGTAGTCAAGAATGACTCCAGTCAGCTGCAAGAACTCTCTGCCAAAGCCCACACAAGGTTGACACCTAAGCTTGTGCAGCAATGACATCTTCACAGCTCAAGCATGATTTTTATCACAAAAGAACTTGCAGTCACAGTGATCATATTAGTTGGTAAGAGACTTTCTTACATCATAAGACTCTCAACAATGAAACATCCTCTACAATCATAAGACTCTACTGCTAAGATATCCTCTTCTCAAAACAGCATGACTCTACTGTTGTAATGATCTTCTACAGCCCATGTATGACTCTGGCCTGTACGACATCTCTCATAGCCCATGTATGTTCTTTGGCTCAACAGAATGCACTTCAGCAGCAGTCACTGGCAATTCTACCTGTGCCGCACCATTACCTTCCATAAATGACTTGGTCATTTACATCTCCATAAAGACTATTTATTGATGATATTCTCTTTTGCAGTCAAGAGTATTCTTACTGCCAGGTCACATTTGGGGGTAGCCAGTTCCATGCAGCACCTTCAACTCGCCACTAAATCCCCTTTTAAGAAGTTTCAGTAAGTAATTTTGCCTGTTATAAGATATCTTCGGTAGCCTGAGAGACTTACTCGAGCAATATATCTCTCCACCATGACTCACTGGCTGCACGACACCTCTCTAGCAGTCACAGAAGACTTGTCGTCATAATGTTACCTCTAAAGGCCCATGTATGACTCCAGTCTGCCAACGAACTTCACAAGCCTTGGGCATGACTCTGGCCCGCTGCACACAATTTTCCAAATAAGTCTGCCATGACTTGCCTCAGCTGCATGATTCCCTCCGCATGCCCAGCAAGATCCCTGGCTTTAGCCAGGTTGACATCTTCCCACAAGGGGATCAGCCTGCTGTACGACATCTCTCCAAGGTATGACTCTGGCCTGTCTGCATTTCTGCAGCTTCATGGGCGACTCTGGCCTGCTGTACGAATCTCTCTACAGCCCATGTGTTGACTCTGGCTCTGCTGTACGACATCTCTCTACAGCCCATATATGACTTGGCCTTGCTGTACTACATCTTCCATGTGATGACTCTGGCCTGTCAGTAATAAATCTTCTACAGCCCATGTATGACTCTGGCCTGCTTGTACAAATTCCTCTCACAGCCCAAGTATGACTCTACCTGTACCACTGTACAGCCCATGTACACTCTGGTCTGCTGTACTGAACCTCTCTACAGCCCATGCATGATCTGGCCAGCTGTACGACATCTCTCCATGTATGACTGTGGCCTGCTGTACGACATTCCTCCATGTACAGACTCTGGCCTGCTTGTGAATCTCTCATACCATGGGATGACTGGCTCCTGCTGTACGAATCTCTCTACAGCCCATGAAGGACTCTGGCCTGCTGTACGACATCTCTACAGCCCATATATGACTCTGGTCGTTGTACTACATCTCTCCATGTATGGACTCTCTGGCCTGCTGTACGAATCTCTACAGCTCCATGTATGACTCTGGCCTGCTAATGAATCTCTACAGCATGTATGCATTCTGGCCTGTCAATGACACTTCTACAGCTCCATGACTCTGGGCTGCTGTACGAATCTCCTCTACAGCCCAAGCATGACTGGCCTGCTGTACGACACCCTCACAGCCCATGTATGACTCTGGCCTGCCAGACGACATCTCTCTACAGCTCCAGCATAGAGACTCTCTGCCTGCCAGACATCTCTCCACAGCTCCATGTATGACTCTGGCCTGCCAGATGACATCTCTCTGCCAGGCCCAAGGACTCTTGGCCAGCTGTACGATCTCTACAGCCCGGTATGACTCTGGCCTGCTGTACGAATCTCTCACAGCCCATGTATGACTCTGGCCAGCTGTACGGACATCTCTACAGCCCATGTATGACTCACGATATTCCTCTACAGCCCATATATGACTCTGGGCCTGCTGTACGACATCTCTCCATATGACTCTGGCCTGCTGTACGACATCTCTCCATGTATGACTCTGGTCCTGTTGTACGAATCTTACAGTCATGTATGCACACTGGCCTGTTGTACATTACCCACTGTTTTGGTGAAGACTCTGGTCATGGTATTTATTATCTTCTACAGCCCATGTATGACTGGGTCTGTTGTACATTACCTCTACAAAGCCCATGTATGACTCTGGCCTGCTGTACTACTCTCCACAGCCCATGTATGACTCTGGCCTGCTGTACGACATCTCTACAGCCCAAGTGGACTCTGGCCTGCTGTACGAATCTCTCTACAGCCCATGTATGACTCTGGCCTTGTACGACATCTCTACAGCCCATATGACTCTGGCCTGCTGTACGACATCTCTCCATGCATGACTGGCCTGCTGTACTACTTGAAGAAAACGGCATGACTCTTGGCTCGTTGTACGACATCTCTCCATGTATGACTCTGGCCTGCTGTACGACATCTCTCTACTCTTTTCCCTATCCATTGTCTTCCTCCACCCCAGACTCCCTTAGCTTAAGGGGAGTCGTTCTCAACGTTCTATACATTTTTGCTTCTGCAGACTTTGCCTGTTAATTGTCATATATGTCGTACACAGGCCTTGGTTAATTATAAAGCTAATAGGTTTATAGCATTGAGCCCAATAAGAATCGACCATGGTGTATTAGTTTAATATTTGTGATGTCATTTTTTATTTCGCTTTTATTCACAAGCTTTAGTAACTTTAGTTCGGCTGTGATTGGACCTAGATAGTTCTACATTTTCCCATTCTATCCTTGTGTCCAACCCACTTCAATCTACTCATTTTAATATCTACTGAACATCGTATAATCTCGAGTTTTCCTACTTGTCCATTTCTTGTGGTCATTTATTGACCAATTTATTTTTCTAAGTATATTTCTTTCCCATTGTGTTTTTCAATGTACTTTACAAATACACTTCTTATAGTTAATTTGCATCACTAAACTCAATCATTTTCTTGAATACTCTCCAAGAAGCTGCCAACCTTTACGACTCCAATTTCAGATAATTGATTTGCTGTATGGAGAAAGTTGGACAAACCTGTAGAAGGCGCCCTTCAGAGATGTCTGCTACGACTGTGCGTAGAGAGATTTGTATCACCAAAATCTGTGACGGCTTGGGCATAATCCAAGGCCAGTAAGTCCGACCAAGCACGAAGTTATGTCTTGCTGGAGAAAAACCGCAGTGACCGCCCTTGCTTGTCACGGCCAGCAGACAGTCAGAGGAAGAACAAACGGATCGTACGGCATATCGGCGCATGCGTGAGACAGGGTCATCGAGGCTGGTGACGCACAACACAGGCACGTGCAACGCTCCTTAAGACCTGGTTTGTCTTTACTGACAGCTGGCCTGGCCTTGACCTTGCCATGCGTGTTGGACGGCATACGCGTGCTAAAGCACCACTAAAAGACCAGGAGGTCATCACTTTATCAATGTCCAGAACCGAGGATAGGCCTTCACGTGACGGAACACGAGGGACTTGAGCCGCAGGAGAAGGAAAACTCGTAGAAGGGCGATAGTCGAGAGCAGAACTTGGAAGGGAGTGTCGTAGCAGATATGCAGACGGCCTCAGTCAATTTGTTGACGGTTCACAGCTCCCTGAGGGGAATACATGTGAAAATAGTTGAGCATGTAGTCAGAAGGGGGGAGAGTTTGAATTTATTTAGTTGTTTCTACACGGGGATAAACCAACTAACTGTGTACACATTTTAAAAGCAAAGTTAAAATTATTTTCCAATATTTTTAGAGCATTTTCGAGTAAAAATGCTCAGTTGTCCCTGTTTTGTCTGTCTGTCTGTCCGTCATCACCCTAGATCTCAACAACCATAAGTCCTAGACCCATGATGTATATATCATTTTGTAGGTCTTGGCCTGCCATGTGTACATCAAAAGTTTATTTCAAGGATAGGACCACTGAAGGAAAAGGGGCGTATTATACCGTTTTTTACTATATAAGCTATATTAATAAAGGAGCGCCCTATATCTCAGCAACCACAAGTCCGACCCATCATGTATAGTATATATCATTTTGTAGGTTCCTAAGTTATGTACATCAAAAAGTCCATTTATGATAGACCTCTCAGGGCTGAATAAAACAGCAACTGAAATTGAAATTGTTTATTGGATGATAACAAAAGAATGATACATTAAGATCATTTATGGTAACACAGTTTTGCCAATCATAAGGTTCAGTCAATGCATTGTGGATAAGAGTTATTGATAACACTATCATAACAAGTTTATAACCAGTTAGTTCCTACATTTGTGCAACAACTAATTGGTAAACAACACCAACCTATATAAGACAGAGAAGCCCGCATCCAGTTCCATAAGCCACCGCAACGAGTGGACACTTGACCATCTTGGTCCGGATGTACTCAACGACCTGTCTAAGATCAGTGGGGTCACAAAACCTGTGATTAAAAAATGTTCTTAAAATGATTTTTCTTAATCGTACTTGTTTATTTATTTATGTATTGCAGTTTTCCGTTTTAAGAACAAAATATTGCCAACTATCTTATTTAAGTTCAAAGAGGTGTTGAGATATTCTGAGATATTGAGCCACGCATTGTTTTCATTGACTATGCGAAAGATAGCACGTGAAAAGTAATACAATTTCATAATAATGCATCGGTTTACCAGTCAGATGACATTTAATCAATTTTTTGAGATTCCCTGCTCAGTCGAGACATTCCTTCCATATAGTCAAATTGAGATTTCCATTCATTCGAAGAGGAAACGTCTTCCAAACTAAGTCAAATTAAGACATCTTTCCATCAAGGTATTCATCTTAAGTTGAGATCCCATTCAGTCAATTTGAGGACGTTATTCATTCAAGTTGAGATCCCATTCAGTCAATTTGAGACCTTATTCATTCAAGTTAAGAGCTACATTCAGTCAATTTGAGACGTCATTCAGTCAACTATCGTTTTGTTCCTGGACTAGTCTCCAAAATATGTCAGGCAACAAGGGGCTTCAGGGTCGTGGTGTTCAACAGACGGGGTCAAGGGGGCAGCTACCTGACAAACAACCCAGGTAAGCAATACACTTGCATTGGTACTCCGGTTACTACTGCTAGTGTCTTTTTTTGGGACTAGGTCCAGGAACAAAATCGATAGTTGACTGAATGACGTCTCAAATTGACTGAATGTAGCTCTTAACTTGAATGAATAAGGTCTCAAATTGACTGAATGATCTCAACTTGAATGAATAACGTCTCAAATTGACTGAATGGGATCTCAACTTGAATGAATGCGGTCTTGATGGAAAGATGTCTTAATTTGACTTGTGGTTGGAAGACGTTTCTCAACTTGAATGAATGGAAATCTCAATTTAATATATGGGAAGAAGGTCTCCTTGATTTTGAGCAGGGCAATCCAAAAATTGATTAAATGTCATCTGGCCTTTGGTAAAAACTAAATTACATTGTTAACAGAAATTGTATTACTTTTCACGTTGCTAAATATTTCATATAGCTAACGAAAACAATGCGTGGCTCAATATCTCAGAATATCTCAACACCTCTTCGAACTTAAATAGAATAGCTGGCAATATTTTGTTTTGTAAACGGAAAATCCGCAATACATAAATAAATAAACAATGCGATTAGAAAAATCATTTTGAAGAACATTTTTTTAATCACAGAGTTTTTGTGGACCCCACTGATCTTAGACAGGTCGTTGAGCACATCGGACTTAAGATGGTCAAGTGTCCACTGTTGCGGTGGCTTATGGAACTGGATGCGGGCTTCTCATGTCTTATAGGTTGGTGTTGTTTACCAATTAGTTGTTGCACAAATGTAGGAACTAAACTGGTTATAAGCTTGTTATGATAGTGTTATCAATAAATTTTATCCACAATGCATTGACTAGACCTTATGATTGGCAAAACTGTGTTACCATAATGCATCTTAATGTATCATTCTTTTGTTATCATCCAACAAAACAATTTCCAATTTCGGTTAACATTTTTTATTCAGCCCTGAGAGGTCCTATCGCGAAATGGACTTTTGATGTACACATGGCAGGCCAAGACCTACAAAATGATATATACTATATACATGATGGGTCTAGGACTTGTGGTTGCTGAGATATAGGGCGCCTTTATTAATATAGCTTATATAGTAAAAAACGGTACTTAATACTGCCCCCTTTTTCGGCCCTTAGTGGTCCTATCGCGAAATAAACTTTTGATAAAATATTATGGCAGGCCAAGACCTACAAAATGATATATACATCATGGGTCTAGGACTTATGGTTGTTGAGATCTAGGGTGATGACGGACAGACAGACAGACAAAACAGGGGACAATAGAGCATTTTTACCGGAAATTTCCTTAAAAAATATTGGAAAATAATTTTAACTTTGCTTTTAAAATGTGTACACACAGTTAGTTGGTTTATCCCCGTGTAGAAACAACTAAATAAATTCAAACTGATTTCCTTCTGACTACATGCTCAACTATTTTCACATGTATTCCCTCTCCAGGAGCTGTGAACCGTCAACCAAATTGACTGGGGCCGTCTGCATATCCCCAAGCATGACGCTCCTTCCAAGTTCTGCTCGACTATCGCCTCTTCTACGAGTTTTTCCTTCTCCTGCGGCTCAAGTCCCTCGTGTTCCGTCACGTGAAGGCCCTATCCTCGGTTCTGGACATTGATAAAGTGATGACCTCCTGGTCTTTTAGTGAATTTAGCACGCACGCGTACCGTCCAACACACGCATGGCAAGGTCAAGGCCAAGGCCAGCTTGTCAGTAAAAGACAAACCAGGTCTTAGAGCGATTTGCACGTGTGCCTGTGTTGTGCGTCACCAGCCTCGATGACCCTGTCTACGCATGCGCCGATATGCCGTACGATCAGTTTCTGCTCTTCTCCTCTGACTGTCTGCTGGCCGTGACAAGCAAGGGCGGTCACTGCGGTTTTCTCCAGCAAGACATAAATTTTCATTGAAGTCTGGTCGGACTTACTGGCCTTGATTATGCCTGCTGTCACAGATTTTGTGATACAAAATCTCTTTCTACGCACAGTCGTAGCAGACATCTCTGTCAGAGGGCGCCTTCTACAGGTTTATCCAACTTTTCTCATACAGCAAATAAATTATCTGAAATTGGAGTCGTAAAGGTTGGCAGCTTCTTGGAGAGTATTCAAGAAAATGATTGAGTTTAGTGATGCAAATTAACTATAAGAAGTGTATTTGTAAAGTACATTGAAAAACACAATGGGAAAGAAATATACTTAGAAAAAAATACATTGGTCAATAAATGACCACAAGAAATGGACAAGTAGGGAAAACTCGAGATTATACGATGTTCAGTAGATATTAAAATGAGTAGATTGAAGTGGGTTGGACACAAGGATAGAATGGGAAAATGTAGAACTATCTAGGTCCAATCACAGCTGAACTAAAGTTACTAAAGCTTGTGAATAAAAAGCGAAATAAAAATGACATCACAAATATTAAACTAATACACCATGGTCGATTCTTATTTAGGGCTCAATGCTATAAACCTATTAGCTTTATAATTAACCAAGGCCTGTGTACGACATATATGACAATTAACGGGCAAAGTCCAAGAAGCAAAAATGTATAGAACGTTGAGAACGACTCCTTAAGCTAAGGAGTCACAGGGTGGAGGAAGAAGACAATGGATAGGGAAAAGAGTAGAGAGATGTCGTACAGCAGGCCAGAGTCATACATGGAGAGATGTCGTACAGCAGGCCAGAGTCATACATGGGCTGTACAGAAGTATAGTACAGCAGGCCAGAGTCATACATGGAGAGATGTCGTACAGCAGGCCAGAGTCATATATGGGCTGTAGAGAGATGTCGTACAGCCGGCCAGAGTCATACATGGGCTGTAGAGAGATTCGTACAGCAGGCCAGAGTCATACTTGGGCTGTAGAGATGTCGTACAGCAGGCCAGAGTCATACATGGGCTGTGGAGAGATGTCGTACAGCAGGCCAGAGTCATACATGGGCTGGGTAGAGATGTCGTACAGCAGGCCAGAGTCATACATGGGCTGTAGAGAGATGTCGTACAGCAGGCCAGAGTCATACTTGGGCTGTAGAGATGTCGTACAGCAGGCCAGTGTCATACATGGGCTGTAGAGAGATTCGTACAGCAGGCCAGAGTCATACATGGAGAGATGTCGTACAGCAGGCCAGAGTCATACATGGAGAGATGTCGTACAGCAGGCCAGAGTCATATATGGGCTGTAGAGAGATGTGTCGTACGGCTGGCCAGAGTCATACATGGGCTGTAGAGAGATGTCGTACAGCTGGCCAGAGTCATACATGGGCTGTAGAGAGATTCGTACAGCAGGCCAGAGTCATACTTGGGCTGTAGAGAGATGTCGTACAGCTGGCCAGAGTCATACTTGGGCTGTAGAGATATGTCGTACAGCAGGCCAGAGTCATACATGGGCTGTGGAGAGATGTCGTACAGCAGGCCAGAGTCATATCAGGGGAAGCTAGAGAGATGTCGTACAGCAGGCCAGAGTCATACATGGGCTGTAGAGAGATGTCGTACAGCAGGCCAGAGTCATACTTGGGCCAGAGAGATTCGTACAGCAGCCCAGAGTCATACTTGGGCTGTAGAGAGATGTCGTACAGCAGGCCAGAGTCATACATGGGCTGTAGAGAGATCTGTAGCAGGCCAGAGTCATACATGGGCTGTAGAGAGATTCGTACAGCAGGCCAGAGTCATACATGGAGAGATGTAGTACAGCAGGCCAGAGTCATATATGGGCTGTAGAGATGTCGTACAGCAGGCCAGAGTCATACATGGGCTGTAGAGAGATCTGTACAGCAGGCCAGAGTCATACATGGCTGTAGAGAGATTCGTACAGCAGGCCAGAGTCATACATGGAGAGATGTCGTACAGCAGGCCACAGTCATACATGGAGAGATGTCGTACAGCTGGCCAGAGTCATACATGGGCTGTAGTGAGAGATTCGTACAGCAGGCCAGAGTCATACATGGGCTGTACAGAAGTGTAGTACAGCAGGCAGAGGTCATACTTGGGCTGTAGAGAGATCTGTACAGCAGGCCAGAGTCATACATGGGCTGTAGAGATTCGTACAGCAGGCCAGAGTCATACATGGAGAGATGTAGTACAGCAGGCCAGAGTCATATATGGGCTGTAGAGAGATGTCGTACAGCAGGCCAGAGTCATACATGGGCTGTAGAGAGATTCGTACAGCAGGCCAGAGTCATACATGGGCTGTAGAGAGTCGTACAGCAGGCCAGAGTCATACATGGAGATGTCGCACAGCAGGCCACAGTCATACATGGAGAGATGTCAAGCAGCTGGCCAGAGTCATACATGGGCTGTAGAGAGATTCGTACAGCAGGCCAGAGTCATGACATGGGCTGTACAGAAGTGTAGTACAGCAGGCCAGAGTCATACTTGGGCTGTAGAGAGATTCGTACAGCAGGCCAGAGCTTCTACAGGGTTGCAAGCAGAAGTGTGGGGCACAGCAGGCCAGAGTCACATGGGCTGTAGAGAGACAGTCGTGTACAGCCGGCCAGAGTCATACATGGAGAGATGTAGCAGCAGGCCAGAGTCATATATGGGCTGTAGAGAGATGTCGTATAGCTGGCCAGAGTCATACATATAGGCTGTAGAGAGATTCGTACAGCAGGCCAGAGTCATACATGGGCTGTACAGAAGTGTAGTACAGCAGGCCAGAGTCATACTTGGGCTGTAGAGAGATGTCGTAATGCAGGCCAGAGTCATACATGGAGAGATGTCGCACAGCAGGCCAGAGTCATACATGGAGAGATGTCGTACAGCAGGCCAGAGTCATACATGGGCTGTATAGAAGTGTAGTACAGCAGGCCAGAGTCATACATGGGCTGTAGAGAGATGTCGTAACAGCAGGCCAGAGTCATACATGCTGGGCTGTAGAGAGATGTCGTACAGCAGGCCAGAGTCATACTTGGGCCGGAGATAAGCCGTACAGCAGGCCAGAGTCATATATGGGCTAGAGATGTCGTGGCTGGGCGAGTCATGGCATGGGCTGCAGAGAGCTGCTGTGCAGCTGGCCAGTCACATGGGTCAGGTAGAGACTGCAAGCAGCAGCCATGGTAGTCACACTGGGCCGCAGATGAGAGTGTCGGGAAGTAGCTGGCCAGAGTCATACATGGGCTGCAGAGAGATTCGTACAGCTGGCCAGAGTCATTCTTGGGCTGTAGAGAGATGTCGTACAGCAGGCCAGAGTCATACAGGCTGTGGAGAGAGATGTCGTACAGCAGGCCAGAGTCATACTTGGGCTGTAGAGAGATGTCGTACAGCTGGTCAGAGTCATACATGGGCTGTAGAGAGATTCGTACAGCAGGCCAGAGTCATACTTGGGTTGTAGAGAGATGTCGTACAGCAGGCCAGAGTCATACAGGAAGGTGGAGAGATGTCGTACAGCAGGCCAGAGTCATACTTTGGGCTGTAGAGAGATGTCGTACAGCAGGCCAGAGTCATATGGAGAGATGTAGTACAGCAGGCCAGAGTCATATATGGGCTGTGAGATGTGTCGTACAGCTGGTCAGAGTCACATGGGCTGTAGAGAGATTCGTACAGCAGGCCAGAGTCATACATGGGCTGTACAGAAGTGTAGTACAGCAGGCCAGAGTCATACATGGAGAGAGATGTCGTACAGCAGGCCAGAGTCATACATGGGCTGTAGAGAGATGTCGTACAGCAGGCCAGAGTCATACATGGAGAGATGTAGTACAGCAGGCCAGAGTCATATATGGGCTGTAGAGAGATGTCGTATAGCTGGCCAGAGTCATACATAGGTTGTAGAGAGATTCGTACAGCAGGCCAGAACATACATGGGTTTCTTTACAGAAGTGGTACAGCAGGCCAGAGTCATACTTAGCTGTGGAGAGATGTCACAGCAGGCCAGAGTCATACATGGAGAGATGTCGTGCTGTGCAGGCCAGAGTCATACATGGAGAGATGTCGTACAGCAGGCCAGAGGCCACATGGGCTGTATAGAAGTGTAGTACAGCAGGCCAGAGTCATACATGGGCTGTAGAGAGATATCGTACAGCAGGCCAGAGTCATACATGGGCTGTAGAGAGATGACGTACAGCAGGCCAGAGTCATACATGGAGAGATGTCGTACAGCAAGCCAGAGTCATACTTAGAGAGATGTGCAGTGCGAGTACAAGTAACATTAGTTCATTGTTAAACAATGTTATAGTGAATATCACCTGTCTCATTCAAATGTTTCGTTATTTATTTGTAACATATTATAACTCGCTTTTGTTGGACACTTTCTTAATATTATTGAATAAATCTGAAACATATATGTTTAGCTTTTCATATATTTACAATCTTAAGTAGCCTATATATAAAATATAAGTTTAAACTCGCTCAATGTATATATATATAAACAAAACTTATACATTATTCACCTTAAACTAGCAGGAATGTTTTATTCGCAACGATTATATTTGCACTGTTAAATTGTTACATTAAAAATGATATCGTCTATATTTATTTGTATTGTATACCCAGCTAAAAGAAAGTGAATTATCCATCTTTATAGGCTGGCATTGTGTCACCTATTCTGTGATAAATTTATAAAACAATGTAATTGAATGTAGCTTCAGTTGTAAAATTAATTATAACAGATCAATACATAAGTGAATATGTTATATGTAACCAAAGAAAATAATCAAGTCTGTTTTAATTCTTTATACACGACTATCAAATTGAACTGTTTTTATATATACAAAGGTGTTATTGTGTTTTATTAATTGTTGGAAAGCAACGAAAGGCTACAAATGTTCCGATCATGCAGTGACTGTCAGATTTATTAGAGATCGACATGATTTTGAGGCCTCGGCTCTGATATGCAGTGAGAATTGAGTGGAATAGCTCAGTCATGATGAAAGTCACCATGTTTCCGTGGTGCCCATGACCATTGCAATTCGTCTGCTATGATTTTATGAAAGATGGGCACTACAAAAAAGTCCCTTGTTGGTTAATGGATTTAAGAGTGCCAATGTCTTCATTACATGAACTTTGTAGATTCCAGTCTAACAGAACGAAGGGAAAACAATCTTACTTCCGTAATATTGAAAATGATTTGACGTGATTAATTCCCCTGACTAAAATTATATTTTTTACCACCATTACAACACTTTTTGAGCTACACTAAATAAACCAATATTCTAAAATTTATTCTATTCCTGAAATCGGAAAAAATTACAAATAGTTCAGGTTCCGAATAGCTTATTTTTCCCATATAAATCAAGTAAAAAGAATTCTTTTAATTCTTGTATCCCTCAAAATAATTTAAATCTTTTTTTTAATCCACAGTTAATATTAGACATAAATTCACTCGATTTTTAAAGCGAATGTAGAAAGTAGAACATTTTAATAGTGTAGTTGTTGTGTAGATTTATTTTTTTAAAGCAACAAAAAAAACTAGAAAGACGAGCTTAATATTAGCATAGGAACAATAAGTGCGAATATCTCTCGAGTTTCTTTCATTAATGGGAAAAATATTTAATTCATATTAGCTAAAGAACTTAGTTAAAATATCGGAAATATATTTAGTTAGTATTTTGCCAACGAACCGGCTGAATGATCGGAAATTAAAAAGCAATTATCATAGCCGATAAAGTTCCAATGTTTCTAATTCATAATACCAGTATCATATAGTTCGTCATAAATTTTTAAATCATAACCATTATTATTTTCTTTTAACTTTTTTTGTTGTTGATTGCATTTGTTATGATAGCTTTATCCTCTAACATTCATCCATTAAAACTAGTCTATCAAAAATAAATTTACAAATCATATTTTTTTCTAATTTGAGGT
The DNA here is from genome assembly GCA_021962125.1 of Bulinus truncatus. Classification (NCBI taxonomy): domain Eukaryota; kingdom Metazoa; phylum Mollusca; class Gastropoda; family Planorbidae; genus Bulinus; species Bulinus truncatus. Next base: position 2,535,991 of record JAGDYQ010000020.1, read on the forward strand.
GAATATATTATCTACACTGCCCATAGCGTTAGTTTTTTTGAATGGCAGACTGCAACCGTTGTTTTTCGGTGTGGTCAACACTCAGCCGGATTAGTGTTGTTTTAGTCCCAGGTCATATTTTAGTTTCAGGTTTTATTTCGTTTTTTCGTAATAATTTTAGTTTTCGTCTAGTTTTTTAGTCTTGCGTCTAATTTTAGTTTTAGTTTTAAAATTCTCAAGCTGACGAAAAAGTCAACATTTTCGTTAACGAAGGTTTTAGCTTTAGTTTTCGTGAACGAAAGCAACACTATATTTTAGTTTCAGTTTTTATTTCGTTTTTTCTGTAATAATTTCAGTTTTCGTCTAGTTTTAGTCTTGCTGCCATTTTTTCTAGTTTTAGTTTTATCTTCTGTTGACGAAAAGTCAATATTTTCGTCAACGAAGGTTTTAGTTTTAGTTTTCGTAACGAAAACAACACTAAGCCGGATGTACATATATGAAGAATTTATCAACTATACGACAACAACTGGATTTATACGTTGAAATGAATAAGCTAGAACAAACTCAATGAATGCTTGATATTCGAGTGTCATTGGTGAGAAGATGTAGTGTGCAGGTAGTGGAGTGGAGTGTAAAAGGCATCTTGCCCCGTGCGCTACTACAAGGTAAGGGCCGCCTAATGGTATATTTCTTATATATAATATTACATGGTTTTTAAATGGGAAGGGGGCGCTAAAAAGGTATTGTAGCCCGGGCGAGTTAGGTCGCTGCTACGCCACTGAGAAGATGACTGCTTCAATTTGATCAGTATTCTTCTGCATCACATATATTTACTATATTTTACTACAACATATACCAGAGTCTGAGAAAAGTCTCCCTAAAGCTCATGAAAGTACCTAGCTGCAATGAATCTATTTTATCTACAATGGACTTAAATAATAATATTAATACATATTAAGTTAATTATGTCTCCCGTTTCAATTCTTACAAGATTAATTCATTTTCTTCATTTCGTTTTATTTTTTGTCCAATTGTAATTTCCAAGTGTTCGGGAAATTCCACTTTTTTCTCTTTATGATGAAATTTGAAGCCTGAAACAGAAAATAGATTTTTGTAAAGGGAGACAAGTCAAGTTGAGGAACTTTACAATGTCCTTGTAGCGATGATAATTGTATTTACTGGTCCAATACGTTTCTTAGATGAAAACGTGTGATTAATAGTACTTTCTTTTTCTTTTCCTTTTCATCATTTTCATTACTTTTCGTTACAGTGGACAGCTCTGAGTGGATTGGATATTTTTGTGTTTCTTTAGAAACCATATCCGGAATATTTGAGACTGAAGATTTATATATATATGAACATAAAAGAAGCATTTTTTATCAAAGAACGTAGAAGAGTCACAAAATCAAGAAACTTATATGTATGTAAAATGCACGTAGATTCGATATATAGTTACAGGATCGATTAAATAATAAATGTATATATTCGTTGACAGCAGGGTTCGATTTACCGCTGGAGATGCCGGGGATAACCCTGGCACTAAGAACTGTCATCCCCGGCTCTGCTTTAGCTAATATATCCCTGCCGGGGATGAAACCACAGACATTTATCCCCGCTCTGCTTTGCTGATATATCCCTGCCGGGGATGAAACCACAGACATTTACCCGCGGCTCTGCTTTAGCTAATATATCCCTGCAGGGGATGAAACCACAGACATTTATCCCCGGCTCAGCTTTAGCTAATATATCCCTGCCGGATGAAACCACAGACATTTATCCCCGGCTCTGCAGATTTTTTTGTTCATCCTCGGCACTGATTTTTTCTTAAATCCAGCACTGGTTGATAGACATTTATAATTGATAGACAGATGAATAAAGAATTACAGATGGATTTGAAAAAATCAAATTTCGCTTGAAAAATGCTTTAAACTTTTTGGGACAGTGTGTGTTCTGCGGAAGTCCCTGTAAGGATAAGATAAAATATCTTATATCCTATAAACCACTGTATGGGATGGTTTTTTTATGGCGCCCTTTCTCCATCCCCAATCGATATGATAGTGCACCACGGGAGATATAGAGGAGACTTTAAACATGACCTGAAAAATCCATATGTCCTCACCGGAGATCGAATCAGGGACCCTTAGGGTGACAGACGAGCTTTACAACGTGACCATCTCTGTTATTAAGTAAATCACTTTAAAATAAATAGTAAAAAAAAAAATTAAAACATTAGCCGCATTAAAACATTTCTATCCTTTGTCAAACAGCTTCTTTTTCTTCAAATCTACATATATTCAATTCCATATAGTTCAATTCCATAGTTCAATCTACATAGTTCAATCGGGAAAATGTTATACTTTATATTTTATTATTTCTATTAAAGTAAACAAATTCAAGGAAAAGTTCAATATATTCAAAAACTCAAGGAAATCTTCAGTCTATTCAAACTCAAGGAAAAGTTCAATATATTCAAACTCAAGGAAAAGTTCAATCTATTCAAACTCAAGGAAAACTCAATCATTCAACTTAACGAAAGGTTCAATGTATTGAAACTCAAGGAAAATTCAATCTATTCAAACTCAAGGAAAAGTTCAGTCTATTCAAACTCAAGGAAAAGTTCACCTATTGAAACTCAAGGAAAGTTCAGTCTATTCAAACTCAAAGGGAAAAGTTCAGTCTATTCAAACTCAAGGAAAAGTTCGAATTATTGAAACTAAGGAAAAGTTCAAGTCTATTCAAACTAAGGAAAAGTCTAATCTATTCAAATTCAAGGAAAAGTTCAATCTATTCAAGCTCAAGGAAAAGTTCATTCTACTAAAAAAACTCAAGTAAAAGTTCAATCTATTCAAACTCAAGGAAAAGTTCAATCTATTCAAATCAATGAAAAGTTCAGTCTATTCAAACTCAAGGAAAAGTTCAATCTATTCAAACTCAAGGAAAAGTTCAATCTATTCAAACTTAACGAAAGGTTCAATCTATTGAACTCAAGGAAAAGTTCAATCTATTCAAACTCAAGGAAAAGTTCAGTCTATTGAAACTCAAGGAAAAAGTTCAATCATTCAAACTCAAGGAAAAGTTCAATCTATTCAAAACTCAAGGAAAAAGTTCAATCTATTCAAACTCAAGAAATAAATCTGCAGCCATGGTTTAGCCCTCTTGACATCAGTGTCACTGTAGTCAGAATTATTCCGATGTAATTCACTTATTCTGTCCCTTGAAAAGATGACGTGTTCATCATCTCCGGCCTGCCGTAGCGATCGTATATTTTCTTTCAAATCAGGATGTTTAAAGTATCAGACTGACCTGCCGTGTAGACAAGGTATCTCAGCCTCTAAGTGCGGGCCGTTTCCGCGTGAATATCTCGTACCTAGGTGGTCTCATTTTGTCAATACCCGACCCCAGTATACAAACCTACATTAGTGACATCGGACGGTCTAATTTTGTATTTTTTGCAGCTTCAACCTCATTGTTTGTAAATATATTTTTGCGAGTTGGATAAAACAAACAATGAATGGATAGGTCGAAAAAAAACTATGTTTTAAGGTTGACAATAAAGAGTTTCTAAACATTGAATACCATCTGTCACAATCATCACAATCATCTGTCAATCAATATCGATCACATTCAGTCAGTCACTATAATTATTATTATCTGTCACTATCGATCACATTCAGTACAGTCACTAATAATTACTTATTATCTGTCACTATTATCAGTCACTATCAGCTCGTGTCATTTGTATTCTAACAGCTGTGATTATTAACAGCTGTGTATTCATAACAGCTATTGTATTCTTACAACTTTGTATTCTAAACTTGCTGTGTATTCTAACAGCAGTGTGTTCTAACAGCTGGTATTCCTCAACAGCTGTATTCTAACAACTGTGTATTCTAACAGCTGTGTATTCTGGCAACTGTGTATTCTAATAGCTGTGTATTCTAACAACTGTGTATTCTAACAGCTGTTATTCTATCAACTGTGTATTCTAACAACTGTGTTATCAAACAGCTGTGTATTCTAACAACTGTGTATTCTAACAACTGTGGTTTTCTAACAGCTGTGTATTCTAACAACTGTGTTTTCTAACGCTGTGTATTCTAACAACTGTGTATTCTAACAACTGTGTTTTCTAACAGCTGTGTATTCGTCTAACTGTGTATTCTAACAACTGTGTTTTCTAACAGCTGTGTAACTAACAGCTGTGTATTCTAACAACTGTGTATTCTAACAACTGTGTATTCTAACAACTTTGTATTCTAACAACTGTGTATTCTAACAACTGTGTGTTCTAACAGCTGTGTATTCTAACAACTGTGTATTCTAACAACTGTGTTTTCTAACAGCTGCTGTATTCTAACAACTGTGTATTCTAACAACTATGTATTGTAACAACTTTGTTTTCTACAAGCTGTGTATTCTAACAGCTGTGTATTCTAACAACTGTGTATTCTAACAACAGTGTATTCTAACAACTGTGTATTCTAATAACTTTGTATTCTAATAACTGTGTATTCTAACAACTTTGTATTCTAACAGCTGTGTATTCTAACAACTGTGTATTCTAACAGCTGTGTATTCTAACAACTGTGTATTTAACAACTGTGTTATCTAACAGCTGTATATTCTAACAACTGTGTATTCTAACAACTGTGTATTCTAACAACTGTGTATTCTAACACCTGTGCTTTCTAACAGCTGTGTTTTCTAACAACTGTGTATTCTAACAACTGTGTATTCTAACATGTCTGGGTATTTCAATAACTGTGTATTCTTTCTAACAACTTGTTTTCTAACAGCTGTGTATTCTAATAACTGTGTATTCTAACAACTGTGTTTTCTAACAGCTGTGTATTCTAACGACTGTGTATTCTAACAACTGTGTTTTCTAACAGCTGTGTATTCTAACAACTGTGTATTCTAACAACTGTGTATTATAACAGCTGTGTATTCTAACAACTTTGTATTCTAACAACTGTATTCTAACAACTGTGTATTCTAACAGCTGTAGTTCTAACACTGTGTTTTCTAACAGCTGTGTATTCTAACAACTGTGTATTCTAACAACTGTGTATTCTAACAACTGTGTTTTCTAACAGCTGTGTATTCTAACAACTGTGTATTCTAACAACTGTGTATTCTAACATCTGTGTATTCTAACATCTGTGTATTCTAACATCTGTGTATTCTAACAACTGTGTATTCTAACAACTGTGTATTCTAACAACTGTGTATTCTAACAACTGTGTATTCTAACAACTGTGTATTCTAACAGCTGTGTATTCTAACAACTGTGTATTCTAACAACTGTGTATTCTAACAACTGTGTTTTCTAAAAACTGTGTATTCTAACAGCTGTGTATTCTAACAACTGTGTATTCTAACAACTGTGTATTCTAACAGCTGTGTATTCTAACAACTGTATATTCTAAGAACTGTGTATTCTAACAGCTGTGTATTCTAACAGCTGCATTCTAACAGTTATGTATTCACAGCTGTGTAATGAATAGGTTTATCTACATTCCCTTCATTGACGTCAAGACAGTGATTGCGGAGGGTCATTTGTGGTCAAAAGTAAAAAAAAAAATCAGTTCTTTAGGGTCATAAGTTGAGACTCGACACCTATGGACTGCCACATAACCTACTGGTCAGCAAGCTACATGTTTAGTCCACCCTGTTGTCCATCGTTCCCACCTGAAAAAGCAAGGGATCTAATGTTTCTTTAACATTCCTGCCAAGTCCGACACCGGAAGGCATGATTGAGTCAGTTAAAAGTACCTAACCTAACGAGTTCACCCCCTCCCCCCTTTTCCCCCATTGAGTCACCCATTTAGTGCACAGTCAACTCACCCAGTACTGGTGTAAATGTAGATGAAACCGTTGGTCTTGTAACCGTTGGACGTGAACCAGTTGCTGACGCTGGCGTTGTACCTGGCCGTCTCGTCCACGAACGTCAGGCACACGCGGTTCATTATGTGACGGAAGGCTCGCTTGAGCAGGGTGACGAAGTACACACCTGCAGGATGACACGGCAGGATATGTGTACACACAAGGATACAACTGAGTAAGGTGAAATTAAAATCTATCTATCTATCTATCTATCTATCTATCTATCTATCTATCTATCTATCTATCTATCTATCTATCTATCTATCTATCTATCTATCTATCTATCTATCTATCTATCTATCTATCTATCTATCTATCTATCTATCTATCTATCTATCTATCTATCTATCTATATTTCTCTCTCTCTCTCTCTCTCTCTCTCTCGCTCTCTCTCTCTCTCTCTCTCTCTCTATATATATATATATATATATATATATATATATATATATACTTATGAGTTTTATAATTAAACTAAGCTAAGCTACGATAGACAAACATTGCTTTTATATTTGGCACACTTATGCACCAAAACTGTATTTATTTCGACATGGTATTCTCATTGCGATACTAGTCACGTAAAAAATGTAACTCATTAATAAAAAAGTAATTAGCATTCATAATTCTACATAATTTCAATTCAAGGACTCGAAACAATTAAGATCGTGTGTTGTATTGTAGAATCTGTTCGTTAGTCAAGTGTGAGAATGGATCAGAAATCAAGTCAATTTATACTCACCAACGTACAACTTTTAAATCGTGTTTAAGGGCATTTGGTTTTAGTGTCCTACTCAGTGGCGTATTTGGAGGTGAGACGATGAGGGCATCACGCCCTTGACGCTACTTACAAAGGGGCGCCAAATGGTATATTTTAAATATAGTAATATATGGTTTTCGAATTGGGGTGGGGGGGTTGCGCTAAAAAGGTATTGTTCCCCTTGCGCGAGTTGGGCTTGCTACGCCAATGGTCCTACTATCTGCTCTTGATGTCATACTGTCTGTTCTTGATGTCCCACCGTCTGTTCTTGATGTCCCACCGTCTGTTCTTGATGTCATACTGTCTGTTCTTGATGTCCCACCGTCTGTTCTTGATGTCATACTGTCTGTTCTTTATGTCCCACCGTCTGTTCTTGATGTTATACTGTCTGTTTTTGATGTTTCACCGTCTGTTCTTGATGTTATACTGTCTGTTCTTGATGTCATACTGTCTGTTCTTGATGTCTCACCGTCTGTTCTTGATGTCCCACCGTCTGTTCTTGATGTCCCACCGTCTGTTCCTGATGTCCCACCGTCTGTTCTTGATGTCCCACCGTCTGTTCTTGATGTCATACTGTCTGTTCTTGATGTCATACCGTCTGTTCTTGATGTCCCACCGTCTGTTCTTGATGTCCCACCGTCTGTTCTTGATGTCCCACCGTCTGTTCTTGATGTCATACTGTCTGTTCTTGATGTCATACTGTCTGTTCTTGATGTCCCACCGTCTGTTCTTGATGTCCCACCGTCTGTTCTTGATGTCATACTGTCTGTTCTTGATGTCCCATCGTCTGTTCTTGTACAAATAAATGACAAGTCGTTTGAAATTCTAGAAAGTCTCACCTTGACTAGAGAAGCTTGAGTGAATGACGTAGGGTATGGTATAGTCCCATCGTATTGTGAAATTCTGAACTGCCCTTTTCTTCCTTTCACTCTCAGAATCAAGATACGCAAACCTGATTGGTGTATTGGGGCTGCAAATATAGACAAATATGTTAATTTCAGTTTTATATTAAAAGTTGAACTATTGTGTGAAATAGCAAGCGAAATAATACATAAATTGTTTAAAATAACACACGGATATGATTATTGCTTTTAACAATATTCCACAAAGTACTATATTATATGAAGGCACACACAAATTAATGTAACATTTTGCTTATTGAAATGTTGTATATGAGTCTATATTTGTATCTATGAAGCAGGGCCGGACCCAGACCGATTTGACCGGTTGCTGCATATTGGGCCCCGCACCAGGCTGGGGGCCCCGAAATTTACATATAGCATTAGTAGTGATAGTTGTTATTATAAAAAAACTACAACAACTTAGAAGAGGGGGCTCACAAGCATCCGTTAAATTGGGCCCAGCGATTCGTATGGCCGGCCCTGCTATGAAACCATCTCATCATAATTATACAGTCACTATTTGACAGACTAATATAGTCCAAAATTTATTATTTTAGGTATCTTTATTATTGGTTTGTTACACGACAAGTTGGCAGCAAGTCTCATTTTGAACGTACATGTACAGGAATAACGAATAAGAGTGATAATTCTTTCTTAGCAATTTCATTTATTATCACCGGTTAAAAAAAAAAAAACTGAATTAAAAAATTGAGCGAAAATAAAAATTATAAAAGAAAAAAAACAAAATAGAACTCTTTATGAATTTTCATTATAATCAGGACCTCTGTTTAAGATATCAAAATGTTCACAATTTATATTACAATACACACACGTTTGCGGATGGCTTCATCCACTAAAATGTATGCCTCTTTTAGAATGCATAAGCCTCACAGAAGAATATATCTTTGTTTACAAAATCTTTACTATCTAATACATAATCAGCTATTTGCCTGGCAATTTATTACATGTGTATTACTTCCGCGGTATAAAATAGTACCATACTTTCAAGAAGAGTGAACTCTTGCATGGCTAAAAATATTCTTGGGAATTCTAAGTAGTGCGTAAATTATGTAAAGTTATTAAGATGAGTGGTCTAAGGGGACAAGCTCAAATTATAATGATTCGTTCGCTTGGTCAGAGTATCCGGGCCTTTGAACTCTAGTTTTCTAATAGTAGGATTGTGTCATGTAACATATCTAGTTGAGACTACCTCTGCTTGATACCCTGATGAGCTGTTGCCAACTTTGATTTTATCCTTTTCTGTGACACCTCATTTGCGATTTGGAGCGATCCAACTCTCTCATCGATGTTTAAATAGTTCTGATAAAAAAAAGATCGATAAATGGTTAAAAGTAAATAAATCAATGTTTCTGTATGTTTTAGGCTGCTATTACTAAAGTAATAACAAAACTGACACAACAAATAATTCAAACCAACACATTTATATAAAATTATCGAATTAGATAATACACTCAAATGAGATGAAAGAATAAAAGTAAAAAAAAAGAAGAGCATCAGAAGAGTTACAGTGAGTTCAAATAGCTCAAGGCAACCTATGATGAAATACAATTTCAGGTAGTCACTAAATGTACTTCAGAGTACAGTAATTCAATTGCGCTTCATAGCCATCAAAAACGTGAATTTGATATGTCCTCCGTTTCCATGTTTTCTTCAGACAAGACATTCTCGGAAAAACTAAAGCGACTGGGGTTTTAAATGTTTTACCGGACCCAGTTAACTCCAAATTAGAAAAAACTATTATCTCCATCTCGCCATCCAGTAGGCCAAACACTGCTAGTGATGGTGGAGCCCAGGAACTATGTGAACTTGTCGGTGACCTCCAGAACTTCATTATCGACTTTGAGATTATGGTTGGAGCTCGTATGTCCCAACCCATGACTTTGGCTTTCTTGAGTGTTATTGGCTCAATCCGAATTCTCTGTATGCTTGATCGAAGCGATCCATCATGATTTGTAGGGTGTTCTTCTCTGTGTAACCCGTCAGAACTCGTCATTTGTGAACAGCATGTCTCTGACAAGAATAGTGCTAATCTTGGTTTGCTCGAAGATCTCGGTTATGTTCAGCAGGCGCTTTCCGTCACTTCTGGTGTGTAGGTAGACACCTTCTGCAGAGTCCATATATGCAAAATTCACGGCGGCATCATGGAGAAAAATATGCCGAATAGTGTTGGCGCTAGAAGACACAGACCTGTTTGACTCCGCTTTTGATTGTGATTGGTTTCTGATGTGAAATACCCATCGTACAGCTGTACCTATTTCAAACAGGAAAATCGTCTTGAGAGCTTCCACCTTCGCTGTCTCCAACGCATCATTGGCATCAGATGGCAAGACAAAATCACCAACACTGCCGTTCTCAAACAAGCCAGCTCACTGAGCATACATCTCCTTCTGTGCCAAAGACGTCTACGTTGGCTGGGTCATGTGCATCGAATACAAGATGGTCGCATACCAGAAGTAAAAGTAAAGTAAAAGTTCCCTTAACCTAACCCTAACGGGCCATCGAGAAGCAGATGAAGTGTAGGAACTCATCTGTTTCTATAACCTCGGCCTATGAAGGAGATTGTGTGGTTAGCACAACGCCCCACCGCCTTTACTTCCCCAACTTTCATGTCAGGTACCCATTTAAAGCTGGGTGAAGCAGGGACTATCACCAGGACCTGAAAAAATCCCAAGGTTCTTAATGAGATTCGAACCCAGGACCCTCCACGGTCGACAGTCGAGCGCTCTACACCGTGCCCGACCACCCGTCCCTGGTCGCATACCAAGGACATCCTTTTAGCGAGCTGGCCACGTGGCATCGCCCGTTGGTCACCCGCAACTGCGCTTCAAGGATGTTTGCAAACGCGATCTTAAATTGACTGGCATCAGCCTCGACAAAATAGGAAACGCAAACAGCTCGCCGACGACCGGAGCGGGTGGCGACAGGCCGTTCACAATGGCATCCTAAAGGAGAACAACTACGCAACCAACAGCTGGAAATAAAAAGACAAAAAAAGGATGATTAGACAGCAGAAACTCTATGGCAGTCTCCAGATGTTGAGAGACACAGCAAGTCTGATCTCACGGACTCTAAGAGACTAAGTCTCACCCCGCAATACTTTGTTAGAGTTCAATATAGAGAGATAGAGACAGCAAGAAACAGGCACCTCAACCCTAAAGAAGCTTTTAATCTGTGGTATGCTGAGAGAAAGTCTGTCGATCCAGGACAGTACTACTACTACTTCTACTACTACTACTACTACTGCTGCTGCTGCTGCTGCTGCTGCTGCTGCTTCTGCTGCTGCTGCTACTACTACTACTACGCTGCTACTAGCTGCTACTAGCTGCACTACTACACTACGACACCTACGCTACTACTGATGCGTTGACTGCATTAACACTGATACTAATACTACGCTACTGCTACCTATAATTAGATGCTGTACCCTTCCAAACCTTAGAGCGATATCCCCTTAGGCTTGATCGTTAGGGTGGGTTATTTTTTCGTTTCGGGCAGATCCGATTTTTTTCATGAATGTATTTTAAACTGGAACACTGTTGTATTAATTCTTTACTTTCGATTTAACGCAGAATCCAAATTGCTTTTATTTTATTACACTCTTGTTTCAATTGACAACATTTTTAGCATAACTAGAATCCTGAGGTCTGATACCCAGACACGGGCATGCCCACCAGTACCTCCTTTTTGACGGCCCTGATATTGTTAACTATGTCCTTCTAGGCACGCTCTCTCGCCAACAGTTATCGCCGTTTATAGCACATGATCAACATAGCTTCCTGGCATGTATTCACCCCTGAACCTACGGCCCTGGTAATCTAAACGTCATTCTTCTCATTACTAATCCAAGGCTGCATTGCCCAGCCTTTTATTTTTCTGTGGAGCACATCTGATTACAGAAATATTATTGTGCCCTAATTCCGAAGGGACATGCTTTTGTGTTAGTGAAGCGCCTTTCTATTGTGAGTGTAACGGCCACGAAAAAAGTTATAATTGTAACTCTTTCCAACTCACTGCTGGTTCTCATGTTTCTTTCAATCATCTATCTTTTTAAACTTTCGCGCATCAATATATTAAAGAGTTATTGTCCTTGCCCAATGCCAAGAGTTTTACTTTTTAGTAAGGGGAAATAATCCTCAAGTCATTATCACGTATTATAAAATAACACATGTACATATTTTCATAATAATACTTTGAACACAAAGTTTTTTTTTCATTGCCAGAAAAAAAAAATTGTGAAAGACAAAAGTTTGAGTAACTGTTCTTGTAATCAAATGATAACCCGTAATTAAGCTCTCACGGTTAAATAATGAATACAGTTTTAACTAATTGCTCAGTTGAATCGAGGGGGGATTCAGAATTGCTATAATTGACACACTATACTTAATGAGATTGACCCTCACAAAATAAGTTATTTAAAAATTAAAATGCATATGTACTCACTTGCATGTTTTCATTCTGGTTAAAAATGTTGTCAGCAGAGTCATCCAGTTTGATATTCTAATAATCACGTGACACAAAAAAAAAAGATTGCTTTATATTAAGTCAATTGTGGTAGTGGTGGATACAATGAAAACGCGAGAAAAGCTTCTGATGTACATATAAACTCACGTAACTTTATAAAGTAGAACCATATGTAAGCTGATGTACTATAAAGTGAGTCCATGTGGAGCTAATAATACTACAAAGTGATGTCCATGTAAGCTGATGTACTATAAAGTGATGTCCATGTAAGCTAATGTACTACAAAGTGATGTCCATGTAAGCTGATGTAATATAAAGTGATGTCCATGTAAGCTGATGTACTATAAAGTGATGTCCATGTAAACTGATGTACTATAAAGTGATGTCCATGTAAGCTAATGTACTACAAAGTGATGTCCATGTAAGCTGATGTAATATAAAGTGATGTCCATGTAAGCTTTGATAAATTATGCGATGTCCATGTAACCGATGGGGTCAAAGTGATGTCCATGTAAGTTAATGTACTACAAAGTGATGTCCATGTAAGCTGATGTAATATAAAGTGATGTCCATGTAAACTGATGTAATATAAAGTGATGTCCATGTAAACTGATGTAATATAAAGTGATGTCCATGTAAACTGATGTAATATAAAGTGATGTCCATGTAAACTGATGTAATATAAAGTGATGTCCATATAAACTAATGTACTACAAAGTGATGTCCTTGTAAACTGATGTAAGGAATTAATTAAAAAATCTACTTTTTCTTTTAATGTCTGACTTTTTTTACTGCGACATTTTTGTGGAACGCATCCGCCACTTAACAAAGACCCAACAGTATACATATCGACGGAATATAAATGATGTAATAAACTGATGTAATATAAAATGATGCATGATAAACTGATGCACTATAAACTAATGTACTTAAAATTTTTATATTATAAAATGATGTTCTATAAACTGCTGTAATATAGACTAATGTACCATAAACTAATGTAATATAAACTAATCTACTATAAACTTATGTACTATAAACTGTTATATTATAAACTGATGTACTATAAACTGCTATAATATAAACTGATGTTCTCTTCAACTACTTTACTGTAAACTAATGTAGGGGCCTAGTATAAATTGATGTACTATGTAAACTGATGCACTATAAAATGATGTACTATATAAACTGATACACTAATTTACTATAAACTAATGTACTATAATCTGATGCTCTATAAAATGATGTATTATTCAGCCAAGCTTTTAGACAAATCTCTAGCTTCCATTACAATATATCCGGATTATGTAGTAAGTGTGATTTGAAGCAACGTAAATTGCTTGAGAAATAAATACAGCTTTGCTCCACCCAAAGAGCTCGGAGAATTGCAGGTAAATTATTAAGGGTTTTGTTGAAAGACAAACACAAGAAACTACCGGAAGAACAGGTGATTGGTCTTTCACGTTGTTTTGAGCTTCCAGCTCTGCCCTATGGTTTTCTTTCCATTTATCAAAATCACCCTTCTTTAGTTTTTCCAGCTTTTTGGCATTCAACTGAGAAATAAAAAAAAACAAACAAACATGTTTTGACAGACATAATTACATTTAGTCATAAGACAGCATTTATAACATTCATTTGAGTTAAGCTGATGTTATATAGGGTGAAGATTACAACGTTGTAGTGAGACTTTTATTGAATTACTAGATGAAAAGCCCCTATGAAGTTGGCTGTGCTACCTGTGATATAATAAAAAAAATCCTTCTTGTGTTTAGATTTCCAGTTTTGGAATTCCCCAGAGCAAGAGTTAATTTCCTTTTTCCCCACATAAATAAAACACTGTTTTTCTTTGAATTCCCCAAGGTTATTTTTAGCCGCGGAAGTTATACATACACACGGTCGAACGCACGCCTAGGTTAGCCGATTGTGTATCGCATATATTGAATTAAAAAGAATTATCATAATATGATATGATATATATATATATATATATATATATATATATTATCAGTAACTGCCAGATGTTAGTGCTGGAGAGAATATGATACAAAAATTGAGATTTAAAACAATGGCACTTGTGATAACCAGGAGGCCTCAGTATTTTACATTAACTTCTTGTTCGTTGGTATATATGAAACCCAGTATTGGAGTTTGTAGAACAAACTCATTAAATTCTCAATGCGTTTCATATTAATGTAATTACTTCAGTATTAGTTTAATGTTGTACATATTTTTAGGGATGTTTTTAATTGGTGACATTGTAAGTTTAGACAGTCTCAAAGTCGAAAAGAAATGAGATTATACGAAAAAAAAATGAAAAAATCAAATGTTTATGTTTCAAATAAATGTTTTTAAAAAGACTCGGTCTATTTATGCACTCAACGCCATTACCCGGCGTGCCGATAGTTTCAACCATAACTGTCAAACCCAAAGACCATTTTAACTCATTATCCTTCTTCTAAATTCAGCGCTATAAAAGTTATATTTTTTTTAGGATCGCAATTTTTTTATTAAACGCTTTGCTGTAACATGGCTGGAAATGAAGGAAATGTTTCAGCTATTTATATTTAATACACTATCAATATTTTTGCTGTAACATTGCTGGAAATCAAAGAAAAGTTAAGCTATTTATATTTAATACAATATCAATATTTTTGCTGTAACATGGCTGGAAATGAAGGAAATGTTTCAGCTATTTATATTTAATACACTATCAATATTTTTGCTGTAACATGGCTGGAAATCAAAGAAAAGTTAAGCTATTTATACTTACTACAATATTTTTGCTGTAACATGGCTGGAAATGAAGAATCGCTGCCACCATCAAGAGAACGCAATACGTCATCATGTTGGTCTATAGTCAAAAATAAAAAAAAAAAACAACAACACTGTAGTCATCTTTACTTACATACAGGTCTAGGTCAAGTGTAGTTGTAATAAAACTATTTCACAAAGACATGCTACTCATAGCTTTAAAAAAAAAAGTTTAATATTAAAGTTTTAGAACAATACTAACGTCTTATGGAATTCTAAATGTATTTTTATATTGTTAATACCTAAATGTTTTACTCCTAGGCTAAAGACTTAAGATCAAACGGTGGCTAAATGTGGCTCCTAGATTTTAATACGGCTCTCTATGAGCCATAATCTTTCTGTTATTCCCTTTGTAAATCTCATTTAATCGACTATGGTGCTAGTCTATAAACGAATTTTATTAAAAAAAAACAAAACAATCATCTTAAAGATATATATATATATCAACCTCAATAAGACCACTCTGTACATAATTATGAAGTAATTATTAGAGAGTTGATACCTATACTTCCAGTCATTTGCTGTACACATAAAGTCTTACAGACATTGCATAAAGTAACTTAAAAAAAAGTTCTAGCTTAGAACTAATGTATACTCACAGATTTGTTACTCTATAACACTAACTATAACACTAACTGTAACACTATAACACTAATTATAATACTAAAACACTAACGATAACACTAACCATGACACTAACTACAACACTAACTATAACGTTAACTATAACACTATAACACTAATTATAACACTAAAACACTAACGATAACACTAACTATGACACTAACTATAACACTAACTATAACACTAACTATAACACTATAACACTAATTATAACACTAAAACACTAACGATAACACTAACTATGGCACTAACTATAACACTAACAATAACACTATAACACTAATTATAACACTAAAACACTAACGATAACACTAACTATGGCCCTAACTATAACACTAACTATAACGCTAACTATAACACTAACTATAACGCTAACTATAACACTAATTATAACGCTAACTATAACACTAACTATAACGCTAACTATAACACTAACTATAACGCTAACTATAACACTAATTATAACGCTAACTATAACACTAACGATAACGCTAACTATAACACTAACTATAACGCTAACTATAACACTAATTATAACACTAACGAAGTCGTGAGTAAAGCTGGACGTCTTAAATGGGTCCACTGACTGTGTCCCAAATATCTCCAGTGGCGAGCTATTATTCCCTGGGTGAGTCTTATATAGAACCGAAAAACTAATAAAACTGTCCGATCTTTATGTTGGAGTAAAACATAACAGAAACAATTTTCGCAGGTGTTACAAAAAACATACAAGGGATTAACAAAACTGAACATGAGTCTTTTATTCCGTTATGATGACGCCATTCAGTGACAAATATTTTCGCTTTCATTGAGGTTTAATTTATCTATTTTTAGAAATTTTATATCGCACATTCGCAGACCTATAGGACTGTACACGTTTACATATATGTACGTTTATATTTCTTTCTTTTTTCGGGGTGAGTACAATACATAGATCTATTTCAAAGCACCACTCTGTTGCAGGCAGTGAGCAAAGAATGTAATATAAAGAAGCAGATGTATTATTACAATAATATCAATTCTTTATCATCACGTCTTCACTCTTTTGTAGATTTTGTTTTTTTTTTCTAATTTATACATTGACATTCAGTTTAACGGTCTTATGATACCTATATACGTGTAACAAATATATACGGTTACTGTAATGTTTCGTTCATGTATTATTCCAAAGAAATAGGCTGGTGATGGTGGATATGGGAGGTGGGGCCTTAAAAAAAGTTAAACGATATTCGACATGAAGGAGGGAGGAGGAGGAGGAGAGAGTAGTTAAATGGACATCGAGATATAACAGCATACAAGAATATAAAGTTTTGATGTGTCTATTAACTCAAAATTTTGATGAGGAACAAAATATTTTTTAGAAAATGTTTTGTGTTGCTGCACAACTCAGCACATGCAATTCTAATGTTTTTTTTTTCCTAAATAAAAAAACGAGCTGAACAAAATATGGGTTATTGTGGTAGTAGACATACTATGTAACAGTTTTGGCGTTTTGATGTGATCAATGGTGGGATAGGGGGTATGGTCCACCCGTTTTTTTGTTATACAGGGAGAAGTAGTATATGATTATGTTATACAGGGAGAAGTAGTATATGATTATGTTATACAGGGAGAAGTAGTATATGATTATGTTATACAGGGAGAAGTAGTATATGATTATGTTATACAGGGAGAAGTAGTATATGATTATGTTATACAGGGAGAAGTAGTATATGATTATGTTATACAGGGAGAAGTAGTATATGATTATGTTATACTGGGAGAAGTAGTATATGATTATGTTATACAGGGAAAAGTAGTATTTGATTATGTTATACAGGGAGAAGTAGTATTTGATTATGTTATATTTTAGGCTGTGGCCGATTTTATTGTAAAGTTTGTTTACAACTGAAACAAATAAAATAAAACCGGAAATTACTTTTTTTTAATTTTAGAGCTACAGAGTGATGCGATTGAAATTCAACTAAACCAGATAAAACATATCCATTCAATGAGAACATACATGAGCTGATTTCAAACAACTAATGATAGACATACAAGTAGTGATGTCGTTAGCAATTTGAAGACCTGAACAATGTTTGAGGGGGCCCTAATAATAATAATAATATAAAACCACGTTTCACGAGCCCCTGATGCCACGCCCTTCTTGCCTATAAAGTTTCTACTACATTAAATCATAATTACACTGTCTACCTGTACACAGTGATTCTATTGCGCACTTGTTATATTAAAGTGAATTTAAATTTATTTGTGGCCAGTAGGTGGCCAGTAGGTGACCAGTAGATGGCCAGTATGTGGCCAGTAGGTGACCAGTAGGTGGCCAGTAGGTGACCAGTAGGTGACCTGAAGTTGACCAGTAGGTGGCCAGTAGGTGACCAGTAGGTGGCCAGTAGGTGACCAGTAGGTGACCAGTAGGTGGCCAGTCTGTGGCCAGTAGGTGACCAGTAGGTGGCCAGTAGGTGATCAGTAGGTGGCCAGTAGGTGACCAGTAGGTGACCAGTAGGTGACCAGTAGGTGACCAGTAGGTGGCCAGAAGGTGGCCAGTAGGTGGCCGGTAGGTTGCCAGACGAAAAGGTCATTTTGGGGCCCTGTGCAAAAACGGTATTAAGGCCACTGCTGGCAAATGATTGATTCAATAATCCTTTCAAATTCCATCCTTCAACTGGTAAGTCATTTTATCACTTGACCCAAATTATTACTCAAATTATCCGTGTGGCTGGCAAATAATAGATACTAAAAATAAAACACACACATATTTCAAACATGTTAGAAAATAATATATTTTTTTTTATTTTGCTTTTATTTTTATCAATGTATTGTAAGACACATATGTTATCTGCGTCAGTCTTGAAATGAAATTCTTCTTGTCAGAAATTGTAATGTTTTGGCAATGAATTTTCACGATTCGGGATAAATGTAATGAATTATTGTCAACAACATCTGTGTTTTTTTTTATTTTAATATAATTTGTGTACGTTTGCAGCATCGCAAACATTGGCTTAAAAATAGCAGGTACGATACGTTATTTCACAAAGGGAGATTACTTTGTAATCAATATTCTGTCACTTCAATAACGAAGAAATCTATTGGAATAAGGGGCACAACTAGACGCGGTTTCTATTTTATTCCTGGCTGTTTTGCTTTGTAGATGTCGCGTACGAAATGAGTTATTGCCATTTAGATGATCAAGAAAAGAATATCAATATTACGTCGCGCTAAAGCAAAATGGCTCCAAAGGATTGGTAAAGCAGCAAACTATAAGATATTCTCACCTATTCAAATTGCAATAAAGAATTGTTTAACAATCATTAATAGATATTTTCTGTCTCACGTCCATCTGCTTGAAATCGAAAGTAAGAATACTGTTTCCTGTTTAAATATTTATGGCTACTTGCTTGCCTCTCAATTCGAAAAAAATGTTGTTTTTTTTTAAATTTCTCATAACATAAAACAAATAGACCCATATAATTAGTATGACTTATTCATGATAACCTCTAAGTTGAACTATGACCTATCTCTAAGCAATGTTTTGCAGCGTTCAGTTAGTTAACTAAATATTAATTACTGTTAATTGCAATTGAATAACCAACTGATTATTTCAGATTGATAGTTGGTATCTGTGCTCTACAGTTTTAAAAAAAATTGCTGTCAAATATGTAGCTTTTTCACATTGTTAAAACGACAATTGAAAAAAAATTGGAATAGTGATTTATGAACAAGTTTTAAATAATTTAGTAGCCAGGCCAGAACATCCTAAAACAAAACAAATACTCGCCACTCGGGCAAAGAACAAAGTTCAATGAGGCTAAATAATAATAATATATATTGACCAATCAAACTTTTATTAACAGTGACAGGATGTCAATAGACTAAGTTACCGTACTTTCGTAACAAAATTTTAATACTTAAAATGCATATGCATTATGATTGGCCTTTAAGGATAACCTTTTTTTTAGGCAAATTAACAGCTTGTCGATTATAGTTATGTGATCTGTGTCACAGGGTATTCCCCATGACAGTGCACTAAATGAATGTTTATGTTGAACGGAAGTAGAAAAACGTGCGACGGAGTGACGGTTGTTTTAGTTGAAGGAAAGAATACATTGATTTTAATAACCTCTAGTGTTGTTGTGTTGGAGTTAATCTATGAGTATATTGTGATAATTTGCAACAATGAGATTCTGGTTAATGTATTGTAATAAATGTGTCTAATGATGCCACAATATGTAAGAGATGTTGCCTGTGGAATCACACACATCAAATACAAATATTTGGAGAAACTTTTTAATACGACTGGTAAAAAGCTAAAATAAATAAAAAAAAATAATGAGGAAATCCTAATTTATTATTGTGAGAAACTCAAAGATAACATTGTCAGAGAACCATCAGCGGATTTTCCCGCAAAGAGACACCTTTATAATAAGGCTGTATTAGTCACACTGTATTGTATCAAATTATTCAACAGAACAAGTTGAAGTCACAGAACACAAAACTGATGGGCGTGATGGGTTAAAGATTTTTTTTTTTGTAAAAAAGGATACACCATGTCTTAATGTCCATAACTAATAACATGGATGGATAAAGATAGATGGTGGATGGACTAGGGATTTGAGATTTATCACAGGGTTCAGGTGAGATCGAACCCGTGTGTGTGTGTGTGTGTTGTACTAAACCAGGCATTACCGATGAGACTATTAACGATAGTAGTTATTATGTAATAACTAGTTCAAAGGCCCGGTACCCAGACCAGCGAGTGACTTAGTTGTATCCCTTTGACCATCTTTACAACTTTACATAATTTGCGCACTACTTTAAATTCTCTAGACTATTTTTAGCCAAGCAAGAGTTCACTCCCCTTGAGAGAGAGACTAAAATTTTGGAATTCCCCAGTCTAATTTTAGCCGCGGAAGTTAAACACACGCTCGCTCGCCAGGCTAGACGATTTTGTATTAGATATAATTGAACCTAAAGTATGCTGTGTATAGGGACTATTTTCTGGCAAATCACTCACCAGAGTCCATAGTTAAGGTGAAGAATAATTCTAATAATCCTCGTCTAAATTTTATCAAGTTAACAATCAACCAGTGTTTAATAAAATATAAGTTTAAAAATACGAAGTTATTTCTATATTTTTTTTTACAGGCAGACATAAGCAGGAATTTACGGTTTATATTAATACAGCAGATTTTAGTGCAAAATTGTATGGCTATATATAGTGTTACAAGATTGTATGGCTATATATAGTGTTTACAGGATTGTATGGCTATATATAGTGTTTACAAGATTGTATGGCTATATATAGTGTTTACATGGCTATATATAGTGTTTACAACATTGTATGGCTATATATAGTGTTTGCATGGCTATATATAGTGTTTACAACATTGTATGGCTATATATAGTGTTTGCAAGATTGTATGGCTATATATAAAGTGTTTACAACATTGTATGGCTATATATAGTGTTTGCAAGATTGTATGGCTATATATAGTGTTTACAGGATTGTATGGCTATATATAGTGTTTACAGGATTGTATGGCTATATATAGTGTTACAAGATTGTATGGCTATATATAGTGTTTACAAGATTGTATGGCTATATATAGTGTTTGCAAGATTGTATGGCTATATATATATAGTGTTTACAAGATGGTATAGCTATATATAGTGTTTGCAAGATTGTATGGTTATATATGGTGTTTACAGGATTGTATGGCTATATATAGTGTTTGCAAGATTGTATGGCTATATATAGTGTTTACAGGATTGTATGGCTATATATAGTGTTTACAGGATTGTATGGCTATATATAGTGTTACAAGATTGTATGGCTATATATAGTGTTTACAAGATTGTATGGCTATATATAGTGTTTGCAAGATTGTATGGCTATATATATATAGTGTTTACAAGATTGTATGGCTATATATAGTGTTTGCAAGATTGTATGGCTATATATGGTGTTTACAGGATTGTATGGCTATATATAGTGTTTACAAGATTGTACGGCTATACAGCGGCGTAGTGTGGGTATCGGCCGCCCAGGGTAAAAGACGATTTTGCCGCCCTCTCATTTAGGTATTTCAATTTAATCTATATATTTTTGCCGCCCCCCCCCCCCTAAAAAGTAATAAAAAGTGCCGCCCGGTGCGGACCGCACCCACCGCCCCCCTAGGTACGCCACTGCGGCTATATATATATATATATATATATATATATATATAGTGTTTACAAGATTGTATGGCTATATATAGTTTTTGCAAGATTGTATGGCTATATATAGTGTTTACAAATAGTTAACTATAAAAAAAACAAGCAATTAAGCCTGTTCCATTCTGGACACAGGACGTGTTAGCGCATTTTCGTGTTATGTATCAGTACGTTTGTTAGCTTTCAGTAACTATTTGTAAATTTTGGAAATGTTTATAAATTCAATTGTGTAATGCATATATTTGTAAAAAAAAATTATAAAGACGTTTCTTTATATTTGAAAAAAAATTATTGTCTCTTAAATCTAACTACAAGTGGTTTGTGGTTATTGAAATAGGACTCATAATTGAAAACATTCTAAATTATAGTCATTTAATCGTCCGAAAACTCCGTCAATTGTTGCATAGCTCTGATACTTTCAATTAAACTCAGAACACAAGCTTACTATTTCATTTGATGAGTTTCTTAATAAATCTTGGTGAAACTACGTGCTGCAGTATTTCGCACCAAATGAACGGGTTATTGAACGAACGTACAAGGTGTATATATGATATATAAGCCCCTTAGGAGCCCTGATGCCCGGCGTTCAGAGGTCCTATCGCAAAATGAACTTTTGATGTACACATGGCAGGCCAAGACCTACAAAATGATATATACATCATGGGTCTAGGACTTACAGTTGCTGAGATATAGCGCTCCTTTATTAATATAGCTTATATAGTAAAAAAAAGGTACTAAGGCCCCTTTTACGGCCCTGAGAGGTCAGATCGCGAAATGAAAAAAAGTCATTTCTTGGCAGGCCAAGACCTACCAAATGATATATACATCATGGGTCTAGGACTTATGGTTGTTGAGATCTAGGGTGATGACGGACAGAAAGACAAAACGGGGACACTAGAGCATTTTTTTTCGAAAATGCTCTAATCAGTCACCAGATTAATAATTTAACACAATATAAAATAACCTGTTAACACTTTTAAAAGAAATTCGATAACTTGTTTTACATTGATATTTTGTTCGAAAACCGGATGTTTTAAAGCTGTTGTAATTGACATCATTTCAAGATTTAATGATGGGTAAGGAGCATTTGATGGTAGATTTTCAAAACTTTGTTGAATGATTTTATTAGGAAGCATAAGTATTATCTTTCTTAAATATATTATGTTCATGAAATACAAAATTGCATTAAAGATAAATTAGTTTATTTCTGAACAGATTTCTCTACAGATGTCGAAATAAACGATTTAGATGTCTCTAATGTCTCTAATTCCCATCTTGTCCAGTTGAATGTTTTGGTTTTACACTGAAAAGTAAAACACAAAGCGTATTACAAACTTATATAGTAAAGTGATGGACAAACTATTAATATACAGCGAGACTAGAACAAGGACATTTGCTAATTTAAACTAGTTCAAAGGCCCGGTACAAACGAAAAAAAAAAACATTTTAGCAAAGACAATTCAAAACAAATTCTTTAGAACTAAAATTGGCAATGGGTCTCTTCCAGCTGGTCATCTGAGCGATTTGTTTAAGAAGGTCATTTGACTCTGCATGAGGTGGTTGTCTAAATCAACATACATGTCCGATGGGCCCATTTCTGTAGTTACTTTGAACATCAGCATAGCTATCAGATGGACCCATTTCTGAATGTTACTTTGAACATCATAAATGATATCACATGGGCCCATTTCTGTGCGTTACTTTGAACTTTTTATGCTGCGCCCCATCCGTCGTGAGCCCTATGCAAGCTCCCTGTATGACAACTGCCTTAACTTTCCATCCAGGGTCCAAACGAATGTAATGGCCGGACCCCATAAGCTGTCCCTTTTTTAATCCTGTTTATATCACATGCTGTGGCAGCTCTGTCTAGGACGTTTAGGCTAGAGATTTCGTCCTGTTGTCTCTCAGCAATACACAAGGGATGTGAGGACAGCTGTTTCCCGTATAGGTCCAGGTCTCACAGCAATACACAAGGGATGTGAGGACAGCTGTTGTCCTGTATTTATTCCAAGTCCTATAAGCTATTGAGGAGTCATTTGAGGACAACTGCCTTATAGACATAGAGATTGATGGAGAGATTGATGGAGAGATTTATTTAGAAATTAATGGAGAGATTGATGGAGATACTGTTGGATAGATTGATGGATAGATTAATGGAGAGATTGATGGATAGATTGATGGAGAAATTGATTTAGAGTTTGATGAAGAGATTGTTGGATAGGTAGATGGAGAGATTAATGGATTGATGAAGAAATGAATGGAGAGATTGATGGAGATACTGTTGGATAGATTTATGGATAGATTAATGCAGAGATTGATGGAGATTGATGGATAGATTGATGGATAGATTGATGGAGAAATTGATGGATAGATTGATGGAGAAATTGATGGATAGATTGATGGAGAAATTGATGGATAGATTGATGGAGAGATTGATGGAGAAATTGATGGAGAAATTGATGGATAGATTGATGGAGAAATTGATGGATAGATTGATGGGGAAATTGTTGGAGAAATTGATGGAGAGATTGATGGAGAAATTGATGGATAGATTGATGAAGAAATTGATGGATAGATTGATGGAGAAATTGATGGATAGATTGATGGAGAAATTGATGGAGAAATTGATGGAGAAATTGATGGATAGATTGATGGAAAAATTGATGGAGAAATTGATGGAGAAATTGATGGAGAAATTGATGGATAGATTGATGGAGAAATTGATGGATAGATTGATGAAGAAATTGATGGATAGATTGATGGAGAAATTGATGGATAGATTGATGGAGAAATTGATGGAGAAATTGATGGAGAAATTGATGGATAGATTGATGGAAAAATTGATGGAGAAATTGATGGAGAAATTGATGGAGAAATTGATGGATAGATTGATGGAGAAATTGATGGATAGATTGATGGAGAGATTGATGGATAGATTGATGGAGAAATTGATGGAGAAATGAATGGAGAGATTGATGGAGAGATTGATGGAGAAATGAATGGAGAGATTGATGGAGAGATTGATGGAGAGATTAATGGAGAGATTGATGGAGAAATGAATGGAGAGATTGATGGATAGATTGATGGAGAAATTGATGGAGAAATTGATGGAGAAATTGATGGATAGATTGATGGAGAAATTGATGGATAGATTGATGGAGAGATTGATGGATAGATTGATGGAGAAATTGATGGAGAAATGAATGGAGAGATTGATGGAGAGATTGATGGAGAAATGAATGGAGAGATTGATGGAGAGATTGATCTTATATTGTTACATAATCTTCACACACAATTAACCAGGGCTTGAATGGTTTTTTGAATTAGGACATTGATCTCTTAATCTAAAAATCCTTCATTTGAACTTTTGCTGCCAAGGTACCTGAAAGTGGCGACATTTGCGAGTTACATGCCATTATTTGTGACGCTAAGCTGTACTGCTCACCCCAGTGCAGGCTAATAAATCCCTTTTATCTTGCTAATATTACTGTTGCGTCCCAATGATGGTCTACTTTGAGAGAAATATCATATTATTTTATACCTGAATGTTACTTACCAGGTGCAACTCTGGCACCAAATGAAGGTATAAGGCAATAAGTCCCTGACACTGTTTCGGTGGTGAGTTCACGGAACGTGTTGGCTTCGATTGTCGTTAGGTTGAGTAGCACCTCATTGTAGCCGTCACAGTCTGTCACGTACAGGGTGTTGGAGGCGGTGGAGTGGACAGCCATGATGTCATTGGCCTCAACCGGTATCTGGCTCTCGGCAGGGACGTAGTAGGTCATCTGGTAGTCTGGTTGACAGGTCACATTGTTGGCACCTACGTAACTGAAGATGTTGCTGGTGGAAATAAAGCAAAGACAATTTTTGGCTTGTTAAAAATAAAATAATGATTGGCTCAGTCATGGATATGGAATAACTGAGAACATTATGCAGTAAATCTGCCCCCACCCCCTCAAACCAACCGACTGAACACAGTTTGAAATAGTCGGGCAACTTCCAAGCCTATCAGGTTCCTCTCAGATTTTGATTCCAAGCCGTTTTCATGTCATGGTCCATCACACGTTTAAGTTGAGGCTTGAGTAATACTGAACTGTTATGTCAGTCCGAAGAAATTTCTGGCTCTAGAGTTAGATTCGGATTGTACGAGAAGGGTAAACAATGTTTACTAAACATATTTAACCAAATGTTTCCTCTTTGTTTAAAAGGACAAAAAAACCCAGCACACATAAAAAACCCAGCTCACATAAAAAACCCAGCTCACAAAAAATACATGCTTACAGCTAAAATATTTTGTTTTTTTAGTACTCAACATGTTAAAATGAAAGTTATCTAATTATCTACAAATAATCCGTCATGTTAAATTATTTCAATTTAAATTATCTTCTGTTTTTTTATTTTAAATTTTGAAATTGTTATTTATTTATGCGCAAAAAAAATTTAGTAGTAAAATAATTATTATTATGATTAAACTAGTCGTACTTGGACTTTCTGTATACAGCGAAAGTCATCACTCCAGGAGTTTTACAGTAATAGTACCATCTTGTGATGACGCCTTTAATTGGAATCCTTTCAAATATGAAATACAATTTTATAAAAAAATGTTATCAGGTGTTGAGTAAATCTTTCAATATATAAAATTTAAAGAACATTTAATCTTTAGTCTATTTTTACAAATACATAGTTCTTATGTGTCTGCTTTATACTTTATAGAAGTAACTACTTGAATTCATCTTTATCCAGAAGGTAAACTTTTTTATTTGGTAGAAAGTCTTTCCTCTTTCTTATCAAGTTCATGTTTACATCGGTTACTGGTGGTATGGCTGTTGGAAGACATTACGATCAAACGAGATTAAAAACAAAAATACAAACAAATAAACAATGTACAATATTAAACAAAATCAAGTTTTATGAATTAGTATGAGTTAAGAAAATATATATAATAATATTCATTTCCAGTGTGCGTTAAATCGAAAGTATAGAATTAATACAACAGTATTCCAGTTTAAAATACAATCATGAAAAAAAAAATCGGATCTGCCCGAAACCAATAAATAACCTCGCCTGCCGATCAAGCCTAAGGGGATATAACTCTATGCAAATGTTTTGTAGGGTACAGCTAGTATAAAATATTACTAGGTTTTTTTGACACTAGAAAACATTAAGAAGTATGGCAATTTCTATGAGATAAGAAAATATCATGCAATATGAATAATAAAGGCAGTTAACTCTATTTTTTTGTTGGTGTGAAACTATAACATCATGGCAAGCTTTCAATGAGATTACCATGGAAGATCAAACATGACCATTCTTAGATACCATTTGCAGCTGACTTTTTTCCATTTTCCTTTTCGATCATAGTTCCGGGCTACAGTTGAGTCAGCTGCCCATATCTTGATGGATGGCTAG
Source organism: Bulinus truncatus (assembly GCA_021962125.1). Classification (NCBI taxonomy): domain Eukaryota; kingdom Metazoa; phylum Mollusca; class Gastropoda; family Planorbidae; genus Bulinus; species Bulinus truncatus. The sequence continues at coordinate 2,563,048 of JAGDYQ010000020.1, forward strand.
GTTGTTCCCCTGGAGAGGGCTTGTGTCCGTAAGATGTGAGCCCAAGACTACCACAGTCATAGCCGCGCCCGTTCTATCCATCCACCCACCCTTCCCTAGATTAAACTTTTTTCTGTAATTTAGAAAGGTCTCTTTTGCCACTCATGATAGGGCTGCCCGAATGTTTACAACCCTTTGGGCCATAGTACGATATTAATGTTACTATATTTTATATTGATGCTGCTCTGTTCTCTGTGAAAGCAGCAATATTCTAATTTAATGTTGCTATATTGTCGAAGAATGCAGCTATATTCTCTATTAATGTATGCTATATTCTACATTAATGTTGCTTTATTGTATAAGAATGCAGCTATATTCTCAATGTTGGGATATTCTATAACTATGTTGCTATACTTTCTACAAATGCTGCTATATTCTCTATTAATTTTGCTATATTCCATATTAATGTTACTATATTTTATATTAATGCTGCCATATTAATGTTGCTATATTCTCTATAATGTTTCGATCAATCATTAAATTCTTTTATCTATTGGTGTCCTTTGTGTCAATCTAATAATAGAAAGTAGGTCACATTAACATTTGTGGACTTACATCGACAGTCAAGATTACTCCCAAGCAGTTCTCCATTGTAGCCGCAGGCGCGTTCATAATCCCCTGACCAGTAGTAAAGTCCAGCGTTACAGGAGAACGTCATGACTTTCCCCATTTTAACAGTTTTATCATCGGAAGTTTTGTGAAATGTTTTGTCTCTAGGTGCACTGCATGTGGTGGTGCCTGCGAATATTTTAAATAGTCCAACATCATTACATTTCCAATATGGTGACTTTAAAAACTATTTCGATCGTCACAGTCGCAGGTGACTTAGGCCTACTTCATTGCCCACCTGTGTTGATTGTGGAGGAGAGGGTTAAAAGGGAAAGTTTGGAATGAGCTGACAACTTACATCTAGTCTATCGGATATGGTTGGATTGAGCTGACAACTTACATCTAGTCTATCGGATATGGTTGGATTGAGCTGACAACTTACATCTAGTCTATCGGACATGGTTGGATTGAGCTGACAACTTACATCTAGTCTATCGGATATGGTTGGATTGAGCTGACAACTTACATCTAGTCTATCGGATAAAGTTTGTAAATAAGGAAGAAGTGAAATAATAAAGCAGATCATAGTTGTTTTAAATTATAATTTGAATGACAACTATAAACTGGATGGTGGGTTTGAGAGGGACAATAAAACATAATAAGGTTACGGGAGAGAATACAGAACAGGGACTGAGAGAAATAATACAAAATATGTAGAGGCCAAAGATAGATTATAAATAATAAATAGAAAGGAAGAGAAATAAAACAGAGAATAACCAATATGGGAGACGTAGGACAGAGAATACAAATTAGGAAGGGAGAGAATAAAGAATGCAGATGGAAGACAAAATGGAGTGAAGGATGGAGCCATACTATGTAATAATTCCACCCGGGCGTAGAGCTAATCAAATACCGTTTTTTATTCAACTGGTCAAAATACCGTTTTTATAAAAAAAAAAAACTAGTCAAAATGCGTATTTTCATAAACCTCCGATTTAAATTCGATCCCAGATTCTGATAAATGCAGCTAATAGCACAGAGAGAATTCTCGAAAAAAAACTTGTTAGATTGGTGTTAAGTGTCAAATTGTAAATGGGATAAAAATTGTCTGACTCGGACATACACAAGAGTGCTTACTGTGGCAGACATTGCAAGACCTAGGGCAGAACTGTCTTCCACTGTCTTTAGTCTTTGTATGACTACAGAATCTCGGAAATGTCCGCAGCAAGTCTTGGCAGAAATCTATTCTATCACTACAACCTAGAAATACAGAGATATACAAATATATTTAGATCGAGAGAGAGAGAGAGAGAAAGAGAGAGAGAGAGAGAGAGAGATAGAGAGAGAGAGAGAGGGAGAGAGAGAGGGAGAGAGAGAGAGAGAGAGAGAGGGAGACTGCATTTATAAAAGACGCAATGAGTGACAGACGGTTGAATGGACTCAGGTAAAGACATGATGACATGCGAAATAACAAATGTACTTACGCGAGACTAATGACCAGATAGACCAACGGACAGTCGGCAGCCAGGTTGGCAGTTGACCACACCCATTCTAAGACCAACGGACGTCCGTGTCGGCAGCCAGACTGACAGTTGACCACACCCATTCTATTTCAGTTGACTCAGGTATTCGAATCCCCCTTCCCCAATCAATCCTCCCATATTTTGTTTTAAGAACAAAAACTAAGATCAGGTTAGGCAAAGTTTTTGGTTTAGGCAAAAAGTTCGCGTTAGGCAAAGAGTTAGGGTTAGGGTTAGGTAGACGTACAGTGGCTGTAGATCTTGCTAGTTTTGTTGTCTTATAAAATGAAATACCTCTCAGTGAGGGTTAGGTAGACGTACAGTTGCTGTTGATCTTGTTAGTTTTGTTGTCTTATAAAATGAAATACATCACAGTGATATCAAAAAACAATGGCTATTAATTACCTATGCAAGTTTTGGTCAGCGATGTCCAGCCAGATTTTGTGCACTTCTTTTCTGAGACAAGATAAGCATTAGACGTTGTACATTTGAACTGCACAATCTCGCCTTCATTGTAAGCTGATTTGTTGGGACTGACCAGTATCCCGTCAGGGGGGACTGTTGGTGCATCGCAGGTCCCTAGTAAACAAAGGTAAACGTTTAAAAGGACCGTCGGTAAACAAAACATTGGAGCATAGAGTATCGTAGCTACTGGGCATCGAGTATCGTAGCTACTTGGCATAGAGTATCGTAGATAATGGGCATAGAGTATCGTAGCTACTGGGCATCGAGTATCGTAGCTACTGGGCATAGAGTGAAAAAAAATGAACATAGAAACAGTAATATTCTAATCTAACCGAATGATATATCCTATTCATGGAGTAGATAAAGTCTGCCTTTTTCTATGTTAACAAAATTATTTCTTTGAGCCGTTAACTCTCAGATAGAAGGGTTATTTTATCGTGAGAATTAGAGTCACTCGACTATCAACAGAAGGGGTCCTGGGTTCAGAGCTCAGTGAGCAAAATGGGATTTGTCCAGGTCCTGGTGAAAGTCCCCCAAGTCCCCCAAGTCCACCAAGTCCCCCAAGTCCACCAATATTTAAATAGGGTTATGATTTTTAATTGGGGAAGTAAAGGCGGCTAGGCATTTTGCTAGCCACACTATCCCTAAATATGCTGATGTTACTGTAACAGATGAACTCTACACTCCATCTGTCTCAATGAGCTTTTTGGGGCTTAGGGGAACTGTATGTTTTACACTAAAGAAGGTTACTGACAAGTTGATTTATTTACATTTCAATACAACACACAAAGTATAGCACGTGTAAGCTCTTTCATTCTTGCTATAAAAGTTAATATTAAATGATAATATTAATAGGTTACTATAGGTAACACTCGGAGCGTTATGTAAGCTTTAATTCTAACACAGACATCAATAAATAATCACATCTTAAGTAAATATAAAAAAGAATCAATTTAAGTTTCCAAACTATGCATACATATATAGGTATATAAGACTACATATTCAGTTTGCTCATTGAGAATTCAGCCAGTTAATTTTTTTAATACATTACTTGCTAAATAATATTCTAATAGACAAGAACACAACATATTTCATAAACACTCAATGGATCCCAGGCAAAGCTATACATATTTTGACATATAGCCTATACATAAGATAAACTCTATGACATCTATCAATCTATATGTATCATACTATCTTGTGAAAAAGTCAATCTCATTAAATTCTATCGACTTTACAAAAGGAACTAAACAAATAAGTTTATAAATATTTATTATTTTTACTTTTTCAAGTCAACGGACATATTCGAGAAGTAAAAACCGTTCGTAAGTTCATGTGAACCATATGTAGGCAACCATTCACATAGATAGGCAAACCAGGATGCTGCCTAGCCCTAGGGCACCCACTACCATAGGGCCCCTTCCGGTGTACAGCCCTATTAAATATGATGACACAGGGGCATGGACCGGTTCTTTGGTCCAGGGTTCCCCTTCATATCTCTTAAAAATCTCTAAACAGGCCCGCCTCTAGTCTCTATTAAATATTCCGTCTTGGGGCCTAATTAAAAACTTACAATCTCTGCCTGGGGACAGTATAAGCCCAAGAAGTGCTATGGGAAAAGATATTATTAGAGGCTATAGAACAAAACCTCTTTCATTGCCACTGTTTGCCTTGATTGTAAACTGGGGCCGCTCTAGCCACTCCCTACTATTTTTCATGTTAGCCTGAGGCCTATGAACGTAAAACTATTTCTTGCGGTAAGCCAGACTGTTAGTCTGCTAGAATGTCAAACTTGCCCATAGCATTTCTATTAGGATTAGTGAATACCTCTTGAAGAGGGAAATAGTTTATAGATTTGTTGCTATTTTATTAAAAAACAAATTATGCTTACAGTTTTGATGGTCTTTTTAACAGCGGCTGTTCTGAACAGCCGTCTATTTCACCAATCTATAAGTGGCTGTTCAGAAAAGCAGTCTATTTCACCCATCTATAAGAATGTCTCAGAACGATATTTGAAAAAAAAAATGTGTTTGCTATATTACAAGAAGTTCAGTTTGTTTCACTAACCTCTTATATGTAGGGTGGGAGTGTAAGCACAAGACTTGGCGCATCCAAATTTACTGAATGAATTTGAACAGAATCCTGGGTCGGCGGCCATTAGTGCTGAGCAATTCTTTATGATATCAACAACAGATTCTGCCAATGTGAATGGACGTATAATATATTTATTTAAGACCAGACGATAACATAAGGTACACTTTTGAGATGGATGGGACATTATAATAATTTGTCTTAATTTAATCAACTTAAAATCATTTTCTCAAAACATTAATTTTTAGCTTTACATACCATCATTGGCGTCACTATGGTTGGTGCCACTCGGTGCGGAAAATTCAGGGCGTCCGCCCTCCCCCCCTGACAACCCCGAGCAATGGAATATATTTCTTAATTTTCTGCACTAGACCTTAGAGAATTTACTTTAAAATATTTAAGAGATAAAAACGATAGTATGGCTATTACTGACTCTTATTTCAAATAGATGTATATTGCTTTCATTAAACTGAGTTTGTAGACTTTGTCTTCAATTTCTTGAAACCTCGTGACTACATCCGTACTTTTACTTTAGAACGTTTGCTAAAAACTCTAGATTGATCCGAGCAGCTTTGAACTGTATTCATCAACCTAAGCTCTGCGTGGTTGCACACTGTGCCACTGCTCTGCATTGTGGTACCCTGTGCTACTGCTCTGCATGGTGGTACCCTGTGCTACTGCTCTGCATGGTGGCACCCAGTGCTACTGCTCTGCATGGTGGCACCCTGTGCTACTGCTCTGCATGGTGGTACCCTGTGCTACTGCTCTGCATGGTGGCACCCTGTACCACTGCTCTGCATGGTGGCACCCTGTGCCACTGCTCTGCATGGTGGCATCCTGTGCCACTGCTCTGCATGGTGGTACCCTGTGCCACTGCTCTGCACGGTGGTACCCTGTGCCACTGCTCTGCATGGTGTTACCCTGTGCCACTGCTCTGCATGGTGGAACCCTGTGCCACTGCTCTGCATGATGGTACCCTGTGCTACTGCTCTGCATGGTGGTACCCTGTGCTACTACTCTGCATGGTGGCACCCTGTGCTACTGCTCTGCATGGTGACACCATGTCATGTTTTTAACTATAATCGATTTTAAAACTGACTATACCGATTTTTTTTCTGCTATGAAATTTAGAAAAGTTAACATTGGTGTCACCCTTAAAACTGTGTCCCCCGATGCGGCAGGCACCCACTAGTGACGCCACAGCATACCATCATCAACAACTAAAAACAAAACTTTATTTATAAAATAGATGGCATTTAAATAAAATATAATTTCATTTAGAAGGGTGCTACCATTCCATTAAAAGAGCATTTAAAAAAAAAATCTGGAATGAATTCTATAAAGAAAAGTATTACAGAAACTAGAATATGTATAATAGAGGCCCATTTTTATGTCTAAATTTAAAATTAGACCATTAAATTAATCTGGCCAGCTAACATATATTTGGCCATTATGAATCGAGTGTACCAATATATATATATATATGATATCGTGCCATTAATTCCATGGAAACTTCAATGGAGAAAGCTTCAATCATCATTCCAAGAACTTACTCAGTTTGCATACGTCACAATAACGCTTCTGACAGGAGGTTCCGTTAATATGGACGTAACAGTATGGTTGAAGTAATTCTCCCCTGGGGTTCCTACAGGAGTTTCCAGACTCGAGTAGCCAGATTGAACTGGACCTAGATTTGAAGTAAAAAAAAACAAGAAAAACAAACTAACAGGGAAAACAATTTTCAATTCATTCTGAACAATACTGTATTTGGACTATTCTGTATTTGGACCATTCTGTACATAGATCATTCTGTATTCGGACCATTCTGTATTCGGACCATTCTGTATATAGACCATTCTGTATTTGGACTATTCTGTTTTTGGACCATTCTGTATTTGGACCATTATTGTGAGGTCCATTACGAGTTAATTACCGTGTAATAAACAGCCACCATTGTTCCAGTCTTTATAAAGCACACTCCATAGGATGCATTGATAATGTGTGCAACAATACAGCCGTATAGATATGGGATTAAAATTAAGGATCGATCTTTATAGATTGGTTTAAAAGCTATTACCTTAGCCCACAAATACAGATACTTCTTAAAACAAATATTGATTCCTCTTCACAAAAAAGTATTGATCCCTATTGGCGCCGTTCGATTCAAAGTGAAGCACAGAACTAAACTTTCATGTTTTGACGTTAGCCTGTAAGTTATATTAGCTCATGATAACATGGTCCGCGACTCAAACAGTTGGCTCACCCTCGTACTCGAGCCACATGAGACCTGGTAAATGCATTTACACTATTTCTGCTTAACTTCTCAAACCTGACTAACTCGTATTTTATTTCGCAGTACAAACATAATGTCCCAAGAAGGAACTATTTATAAACAGAGTGATTAATTTTTCATTTAATTGAGAAGATAGCTCAACACTTAAATGATAAATTCTATAATCTTTATGACCTAAGGCAAGTTCTGTCTCCAACAGATGCTTTAATTTTGTTCTTCTACTTTCTACTAAACTTGTCCGCAATTAAAGCAGATTCAATAAGAAAAAAAAAACCTTTTGAACTGAAATAATGAATTTAAAAACAAACTATGCAATAATATTTAATACTTTAAATCATGGGCGTAACCGATGTACTGGTCGTGCGGGTCCTGACCCTACCAAAAATCAAGCCACTGGTTTTCGACCCTACCAAAATTTGGAGGGCAGACATACCCATTTTCATCTTACTTAATATTTTGGACCCTACCAACTTCAACATACTGGTTGCGCCCATGCTTTAAAGTATTATATAATGATAAAGTTTGAATCGTATAGTCACAATACTATCTGCATTGTTATTTTTTTTTATTATTATGTCATTCGGTCTGAATGTACATAGTAGTAATTGATTTTACATTGAAGAGAACTACTGATATGTTTTAAGGTTGCAAACGTCTTCACGTTATAAGATTTTTAGTGCCGCACTGTACATAGTGCCATTTGTTTTCACGTCTGATAACTCAATATATGAAAATTATGTATGGCAACTTACTGAGGGAAATCAGCGCACTCTACCGCCTTGGACCAGGGGAGGCAATCCTCATACGTTTCTGCCACGTTGGTATTTCCTGAGTAGTCTTCTCCTTTTAAAGCCACGTCATAGCACATGTCTTCAGCTGTAAAGACAGAACCTAGCAGTGATCGCAGTTGACCCTAGCCAGAAACACCTAGCCCCTAAGTTCGAATTTTATTAGAAACTAGCTGAACCCTGCGAAACTTTTGCATAGAGTTATATTCCCTTAGGTTTGATCAGCAGGCTAGATTATTTCTGGTTTCGGAAAGATCCGATATTTTCATGAGTTTATTATTATTTAAAGATGCAATATGTTGTAGAAATACACACAAAAATATATTTAAATGGAATTATTTCACATTTTGACCTTTTGGGTTTCATGCTTGAAAACCGCAGAAATATTAAAAATTGTAGAATTAAAAAAAAATAATAACATTTATCGAATCGAGACGTCGGCAAAACGCATTTTGAATTCTTGATTTCTACTTTCGATATAACGCAACATTGAGACCGCTATTATTTATATAGACTAGCTGTATGATGCAAAACCTTTGCATATAGTTATATTCCCTTAGGCTTAATTGGTGGGCTAGGTTATTTTTAGTTTCGGGCAGATCCGATTTTTTCATGATTGTATTTTAAACTGGAATACTGTTGCATTAATTCATTACTTTCGATTTAACGCAGAACACACACCGCTATTATTTATATAAGGTTAACAAAAAAAAAACCTAAATGAAAATTTGTAAATTCGGTGTCGTTTCCAGATAAAGCCAGTAATGTATTTTGACTTACGTTTAATCAGTGTTGCTTTAAAACTGACCCCCTTGTTGATTGTGACGTCAAACCCTGACCAGTACTCAGCAGTGAAGTAATCACCTTCTGACACAACTTCTTTCAGCCAGTTTGTGTGGTCAAGACTGAATAAAGATCAACACATGTCAGTGGTAAACATACATGAATTTTAGTTTTACTCTTAGTTTTATCATTGATTCGGTTATGTAAGTATGATGCCATTAGATACGTGCTAAAGTTAAATACGCTTTTCAGGACCAGTAGTATTTTCTCAAGATCTTGGGTTTTCAGACACTAGCTTGGGAAATGGGTTTTTTAACTGAAAATCTTGTTTTTTTATTGTTTTTGTTTTTCTCTATTGGATCAAAACAAAACAACAACACACTATTGAATAAAATAATTAACAGAAAATTTATTTCAAGACGGATGTCCGAGTGGTGTAGATACTCGACTGTCGACCTGAGAGTCATGTGTTCGATCCTCGGCTGACCCTAAGTGTAATATTCTTATCATTGCATGCCACACTTCGCCCCCTCTCCCCCTAAACACACACACATGGCGCTAAGTATTAAGTAAACACCCCCTTACTTGTATGGACTCTGCCACTTGTGGAATCTCTTGTACTGAAACGTGTCTCCATTGGTTGTACTCAGATCTACTGTGTTGAATGTAATCTTAATTCTTGAACCTGGTGGAACCTAAATATAACATTTTCACTAAATAACTTCAGTTTAAAAAAAAAATGACTTTCAATAATTATAATTAAACTGATTTTAATTCTTTACGAACGATCCAGTTATATAGTTAGTTCTACAATCCGCCGACACCGACACCGGTGTCGGTTTTCTAAAATCCGCCGACACCGTTACCGTCACCGACACCGGTGTCGGTTTTTTACAATCCGCCGACACCGGGGGGGGGGGGTAAGGGAAGATAATTGTGTATTTTTTCCCTGTATATATCGCATACTATATATAAAGATGCTCGTCTAATTGTATATTTATTCTTCTTGGCTTTAAAACCCATTTTGGGTCCGTGAATCAAATGGCACTGGGCCGCCCAAGAAACATTAAATTATTTACTTTTATCTATTGTAGTGTATTTCTCTCAGGATAGTGCGACACCTACTCCTCTCGGGCCGCGGTAAAATTATCAAACGTCGACCGGTCTGCGGCAAAAAAAAAAGGTTACGGACCACTGCACTAACACACACACACACACTTCTTCTATGGTGCCGGTAGCTTTTATTTTGTTTGAACAAAAGAAATATTGCCTTTGTATCTTACTAAGCTACTCTCACCATGAATATACCTAATTTTATAGGTGAATATAAAAAAAAAAAACTTAAAGAAGGTATAATTATGTTGCAGCATGCATTGTATGGGTCTAATTTGTAATGTATTTACTAAATAACAAAAGTAAATAAATGAAATTCCCGAACTGTTCAGTTAAATGTGTTTATTTAAATAATTATGCACAGGGCGCCGAGCTAGACGGGTCTCCGAAATAGTAATCTTGAAAACAATGTTCAGCTTCTAAACCAGACAAGGACAGTCTACGTCCCGTTAACCGTTTTGATTTGACCCGCAGTACACTCCCATTTTTCATTTACATTGATAACATTTACATTTATGTTAGCTCACATAAAGTATTATAAACACCACAGTGATCTGCTCTTGGTCCAGCCCTTCAATTAAATTTAAGAGCCTATTGTGGTTCTTCAGTAGTTATAAATTTACATCCCTGATCTGCGATTTTGCAGAATGTCCATTACGATGAAAAAAAGTTATCAGTTGTACATGTAACATTGAAAGGTCACGAAAAACACTAGATATGGACATCAAGAGTAGCTGCAGTGAATACATTGAAGTAACAAAATTGTATGGTTTACTTCAAGATATGCATGCCACAATATATGGGATGTTATTTTTTATAGTAAACCTGAAGCGGCCAATTCGCTACTTTTAATAAGTTCTCATTTATGTGTAGGCTTATGCTCAAATATTGGTCACGATTATTATTAACGATTGCTTAAGTCAGCAAGTCATTGCAAAGTACAGACATATCCAACAACACTAGAGTAATGATACTTGGAAGTTTATAAGTGGCCATTCAGAGAATGCAGAATTCTGAAATAAAATCACGGCAAGGGCTACAGACAATGATAAAAGATGGTTGTTCCAGACCTGTTTTTAGAGAAGAATGAGCCGTATAAAGACAGTGCATGCTTAGCAGTTAATAGAGGAAGGAATCGTTATTTTACACCCGAATTAAACCTGAAATATGTATTGAAAATGTTTTTATTTTAATACGTGGTGGGGGGGGGGGGCGCCTCAACAGCTCCAGCTACGGACTGGGCTTTAATGTAGTGCCATTGTGACGTAGATTGGTAACATTGCAGTCTGGCTGAGAGAAATTAAGATGTGAAGAGTGTTAGTTGTAAGTTAACTTTGATTGTAGGAACATTCGAAACAGATCATTCTTTGAAGTTCTAAAAGACTTGAATAGGTTTGTGTTTAATCTTTCTCCAAATTTCTCATGATTTACAATGACTGAATGAATAACAGAGTGAACATAGCCAGTAGCCTTCCTATCTGCTTTCAGTCAAAATTCTGTTAATGTTGACAAGTTGTTGTAATGTAGATAATCTCCTTTGGAAAATAATACATTTGTTGATAAACAGATTTACCAAGTATTTATTTAAAAAGAAAAGAAGAACTTAAAACAACTTTACATTAAATATTGGCTAAGAACTATCTGACGTTGTTCTGGATTATTTAATAAAAGTTCTTGTTTTTTTTTATGTGGGGGCAGGGGGGGGGGTTGCGCCGACACCGAACCGACTCCGGACAGGTACAAATGCCGACACCGACACCGGGCAAAGTACAAATGCCGACACCGACACCGGCAAATACTACCGACACCACCGACACCGGCTCCCCAGCCCTGATTAGAACAAAACAAAAAATTATTATTCTATACATAAGTTTATATCTATTGTATTTAGATGCCTTTAGTAATGAAAATAAAATAGAGTCGATTCATACAATATCTAAGCTGAATCAGTTTATGTATTTTTTAAGAGAAAGACTCAATTCTGAAGCCAAGTTTACATTAAAAGAATAGAAGCATCGCCTGTTTGGTTCTCTCGCATCAGGGAATCCAGGGGTAGTAACTGTAGCTGTTTTAGACTTAGCGTCCAGAGTTATCTCTTGATTACATCCTGAAGATAATTGAATTATAAGTTTAATGAAATTTTAAAACACTACATGCATTATTCTTTTGTACGTTTTATGGAATGACAAGTTTTGTTTATTATCAGGTTTTATGATTTATTAAATTTTATGGGTCATGACAGTACAAAAAATACGACATAAACGAAGACATTAACTAAAAAAAAAAAACCCAGACTGTCGAAGTGAGTTTTCCGGAATAGATCTCCAGTGACGGCCAATGGAGTTTTTCAGATCACGGTAAAATTTCCCGCGGTGCCTCCATGTCCATTGCACCATCGGTTATGATGAGGATGAACAATAGGGCACTCCGATAATAAGTTCCACAGTGGTTTAAATGATCTAAGAGACGAACATCTCATCCTTTTATGAACCACAGAAAAAAAAAAACTGGACTAAAAAAACTCTAATCAGGCGGAAAAATAAGTCACTAAACAGAAAGTATCCATTGAGGTCGAAAAAGTGAAAAGTTTTATTTTCAGCTCTTAATAAAGTAAAATTCGCAAATATAAGGTTTCTGTTGTTTACTATCTATTGCTATGTCTGAGTTCATTCCACCAGACTGCCCGTTCGTTAACGTTCACAACCAGAGCTTCCTTGTAAGTGTCAATTATAACACGCACGTATTCTTGTATTGTTATATTTGTTACTCTTACCATTGGTCCGTCATCTTTTGTTGTCATCCCATTGAATAGAAGAAAAAAAACAAAACAATTCAAAACAACAACCACACAAATTGTGAGGATACTGTTTGACGTGTGTCAAGTGGTCAGTTTATGTCGCTGCAGAGCACCACGGCACAACTGTTTGAAGTGTGTCAAGTGGTCAGTTTATGTCGCTGCAGAGCATCACGGCACAACTGTTTGAAGTGTGTCAAGTGGTCAGTTTATGTCGCTGCGGAGCACCACGGCACAACTGTTGGACGTGTGTCAAGTGGTCAGTTTATGTCGCTGCAGAGCACCACGGCACAACTGTTTGAAGTGTGTCAAGTGGTCAGTTTATGTCGCTGCAGAGCACCACGGCACAACTGTTGGACGTGTGTCAAGTGGTCAGTTTATGTCGCTGCAGAGCACCACGGCACAACTGTTTGAAGTGTGTCAAGTGGTCAGTTTATGTCGCTGCGGAGCACCACGGCACAACTGTTGGACGTGTGTCAAGTGGTCAATTTATGTCGCTGCAGAGCACCACGGCACAAATGTTTGAAGTGTGTCAAGTGGTCAGTTTATATCGCTGCAGAGCACCACGGCACAACTGTTGGACGTGTGTCAAGTGGTCAGTTTATGTCGCTGCAGAGCACCACGGCACAACTGTTGGACGTGTGTCAAGTGGTCAGTTTATGTCGCTGCAGAGCACCACGGCACAACTGTTTGAAGTGTGTCAAGTGGTCAGTTTATGTCGCTGCAGAGCACCACGGCACAACTGTTGGACGTGTGTCAAGTGGTCAGTTTATGTCGCTGCAGAGCACCACGGCACAACTGTTGGACGTGTGTCAAGTGGTCAGTTTATGTCGCTGCAGAGCACCACGGCACAACTGTTTGAAGTGTGACAAGTGGTCAGTTTATGTCGCTGCAGAGCACCACGGCACAACTGTTGGACGTGTGTCAAGTGGTCAGTTTATGTCGCTGCAGAGCACCACGGCACAACTGTTGGACGTGTGTCAAGTGGTCAGTTTATATCGCTGCAGAGCACCACGGCACAACTGTTGGACGTGTGTCAAGTGGTCAATTTATGTCGCTGCAGAGCACCACGGCACAACTGTTGTTGAATCAATGATCTAGAGCAGCGCTTCTCAAATTATTTAGCATGGCCGACCTACAGGAACTTTTCCATTGGACCGGCGCACTATTTTCCCTGTACTGGCCGTGTATAATTCGATTTTTCTTTACTTTCTGAATAACTTCGGCGGACCGGCGGCTGATGACCCACGGACCGGCACCGGTCCGCGGACCACCACTTTGAGTAGCCCTCATCTAGAGAACGCCATATAAAAATACACACGGTATCTATTAGTACATGATATGAACCAAATGGCTGCAATTAATTTTAAAATAAAAAACGTAATTCTAAAAATAAAAAAAAAAAATGCCTCCTTGCTCAATCTAAGTATCATAAAGCCTCAATGATAAGATTGGATAAATAGAATGAAAACTAAAAATAGAATCTGACCATAAACAGGTGGCTGGTAATAGCAGGTGTAGGTGGTCAAAGCAGAACGGTAAGACCACCAAGGAGACGTACTTATGTTTATGACTTTGTAGATCTTGGACCACCAGTTGTTTCTTGACCCGGTCTTCTTCAGTCCTAAACAAGAAGACGAGATTAGGGTTAAGCACAAGTGCAGCTACTTTAGGGGTGAGACCCGAGCTACACTCTCGTTATCAGGCGACAGTACAGTAGGGTACTCAAGACATGAATGTATCAGGCAACAGTACAGTAGGTTACTCAAGACATGATTGTATCAGGCAACAGTACAGTAGGTTACTCAAGACATGATTGTATCAGGCAACAGTACAGTAGGTTACTCAAGACATGATTGTATCAGGCAACAGTACAGTAGGATACTCAAGACATGAATGTGCATGTAATCATTGTTGTCACTGAGCTCAGGTTAAATATTTTTTTGTGGAACGCACCATCGGATGTTAAATATATCCTGTACCTTTAATCTAGCTGCAGTACTACCGATATGGCTGCAGGTACCGTAAATCTACCACCTCTTGACATGAATCTAATGCACTTTAGACGAATCTAACTACAAGGGACTCAAAAATATTTGCTCGTGACATAAATCTATCAAACTGTGACGTGAATGTAGTTTCACTACAGTTTAATTTCGCTTAAGGAGACATGAATCTTGTTTCACTACAGCTTAATTTAGCTTAAGGAGACATGAATCTAGTTTAACTACAGCTTAATTTAGCTTAAGAAGACATGAATCTAGTTTCACTACAGGTTAATTTAGCTTAAGGAGACATGAATCTAGCTAAAAGTGGCATATGTCCAACTGCACGCAACATGATTCTAGCTAGTTGTGACATAAATCTAGCTGCGTGTGATAAATCTAGCTGCACACAACTTTGACGTTATAAGTGACATGAAACTATATGCAAGTACTTAGCAGCCAATTTTATATTTATTTATCCGTCAAAGAAAGATTGTGTATCATTTCACTCAAGTTCATTGATTATATATACCATACCGAGCTCATTATTTGAATGTATCCACTCAACAAAGATAGCTACATTACTGTATAAATGGATATACTAGCTGTACCCTGCAAAACCTTTGCATAGAGTTATATTCCCTTAGGTTTGATAAGATGGCTAGGTTATTTTTGGTTTCGGATCGATTTTTTCATCATTTTTATTACCATTGTTTACGTTTGACGATTTTAAGTTGGAATACTGTTGTATTGATTCTTTACTGTGGATTTAACGCAGAACCCACACCGCTATTATTTATGTAGATTCTGACCTCTAATTCTGGGACAACTATCTCTAGTCAAAAGTCTAAAAGCCGCAGCGTTAGGCAGCTCAGTAAGGAAGTCAAGTGGCTCCTGAAACCTGCAGCAGTACCTCTGTGTGAGGTTGTTGTTGTGTACACTTGTGTCTCCTACACTACCGTTGATGTTAATGGCTGCCAGAGAGTTCATCTCTACTTGAGATTCAACGAAAGCTAAAGAAAACAAAAATGAATATTATCTAATAAAGAAAGTACGAAATTTATGTAATGATTGTGAGAAAGTAATTAGTATATGTAATGATTGTGAGAAAGTACATAGTTTATGTAATGATTTTGAGAAAGTACTAAGTTTATGTGATGATAGTGAGAATTACATAGTTTATGTAATGACTGTGAGAAAGTACTAAGTTTTTGTAATGATTGTGAGAAAGTACTTAGTTTATGTGATGATAGTGAGAAGGTACATAGTTAATGTAATGATTGTTAGAGAGTACTTAGTTTATGTAATGATTGTAGCAATACTCATCACACAGACTGTACAACAGACACAATTAGTACGGATAAAGAACAATAAATAGAATTTAAAAGTAAGGTAAAAATAATTACAATCAAAGAAAAAAAAAGCTTTTTTTATTAATTAGAGTAATTGCCTTGTGTGGTAATCATTTCACTAAAATTACGCACGATTAATTTCAAGCGTACACCGTTTCATCCATTTATCACGTATTATTACATCCAGCGTACAGCATTTCATCCATTTATTACATATTATTACATCCAGCGTGCACTATTTTATTCATTTATTACATATCATTACAACCAAAATAAGCCATTTAATCCATTGTTACATCTTATAACGTGGGACGGATGGCCGCGTGGTGTAGATACTCGACTGTCGACCTGAGAGTCCTGTGTTCGATCCTTGGTGAGAACCATGGGAATTTTTCCAGGTGAAATTTGTTTCAAAGTCGTCCAGCTTTAAATTGGTACCTGGCTGAAGTTCGGGACGTAAAGGCAGCTGGGCGTTGTGCTAACCACACAATCCCTTCATATGCCTAGGCTATAGAAACAGATACATTCTACACCTAACCCTCCCCTCCCCGATGGCCCATTTGGGCTAAGGGAACTTTACTTTTTTTTTTACATATTATAACAACCAACATACGTCATTTCATCCATTTATCTCTTACATAATCGGCTAGCCTTGCGTGTGTATCCCTTCCGCTTTCTAAAAATAGCCTTACTCAAGGGAAGTGAGCTCTTGCTTGGCTAAAAATAGACTGAGGAATTTGTAAAGATGATCAAAGGGATACAACTGAATTATAAGGAGTCAATCGCCGGTCCGGGTACCGGGCTTTTGATCTAGTTACTTAATAATACCTACTCGACATTCATTCAACCTATTCTTCATCTTTGATATTTTTGGATTACAACACATATTAATTTAAAATAAAATAAAAAACCACCCTTAATTTTCATTCATGTATTTTTGACTTTTCAAGTTAAATTGTTCAATAAACAGGTGTATACACATTCTATTTTCATAATCAGATTACCTCCACCACAAGGTACGTTTGGTTTGATCATACAGTACTGGCCTCCTGGGTTCCAACTTTCCCAATCAATGTCTGAACCAGTGGGTGTGTCTTTGGTACAAACTGGGATGCTGTTCGTGGTTCCACTGGCTGGGAACAATACTGGGGGCTTTGGGCTCTGAGAGATCGCGTTCTTGCCAGTGAATGAGAACCACCCTTGAGTGAAACCTTCTGGACATGTGTGTTGTGGACCTCCGGCCAATATAACCATTGGTGTATTCGGCCACTGGGCGTAGGCCAATGCTGAAATAGTACTGTAATATTTATATTTGGCCTCGAAATTGATCTTTCGTATAATTAACTGGCCACTATAGGAAGTAGATTTTAGCAGACGGTAGAAAAGACAGACGACCGTAGACTTTATTAGAGAAAAGCGAACTATTGCAGACAATATATTTTTTTTTGTAAATCTCAACATATTATCATATCAACCAACCTATAGTATGTGTGAATTATAAAAGTATTTCTCTGTATAAAGTAAGAGGAACATTAT
Source organism: Bulinus truncatus (assembly GCA_021962125.1). Lineage (NCBI taxonomy): Eukaryota > Metazoa > Mollusca > Gastropoda > Planorbidae > Bulinus > Bulinus truncatus. Next base: position 2,580,356 of record JAGDYQ010000020.1, read on the forward strand.
GTTTAAATAAACATGTATATATTTTAGCCAACTATTCTCAGTAATTGTATTGTATGTGTAACGTCTCACACATATATCTGTGGAAACTTAAAAAAAAAGAAATAAAACTGAAACTCCAAAGAGACTGGCAATACTGGAAATACTGCAATTGATATATATATATATATATATATATATATATATATATATATATATATATATATATATATATATATACCTTACCAGAAGTATACGATCCACAGAACAGTATAAATGAATAATAATCAGTTTAGGCTAGAGAATTTACAGTTGGCACAGAGATGGTTTTAATTATCTGGCCACTTAGCTTAGCGGAAGTGAAATTATTAGTTTAGAGCAGACGATAATTGAGACGACGACCTGAGACCTTGTTAGTGTAAGAATATATTTTATCACATTAATATTATTGTACAATGTCAAATAAGAAGTTCCTTCATATGCAAATAAATATATGTACATGTATACATAGAAGTTTACTCAGTGCTTTTTACATGTAGTTCGTCTTTTAAATATAATTTAATATACACCAAGTCAAGTTAGTTAAATCATTTATTCCGAAGAGACTGAAACATATTTACAGCTACCAAAAGAAACAGAAGTACCACAAAAATAATAAATATATTACATACAACTGATATACACACAAAAAACTAGCTATGACATATATATATATATATATATATATATATATATATATATATATATATATATACCTTACCAAAAGTATACGATCCACAGAACAGTATAAATGAATAATAATATATACACCTATGACATAAAGATGGTTATGACAATATACACATCATATAAATAATACACATCAGTCTATATGTAACTCCTAAGGAAGAAAAAAACGGGTATCTATGGACTCATTGTAGTTTTAATATGATGAAAGTCTTATTATTTAAATCTGAGGCAAAAGACAGAGATGTAAGGCTACAACTATCAGATCGGGCTACACCATGCAGGTAAGGCTACAACATGCGGGTAAGGCTTCAACTATCAGATTTAGCTACACCATGCATGTAATGCTACAACTATCAGATCGGGCTATAACTATCAGATCGGGCTATAACTATCAGATCAGGTCAAAAATAAAAGACTTACTAATTCATCACGTTTTACCAATAGCATGTCTAATTACACACTAAGTACATACGCTTGTATGTTACACTACATAATTAGATTCTTTTAAATATTGATTTTCACAAAGTAATTAGGCGACCGTTAGACTTACGTCCATTTCTCAGAGTCTTACAGTTGTTGCCCTCATCTCTCTCCTCGGGACAGACACAACGACAGACTCCCTTGACTCGGGCCATGTACCCAGGAGAACAGTCCACACTTGGGTCGTTGCAGAACTTTTCTTTAAAACAACAACAGCAACAACAAACATAAATATATAGGAACAGATCATTTACAGCCTTTACTTCATCTATCAGACAAACTTGCGACATGGTACACAAAATGTACCGGACTGGTTTACTTTGTTAATGAACGTTTACTGTCATTGATGGCGTCATCTGATAAACAAGGCAGTGATACTCTCATTAACAAAAGTGTTTATGAATAAACTTTAAGTAGTTTTACAATAGGGCACTTCAATACCATCAAGTCTTAAACATTGCGAAATAAGATAAACAACATTGAATCTTCCGACATTTATTAATCTTACACGTAAAAAAGATAGATAACGGACGTTCTATCAAGTCTTACACGTTACAAAGGTAGATAATTCACGTTCTATCAAGTCTTACACGTTACAAAGGTAGATAATTGACGTCATATCGTCTTTACTGTATGAAAAAGTAACTAAATGACAATCCAGCGGGTGCAACATATTTCTAAAGGTAATCTTTCGTTGACTGCTAGCTATGTGCTGGTTGTCACATGACTTTCCAAACCAACCGATGGTACACGTAGTATTCGCTCTTAGTAGGGGCGTAGACAGCAGTTGTCTGATTTTACCGAGCTCCTGTAGCCCCATTACGGTGTTGACCTGTCATGGGCAGATTACGACCGTAATAACCAATTATCTTACGAATTTACTCATTTAATTTATTCCTATTGATTTGTCTGATCTATGGTCTTACTTCTACCTTTGCACAACTGATGTAACTTATGTATTGTCTCACCCATACATTTGTACGACTGATGCAACTCATCTATTTCTCTTACCTCTACATATCCACAACGGGTGTAGCTCATCTATTTGTCTCACCTCTACATTTGCACAACTGATGTAACATCTATTTGTCTTACTTCTAAATTTGCACAACTGATGTAACCCATCTATTGTCTCACCTCTACATTTGCACAACTGATGAAACTTATGTATTGTCTCACCTTTACATTTGCACAACTATGTAACTCATCTATTTGTCTTTCTTCTACCTTTGTACAACTGATGTAACTCATCTATTTGTCTTACTTCTACCTTTGTGCAACTGATGTAACTCATTCTCTTACCTCTACATTTGTACAACTGATTTAAATCTGAGTACAATACATCATCAACAGATGTCCCACTGGCAGTACTAAAGAAATCTTCAATGATAACGGAATAAGTCTCTAGTCCATTGCTGGTAAAGGTCTACGAATATAAGATTTAAATTTATAACAATAAAGATATTATTATAAAGACTATAACAAAGAGCTAGAAAACGAAATATTAGGAACAAACAATTTTAACATAGAGACCTATGAGGAAGTCTAAAAAAAATATAGAAATACTGAGATTAACACGAAGAATTTGAAGAAATTGAAATTTATCCGTGTTAAATGCATTTAATTCAGTTTTTAGAAGACATTACATTCGGCCTTTTTATCTTAAATATATATTTTTTATTTGATACTGTTTAATATTAAATTAACTTGCTGTTGTTTCTAAAATGTAAATAAATGAACCAAATCAGACTAAATTGTGTAAAAGTAAGAGTAAGAACTTGTTCAAAGTTTCAGATTGATAAGGTACATCCAAAGTAATACGACGATATAAAATATTTCCGCACATTACCCAACATATAAACTTTATTAACGATAGGTCTATAGTTTCGGAAATCTCCAAGATTTATATTAATTGATAAGATATAGAAGAATACCCACATATTTTACTTTTTCAGCAAAACATTTAAACGGGATAAGGTTGGTGATGGAGTTACACAATTTAAAGGCACACACACACACACACACATGAGCGTGCAATATTACATAAAAACATATATACAAGATTTTTTTCTAGCGTTCCACAACATTTATTTATAAAACTTAGATTGCAGAAAGGGGAAAAAAAACTGATTTGAATTGAAGAGTACACATGAAGAACGGGCATAATCATAAATAAGAGAAAAATCAAAAGTACTTCTACGATGATTAACTGGAATCTTTTCCTAGTTTTCTACAAAATGATAATCAAAATGAAGTGGCATTGGAACAAACAATACAATTATTTAAAAAAAAAATGTAAAAAACAAAACAAAAAAAAAACAATGTAAAAAAGAGCATTGCTACATGGTACCAAAAATATTGTAGCATGTTGTGACTATACCCGTACATTCAGTTGACTTATAAATGTCAAGCATATACATATACAGGTTATATAGTTGTCAGGATCATGGGCGATCTTTGACGTCGTTGTCTCTGGTGTTTGATCATCTACCGAGTTTGGGAGTATATTTGTATTTTAACCAGCCACGTTGTTCCACAGGACGCACACAAGACAAGAAGAAATGAGGGCACACCACGTGCAAATACAACGAATACTGTTTATTTACATGAAGTGACAACCACTGTGCTCTAAAAAAAGGGCAAGTAGCTTTATCGACTACCTTTAACAATAAAACATCTACCAAAAAGAAAGACAGAATGGTCACTACCTGTGGCTGGTAGTTCTAAAAAGTTCTCATGACTGAGCTGGTAGAACTCTTGAGTGAGACCAGAGGTATCTATCACAATATGACTCCCTTCCAAGCGTATGCATGCACCTGGTGTCATGGATGTGTTTTGTGTGTGACTGAGCTGTGCATGAACTGAGTGAAGTAAATAGTGGGATTGAACTGAGTGAAGTAAATAGTGGGATTGAACTGAGTGGATGATCAGGTGGAGAGAGTGGGACAGTTAGTGCTATGACAGTGAAGAGAAAGGATGTGTTGTGGAATATAGTGAAAACATAGAAGCTAGAAAGTTGGAAAGTGATATTATGTAGTCTTAAAGAGACATGTGTTCTAGTTGATATTATGGACTATTCGTACTATGGATTTCTAATATTTGTTTATATGTATATACGTTATTGAGGTTGTGAGGTTTGGAAGAAGGAAATATTAGGGAGATTTTAGTAAAATCTCACAGAAGCTGTGACAATAGTGTAAGAAAGTGATTTTAAGAACATAAGCGACAAATAATAAACTTACATCTGAAGGGTACATAAGAACAGATCTAGGATCGAAATAGGGGCTAATGACTGAAGAGACGTTTGGGTGTTTTCTGTATGCAAATCTGAGATCTTGAAAAAAAGGAAATATATAGATTAGTAAAAACACAGAGACTCGTCTCTCTCTCTCTCTCTCTCTCTCTCTCTCTCTCTCTATATATATATATATATATATATATATATATATACATATATATGGTTATATCTTCTAATTTAAAAATGTATACATATTAATTTAACGATGGGTTGATGACCGAATGTTGTTCAGCGATTGACTGTCGACCTGAGAGTCCCGGGGTTTCAATCATCGATAAGAACCTAGAAAATTTGTCCAGGTACTGGTGAAAGTCAACCCATCTATAAGTGGGTACTTGACGAAATCTATGGACGTTAAGCGGGGTGGTGGTGGGTGGGTAGACCACTCAGCACTTTGTATGCAGTGGTTACAGATTCAGGTGATTTCAAAGCTTCATCTGCCCCCTAGAGTCGCTAGGGCCAATGGGAAATTTAATTTTTTGTATTTATTTAACCTTCAATAAGATTTGTCTTCCGGGTTGTTGTGAGGGCAAAAGGGTGCTTAAGGCAGGCCAAAAGTTTACTTTCGTTAGTCTTTCCGTTATGTTGAAATACCTAAAACAGAAAGATTAATGAACGTGTTATTCTGCTCACGTTGGTGATCAGTGTGTTTATAACTTACGTTGTTTAATATTCTCGGTATGTACTGTGATGTAGTTATCTCTATATGGGCTTTGGTGTGTGTGCTCAGCTCCTACTGAATGCGCCAGTTCATGGAGGTTGATCCACTGCCAATAGAGAGATACGATTGTTTGTATAGGTAGATGCCACCATACTCTATCTTATTTAAAATATAGACCAATCAGACGAAGGTTATATCATAACAAAATTATTTTGTTTTTTTTAGTAAAAATTAATGGACAAAACTGAAAAAAAAAATGAACAGTCGAAAGTTGGCCGCATGCTGGTGTAAGAGCCGCATCCTGGTGTAAGAGACGCATGCTGGTGTAAGAGTAGAATGCTGGAGTAACAGTTGGATGGTGGTTAATAGCTGCATTTGGCCATAATTGCTAGGTAATTAGAATGCATTTATAACTAAGAAAAATAGATATTTAACAATTAGCATTGGAAAGGTAACAGTAAGCAATAGATTTGTGACAAAGTGAAATTGGTACAAGACGTATGACAAAGAACAACATCCATGTGATAATGAACAATGATCGTGTGAAAAGGAACAGTGGTTGTGTGACAATGAACAATGGTCGTGTGACAAGGAACAGTGGTCGTGTGACAATAAACAATTGACGAATGACAATGAACAATGGTCGTGTGACAATGAACAATAGATCTCGTGATAATGAACAATGATCGTGTGAAAAGGAACAGTGGTCTTGTGACAATGAACAATGGACGTGTGCCGGACGTAAATCAGACTAAATCTGCTTCTGGAGCTATGGATATAGGAAAACAGACAATGAAGATGTGTTCGTGTGCAATAATAGTATGTTAATCAGCACTGAACATATACTCACAAAATCACTACAAGGATTATTGACTCGTGGACCAAATAAACCAGGTCCTATATCTGCATTACATCTGACAAAAAGACGAAAATAAATTATTACGACATAAACAATTAATTCCATTGTTTCATATATATATATATATATATATATATATATATATATATATATATACATATATATATATATATATATATATATATAAGTCATTTTGCCTCTTTGAAAATATTTCTGTCGGTTATTGTATCTATTTCAACATATGTCTTTTTCTATCTATTCATACTTAAGATCCAATTTTCTTTATATCTGTAAGTTAATCTTTCCATCTATCCATCGCCATATTTCTCTAATATCAATATTTAAAAATATCACCCCATATGTTTTTGTGCGTATTTCAATATTTTTTAAATATAATATGTATTTCGATTAGTTAAGTTAGTTTTTTTTAATTTTAAAATCTACATTATATATTTCATCCACTATAACAATATTTTACGATCTATTTCTTAATTATACCGATCTATAATTTCAGTCTTTCTCGGTTACACTCTATCTTTGAGGTGGTCTTTTTATTTTTCTGTTTATATTTATTTCTATCACTATCTACTATAGGCCCACATAGTCAGAACATACAATGTGTTTTACTCTTTTTTTTTGTGTTAGTTTACTAGATATCAGTGTATTTTAAATTTTAAATTTAAGCTAATTACCCTCCAGTATTTGAAAATTTGATATACGAATTAGTCTCAAATCCATTGTTTACAAGCCATCTTGATTTATTCCGTTTATATGTGTCAGTGACATCAACAAACTCAATACAAACTCTGTCCATGATGTACTTCATGGCGCGTTTCAGTATAATGGTGTTGCGTGGTCCTGTATGTAAAGAAATATATTAAAATGATGTTTTATGGACATTTACATTGAGACAATCAAATACTATGGTGTCTTATGGACATTTACACTGAGAAAGTCTAATACTATGGTGTCTTTGGACATTTATATAGAGACAATTTAATAGAAGGATGTTTTATGGACGATTATATTGACACAATAGAGTACAATTGTGTTTTTTGAACATTTATATTGAGACAATATAATACACTGGTGTTTTATTGACATTTTTATTAAAACAATGTTATAAAATAGTGTTTTATAGACGTTTTCAGTAAAGAGACAATGTAATGAAATGGTGTTTTTTGGAGATTATATAGAGATAATTTAATTCAATGGTGTTATATGGACAGGTGTAAAGAAACTCTAAAGAACGACATATTCTTATAGATTGAATTGGAATAAATAGATCATGTTAAAAAGACAGTCGGATAGATGTGTAGATATACAGATATATAGATATGTAGATATATAGATGTTTAGTAATGTAGAAATGTATTTATATATATATATATATATATATATATATATGTATATATATATAGATATGTAGATATATGGTTATGCAGATATATAGATATGTAGATATATATATATATATATATATATCTAGATATATAGATATGTAAATATATAGATATGTAGATATGTAGATACATAAATATGTAGATATGTAGATATTTAGATATGTAGATTTATAGATATGTAGATAAGTAGATATATAAATATGTAGATATACAGAAATTGAGATTTGTACATATGTAGATATATAGGTATATTTATATATATAGTCTACCTAGTTGTTTGTAGGTGTCATCTATGACATATGGAATCTTGTAAGGCCAAGGTGTAGTATTAATCTTCACAACTCGCTTTGACCTGGAATTGGCGTTCTCTACCAGAGATATATCAAACGGGCTGCCGGGACTGAAGAGACATTTAAAAGGATCCGTTTAAACTCTTTTGAATTTGCACTTACGCTGGGCTATGAGTCTTTCTCTTGTGTTGAACTTTCAGACTTTCTCTTGTGTTGAATCTACAGACTTGCTCTTATGTTTAGCTTTCAGACTTGCTCTTATGTTTAGCTTTCAGACTTGCTCTTAAGTTTAGCTTTCATATTTGCTCTTATGTTGATCTTTCATACTTTCTCTTAAGTTGAGCTTTCTGACTTGCTCTTATGTTTAGCTTTCAGATTTGCTCCTATGCTGAGCTTTGAGTCTTGCTCTTATGCATAGAGCTATCTGATTTACTGAACTATGCGTTTTAAATCTAATGTTTAGATCTATTTTATTTTGTGAGCTCTGATGTTTGCTATAATGCAAGGAGCTAAATGATTTAGCGAAATATTTTCTTGTCTCTGATTTTAAGATCTATTTGGTTTAGTATGTTAGAATCTTTGCTTTAATGCAGTCTTTCTCAAATGTATACACTTCACAACCAGCTATGACATATATTTGTCTCAAATGTATACACTTCACAACCAGCTATGACATATATTTGTCTCAAATGTATACACTTCACAACCAGCTATGACATATATTTGTCTCAAATGCATACACTTCACAACCAGCTATGACATGTATTTGTCTCAAATGTATACACTTCACAACCAGCTATGACATATATTTGTCTCAAATGTATACACTTCACAACCAGCTAAGACATGTATTTGTTTATCACGAACCACTATGACAACTGGTTTTATTTTACTAAACATTAGAGCAATGATTCTTTAAGTTTGGATCACAGGCGAATAATAGGTGGGTCACGACATGGTTACATTTTAAAATTAAATGTTTTATATGCATTATCTCATCTCTACTTCTAAATGATACACGGCAGAAATTCTTACCATGGCTGTAATAAATTTATCGTGAAACACTTTACCTATCGGTGGGACGGATGGCCGAGTGGTGTAGATACTCGACTGTCGACCTGAGAGTCCTTGGTTTGATCCTCGGTGAAAACAATGGAATTTATTTCCAGGTGTAATTTGGCACAAAATCGTCCCTTAAAGTTCACCCAGCTTGAAATGGGTACTCACTGGGCAAGTAAAGGCGGCTGGGAGTTGCGCTAACCACTCAATCCCTTCATACGCCGAGGTTATAGAAACAGATACATTCTACATATCATCTATTCATTTCAATGACCCGTTAGTTCTAAGAGAACTTTACTTTTTTTTACTTTAACTGTCGGCGTACAAACGATTCCATGGCAATTTTTTTTGGGACAACCTAATGTATAGGGTGGGACAAAAAAGTGAGAACATCATATAAAATACGAATTATTTAAAATATAATGTAACTAATTGTATTGTTTCATGTAATTTTGTTTGCAAAGTATTTAGCCAGTCAGAAATCATGTCCAATGTGTCCTCCTTGCTTATCAACAACTTTTTCTAAGCTTAGACGTCACTCCTTTATGCTACTGTCAATACATCGATGTCCCAGATTTCTCCACTCTTCAATTATTGCCAACTTCAGCTGCTCAACTGTGGTAAATTTTCGTCGAAGGTAGACTTTTTCTTGCAAAGCACCCCATATGGCATAACCTTCTGGGTTTAAATCAGGACTGAAAAAAGTTGATCGTATTTCTGGCTGTGTGAGAAGGAGCTCCGTCTTGCTGTAATGTCCAGTTTTGACGACCACATTCCGCTTGAATTACTGGCAACAAACCTTCTCTCAGAACATGTTCACAATAGTATTCACTGTTTACTTTGGCCCCTGGCTCAACGAACACAATATCAGTTTTCCCCATTAGAAAAACAACAACTGATACCATGATACCATTTCTACGCAATGTTCTCATTTTTTTGACCCACTCTGTAAATCTTTAAGAAAAAACAATGTAAGAACATGATATGCTGTACATATAGGATACCTTACCTGCTTAGCACAGTTTCGACCAGATTTCTATTGTCAAGTGTCGGTTCTTCTGGGATTGAAGGCTGTAGAAATTGTAAAGAACATTTATTTTTGTGTGAAATCGAAGCTAATATTTTCAACTGACGTAACTATGGAGTCATTCTATTTACCAGAATTGGGATTCATCGGGGATATCGAAATTGAACTGTTGTCTATCTACTCCTGACAGCTTCTTTTATAACGCTTTATCTTATTTTGATTTTTACAATAAAGGAAAATCTATTTTACAAAAAAAAGTAATTTAACCTTTCAACTTTTGTCCTCACCTTTTTTACATAAATACACGTTTTAAAAGTAATGTACGTCTATTATATGATAATATATGATATATGATTATATGATATATATATATATATATATATATATATATATATATATATATATATTAGGGTGGTGCTTAGAAACGAACTTTCAAAAATCTCTGCTCTCACCCTCTATTTTTGCTCGTTTATATATAGAAACTCTTAAAATAAAATATTAAGGTATTCAGTTCATGTTTACTGGTAGCTCAATGGCGTCAAAGTTTAGGAGTATTGGACCGTGATGAAAATACTTAGTGTACTGCACTGTTGTTGTGTGTATAACACTATAATATTAATTCAAGTTATGTGGATTGTCCTACACTGCTGTACTAAGCATATAAAACATGTAAATAGGCCTGGAAGTGGTAATTTAATACACAGCAGGCCTAGTAGGCCTAGACAAAGAAACTATTAGCAACACAGTATAGGCCTACCTACACCTCCTAGAAACTATTGGCAAAGTGCCAGTTTGGCAATTTGCCAGCAAACAAATAGTTAAGAGATAAATTTTATAGCATTACATATACCGTTGGACAGTTCGCCGTCAAAGAATGCTACACAGATCCCAGTACGCAGAACATCTCAAAGCCGAGTTCCAAGCTGATTATCCTATGGTTGTGCATTGGGATGAAAAGTTGATTCCAGATCTCACAAATAAAGAATGCATCGACAGATTTCCTGTAATTGTTTCTGGGAAAGTAGCATCACAGTTGTTAGCTGTTGCGAAACTGCCTTCCGGAACTGGTGCTGCACAGGCCGGAGCTGTCTTTCAAGCTCTGCAAGACTGGGGTGTTAGTGACAAGATCAGAGGCATGTGCTTTGATACTACTAGTTCCAACACTGGTTCAAACACTGGTCGGATTAGTGGTACCTGCATCCGGCTGGAGCAAAAACTTCAGCGAGGTCTTCTATCACTTGCTTGCAGACATCACATTATGGAACTGATTCTGGGCGCAGTCTTCCAACTCTGTCTAGGTGCCACATCATCTCCTGAGGTTCTGCTATTCAAACGCTTCAAGGATCATTGGCAGTTCATTGACAGAGCAAACTATGAAACATCACTGACAAATTCAGACGTGTCTACTTCGCTAGAAGATGTGCGCAACTCTCTGATTGAATTAGCTCAGAAGCATATTCAAGAGCAGCAGCCAAGAGATGATTATTGAGAGTTCTTGGAACTTGCTCTGCTATTTCTTGGGGTCGTGACTGAAAGAGGAGTGCACTTCATTGCTCCTGGAGCAATGCACCATGATCGCTGGATGTCGAAGGTTCTGTACAGTCTGAAGATATGGATGTTCAAAGGGCAATTCAAACTGACAACAAGGAAGAGAGACGTCTTCAAGAGCTATGCAGCTTTATTGTACGTCTACATGAGAGCCTGGTTCAAGGGTAATCTGGCAGCCGCTGCTCTATACAATGATATGCTGTTGCTCCAATCAATTCTCAGCTCCGGAATCAACAGAGCTGTTTCCAGTGCAGCATCCAACAAGTTTTCAAAGCACCTCTGGTACCTGTCCCCTGAATTGGTTGGGTTGGCATTCTTCGATGATCAGGTATCGGCGGAAACAAAAAGACGCATGGTAAATTCCATGAATGAAAGCGGTAATGAGGAGCCGGAGGACATCAAGCTAATCTGTGTTGATTTGGAATCCTTCAACAACAGGAGGCTCGAGGACCTCGTGTCCCCAAAGTCTATGAGATTCTTTGACATGATGGAGCTTCAAACTGGATGCTGACCCAGATGAGTGGACCAACCATGAAGATTATCGGCGATCTTTGGAGACCGTTCGGCAGATTCCGTTGTCAACGACCATGCAGAGAGGGGTGTAGCATTGATTCAAGAGTACAGTAGAATCCTCACCAGATATGAGGAGCAACTTCAGTTCCTGATGCAGACTGTTCAACAGCATCGACAATCCTATCCAGACACTAAGAAACAGACAGTGTCAAAATGACTTCTTATCGGACTGATAACATTGAACTATAATTACAGGTAGAATATTGTAGATGCAGGATTGTTTGTGCTTGTTTAATAATTCATTCTACTGTTTAATGTTGTGTCTGAGATGCTATCTTTGATTAAAAAAGCCAAAAATTCCAAAAGCGTGATCTGTTTACTTGTTGAACGTGGCATACCTAAACTTTGGCTTCATTGAGCTACCTCTAAGTATTAAGATATCAGCACCAATTTTTTTTTCGAGATGTTTCTACATCCAAAGGAACAATCTAAAAGGGTGAGACCTAAAGAAATCAAGGTTTTAATTTTTAGTGGTTCCTAAGCACCACCCTAATATATATAAATAAGCGGTGTGAGTACTGTGTTTAATCAAAAAAAAAAGAATTAATACAACAGTATTCCACTTTAAAATACAATCATGAAAAAAATCGGATCTGCCCGACGAAACAAAAACCGATCATGCCTAAGGGGATATAACACTATGCAAAGGTTTTGCAGGGTACAGCTAGTAATATATATATATATATATATATATATATATATATATATATATATATATAAACACGATCTGGATTCTGCGTTAATTCGAAAGTAAAGAATTAATACAACAGTATTACAGTTTAAAATTTTTTTTTTAATTTATGAAAAAAATCGGATTTGCCCGAAACCAAAAATAACCTAGCATACAGATCAAGCCTAAGGGATATAACTATATGCACTGCAACGTTTTAGCAGGGTACAGCTAATAAATAATAATACCTGTAAGAAATAAATCAATCACTAATTAATGTACTTATGCAATGCAATTTTTCCTATATTTTTAATCAACACACTCCTCTCCCCCCCCGGGGGGGTCACATTTCTCACACTTCAGAACAGTAAATTAAAATTGAAAACAATGAATTTTGGGCGGACTCAGCTAAATATTCGTCTGACTATTTTTTTTATTAAAAAGTGAAATAAAAACTAAAATTAGAACAAAAAAAAATGTGAGAAAATTCATATCAAACAAAATAGCGGACGTCATTTTTTAGAGCATTTTCGAAAAAAAAAATGCTCTATTTTCCCCGTTTTGTCTGTCTGTCTGTCATCACCCTAGATCTCAACAACCATAAGTCCTAGACCCATGATGTTTATATCATTTTGTAGGTCTTGGGCTGCATGTGTGCATCAAAAGTCCATTTTGCGATCTCACCTCTGAGGGCCGTAAAAGGGGGCTTATAAAATACCGTTTTTTACTATATAAGCTATATTAACAAAGGAGCGCCCTAGATCTCAGCAACCATAAGTCCTTGACCCATGATGTATATATCATTTTTAGGTCTTGGCCTTCCATGTGTACATCAATAGTTCATTTTGCGATAGGACCTCTCAGGGCCGGGCTTCAGGGCTCCTAATGGGCTTATATATTATATATAGATTATATGTTAAATTAAGGGGCGTTATCATTATTTATTTTTGTAACAGGTATTAAACATGACTTACTTCCCTGTCAATACATTAAAATGATCTAAAACGTCCTGTTTTTACAGGCTCAATTTTGGCTTGTTTTTTTCAAAAGTACTTTTTCTATATCGATGATAAAATTTGTTCCCTATACTCAGAAATGAATACATTTTCAAGATAAAAAACAACGAAATAATTAAGTATTATTGTCCCAACTATGAAAATTAACATTAAATCAGTTTTAAATAATGCTCCAGCAATTACCTATACATTCTTTTAAAAAATCGTTTTTAGAACACAAAAAAAAAATGTCAATGGAATAACAATGTTATTCAGAAATAAACAAATAATACAAATTATGGACATTCAGATTCTCGATTGGTATATTATAAGTTTTATTTTATTGCGCCCACCAAAAATTTGTCCGAAAACACACTTTTAGAGCCATTGCAAAAAAAGGTCTTCAGATTTGTGTCATAATCACTTTGGCCAATTAATATTAAAAAAAAATATTGCAGTATGTTCTAAGATACCTTAAAGATCTATATAAATATTAGCGGTCTCGCGTCTGAGTAACATCGAAAGTAGAAATCAAGAATTCAAAATGGGTCTTGTCTCGATTCGAAAAATGTTTTTTTTTTAAATCAACAGTTTTGAATTGTTTTTACGGTTTTCAAACAAGAAACCTGAAATCCAAAGTGTTAAATAATTTCATTGAAATATTTGTTTGATAGTTATTATTTTTTTTTTTTTGTATTTCTACAACATATTGCATCTTTAAATTTTAATAAAATCGTGAAAAAAACGGATATGTTCGAAACCAAAAAAAAAAACCTAGTTTACTGATCAAACCTAAGGGAAAATAACCCTATGAAAGTATTTTGCTGGGTACAGCTAGTTTCTGAGTAATACCGAGTAGTTTACTGGAGTCATGCTCTAATTCCACATGAACTAAAGAAATGATTATTCTCAAAGTCAGGTAGCTTTTTCTATAAATAGATAGAGATTTCACTTGGAAAATGAAACAAAAAAATGTAGGCTACACTGTTTTGATAACTGAAAATATTCTGAATTTAAGTTGAATATTTTTAGTTTAGTTAGTAGCTAAAAAAAAATAAACTACACTTTCAGATAATATGTCTTCCTTTGAAAAAAATATTAACAAAAAAGTTACTTTTAGTTAGTTTCATTTTAAGTAGTTTTCTTTTTAGTTAGTATCTTTTTTTTAGTAAACTTTGGCCCAGCAATGTTCATAAGATCCGATGAGATTCAGGTATTGAAAAATGTATTCTAAATCGAGTGAATTTTTTGCATAAAATTACTCATTTTAAAACATAGGACTAAAATTAAAGCAGTTGTTCAATGTTGGTCATCCAGGCTACACGACAGGAACCCACAACTGTCAAAGAGCGTATACCAGTATACACAAAAATTGATCAAATCTCATGGTATCGCGTAGCGTACTCGACTGATAATTTCGCCAAGGGCTTTAAAATATTTCAGAATGTCTCCGCCTTGGCCCTAGTCCTCAGACCCCCACCTCATTAAAAAGACGGCTCTGGCTGCAATGTCATGAGATTGCATCATGATGCCCACATTAGTACCCTAGGGATTAATGACAATGCTAGTCAGACGCGAATCATAACTTTCTAGCTTACATCAGTTTGGCCGAATCACTTTGCGGCTGTCACATGAGCTTAATGTATACAAGATGGCCGAGCGCTATGCCGCCCCCCCCTCCCCCAACTGCTAAAATCGTCCATATTCAGTGTTATTACAATTTAAATCTCAGAAGAAAAGGCTTCGAAAAATAATATTACCAAGTCCTTACCCCCACACTCATCTCCCGAGATAAAATTCTATGGAAACTTCTCCCTATGTCACCAAAATACCTAAAAACTGCTCTTTATGTAACGACAGTTATTGTTTAGTCTATAAATAGAGTCAGCACGTACTTAGATTGGACCAATCATGTGTCGTCATGTTATTCGTTCAAAAAAAAAAATTATATTGGGTGGCCAGTTAGGAGAAAGAGTTTGACACACAACAATCGACAAGGAGTGAGTGGCAGAGGGGCAGCCCCGTAGCCAAGGGGGGCACTGAGGGACCGTGCCCCCCCTCCCCCGCTAGGAGTGGTGTGCCCCCCCCATTTAAGAAGAAGAAAAAGAGGAAAAAAAAAGAAAAAAAAATTAACTAAAATGCGTAGGTACCCCCTTGCTGGGTATTGGTGCACCCCCTGCTTACTTTGACCTGGCTACGGGCCTGCAGAGGAGGCACCAACATAAGTTAGTCTTAAACGTATCGAGGGAACTAATAACCCCCATACAGGGAGTGTGGGATAGAGTGTGCTCCAACCGAAGGTACTAATAACCCCATACAAAATCAATAAGCTAAAACTGTTTATTCAATAGTCAATGCGTTTGCAACTTGTTGACTTAAATTCTTTTTGTGAAGTCGACGTCGCTCGATCGATATCCAGCATCATTGATTTAAGTGAGAAATTCGTACAACGTTGCGAGCTGATCCTATTGTTGAGGTGAAGATTGTTTGTATAACGAAATGACCCCCAAGTCTTTTGTCAGGTAGATGGTGACTCGATTATAATGTTAACTTTAACTCGGTGGCGCAATGACATGCCCCCATGTCTTCAGTTAAATATTTAATTGGACGACCAGATTCTATTGTTGAGTTTAGCTGACGATGTAATAAACAGGACCAGAGGTGGACAAACTACAAACCCAGATCTCTAGATCTCTATCACAGCCTTCTCACCATGCACAACAAACACAGGTCTGTAGATCTCTATCACAGCCTTCTCACCATGCACAACAAACACGGGTCTATAGATCTCTATCACAGCCTTCTCACCATGCACATAAAACACGGGTCTATAGATCTCTATCACAGCCTTCTCACCGAGCACAACAAACACAGGTCTATAGATCTCTATCACAGCCTTCTCGCCGAGCACAACAAACACAGGTCTATAGATCTCTATCACAACCTTCTCACCATGCACAACAAACACAGGTCTATAGATCTCTATCACAGCCTTCTCACCGAGCACAACAAACACAGGTCTATAGATCTCTATCACAGCCTTCTCACCGAGCACAACAAACACGGGTCTATAGATCTCTATCACAACCTTCTCACCATGCACAACAAACACAGGTCTATAGATCTCTATCACAGCCTTCTCACCGAGCACAACAAACACAGGTCTATAGATCTCTATCACAGCCTTCTCACCATGCACAACAAACACAGGTCTGTAGATCTCTATCACAGCCTTCTCACCATGCACAACAAACACGGGTCTATAGATCTCTATCACAGCCTTCTCACCATGCACAACAAACACGGGTCTATAGATCTCTATCACAGCCTTCTCACCATGCATAAGAAACACAGGTCTATAGATCTCTATCACAGCCTTCTCACCATGCACAACAAACACAGGTCTATAGATCTCTATCACAGCCTTCTCACCATGCACAACAAACACAGGTCCATAGATCTCTTTCACAGCCTTCTCACCGAGCACAACAAACACAGGTCTATATATCTCTATGACAGCCTTCTCACCATGCACAAGAAACACAGGTCTATAGATCTCTATCACAGCCTTCTCACCATGCACAACAAACACAGGTCTATAGATCTCTATCACAGCCTTCTCACCATGCACAACAAACACAGGTCCATAGATCTCTTTCACAGCCTTCTCACCATGCACAACAAACACAGGTCTATAGATCTCTATCACAACCTTCTCAACATGCACAACAAACACAGGTCTATAGATCTCTATCTCAACCTTCTCACCATGCACAACAAACACAGGTCTATAGATCTCTATCACAAACTTCTCACCATGCACAACAAACACAGGTCTATAGATCTCTATCACAACCTTCTCACCATGCACAACAAACACAGGTCTATAGATCTCTATCTCAACCTTCTCACCACGCACAACAAACACAGGTCTATAGATCTCTATCACAGCCTTCTCACCATGCACAACAAACCAGGGCCGTCTTATCCTATAGTGACAGTAGGCGCTATGTCAAGGCCTCCAATCATCAAGGGGCCCACTGCCTTAAAGGGTCTTAAGAAATACAATTCTAAAATTGTTTTTGTTTTGTATGCACTTATAGTACTATCTTCCACATTCTTTAATTTTCATTTGTTAGTAGTGTAATGGAAGACAGCAAAATGAACCATTTTCTTTGCTACCTGGGATTTAACATGTGTTTTAACACAATTTTGACCTCCTGATTTAGATATGTTATTACTGATAAAATCTGTAAAATGCGTGAAATAGTGAAAATATATATTAAGTCTTGCCTAAATTAATTCAATTATATTAATATGTGCAAAAATAATAGAAAGTAAAATGCTTTCAAAATTGAATATTAATAAAAAGATGTTTAGAAAATACGATTTTATAAAAATACACTAAATTAGTAAAACAAAAAAACCAACTAATTCATTATATTAAAAATATTTATATAAATAAGCATTACTAAAATTTAACGTATGGGTGATTACAATATACTAAACTAGATATCTCTTTACATTAGTTGATCAGTAGCAACAGTTAAATAAATAATCTATATATGTAAATAGGCACCCAGCGTATAGTTTTGGTCATATTAATTTATAAAATTATTTGAATTCAATCATGTATTGCTATTTAACATTGTCTTTTTTTATAAAAGACTTTTTATTTACATTTTTTTACTCGTGATCAGGACTTACACAAATTTTGAAATAAGCTTATTTATCATAATTAAGAATAAAAAACAGCTAATTATACAAAATAAAAACGTAAGACACTTATATTGAAGTAGCAATAAACATAATTCATTTGTATTAATTATATTTACCGTAGGTGTTGGGGATGGCACTGGATCTATTTGGTCGACATGCCCTCCATAGCAGCACTGCAGTAGATACACGAGAATGATTAACATGGACAGATGTTTGAACATCATCTTTGAAACAAAGAAATGTAATACATGGAGTGAACTCTTTATTAGCGACAAAAGGATAAGAAATTATATTCTTATATACATATATATTCCTGATTTATAGAGAAAACATTCGGCATTTTTTAACCTTAGCTCATTTCTGCATCAGTTAATAGTATTTTTTTATCAAAATAAAATGCACAAATGTTAAAGAGAAGTGCTGTGGCCCCAATACCCCCCCCCCCCACAATTTGCGCATTAAAACACGATTGTTACACAATTATGATCGCCAGCAACGCAGCGTTTTAAAATATTAAATTTGATAAAGTCGGAAAATAATTTTTTACTGAGACAGAAACATTACATTTCCAGTAAGAAATAATGCCAACTTTTAATGAAGCAGCTGAAGAAAAAAAAACGTTCTGAAGCCATCCGTCGCTTATATAAAGTGAACCCAATGAATCCTTTGTTTATGTGAATTTGGGTTAAAATAAAAACAACAAAGCATATATGACGTACTTCCTGTCATTGTGATGGAGTGGTTGTATTTTTTTTATTTAGCGAGTGTGTATGACTAAGTGTGTGTTGGTGTTGACAGGGTAATGTAAATGTCCTGTTCTACTAAAGTAAGTTATATATAGCTCACGATGCTAATTATAGAAGGTAAAGACAGTTATTCATTGAATTAAAGTTAACAGACTAGTTCTGTATATGACACTTCGTTTAGATTTTATTCATAAAAATAAAAGATTTTTATTTACAACGCTACATTAGATATTACTTCAAATTATGATGGGATATCAGTACGCGCCACTGGATGAGTATTCCTGACACTTCATCGTTTGGAGGAATCAACCATTCTAATGTAGAAGTTGGTAGGGCTGTCAGAAGACTGTCACCAAATTCATGGAATAGCAAATATCACGGTTCAACTCTGTACCACACCTAAAGTGTTTTTTTTTTTATTTGTAGTTTTAACAACTGAAATGAGGTGGCTAGAATTTCTACTGATCCCTAGCCTGTATTGAAAGTTTGCATTATGAGCTTTACACTGTCCTGATCCCTAGCCTGTATTGGAAGTTTGCATTATGAGCTTTACACTGTCCTGATCCCCAGACTTATTGGAAGTTTGCATTATGAGCTTTACACTGTCCTGGTCCTTAGACTGTATTGGAAGTTTGCATTATGAGCTTTACACTGTCCTGATCCCTAGCCTGTATTGGAAGTTTGCATTATGAGCTTTACACTGTCCTGATCCCCAGACTTATTGGAAGTTTGCATTATGAGCTTTACACTGTCCTGATCCTTAGACTGTATTGGAAGTTTGCATTATGAGCTTTACACTGTCCTGATCCCTAGACTTATTGGAACTTTGCATTATGAGCTTTACACTGTCCTGATCCCTAGCCTGTATTGGAAGTTTGCATTATGAGCTTTACACTGTCTTGATCCCTAGCCTGTATTGGAAGTTTGCGTTATGAGCTTCACACTGTCCTGATCCCTAGACTTATTGGAAGTTTGCGTTATGAGCATCACACTGTCCTGACACCTAGCCTGTATTGGAAGTTTGCGTTATGACCTTCACACTGTCTTGATCCCTAGCCTGTATTGGAAGTTTGCGATATAAGATTCATACTGTCCTGATCCCTAGCCTGTATTGGAAGTTTGCATTATGAGCTTCACATTGTCTTGATCCTTAGCCTGTATTGGAAGTTTGCGTTATGAGCTTCATACTGTCTTGATCCCTAGCCTGTATTCAGAACTTTGCTTTATGAGCTTCACACTGTCCTGATCGATATTGCCAATGAATATTTCTTGGCTTGAATTCGTCACATATGTTGCAAAACAAATCAGCAGAATGCTGACAGCCTCAACGCCATCCATGTATTTAACTAAACAGTACACAATATATACCGTATGTATACTGTATAACTACTTCTAATTGTATAGTAAACGTGCAGATAACTGGACTATTCTACCTAACTCCAGACACGGCTTTACTGATCTAGACCAGTGCTTCTCAAACTTTTTGAAGTCACGCCCCCCCCTGGAACGCCTATCAATATGTCGCGGCCCCCCTATTTTTTTGGTTTAGATTGCTTAAATTTTTTTATTTTTCGAAATTCCACGGCCCCCCTACGAACAGACCACGGCCCCCTAGGGGGCCGCGGCCCACTACTTTGAGAAGCACTGATCTAGACATCAAAAGTTTCTAGAACAGTCTATAATTTATTTAACCGATATCTAGACATATAATAAGCTAGTTAATTCGACATACAGGTCTCAAATTATCTGTGTCCTGATTAATAATCTATTGAGCTTTAAATAATCAGAAAATATACTCTATTAAAACAATGACATAACTAAAATAAAAAAAATAGGCTTTTAATTAGTTTTTAGATTCCTACATTAAATGTAATAAAAAGTTGCAACAAAAGTTATTATTTACTGTTACATACATCAAATGTAATAAATGGCTGTTATATACAATAAAAATATTAAATAACTGTTACATACATCAAACATAATAAATGCCTATTATAAATATTAAAAGTAATAAACGGCTGTTACATAATTAAAATATTACATAAATGTTACATACATCAAAATGCATGGGTGTTACATACATCAAAAGTAATAAATGGCTGTTCCATCTATTTTACTCAACTCAAAACCAAGTTACTAGTGTTCCTTATAAACCCTTATTAAAAAAATGTACCACATATTTACCAGAGATTACATTAGTATTAGCCTTACATAAGCCTGAGTTAACAAACACAGTTACTGCTGTAGTCCTTACATCAGACCTAACTAAACAACCTGTTTCGTATTACCTCTTATCTCTGAATCTATTTCTCATTTTATTACTCTTCACCCCCCCTCCTCTTCTGCCTTTTCGTCCTCTCTCTATTTGTTATCTCTTCTCTCATTCCGTCTTTGTCTTCTAGCTGTCTGCTGTCTCTATCTGTCTGTCTCTTCTCTCGTTCTGTCTTTGTCTCCTCTCTCTATCTGTCTCTAAGTTTCGTCTCTTTGTCTCCTCCTCTCAATATCTTCTTTTATTTCTCCACACTCTCCTCTCACTCTCTCAATCTATCACTCTGTTTCTCTCCCCCGCCTATTTCTCACTTAGGATGTATTATGGCATGGAAATCTAGATATAGCATCAGGAAGGACAACCAATATTTTAAAAAATACGTTTTAGGCTGACACACAATCAAGTGTTTAGCGTTAGTCTTCATGTTTAATAGCAGTTTTGTATATTTGGTACTTTTGTTTTTATGAAATAAACACAAACGCAATTAAAGTTTGAAAACTTTTAATAACAAATTTTTTAATTTAAAATCTTTATTTTGTCAATTTAATTATTTTTCGTTTTTTCATTGGTTTTTCATGAACGGTCTCATTCAATTGCTTAACATAATTTTTAGACGAACAATTAAAAAATTTAACATAAATAAGTTCTTTTAAATTATGATTGAAATAAAAAAATAATTTCTTCACTCAGCAATGACTCATCAATTGTTACTCTATCATCAATTCAAACAATTTTTTTTTTATTTGTTTGTCCTAGAAATAGTTTCAGACTACTTGCTGATCTTTTCAATGAATTGAATACTTTCCAATTTAGTAGGCAAGTAGAGAAGGTGTACTCAGATGGCTTCAATAGCCCTCCTCTGTTGACATTGTTAAAAAAAACATCCAGCTTTTTCAATCTTAATTCGTCAATGTCTTTAAAATTTTTATCGACTAATATTTCTCTAAAGCTTTTATTTTAAAAATTATGTTATTATAGTTTATATATGAAAATGTAGTAAATTGAAAGGGCTTTTTAACAATATATGCTTCAAAGTGATATTATTATGCAAGTATTTTATTATTTTTAAAAAGTTTAGATGAAAAAAATAAACAAAAATAAATAAATTAAACAATTCACAAACACAAAGAAGAAAAAAAAATAATTATGATTCATTTCAATAAAAGTTACTTTTTATTAAACTACATTCAATTCTCTGTGTGTAGGATATTTTTTGAAGACATTTTATTCAGAAAAAAAAAATAAATTAAACAATCCACAAACACAAAGAGGAAAAAAATCCTTGCGTCAGCCTAAACCGTACACAGCTAGAATGAAATTTTGTTTGGTTGTCTATCCTGGTATCTAGATATCCATGATTATGGACACTAGTAGTTAGTAATTAGTTCAATCTTTGCCCCAGAACACTTCTCTAATATTAGGGTATTATTCTGTTCATAAATATAGGACTGACTAAGTACGAGCTTTTTAGTGCTGTGTTAAAATCAACCCTGTACACAACTGTAGGGTTTAAACATTACATTGTACCATACTAAACGCATTCGATGAGTAAAACTGAGAATAAGATGGCTGTGTCTACAAACTATGCTACTGATGCAAGAGAATCAAATCATTTATAAAGAGCAGTTGGATTTTAGACAGTGGTTCAAAATTATTTTGTTTTATTTTGCGATCCTCTAATAAACATGTTTGGAATTTACGAACCACCTGTAAATTAAATAATAAATGAATGAACATATTAACATACTTTTCTCAATGAAGCACACAATTTTAGAATTGATGAAGAGATTGTCCCCTTTAACATATTGATATCGTGTTGCGCAATAATAAATCAGTTCTTGAAATAAAAAGTAAACATTTTCTTAATGAAACAAGAAAAAAAATAAAAACTAAAATGTGTGAGGACTTGATTTGATTATTTGTACGTACTCTGTGTATGCATATGTATGTATATGTATGTCATGTGTATGTATATGTATGTATATGTATGTATATGTATGTATATGTATGTATATGTATGTATATGTATGTATATGTATGTATATGTATGTATATGTATGTATATGTATGTATATGTATGTATATGTATGTATATGTATGTATATGTATGTATATGTATGTATATGTATGTATATGTATGTATATGTATGTATATGTATGTATATGTATGTATATGTATGTATATGTATGTATGTATATGTATGTATATGTATGTATATGTATGTATATGTATGTATATGTATGTATATGTATGTATATGTATGTATATGTATGTATATGTATGTATATGTATGTATATGTATGCATTACAGAGCTGCACGGGATTGGGATTCGCGGGAGTCCCGCGGAATCCGCGGGACTCCCGCGGGATTGGAAATAAATTTATCGGGAGTTCCATGGGATTGGTTTTGTTTTTGCGGGAGTCCCGTGGGTTTGGGTTTTGTTTGAGTGGGACTCTCGCAGACTTCTGATGAATCAATCAAATCGCACGGATGATCTTGGGATGATGTGTGATGTATGATACACACCTAGTTCAGGGCCTTTCCTTGACATTCTTGGTATTTAGGTCAAAACATCATTAGCAATAATATAACTACACATTTTTACGATTCAGGCAATACCATTTGCGACTAGGTTAGACAGGTTAATTCTCATACTACCGAAAGATGAAAATCGTCATTTTTGTAAAGTTTACACGAAAAAACACCCAATATTAATTATTTTCAATGTAATAATGATACTTATTGTGACGAGCTAGAGTAGATTTAGAGACAGAGACTATCCCCTTTGACGTTTTAATATAATAGATATCTCAGAGTTAGGAGTAATACCGATAAGGGTGATAAGGTGACAGACGACTTAGGACAAGGTGGGGAAACAATAGAATAGTAGACAGCAAAGGTGTGAAGACCAAGAGGCGAGGTCTGATAGGCTAGTAGGGTTAACTATGACGACCAGCTGACGCTCCTAGAAAGATTAGATAGTTAGGAAATATACTGAAGGGATTGTGACGTACTTAGGGTAATTAGGGCACGGACGTTGGGGTATAAATAGGGGCTGGATTTGGACATTAGTTAATTAAGAGACGTTAGGAGAAGTTCGTAGTCATGAGGAGGTAGAGAAGAGAGATAGTTACAAGTCATAGTGAGGAGAAGT
Organism: Bulinus truncatus; assembly: GCA_021962125.1. Taxonomy (NCBI): domain Eukaryota; kingdom Metazoa; phylum Mollusca; class Gastropoda; family Planorbidae; genus Bulinus; species Bulinus truncatus. The sequence continues at coordinate 2,604,814 of JAGDYQ010000020.1, forward strand.
TCGTAGTTATGAGGTGTTTTAGAGATCTCAAGTTAGTCAGAGTTGAGGCAAAGGGAATTATTGAAGTGTATTCATTTATGGACTTTTGTATTCTGATGAATTTCTGATGTACATTTATGTAAATAAATCGTTGTACTAACAACGCCTCGAGTTTGATTGGTTTTTGAGTTGTGACAAAGGAGCGAGCAAATAAGAGTGAAACAGACAGACATACTTCTAATTCTACAAGTGATTTGAAGGTCATGGTAAACAGCGTTTCAGATGACATTATTGCTACTTCTTCCATGGATTTCTATAAACAAATTTTTAAACTATTATTTATGAGTTATAGAATATTTTTTTGATGGGAGCGGGTGGAGTTGGTAAAAATTTTCGCGGGAGCGGGTGGGGTTGGGAAAAATTTTCGCGGGAGCGGGTGGGGCTGGGAAAAAATTTTCGCGGGAGCGGGTGGGACTGGGGGGAATTTCTTTTGGGAGCTGGTGGGACTGGTTTTGAAAACGCGGGAATGGGTGAGACTGGGTGTGATTTTGACTCCCGTGCAGCTCTCTAGTATGTATATGTATGTATATGTATGTATATGTATGTTTATGTATGTATATGTATGTTTATGTATGTATATGTATGTATATGTATGTATATGTATGTATATGTATGTATATGTATGTATATGCATGTTATGTATATGTATATGTATGTATATTTTTGTGTGTATATATATAGATATATATATATATATATATATATATGTATATGTATTTATATGTATGTGTATAAATGTGTATGTATGTGTATGTATGTGTATGTATATGTGTGTATATGTATATGTATGTGTAATATATATATATATATATATATGCAAAGAAAGGGAAAGACAAACTTACCTCTGTTAATTATGACACAGAATTAGTAAAATTATCAAATAGAATATATCAAATTATCACATAGTCTATGTCAAATTTTCACATAGAATATGTCAAATTATCACATAGAATTTGTAAAATTATCACGTAGAATTTATAAAATTATTACATGGAGTTTGTAAAAATATTACATAGAATTTGTAAAATTATTTCATAGACTTTGCCAAATTATTACATAGAATGTGTTAACCAAAAAAATTACTTTATATAAACGGAATTGTTCTTTCCCATCTATATCTAGCACAAAAATCTTTTCACACATTTTTTGTAAATGCCACAGAGTAGCTGTTCAACTGATCTATTTACTGTTTTCCGAATACCAATTGATTCCATTGTAATTACCATGTAGTGGTCGAGAATTGTTTGCTTGTAGCTAATTAAGGGAGCTGTGAGCAATATCTCCCTGTTCCACCCCATTAACATAAATTGGCTCAGGTTCTCAGTAGCTGTAATTCATAATCTCAGTATAATTTGTTTGACCTATCGTGTGAATGCTGAATACAATGTACTTGAGCAGTGGTTATCAAATTTTAGTGATTCGTGACCATCTAAAAATTGTGTGTGTCAGTGAGTCTATATCTCCCTTTCAGAATATATTTGTGTGTGTTAGTGAGCCTTTATCTCCCGTCAGAAGATATTTGTGTGTGTGTCAGTGAGCCTTTATCTCCCGTCAGAAGATATTTGTGTGTGTCAGTGAGCCTTTATCTCCCGCCAGAAGATATTTGTGTGTGTCAGTGAGCCTTTATCTTCCGTCAGAAGATATTTGTGTGTGTCAGTGAGTCTGTATCTCCCTTTCAGAAGCTGTTTGTGTGTGTCAGTGTGAATCTCCTGTCTATACTTGAGTGCATATGCGAGTATGTGCGTGTCTCTGTGTTTGGTGTAAGTAGGTGAGTGTTTCTGCTTTACGTAATGAAAGGCTGTAATGAATGTGACTTATATCAGTGGTTCCAGCCCCAGGGCCGCGGACCTGTACCACTCCGTGGATCAAATAATACCGGGCCGCCTTAGAAACATAGTTCAACTTTCCATGGACGAGAGTATAACCGGGAGCTGAGCGACTGTGATCGGTAGTAACATTGTAAATCAAAACAATCTTACATATAAATAATCCCTCCCTCACTTATCGAGTCGCGGATGGAGACCACTGGCTTATATGTTAATGACATTTTATTATATCTTAAAACATTTCTTTCTCACTTGAAATCACTACGCCAATAGTAGGCTGAGAGTATAAGAAGTTCAAAGTCTTATTCGATTCATTTAATGCTCTATATTTAGGATTTTTAATTGATTTCATCCAATTTGTGGTGGAGATTATGTAACATTTTCCTTTCTTTCTTTGAAAAAGCATGTTTAGCTATAGCTGAATATGTTAATCCAAAACTTATAGTTACAAACCACTTCCCATCGTTCATTTATGAAAAGAATAAATCAGACGTAAATATTTGTTGTGCGTAACCTTTATATTAAAGCAACGATATCAGGAATCCCAATCGAAAATTATAATCGATAATTTATAATCGGTGTTTCACAACTAAAGTTTAGCTTAATGGTTGTACCGTAATGTTTGTTATATGGTGTACAACTGTATTCCATACAGCCCCGTAGCGTAAAAATTCTACAGCAGGGGCCAGGCATTCTACAGCAGGGGCCAGGCATTCTACAGCAGGGGCCAGGCAATAGCAGGGGACAAGTAATACATTTTACTAAGTAGAGCAATCAAGCAGAGGGGGCCAAACAAAACGAATGGGAGCCCGCCCCCCCCCTGCTCCCATAAAAAACAAGTTTGGCGAACTTTCGATACCACTTGGGGCGTCGTTTTATGGACATTAAAACTAAACGACTACACCCAGCGCCTGCCTTAGGCCGATTTGACCGAATGCTCCTAATGTGGCCCCGCGCCTGCCAGGGGCCCTCAATTTACATTTAGCTATTTGTAAGGCCGTCCCTGAGACTACATGGAGCAGCCACTTATAAAGTTCCGGCTGTCAAGAAATCATTTAGACTTGACCCATTAATAAAAAAAAATGTTTCGTCCGTTTATTTTTTTCCGGTTCAAATTTTCCGAGCCGGTTTCATACTCAAAGAGACAGCTTTGTGCAAGTGCCCAGACAAAAACGGCCTGAACAGTTTACTATGAAAGGTTATTAGGGGCCCCAGAATTGACACAACCTTGACAGCTTCTTTACCTTGAGTTAAGAAATAGGGCCACACAAAATTGACAGCTTTGAATGCACGTAGAACTTTCTGTAATATTAACTTTAAACAAACTGTCTTAGATGGAAAATTCTACATTCAATATGACACAATTTACAGATGTATTTATAAATGAAACTAAACATTACTAATATAACCATACTGGAAAATGATTACTCAATAGACGACAACAATGTTTATTGAGCATCCTATATAATAAAAGACAAGTGTGTGTGTTTTTGTTCCTCCAATAGTATTTACTAGATAACCACGTGACATATTATACGACCACGTGACTTCCTACACGGAAGAGGATAAGAGTGCTGACACCACGAGATATAGTCGCAAATATACATAGGCCAGGAGTTGAATAAATATTATATTACGTACCTAGAATTAATATCTTACAAGCGTTTTGTGAAATTATTTGGTAATAACTAGTTAGTCAACATAACGAGGATTAATGACACCCTTGTTTTGAATACCTAAATTGTGTTTAAATGCATTAAATAAATTTGTAAAAAAAGGTCCTCTATATTCTATATAAAATACTGTCAGCCATGATAAGAGATGACCTGAATTGTTTATAAAAAAAGGCAGCTGCCAACTACAAGATTATAAAAAAATACTGAAAGATAAGACGGTACCTTCAAAAACACTGAAGCCCAGCACTTAAAAGGCATGACCAAAATTATTTAAACCAAATTTATGTTAGGGTGATAGCTACTCTTGGGGCCCCTAGGGCCCTTTATCTCGTATCACTATGTATAAGGTGTAGGTTGGGCCCTGAAAATGACATACTTATTAATATAGCTTATATAGTAAAAACCCTTGGCTTCTGTATATGTATTTTATTGCCACATTAAAGCTTCTGCTGCGGGCAGAACTAATGGGCAACTATCAGCTACATCTTGTCAGTATCAGTAGAATGGTGAATCTCTTCGCAGCATCTGGTCACAACAATTATGCCAAGTGTGCTCGTCTCTACCTGGAGATGATGATGGACTTAGCTAACTCACATCCAGATCTACACAAGCAGCTCATGTCAGGATCACATGTTGGACGGCGTGGTAGTAAACAATGGGCCGGACTGTCAGTTGACCTTACCATAGAGCAGGCAATGATGCGGGCTATTAAAGGTAAGGGAGGAATAACTCATTGAAGAGGAGTGACTAAGAGTGTACGCACCACATGGACTTCCACAATTCATAGGACTGCAGCTGTATATTGACTACTGCCATGATGCAGTTCAGCATCCGGAAGAGGGGCAGTCCAGGATCAATAGAGATAATGACGATCTCACAAAAGTTCTCGAATTCTTGAAGTCACATTTGATACTTCTGATACAAGACTCCACAGCATAACATCATGTATTGCAGCATCTGAATTTGATAATATAAACTTCGACAATGCTGAAGAAGTTGACGCTGATATTATTCAGAACATGAGCGGCACGAACTTCAAGGGTGTTGTCCTTAAAAGAAAGGCTCAAATAAGAACATTAGCACATGTAAACAATGCTGCTTCATCAACTTCCAAGAAAGCTTTGACAGGTATTGATCCCACAGTTCTATTTAATAGGCTTCTGGTCAAAATGCAAAGATCACCTGATATGGAGAAATATTTCAATTACGAGCTGTCAACACTTCCTTCTTCTCTGTTCAAAGATAACTACATGCGGAAAGGTGATAAATCACAGCTCGGTAAAGAAATCTGCAAGGGTGTAGAACCATCATTGAAACAAAGCAGTTCGATTCATGTTGTAGACGGCGGTGACTTACTCCGTGTTGTTCAGTAGCTGGAAGGTGGAACATATCTTGATGTTTTTAAGCAATACTGAATCCCTCAGAATGGGGATGGAAGCTTCATGAGGAAAAGTACATCCCTATTGCCACTGACTTAGATGTGGCTCCACCAGATGTTCTGAAGGTGGTTTGTTGCAAATATACTTCCGGATCCAGGAAACAGTGTGGGACACGTTTGTGTCGCTGCTTTGAGTAGGTTTGTTATGCATAACAGCCTGCAAAAATTGTAATGGAGAGTCATGTTTGAATGACAAGGAGCTGGTCAATGTTGAGGACATGGTTGACGAGTTACATGATAATGGCATGCTGGATATAAAAGAAGAAGAAAAAATTGATGATGAATGCTTGGAATTCTTAATACCTTGAGCATTTGAGGAAGAGGTGTACACCAGCATGTGAACACTGTGATTATGGCACGGGGTGAAAGCAACTGCCAGTTACACCGGCGGATTGATGCCCGCCCCACCCTGAGTCTGAAAGCCATACTACACACATCAGTTCAGAGTGTTGTATTATTTATTTATTTATGGTTTGTTTTATGAAGTAGTTTTCATATAATTCAACAAACATAAAATTGTATGTATTACATTTATGAAGCTAATGCTTCGTCAATACGGTTAAAACGTAGGTCTACTAATGGAAGCAAGCAGTGGCGCAACCAGCAAAAAATGCTGGGGTGGGGGGAGGGGCTCACATATTGAAAAAAGACAGTTTGACAGTCTTATTTGTAACTTTATAACTTAAATTATGTATTGATCATTTGGCAGGGGGGGGGGGGCGCCTCGAGCCCCCCCCCACTGCGCGCCCCACCCCCCCTGGTTGCGCCACTGAAAGCAGGTCATATTAGTTACACTTTATTTGACCTTTCATTTTAAATACTTATATAACATAATCTGAAGCACGTTTGCTGACAGTTTGATGCGGATTACTTCAGATTTACCAAGGTTATCGACACTTACAGAAACGTGAATAGTGGAAAGTTACGTGTAAAACGGGCAATTTTTGAAATGCTGTAGAACAAATTCCCATGATTGTCATTGGGTGTCATTCATACCAGTAATCTTCATATATATATGTTTCAGATTCTGCATTAAAACCATTGTAAACAATTGGTAACAGCACAATTGCCGGAAAGTACAGCGTAAAGATTATTTTTGTAAAACTTAGGAACAAATAAAAAACTTGAAAAAAAAATATACGGCCCATGCACAGTGATATAAAATATATTTTTTTTTTAATTTTGCTGGAAATAAGGTGCGCAGAAAAAGAAAATAACCTTACCCAATATATCTTAATACATAATCACAATAATATAAACGGAAAAGCATAATTTCGGCTAAGAGTGGTTATAACTTATCAGTTTTCACATTTATAAAAAAAAAATTTATAAAATTCGACGAGCTTAATTCTTGTTTACAATATTTATAATGATTGGATGTACTTCTTATTGAGGTGATACATTTTCGTGAAATTTAAGAAAAGCAAATGAAAAATTGTCAATTATAGACCTAAATCCCAATAAGTCTCAATTATCTGCTTCTATAGATACTAGAGCAATATGTCTCACGTATCTGCTTCTATAAATACTAGATAGCAATAAGTCTCAAGTATCTGCTTCTATAAATACTAGATAGCAATAAGTCTCAAGTATCTGCTTCTATAAATACTAGATAGCAATAAGTCTCAAGTATCTGCTTCTATACATACTAGATAGCAATAAGTCTCAAGTATCTGCTTCTATACATACTATATAGCAATATGTCTCAAGTATCTGCTTCTATAGATACTAGATAGAAATATTGATGACCGCAACTAAAGTATATTTATTCATTTTTTAATTATGTAAACTCATCTTGCAAAACAAAAATGTCTTATATTTATGTTAATAAGAAAGTAGCCATATTTCCATGATTTTTTTTTTTTATTTTCTTGCTATCTTTGATCGAAGATGAAGAATTGAAAGCTACACAATATATACTATTAAAAGGTGATTACATCTCGATGTTATTTTTCTAATTTTGATAAATTAAAATACATTTTCTTACTAGCCTCGTCCTATATTTCATTTGAAATAAAAATATTGTCTGAAAATTCTACATAAACTTTTTAATATTTAAAAATAACAAATATATATTCACTTTTTTAATTGTTAAAAAATATGACGTTAAACAACTTCGTAATTTTTTTTTTTTTAGGTAATTAAATAAGTACGCTTTGGGACGGTCTTTGGCATCAAACTTATAAAAGTTAAACCAAAAATCATCTCTATCATTTCTAAACAACATCAGTTACAAACAAAAACAATCAGTTACATTATCACGAACAGGAGAATGCGTCTAATTAATATCCTTTTAACAAATGGCTTTTTACTTCATTCGTAACTTTTCCTAAAACATTTTAACCCTACAGTTTCCCCATGATTCATACATGAATCAACCATATTTTCTCATTATTATAATCTTATTATTAACTTTGGCCTAAAAAGGTGAATGTATTTATTCATGTTAACTCAGAGGGATGTAGCATTACCGGAAAAGCATGCAAAATCAACTTTCGCTTTTTCATTTCCGATCTGATGTTAATAATAGTACAAATATAAAAACAATAAATTGGGCACTGTAGGGTTAAATCTAGTATTGTTTACTAAGATTTCTACTAAGTAGATGATGGCGATAAACAACTCAAACTGCAGCATATTAGTTTACAAGGTGTTTTATATATGATTGCAAATGTCTTATAATCACTCTCACATGTGTAGTGTCATTTGTTTGAACTGCTAATGTATTACAAAGGACCATGACTTTTAACGTACAGATTTGCTTTAATATCGAAAGTTAAACGTATTTGAACCAAACGTTTAGCATACGTTAGATTATAATAAGAAGAATGATTATTTGCAATTTGTTTAGTTAATTATATTAAATGAGATCGATATAGGAATAAGCGGGATAGAAATGTTTTAAAAACACTTAGATAATCTATGCTCAACACGTATAATCGATACTTTATTCAATAGTATCGTTGTTGAAATAATTTTTCAGTTCTACATTGTGTGTTCTACCACCCCCAACAGCTCGGCGATCGATACATTTTGATATTACCGCGATATCTCCCAATTTGGGAATCACTACTCTATACGGTTTCATTTTAGTGAACCACTACATTGTTACATTACACGAACCACTAGATGTAAGGGTTTATTGTCATGTACCACTAAAATGTATTTAAATATCGAAGTGTACTCATGAAAGCACATGCATATAAAACTGAAGCTTGGATTTCACTACATTACAATAATTATTCTAATGAAATAATATCTAAAAGTACTTATTTTTTTGTAGGAGAAAAAAATAACTACACCCTTTCTAATATAATATGTGAACCTTAATAATTGTTTTATTTTGATTTTATAAGCGGAGAATTAGAATATGTTTCTGGTATTAACTAATCATTTAATTTATGTGTTACCGTAACGAAAGAAACAAAAAAGGGGGTGGTTAGTCTGAGCAAGACAAATAATAAATATTTTTATAACTAAACCATAAAATCAAGCGGCTTTGGATGTTCACATTTCAAAAAGTAAACTGTCTAAAAAAGTTGATTTTAATTGGGGGAGGGGAGCGGGTAAAGATCTGTCTAATTATTGTTTCAATGAAATATTGGTTTTGTGTCTTCAAACAACTTTGGGTGTGTAAGGATAAAATTACATCTAATTATGAGAAAAATCTAATGTTTAAAAGACTGTCAGTTGAATACAGAAAGAAATATGACCCACATCGACTGACAAGACAGCATAAAGAAATTCTACACATTTATCCATCTGACAAGACAGCATAAAGAAATTCTACACATTTATCCATCTGACATGAGCATAAAGAAATATTTCTCATCTACCGATGTTGTGGAAGTATAAATATTACCCTTTTCGCCATATAATGAAAGTATAAAGCAATATGACCCATTATGTCTGATAAACATATTATAAAGTACTAGTCGTCCCGCGTCATAGCATACGCCGCCTTATCAATCAATATAATTAATGTTATTATTTTTATAAAATAATTTATCAAACAAAAATAGCAGGCTTAAATAAATGGTATGCAAAGTCGAACTTTGACATATCATGTGCCGACTTTATAGCTACTATCTGGTACCTTCCAGCAACTTGTTTTTTTTATTTTGTTGTTTACAGATTTTAAGTTAATACTTTGGATGACTTGATTCTCGATGAGCTGCCAGACTGAATTTTCTCCTTATTGATTATATATTTTTTTAAAATTTGAATTGTATTTTTTTTTCTTTCAGTTTCTAACAAATATATTGGGGGGGGGGGGGGGTTAATTTGCATTGCATTTAATTTTTGGCCTGCCTCAATCCACCACTTTCCCCCAGCACACTATAGAGTTATTTTGATACTATTCAGTACAGATAGATGTTAGTTATTATATTTTTTGTAATGCGTACATATTTTGAAACAGTTAACATTTGTTTGTGATGAGCCATACATATTTATAATTATCTTAATCGGGATTTCCCCCAAAACAGCAGAACAAAGAAATCTAAACAAAAGATTTAACCATATGTAATATTTTATTGTCTACACTTCAGCGTTGAATGTGTTCTCTTGACCCACTTTGTAGCCTAATGTCAGCGCCGGCATCCATAGCATGTTCACATCTTATCTATATTTATACACCATTTTCGTATTCATTGCTTAATATTTTTCACTAAACAAAAGGACAAAAGGTCATATAAGAAATTTTAAAAATCTGGTTATATAAAAGAAATCAGAAAACTACGCAAGTTGTCGAACATTGTTGAACGCGTCTTGCTTACTGTGTCGTATTCGGGAATTCCACATACGCGACAATTTTTGAAAATTAAATATTAAGTACATTATCTCATGTCATGGTGTCAAATGTCAAAATGTAGTGGCTCCCAAAGATACAAAGCCCACATGGTCCCAAAATCCATGTGTTCGGTACTGCCGGGTTGGCAATATTTTCTTAGATAATTCTCAGTATGATATGTTGTACTATACTACAATGTGTATAACAGCAAATAAACCACTTGCTAAACATGTAGTGTTTCTCTTAACTTACAGGCTCTCACTCGCGTCTCTCTCTCTTTTTTCTTAAATACGTCATGTTGAACATCATAAAACATAAAAAGGAGAACTGTTTTTGGAAAGGAGGCCATTAAAAAATTATGAATGAATTAAGATTTATCAATGATAAGGTGTTGTGTGCGCAAATTATGTAGGCTATAGTTGGATGTTAGATTCAACGTTTAATAGATGGGGGTTGTTTTTGCTAAGCTTCTGAACCCATAATGAGGATTATTTTCTTTGGTATGAGCAATATAACATATGAACTTTATTTTAAGTATTATCCCAGCTTGAGTGGGGGCCCCCGAAAAACTTTTTACATTAAATATTAAGTACACTATCTCATGTCAACATGCAGGGGCCCACAAAGAGGGCTAACCCCAAATCCCTAAGCTCGGCACTGGCTTCACAGAACTATAATGTTTAAAGCTTTGATATTTCCTTTTTCTTAGGGGCCTGATATTTTCTTCGTCTACGGCCTTAATTGGATTGATGGAATATTATTTTTTTTAATTGAAGGTCAGATAAAAGCTACACAACGATTCTTTCTCCCCGGGACCCAGCTTGAAGGGGGGGGGGTGAAAAAATTATCTTATTTCATGGTGTTTAATGTCAACATGCAGGGGCGCCCCCCCCCCCCAAAAAAAAAAGAGGCCACTTCCCCCGGGCCATTAAATCTATAGGTTCGGCACTGCCGGGTTAGCAATCATTTCTTAGTTAATTGTACTATGCTACAATGTGTATAACAGTAAATAAACCACCAGCAAAACATGTAGCGTTTCTCTTTTTTTTTTTTTTTTAAATACGTCATATTGAACATCAAAAACATAAAATGAAGAACTGTTTGGAAATGAGTCCATTAAAACATTATGAAGAAATTAAGATTTTAAGAGTTTAATCATCGGGTTTGTTTATGTTACGATTTTGTACCCATAATGATGATTATTTTCCTTGGGGTGAATTATTTAACATATGAACTTTATTTGATGTACTATTAAGTGTTCCTATTCTCAATGTATTTTGGCTACAATAATATGTTCATGTCCTTTGGTGCCACTGCAAGTATATAGACTGATTGTTAATGCTCTCAAATATTTTTTCCCTATTTTTAACTCCAACTGCATGCATACTCGCCGGTCCGGGTACCGGGCCTTTATTTACTAGTAAAACACAAAATCGCTTTGAAGATGAACTAGTTTATTTTTGAACATTTTCTCTATAGATGTCGAAAAAAACGATTTAGAGACATATTTCTCTTATGTTGTCTAATGTCTCTATCTCTCTAGTTGTCTAGTTGAATGTTTTGGTTTTACACTGAAAAGTAAAACAAAAAAGCGTATTACAAACTTATATAGTCAAGTGATGGACAAACTATTTATATACAGCGAGACTAGAACAAGGACATTTGTTAATTTAAATGTCCAAAAAATCAAACGAAAACAAATATTTTTGCAAAGACAATTCAAAATTTTTTCTTTAGAACTGAAATTGGCGATGGGTCTCTTCCAGCTGGTCATCTGAGCGATTTGTTTAAGAAGGTCATTTGACTCTGTATGAGGTGGTTGTCTCAAGCAGCATACGTGTCCGATGGGCCCAATTCTGTAGTTACTTTCAACATCAGCATTGCTATCAGATGGGCCCATTTCTTTACGTTACTTTGAACTTTTTATGCGGCGCCCAATCCGTCTTGAGCCCTATGCATGCTGTCCGTACGACAACTGCCTTGACTTTCTATCAAGGGTCCAAACGAATGTAATGGCCGGACCACATAAGCTGTCCCTTCTTAAATCGTTTTTATATCACATGCTGTGGCAGCTCTGTCTAGGACTTTTATGCTAGAGATTTCGTCCTGGCAGATTATCTTCATAGAAAGGGAAGGGCGTTGATGAATCTGCTTGATTAGATTAAACTGCTGCCCATATTTGTCCAGGTTTCCTAAGCCATTGAGGAGCTATTTAATGACAACTGCCTTATAGATATTGTGATTGATGGAGAGATTGATAGATAGATTTTTGGAGAGATTATTGGAGAGATTGATAGAGAGATTGATGGAGAGATTGATGGAGAGATTGATGAAGAGTTTGATGGAGAGATTTTTGGAAAGATTGATGGAGAGATTGATGGAGAGATTGATGAAGAGTTTGATGGAGAGATTGTTGGAAAGATTGATGGAGAGATTGATGAAGAGTTTGATGGAGAGATTTTTGGAAAGATTGATGGAGAGATTGATGAAGAGTTTGATGAAGAGTTTGATGGAGAGATTGTTAGAAAGATTGATGGAGAGATTGATGGAGAGATAGATGGAGAGATTGATGGAGAGATTGATGGAGAGATTGATGGAGAGATTGATGGAGAGATTGATGGAGAGATTGATGGAGAGATTGATGGAGAGATTAATGGAGATATTGATGAAGAGATTATTGGAGTGATGGGTCGAGAGATTGATGGAAAGATTGATGGAGAGATTGATGTGATTGACGGAAAGATTGATGGAGAGATGATGAAGAGATTATTGGAGAGATTATTGGAGAGATTTATTCAGAGATTGATGCTTGTGAAGGTTGTAAAAGATTGATGTTGGGGGTCTGATTGCAGTTGCAGTCAGAATGAATGTGGAGGCGCTGCTCTGGTAGCGTGTCGCTGACTTTGCACTCAAACAATCTCACATAAACACTCAAGACAGTGTTGCTGATTCTTGGTTTTATTCAATAGACACAGACTTTAAAATATTATGTTAAACTTTAGATAAAGGCACGTAATTTAGGCAGATAAGTCAAATAAAACACGACTTGCTAATCTAAAATCAAAAGAGTAACTGCCTCTATCTCCAAGGCTTGTTTCTAAGCAAAATCTTAAATGACGTCAACTAGAAAAAACTACGTCACATAACAATATAAAAATTCATACTCTCTAGAGTTACTTAAAAAGTGTGATTAACACACATGCTCAAACTAAATCAAACAATGTATATTTAATTCAACCTTAACTCCTGGACAATGCTATTATGTTACATAATCTTCTCTCCCAATTAACGAGGGCTTGAATGGTCGTTTAAATTGTGACATTGATCTTTTAATCTTTATATCCTTCATTTAAAACTTTGCTGCCAAGGTATATGAAGGTGGCGACATTTGCGAATTAAATGTAAAGTTGTACTGTTTACCCCAGTGGAGGCAAATAAATCACTTCTTCTTTTTCTAATATTGGTTTGTTCCAATGATTGTGTGCTCTTGAGAATTATATTAGCTTATTGTACACCTAAATGTTACTAACCAGGTGTAACTCTTGCACCAAATGAAGGTATAAGGCAGTAAGTCCCTGACACTGTTTTGGTGGTGAGTTCACTGAAAGTGTTGGCTTCGATTGTCGATAGGTTGAATGGTACCAAGTTGTAGCCGTTACAGTTAGATACGTACAGGGTGTTGGAGGCGGTGGATTGGGCGGCCAGGATGTCATTGGCCTCAACTTGTATCTGGCTCTCGGCAGGGACGTAGTAGGTCATCAGGTAGTCAGGTTGACAGGTCACATTGTTAGCACCAACGTAAATGAAGACGTTGCTGCTGGAAATAAAGAAACATTTTTTGGCTTGTTAAAAATAAAATAATGATTGGCTCAGTCATGGATATGGAATAACTGAGAACATTTTTCCTGTTTGTTTAAAGGAAATGTTGTCTTTTTATATCCCTGCTCACAAAAAAATACATGCTTACAACTAAATAGCTTTTGTTTTTTAGTACTCAACATTTTAAAATGAAAGTTATTAAATTTTCTGCAAATAATCCGTAATGTTGAATTATTTCAATTTAAATTATTTTTGTTGTTTTTATTTTTAAATTTTTAAATTGTTATTTATTTATGCGCAAAAAAAAATTGGTAGTAAAATATTTATTATTATGATTAAACTATTCGTACTTGGATTTTCTGTATACAGCGAAAGTCATCACTTTAGGAGTTTTACAGTGATAGTACCATCTTGTGATAACACCTTTTATTGGAATCCTTTCAAATACGAAAAACAATTTTATTAAAAAACGGTATCAGGTGTTAAGTAAATCTTTAAATATATAGATTTTAAAGATTATTTCATCTTATGTCTATTTTTACAAATAAATTATGCTTATAGATCTGATTTAGACTTTATAGAAAAAAAAATAACTACTTGAATTCATCTTTATCAAGAAGGTAGACTTTTTTCTTTGGTAGAAAGTCTTTCCTCTTTCTAATCAAGTTCATGTTTACATCGGTTACAGGGGGCGTGGCTGTTAGAAGACATCACGATCAAACGCGATTAAAAACAACAATCAAATTAACAAACATCATGGACTATGAGATTGTAGGATGTTAAACAAAATCTAGTTATATGAATTAGTATGATGTATAAAAATATAAAATATTACTAGGTTTTATGACACTAGAAAACATTATGAGTATGGCTTTTTTGTGTGAGATAAGCAAATATCTTGCGGTATGAATAATAAAGGGATTTAACTGTATTTTTTGTTGGTGTAAAATAATTACCTCTTGGTAAGTTTTCAAAGAAATGTTCATATTAGATCAATCATGACTGTTCTTAGTTACGATTTGCAGTTGAATTTTTTTTTTTCAATTTTCCGTTTGATCATAGCTCCTGGCTACATTTGAGGCTCATATCTTGATGGATGGCCACCAGATTGCAAAATGATCTAAAGGAGCCCCAATTGACAGCTGCCAGAAAGTTTTTAGCCATCAGACAGGTCAACGATATTCGCATCACGATCAACAATAGCCATGTCATTTTACATAAGACTTAGGGAACTTTCATGGCTCCAAATGCTCAGAGACCTTAAAGAGAGTCTAGGTTGTTCACTAAAGAGGACTTGTGTCTGTAAAGATGTAAGCCCAAGACTACCACAGTAACAGCCGCGCCCAGACTACCCTTTCACCCACCCTTCAATTGATTGCACTTTTTACTGTATTTCAGAGTGCTCTCTTTTTACCTCCCATGATAGGGTTGCTGCCCGAATGTTTAGCTGCTAAACTTTAAGCACCCCTTTAAGCCTAGGGACGAGATTAATGATGCTATATTTATATTGATGTTGCTCTGTTCTCTATGAATGCAGCTATAGTCTCTATTAATGTTTTTTTGTTGAGGACCCCTATGAGGGTATCCTTGACCTGTTATCTAGGTGTATGAGGGAATGACTTAATTGGTACTCGTATTTTTATTTGTGTTTCTGCCACACAGCGTTTCACCAGCAATCACACGCACACTATGTGCACATAATCAACAACAGGACCTGTGTAACAACGATCAAATATTTATTTACATAGAGGTATCAGTCTGTAACAGGATCTGGTGGTTTGTAAAAATAAAGCAAAGATAATCCAAAATGCAGCAAAAATAATCCAGTATAAATTAATAAAATCAAATGGGCGTTATCTCGATATATATCTCTCTTCTCTCTATCTCTCTCTCTCTCTCTCTCTCTCTCTCTCTCTCTCTTTCTCTCTTATCGACCTCTCACTAAGAGCCAGCTCGGCCGAATGTCTAAAAACAATTTTTCGTTACTCACTGAATAATCATTCATCTATGCTCTTTTCCCTGTCAATCAGGGGGTGGGGCTCATTTCCCGCCCTAGATGGGGGAAGGGGGGGGAGTGGAGGTATATCATACCGACAAAAGCCGAGCGTAGCTGAACTTCTGAGCGGTTTTCTCCCTTTGTAGATTGCCGCACCGCGGACTAGTGGCCGAGCGGTCATCAGAGGTGCGAATTTGACATCTCGCTGTCAATTTTTCTATGCCGTCGGCTCCCTGGTCGGGATGCGGCTTTTCATCCCAGCTTCGCGGTGGCACCTGCGGCATGACGCCATTACGGGGATGGGGGTAGGAAGGGTGGTGGGTGGGAGAACTGAAACGTGTACTACTATACGTGCATCTTATATATATTAATATTAAGGGGTCGCCGTGCGAGTCAAGTGTTGGAATAAAGTGGGAATAGTTTTGACAAATTACTCACAACCCGTGACAATTGTTACATTCTATATCAATGATGCTATATTCTATATTAATGTTGCTATATTGTCTAAGAATGCATCAATATCTACATATATGAAAATATAAATAGTAGTTTACGCTATTGATCATAACTCCGAAAATTCTTCAACAATTGTCTTAAAATTTACAAATTTACTGCATTAATAAACATATTAAATTTAGAAATACCACTTACCTGATGAAGATTATTTTTTTTTGTTTATAGTTTTTTAATAGATTGATAATTGTTTTTCTAAATATTTTTTTATTTAATTAACAGAATGTGAAACAAGCGGCTTTCTCAATACTTACTTTTACATTACATAGGGCTTAGCAACGGCAACGCTCACTGGGTACAGCTAGTTCTCTATTAGTGTTGCTCTATTTCCTATTAATGCTTCTATGTTCTATATAAAAGTTGCTCTATTTCCTATTAATGCTGCTATGTTCTTTATAAAAGTTGCTCTATTTCCTATTTATGCTGCTATGTTCTATATAAAAGTTGCTCTATTTCCTATTTATGCTGCTATGTTCTATATAAAAGTTGCTCTATTTCCTATTTATGCTGCTATGTTCTTTATAAAAAATGCTCTATTTCCTATTTATGCTGCTATGTTCTATATAAAAGTTGCTCTATTTCCTATTAATGCTGCTATGTCCTATATAAAAGTTGCTCTATTTCCTATTTATGCTGCTATGTTCTATATAAAAGTTGCTCTATTTCCTATTTATGCTGCTATGTTCTATATAAAAGTTGCTCTACTTCCTATTTATGCTGCTATGTTCTATATAAAAGTTGCTCTATTTCCTATTAATGCTGCTATGTTCTATATAAAAGTTGCTCTATTTCCTATTAATGCTGCTATGTTCTATATCAAAGTTGCTCTATTTCCTATTAATGCTGCTATGTTCTTTATAAAAGTTGCTCTATTTCCTATTAATGCTTCTATGTTCTATATAAAAGTTGCTCTATTTCCTATTAATGCTGCTATGTTCTATATAAAAGTTGCTCTATTTCCTATTAATGCTGCTATGTTCTATATAAAAGTTGCTCTATTTCCTATTGATGCTGCTATGTTCTATATACAAGTTGCTATATTTCCTAATATGTTGTTATATTCTCTATTATTGTTGCTATATTTTCAAATAATGCTGTTATATTCTCTATTTTGGTTGCTATATTTTATACTAATGTGTATATACTTACTATTAATGTTGCTATACTATATATTATTGTCGCTATAATGTATATTCATGCTACAATATTTTCTGAATATTGCTATATTTTCTAAAATGTTCCGATCAATCATAAAATTCTTTTATCTATTGGTGTCCTTTGAGTCTATCTAAAAACAGAAAGTAGGTCACTTGAACATTTCTGGACTTACATCGACAATCAAGATTACTCCCCAGCAATTCTCCATTCAGGCCGCAGGCGCGTTCAAAATCCCCTGACCAGTAGTAGAGTCCAGCGTTACAGGAGAACGTCATGACATCCCCGTTATTGACAGTGTCGTTATCGGACGTACTGTGAAATGTTTTGTCTCTAGGTGCACTGCAGGTGGTGGTGCCTGCGAATATTTTAAATAGTCCAACATCATTACATTTCCAATATGGTGACTTTAAAAACTATTTCGATCGTCACAGTCGCAGGTGACTTAGGCCTACTTCATTGCCCACCTGTGTTGATGGTGGAGGAGAGGGAAAAGGGAAAGGTTGGAATGAGCTGACAACTTACATCTAGTCTATCAGATAAAGTTTGTAAATAAGGAAGAAGTGAAATAATTAAACAGATACTGATTGTTTTAAATTATAATTTTAAATGACAACTATATACTGGATTGTTATATTTGTGAGAGGGACAATAACACATACTAAAGTTACGGGTGAGAATACAGAACAGGGACTGAGAGAAAGAATACAAAATATGTAGAGGCCAAAGATAGAATACAAATAATAAATAGAAAGGAAGAGAAATAAAACAGAACAGAGAATAACGAATACGGTAGACGCCGGACAGAGAATACAAAAAAAGGAAGGAAAAGAATAAAGAATGCAGATGGAAGACAGAATGAAGTGAAGGGTGGAGCGATGCTATATAATAATACCACCCGGGCGTAGAACTAGTAAAAAATACCGGTATTTTAAAAAAACTCCGATTTTGATTCGAAACCAGATTCGGAAAATGCAGCTAATAGCACAGACAGAAATCTAGAAAAAACAAGCAATTAAGCCTGTTCCATTCTGGACACAGGACGTGTTAGCGCATCTTCGTGTTATGTATCAGTACGTTTGTTAGCTTTCAGTAAATATTTGTAAATTTTGGAAATGTTTATAAATTCAATTGTGTAATGCATATATTTGTAAAAAAAATAATTATAAAGACGTTTTTTTATATTTGAAAAAAAATTATTGTCTCTTAAATCTAACTACAAGAGGTTTGTGGTTACTGAAATAGGACTCATAATTGAAAACATTCTAAATTATAGTCATTTAATCGTCCGAAAACTCCGTCAATTGTTGCATAGCTCTGATACTTTCAATTAAACTCAGAACACAAGCTTACTATTTCATTTGATGAGTTTCTTAATAAATCTTGGTGAAACTACGTGCTGCAGTATTTCGCACCAAATGAACGGGTTATTTGAACGTACAAGGTGTATATATAATATATAAGCCCCTTAGGAGCCCTGAAGCCCGGCCCTCAGAGGTCCTATTGCGAAATGAACTTTTGAGGTACACATGGCAGGCCAAGACCTACAAAATGATATTTACATCATGGGTCTAGGAATTATAGTTGCTGAGATATAGCGCTCCTTTATTAATATAGCTTATATAGTAAAAAACGGTACTAAGGCCCCTTTTACGGCACTGGGAGGTCAGGTCGCGAAATGAAAAAAAGTCATTTCTTGGCAGGCCAAGACCTACAAAATGATATATACATCAAGGGTCTAGGATTTATGGTTGTTGAGATCTAGGGTGTACACGGACAGACAAAACGGGGACAATATAGCATTTTTTTTTTCGAAAATGCTCTAAAAAACCTGTCAGATTGGTGTCAATTGTCCAATTGTAAAAGAGACAAAAATTGTCTGATTCCGACATATATGTACATAAAAGTGCTTACTGTTGCAGGCGGGGCAAGAATTGGGACAGAACTGTCTTCCACTGTCTTTAGTTTTTGTATGACTACAGAATCTCGGAAATGTCCGCAGCAAGTCCTGGCAGAAATCTATTATATCACTACAACCTAGAAATATAGAGATATACAAATATATTTAGATCGAGAGAGAGAGAGATAGAGGGGGGGGGGGAGAGACACAAAGAGAGAGAGAGATGGAGAGACTGCATTTTTAAAGGACGCAATGAGTGACAGATGGATGAACGGACAGACGTAAAAACAGGCTGACAAGCAAAATAACACATATAATAATGCAAGACTAATGAGTAGATTGACCAACGGTCGTTCTTGTCGGCAGTCAGGCTGACAGTTGACCACACCTATCCTAAGACAAACGGACGTCCATTTCGGCAGCCAGACTGACAGTTGACCACAACCATTCTAAGACCAACGGACGTCCATTTCGGCAGCCAGACTGACAGTTGACCACACCCATTCTAAGACCAACAGACGTCCATGTCGGCAGTCAGGCTGACAGTTGACCACACCCATTCTAAGACCAACGGACGTCCATGTCGGCAGCCAGGCTGACAGTTGACCTCAACCATTCTAAGACCAACGGACGTCCATGTCGGCAGTCAGGCTGACAGTTGACCACAACCATTCTAAGACCAACGGACGTCCATTTCGGTAGCCAGACGGACAGTTGACCTCACCCATTCTAAGACCAACGGACGTCCATGTCGGCAGCCAGACTGACAGTTGACCACACCCATTCTAAGACAAACGGACGTCCATGTCGGCAGCCAGACTGACAGTTGACCACACCCATTCTAAGACCAACGGACGTCCATGTCGGCAGCCAGACTGACAGTTGACCACACCCATTCTAAGACCAGTGGACGTCCATATCGGCAGCCAGACTGACATTTGACCACACCCATTCTATTTCAGTTGACTCAGAGGCATTCAAACTTCCCCCCCCCCCCAAACAATCCTCCCATTTTTTCTTTTAAGAGTAGTGCACCTCTGGTCAAAAAGTAAGATAAGGTTAGGCAAAGAATTAGAGTTAGGCAAAGAGTTGGGGTTAGGCAAAGAGTTAGGGCTAGGCAAAGAGTTAGGTTTAGAGTTAGGTAGACGGACAGTGGGTGTAGATCTTGATGTTTTGTTGTCTTATGAAATGAAATACATCACAGTAATATGAAAAAAAACAAACAATGGCTACTATCTACCTTTGCATGTTTTGGTCAGCGATGTCCAGCCAGATTTTGTGCACTTCTTTTCTGAGACCAGATAAGCATTAGATGTTGTACAGTTGAACTGTACAATCTCGCCTTCATTGTAAGCAGATTTATTGGGACTGACCAGTATCCCGTCAGGGGGGACTGTTGGTGCATCGCAGGTTCCTAGTAAACAAAGGTAAACGTTTAAAAGGACCGCCGGTAACCAAAACAATTGGGCATCGAGTATCGTAGCTACTGGGCATAGAGTATCGTAGCTACTGGGCATTGAGTATCGTAGCTACTGGGCATCGAGTATCGTAGCTACTGGGCATCGAGTATCGTAGCTATTGGGCATCGAGTATCGTAGCTATTGGGCAATGAGTGAAAAAAAAACAGTCAACATCGAAACAGTTATTTTGTAATTTTATTCCTTGTGTAAAAAAAGTGTTTCAACAGAAGAGATATATTGACGTGATTTCGTTTATTTACAGAGTATCTGGGGGTAAAGATACTGCTTCAGCGGACATATTTTATTTTTGTTTTTTTCTTAAATTTTGTTATTTGAATGAAAATGTTTATTCCAAATATGTTGGCTTAGACGGGCCCATAGATATCTATCGACGGACCCGAAAATAAACAATTGTGATTTCAGCACATGCGCACATCTATTGACGGAACCAAAAAAAAAATAATACGGATTCCGTTTAGTCGAAACCTTAGCCACTGCGTAACGATTAAATCATAAAATTCAAACAATTATTATAAAATAAACAAAAAAAAATAATAAAGTTTATATATAGCTAAGCTAAGTACATATTTGCCACGGGTCGGAAAAACAATCGGAATTTATTGCAAGCCGGTCCAAATAGCCACAGCCTTATAAATGTATCTACTCTATTTCAGCTAGACTGTTTATAATCAAATTGTTTAATACAGAAAGCGGCCATTTTGTTTTTAGTCTATTACAAATTCGCGATCAAATAATATACGGAATGACGCGTTCTATTTGCGGTCGTAGAAAAAATTTTTTAAATGATTGATATAATTATTCTATGAGATAAAAATGTTTTAACTTTATACTTGACAAAATAATATGCCATTAAAAAAATTCGGAGGGTAAACAAGATTTAAAACGAACTCAAAATGATCCCAATTAAAGATTTCTTGTGGTGATGTACGTGCACGCTATCATTTAAATGATGCTACTGTTGTGGCGTTCGTAATACATGACATTTTAAATTGTAGGATGCAAACAATCAAACAAATTTGGAAATTTAAAGCTACCAAAAAAAATCTGTTTTCAAAAATATGGGAGCCGGAGATTTTTTCAGCTCTGGCTCCTGCTCCGGCTCCAGCAAAAAGTTGCGGCTCCGGCTCGGCTCCGCAAGCCTGGACCGTACAACGCATGACGTATAGTACGTGTAAGCTCTTTCACTCTTGCTTGAAAAAGCTAATATGAAATGATTATATTAACAGGTTACTAAAGGTAACACTAGGAGAGTTAAGTAAGGTCAAAAAAATAATCACATCTTAAGTAAATATAAAAAAAGAATCAATAGACCTTTCCAAACTATGCATACATACATAGGTATATAAGACCTACATATTCATTTCGCTCATTCAGAATGCATTATTGTTAATTTTTTTGAACACATTAAATACAATTCTAACAGACAAGAATACAACATATTTCATAAACACTCTATGAATCCCAAGCAAAGCTATACATACTTTTACGAATAGCCTAACATTAGATACAACCTTTGACATCTTTGTGATTGTACAGTGAAAAAGTCAAGTGTAATAAATTCTATCGACCTTACAAAGGGAACTAAACAAGTAAGACTATAAGTATTCTATTACTTTTTCAGATCTACGCACAGATTTGAGACATAAAGCCATCCGTACGTTCATGTGAACCATATGCGAGGCAACCCTTCATATAGATAGGAAAATAGGATGCTGCCTAGGGCATCCACATTCAAAGGACCCCTTCCAGTAAATAGGCCCTATAAAATATAAGGCCCCCTTAAAAACTTAAAGCTTCTACCTTTGGCGTTTTTAATATCATATGTCTATTAATAACTTTGCTTAAGGCACATGTGTGATGTCCCTGTAAGGATGAGATGAAATCTCCAGGTCCTATAAACTACTAATGGGACGGTTGTTTATGGTGCCTTTCTTTCATCACCACCATAAACGATAGTTCAATGGTCATGGAGGCACCACGGGAGATATATAGGGAACTTTAGCCAAGACCTGAAAGATTTCCTTGGTCCTATCCGGAAATCGAACCAGGTACCTTCAATTCGACAGTCGAGTGCTTTTCCCGCACGATCATTCGTCCTTCGCCTAGGGCCCATATAAGCCTAAGAACTGCTATGGGAAAAGATACTAATGGAGGCTGTAGAAAAAAAAACACTGTTTTTATTGACTAACGACTAAATAAAAGAATCTTCGTGATTGCCGTTTTAACAGCGGCTGTTCATGACAGCCGTCTATTTCACCATCGATCAGTGGTAGTTCATGAAAACCGTCTATTTCACCCATCTTTAAGTGGCTGTTCAAGACAGCCGTCTATTTCACCCAACTATAAGTGGCTGTTCAAGACAGCCGTCTATTTCACCCATCTATAAGTGGTTGTTCAGGACAGCCGTCTATTTCACCCATCTATAAGTGGCTGTTCAGAACAGCCGTCTATTTCAACCATATATAAGTGGCTGTACATGACAGCTGTCTATTTCACCCACCTATAAGTGGCTGTTCAGGACAGCTGTCTATTTCACCCATCTATACGAATGGCTCAACGATATTTGAAAAATATGTGTTTTCTATATTATATATATCAGTTTACTTCACTAACCTCTTTTATGTAGGGTGGGAGTGTAAGCACAAGACTTGGCACATCCAAATTTACTGAATGAATTTGAACAGAATCCCGGGTCTGCGGCCATTAGTGCTGAGCAATTCTTTATGATATCAACAACAGATTCTGTCAATGTGAATGAACGTATGATATATTTATTGAAGACCAGAAGATAACATAAGGTACACTTTTGAGATGGATGGAACATTATAATAATTTGTCTTTATTCAATAAATTTAAAATCATTTTCAACAAAACATTTTAAGCTTAACATACCATCAGTGGCGTCACTATGGTTAGTGTCACCCGGTGCGGAAAATATTTAGGGTGACCTCCTCTCCCCCCCTCCTTCCCTAAAGACCATGAGCAATGGTACATATTTCGAAATCTTCTGCACTAGACCTTAGAGAATTCATTTTAAAATACTTAAGCGATAAAAACGATAGTATGCTATCACTGGCTGTATTTCAGAAAGTTGTATATATTATTTAAAAAAAAACTGAGTTTCTAAACTTCATCTACAATGTTATGAAACCACGTGACTACTTGCGTCCTTTTTTTTAACCCCCGCATCTCCTAGTGATGCCACTGTATACCATCATCAACAACTAAAAAAACTTTGTTTGTGAAGTAATTGGCATTTACATAAAACATAATTTCATTTAGAAGGATGCTACCATACCATTAAACAGTATTTAAATAAATCTGGAATGTGTTCTATAAAGACAAGTATTACAGAAACTAGAATATGTATAATATAGGCCCATTTTTATGTCTAAATTTATAATCAGACCATTAAATGAAGCTGGCCAGCTAACATATATTAAGCCAATTAAGAAACGAGTATACCAATATATATATATGATATCGTGCCATTAAATTAATGGAAACTTCAACGGAGAAAGCTTCAGTGATCATTCCAAGAACTTACTCAGGTTGCATACGTCACAATATCGCTTCTGACACGCGGTTCCGTTAATGTGGACGTAACAGTATGGTTGAAGTAATGCTCCTCCAGGGTTTCTACAGGAGTTTCCAGACTGGAGTAGCCAGATTGAACTGGACCTAAATTTGAAGTAAAAAAAAACAAGAAAAACAAACTAACAAGGAAAAAAATGTTCAATTCATTCTAGACCATTCTGTATTTGAACCATTCTGTATTTGGAACATTCTGTATTTGGACCATTCTGTATTTGGACAATTCTGTATTTGGAACATTCTGTATTTGGACAATTCTGTATTTGGAACATTCTGTATTTGGACCATTCTGTATTTGTACCATTCTGTATTTGGAACATTCTGTATTTGGACCATTCTGTATTTGGAAAATTCGGTATTTGCAAAATTTTGTATTTGGAACATTCTGTATTAAGAACATTTTTGTGAGGTCCATTACGATTTAAATATTGTGTAAACAGCAGCGACCATCGTTCCAGTCTTTTTATAGCTCACTTGATTAACTCCATAAGATGCAGTGCTAATGAGTGGAACAATACAGGCTTATAGAAATGGGATTAAAATTAATGATTGATATTTATAGATTGGTTAAAAAAGATCGATACCTCTTCCCACAAATAAAGATTCATATTACAAAAAATATTGATTCCTCTTCACATAAATATTGATTCCTCTTACCACAGCTCGTTTAAGAGAGAAGCACATAACTAAACTTTCATTTTATGACGTTTGCCTGTAAGTTATATTAGCTCTTGATAACATGGCCCGCGACTCAAAATGTTGGCTCACCCTCGTACTCGAGCCACATGAGACTTGTTAAGAGCATTCACACTAGTTCTACGCTATCTCTCAAACCTTACTACTCGTTGTATTTTATTTCGCAGTACAAACATAATGTCAATATTTCAGAAATTTATTGAGGAATGAACTATGGACAAGTATATTGAACTGAAATAATGATTAAAAAAAACTATGCAATACTATTTAATACTTTAAAGTATTATATAATGGTAAAAATTGAGTGGTATAGACACAATACTATTACATAATTATTTATTTTATTATGGCATTCGCTCTGAATATATCAAGTAATTTTGATTTTACATTGAAGAGAACTACTGTTATGTTTTAAAGTTGTGAACATCTTCACATTATAACACTTTCAAAATATATGTAAATTAAAGATTTTATGTGTCACACTGTATATAGTGCCATTTGTTTCCTCATCTGATAACTCAATGTATAAAGTATATATATCAACTTACTGGGGAAAGTCATCACACTCTACCGCCTTGGACCAAGAGAGGCAATCCTCATAAGTTTCTGCCACGTTGGTATTTCCTGAGTAGTCTGCTCCTTTTAAAGCCACGTCATAGCACATGTCTTCAGCTGTAGAGACAGAAAATAGCAGTGATCCCGTTTGACTCTAGCCAGAAACAGCTAGCCCTCAAGTTTGTATTAGAAACTATCTGTACCCTGCAAAACCTTTGCATAGAGTTATATTCCCTTAGGATTGATCAGCAGGCTAGGCTATTTTTGGTTTCGGACAGATCCGAAATTTCACGAGTTTATTACAATTTAGACATACAATATGTTGTAGAAATACAAACAAATAAACAAACTAATATTTCGGACTTTGGGTTTCATTTTTAAAAACCGCAGAAACTGTAGATTAAAAAAAAAAAACATTTATCCAATCGAGACCCCCGCAAGACGCCATTTTGAATTCTTGATTTCTTTTTTCAATATAACGCAGACGCCAGACCGCTATTATTTATATAGATGTTAACAAAACAAAATACAAAATAAATCTAAATGCATAGTTATAAATTCAATATTGTTTACTGATAAACCTAGTAAAGTATTTAAGCTCACGTGTTATCAGTGTTGCTGTAAAACTGACCCCCTTGTTGGTGGTGACGTCATACCCTGACCAGAACTCAGCAGTGAAGTAATCACCTTCTGACACAATATCTTTTGGCCAGTTGGTTGGGTCAATTCTGAATAAACATCAACACATGTCAGTGGGAAATTGACATGAATTTTAGTTTCACTCACAGTTTTAATCATTGATTCTGTAATGTAAGTATGATGCCATTGGACTCATGCTACAGTCGATATGCTCTTCGGGACCAG
Organism: Bulinus truncatus; assembly: GCA_021962125.1. NCBI lineage: Eukaryota > Metazoa > Mollusca > Gastropoda > Planorbidae > Bulinus > Bulinus truncatus. The sequence goes on from JAGDYQ010000020.1 coordinate 2,631,158, forward strand.
TGTTACTACTTTTTGGGTTTTTTTTCCCAAGATCTTTGGGATTTTCAGAATTTAGCTGGGAAAATGGGGATTTGAGCTGAAAATCTTTTTTTTTTTTTTTGGCTTGTTTTGTTTTTCTCTGTTGGTTCAAAAACAACAACAAACTATTGGATCACACTATGTAATATACAATGTTTTTAAATTTTTTTTTATGTATTATTAACAACAGACCATCAAAATGATCTTGGGTTTTCTTGTGTTTATTACGTTCATAAGTTTACTTTAATTTTTTTTTTTTTTTAGAATGGTAACAATGTTCAGGACCGGAGTTTTAATGAAGGGTCCGAATCGATTTTGGAATATGTCTCCGTTTAATTATTATATTCCAAGAAGCTGTTTGAATTGTGTTCATGAGAGTAACATTGCATATTTATATTTAGATGAATTCAGATCTTCACAGAAAATAATTCTATGAACCGGAAAAAAATATGACTTTATAGAAAGAATATATAAAGACATTTAATTCGATATAAAAAAACAAAACAAACAATCTACATATTGCTACATTAGTTAAATATTCATGTATGCCCTTTTTCATTACCTCCCTTTAATTTACTATGACGCGACTAATGTCATGATGAAAAACTGGTTGTTACTTTTAGTCTTATTTCATTTGTTCTATGTATTTCCTCATTAAATCGGACTAAAACGAGATTTATCGTTAGCTTTTCAATAAATATGGAAGTAAAACAAAAGTTGACTATCTGTTGTCAGGGTTTCAATCATCTGATTTCAAAAATATTCGGTCGAGTGAAGTTTTTTGTGGTAAAATAAAAAAAAATGTTTGTATTGTTAAGGAAATATTTATTTATGGAGTTTCGAGCAATCCTGATTTTTACAATATCTGGTATTGTTACATTTGTCCCGATAGGTCGTACAATCTTTAGCTGGGGTGTGCAAAACTGTATGAACCGTGGGCCACTCTGGGTTCTTAAATTTGACAGAGGTGCCGGACCAAGAGTAGATGAAGGGTGTGTTAATATGAGATAATCTAAATGTGAACGTCATTCATGTGACCGAGTGAAGAAGATCAGGGCATGGACCAGATCAAACAGACTGACCTGCCTTGACCCGCGGGCTGTATTTCATCCTTATTAGGTCAATAGTCAACTGACGGTTTACACTCAGAGACCATTCACTTATCACGTAACACTTTTTTTTTTCTTGATGTTGAGCCCCTTCCTTCCCACCCCTCCCCGTGTGACGTAACCTGGGCCGGCCTTATAAATTTCGGGGCCCAATTTATCGGATGCTTGAGAGGCTCCCCTCTTCCAATTTATAAAAGTCTGTGACGAGAACCATGCCTGATAGTGAATTGCTATATAGGTCAAATCTGCCGGCCCTGAATGTCACATTCTTTTCATTGCATCTCTCTCTCTCTTTCTCTCACACTCACTTTCTCTCCCCCCCCCACCACACACACACACACACACGAAAGGCGCTGCGTATTAATTAAACACCCCCTTACCTGTTCGGACTGAGCCACTTGTGGAATCTCTTGTACTGAAACGTGTCGTCATTGGTTGTACTCAGATCTACTGTGTTGAATGTAATCTTAATTCTTGAACCTGGTGGAACCTAAATATAACATTTTCACTAAATACCTTCAGTTTAAAAAAACAAATGAATTTTAATAATTATAATTAAACTGATTTTAATTCTTTATGGACGATCCATTTGCTTAATATGTTAACCTAAATGTAGATCTATTGTATTTAGGTCTTATATTTAGATGCCTTTAGTAATGAAAATAAAATAGAGTCGATTCATACAATATCTAAGCTGAATCAGTTTATGTATATTTTTTAAAAAGAAAGACTCAATTCTGAAACCAAGTTTACATTGAAAGAATAGAAGCATCGCCTGTTTGGTTCTCTCGCATCAGGGAATCCAGGGGTAGTAACTGTAGCTGTTTTAGTCTTAGCGTCAAGAGTTATCTCTCGATTACAACCTGAAGATAATTGAATGATAAGTTTAATGAAGTTTCACAGCACTACATGCTTAATTTATTTCTACGTTAAACGGAATGACAAGTTTTGTTTATTATCAGGTTTTCTGATTTTTTTTTAATTTGATGGGACATGACAGTTTGATAAATGCGAGAAAGACGACAGGATTATATACAAAAAAAAAAAAACAACAAGGACAGAAGTGAGGGTTAGGGGATAGATCTCCGGTGATGGCCCATGGAGTTTTTCATTTTAAGGTAAATGGTGCCTCCATGGCTCCCTTGGTACCTCCATATCCTTGCACTATCGGTTATGATGGGGATGAAAAAAAAAAGGCACGGCAGTTCCATAGTGGTTTAAATGATCTAAAAGATGAACATCTCATCCTTTCAGGAACCACAGAAAAAAAAAAACAAATTTTATACTTAAACTACTCTAATCAGGTGGGGAAATAAGTCACTTATTTCAAAAAAGTTGATTCTCAGTTCTTAGTAAAATTCGCAAATATATGATTACTAGTTGTGTAGCCGGCGTTGCCCGGTAAGTCGGGAGTTTAAATGAGACAGTTGAAACATTTCTAACACACCATTTGGTTAAAGATATGGGTGATAATTTATTCCACCGACCTAATGTGCAGAAACGACCTTCATTTCAAACGTCACAAATTACGTTTTACACGTCAACGCTAACCAACAAAACAAACCAAACCAACCAACTAAACCAGCTAACGAAACCAAACAAAAAATCCAACTGAACCAACCAATAAACCAAACCAAGTCAAACCAACCACCCAAATCAGCCAACCAGAGGCGTACCTAGGGTGGGGTATGGGGGTCAAAATTCTAAAGTCCCCTGGGCCCCAGCTTTAGGGGCCCCTAATATTTGTTTACATTAAATATTAACTACATTATCTTATGTCATGATGTCGAATTTCAAAATACACGGGGCCCTCAAAGAGGCCAAGCCCCCCGGGTCCCCAAATTCCTAGGTTCGGCACTGCCTAAGCCAACCAAACCAGCTTACCAAACCAACCAAACAAACCAACTGAACCAATAAACCAACCAAACCAAACCAAACAACATTAGTTAACGATATGGGTGCTAATTTATGCCACCTACCTAATGTCCACAATTAAAATAAAAGAAACAATGTTTTCAACCAACGCAAACTCCCACTTACCACAAAACACGGATCCCTGACTCGATACAAGGATCCACAATTAAAATACAAACTGTGGGCCCAAAATGTATACATCTTCCGCTTATAGAATAAAACAGAAATGGAAAACCGTACATATTGAATACAACGTGCACGCTTTACTCAAATATAATGTTGTTTATGTACTACTACCAGTGCTCAGACTTTAAGTATTGTGTATTTAAGTACCGCTTCAATGTACCTTTTGCAGCACAGAGGCAAGTTGGTGTGGAACCATACAGCACCCGCGAGCAAGTTCAATTCGGCATCTTACTTACACGGTCTCCTTATATCTAATACATAATCGTCTAGCCTGGTTAAAAATAGACTGGGGAATTACAAAATTTTAGTCTTAATCAAGGGGAGTCAACTCTAGTTTGTCTCAAAATAGTCTTGGGAATTCCAAGTAGTACGCAAATTATGTAAAGTTGTAAAGATGGTCAAAGGGATACAACTGAATTATAAGGAGTCACTCGCCGGTCCAAGTACCGGGCATTTGTTCTAGTGTATATATATATATATATATATATATATATATATATATATATATTGATGGTTGTTTACTGTTGCTATGTCTTAGTTCATCCAATTGCTGCACTTAATATTAAAATAAAAAAACGTAATTCTACAAATAAAAAATGCCTCCCTGCTCAATCTATATCATAAAGTCTCAGTGATAAAGATTGAATAAATAGAATGAAACCCGAGAACATAAATCTGACCATAAACAGGTGGCTGGTAATAGCAGGTGTAAGTGGTCAAAGAAGACCTGAAAGGTGACTTTTCCTGGTTTATAATGGTGTAGATCTTGGATTTCCAGCTGTTCCTTGACTTGGTCATCTTCAGTCCTAAACAAGAATACGAGAATTTGATTAAGCACAAGTACAGCTAATATTAGGTACCCCAAACTGATTTTTCTTTTACAAATAATTAAGTTTATTACACTTTGGCTAAAAAATATGGATGATTCTAAGATTATCGATACCAAATATGTCTATTTATGTCAAAATTTAAGGACGTTATGAATTTTTTTAACTTGTCAAATTTTAAGATAGTTTTCTACATGCTAAAGAGCCCACTTTATGGGTTAAATATTCCAAAAGAGTTTGCTCCTAGATAGACCATATTTAAGGAAATCAGACACTAGTATGTAAAATAACATACTCAATTTTTTCAATAACTTTTAGAAATTGAAAAGCTATGTTTTTTGGGGTAAAATATGGGTCAACATAGTTTTTTGTAAAATTTAAAAGGGAGGTAAAAAAAAAAATGAAAATTGGCATTTTTTAAATGCTTATATTTAAAAAAAAAACTAGCAAACCTACACAAATGATTATGGTATCATTTTAAAGAGTAAAGTGTTATTTTACTTTGAACAATGCAACAGTTTAAGCATTATACTTAACAGTTAAAAAACAATGGGTTAGACAAACAAGCAATTAAGCCTGTTCCATTCTGGACACAGGACGTGTTAGCGCATTTTCGTATTATGTATCAGTACGTTTGTTAGCTTTCAGTAAATATTTGTAAATTTTGGAAATGTTTATAAATTCAATTGTGTAATGCATATATTTGTAAAAAAAAAATTATAAAGACGTTTATTTATATTTGAAAAAAAAATATTGTCTCTTAAACCTAACTACAAGTGGTTTGTGGTTACTGAAATAGGACTCATAATTGAAAACATTCTAAATTATAGTCATTTAATCGTCCGAAAACTCCGTCAATTTTTGCATAGCTCTGATACTTTCAATTAAAATCAGAACACAAGCTTACTATTTCATTTGATGAGTTTCTTAATAAATCTTGGTGAAACTACGTGCTGCAGTATTTCGCACCAAATGAACGGGTTATTGAACGTACAAGATGTATATATAATATATAAGCCCCTTAGGAGCCCTGAAGCCCGGCCCTCAGAGGTCCTATCGCAAAATGAACTTTTGATGTACACATGGCAGGCCAAGACCTACAAAATGATATATACATCATGGGTCTAGGACTTATAGTTGCTGAGATATAGCGCTCTTTTATTAATAAAGCTTATATAGTAAAAAACGGTACTAAAGCCCCTTTTACGGCCCTAAGAGGTCAGATCGCGAAATGAAAAAAAAGTCATTTCTTGGCAGGCCAAGACCTACAAAATGATATATACATCATGGGTCTAGGACTTATGGTTGTTGAGATCTAGGGTGTACACGGACGGACAGACAAAACGGGGACAATAGAGCATTTTTTTTTTCGAAAATGCTCTAAAAATGCACCATCCTAAAAAAATCATAAAAAATTCAACTTTATCTGTAAAAGCAATAACTTTATATCAAGGCTTAATTAATTCAATTGTCTATAATAACTGAGATATTTAACATGATCAAACGTATTTATTAAAAAAAAACAACTTATAGAGATATATCCACTGATGTTTAAATAAATGCCATAAGCATAATTATGAAAACTAATATGTATGTCATTGTTACGGGTCCTTATAATGAAGATACTTGTAGAAGGTGTAATGATTCAGACAACTCAAATTATGAAGTTAACTCCAGAGAAGTAACATCAACAATCATTTAATATTTGAACATAAACTGACATAAAGGTGAACTCAGGAGGAGTACAATAGCAAACTGTGAATATGCATCCATCTATATCGATGCCCAAAGCTAGACTCTACTAATACAGACATCCGCATCCTATGATGCCCAGAGCTCGACTGATTATAAAACAAACCATGTGCTCCCAACTGTCGGTTTAATATACGTCATTTGTACCAAATGACGTATACACTAAAATCTACAATAAACTACAACACGAGATGGCGGAATGACGCCATAGCTACTGCGGTGGGCGGAGCCTACCGAATTGCGTCATCAAGCTTATGCTATACTATATCTCCACAGTCATCTAAAGCTGAATATTTTTTTCAATTTCAATTTCTTCTTTAACTCTAAGTGATAAATGTGTACCACAACATAATTTTATCATCTTTTTCCACACAAAAAAATAACAATAAATAGGTCCTGCTCGACAAAATTTTAATAACACTAGTTGAAGAACAATTATAAACAAGTACTGCACTATATATAATATTAAATTAATTTTATCAGTACATGTATATCACATTAACAAAATTACTGTTCTTTACTTGTTTGTGGATATTGTCTCAAGTATTCCATAGTTCAAAATCTTTATTATTTGTAAAACATTCATATGTCATGATTGAATTTTAATTTTTTTATGCAAGTATGATTTATTCTGAGAAATAATACATGAATCTCTGAATTATTAATTGGTAGTATTTCTTGCTGGGGCGAATTAGGATTCTATTTAAGAATTAGATGAATTATTAAATTGACATTTACAAAATAAGTATATGCCTTGTATTAATGCTATCTGTGCTTTCATTTTGGTAGCTTTTTGAACTTTTACATAACATCAACAGTTGTTTGTGTACATTTCAATTATTGAAGTTATTTGGAAAAAGTTATTTGATGATTTTATCTTAATTCTTCACATACAACAAAAAAAATATTATCATTTTATTCATAGCTTAGTCATAAGTTCTGTAGCAAAATTAACTGGAGGACAGTATGTTATGTTCTGTATTGCCATATGTGTAGTGCACAATACTGACTGAAATATTTGAATTGCATTCAACAATTTCACTGAGAAATCGCACATCTTGCATTGACTGTGATAGTTTGACAAGTGATCCCCTGCCCTTTCCACCAGATACTTGCCTCCTACAGTTCTTGGCAAATGGAGTACGGTCTACTATTAGTTTGTGGAACTATGCATTTTTAGAGTAACAAATATTACTGCTATAAATAATGTCACTAAAATACTGAATTGGTCATCATCTAAAATAAAATAAAACACATATTTAAAAAAAATATGAATACAGAAATAAGAAAATATAGGATTGTATTTAAAATATATATACTAGACTACTATACTACTAAACTATATCTTTGTAGGTCCATATTTACTACCTTAAGTCTGTAGTGTAGTCAAACAGAAAACTTTTTTAATTTTAAGTTCTATTATATTAACCTTTATTTAAACATATCAGTATGTAATATATATTGTAATGAACCATTCCATTCAGATTTTATTATGAACAGTCAATCGAATTTAATAGTTCATTCATTTATAGAATTTAAACTCAAACACGGCAAAGTTACTCTAAGTCTCACTAGTTTAATTTGTTTTTTTCCGGCGAGACAATTCAACTTTCGATTTCTCGATTAATTTAGAAAAATCGAAATAACTTTAATAAAATAGTATTCCCTCATTTTTCATAACTTTATAAATATTTAAACATGTTATAGATTTGAAAAAAAATAACATTAACGTTTTTCATCCGCGATAAAAAATTGGGTTATTGTTCAAAGTTTGTAGGGGTGATTTCAGACTTCGAGAGATTCATTCGCTAATCACAGTAAATATAATCATCCTAAAAATCATTTATAGCTATTTTATTAGTACACAGAAACGTACTTTTTTGCAATATATTGATAGGTATGCTATTTTACTTATTTTTTCATGGCTTTACTTACCTCTGATACGCCCAAACAATTTTTTTTTGTCTAAAGCATTATGAGTAGTTGAGACTTAAAATCCGTCTCTTCGGCCATCGCGTCGGGGAAATTTTTTTTTTTTTTTATAATTATAGGGTGTTTTAAAGGGCGCGGCGAATTCGCGCCAATAATTGGGCGCAATTACATTTATAACAGTTTTATAGGGAAAAAGTCCAGCTTTCTAATGATTGATTTAAATTCTATCCAGATATAAGACTTCAGCATAAAATATTTAAAATACATTTTTGAAGTTAAAATAAACAAAGATAATTTCTATTATTAGTAAATTTAAAGATATGGTTATAAAATGCTATAAATCTTTATATAATTGATTTATTGGCGCATATTCGCCCAACACCTTTATCATGGGTGGGGCGGGGGGAGGGGAGGAAATGTAGGCCTGCCCGTCGGTCGCAACAAAAATCAGATATGGTTGGTATGCTCATTTAAAGATTTCATTTATTAAAACGCACTTGTTACGGGACCATACGTGACCATTATATTAGGGTATAAGGAACATGACATATATAATTTTTTTTTTTTTTTTCAGAATTTTTTTTTTTAGGATTAGGGTTTGGGATAGGGATAGGGTTAGGGTTAGGGTTAGGGTGTAGAGCAATATTATCTACGGCTGGTACCCGAAGTAAAAAAAATACGGAGACCACGTATGGTCCCGTAACAAGTGCCTTATTAAAATATCGAAAATCAAAATAAAACAATCATATAACGAAGGTACTTAAATAATGATATATTGTATGATAGAATAATATTTGTATTTCATTATACAATCTTAAGTTGAAAATAGGCATTACATGATTTTCATGTACGAAAATCACTGTTTTTCGTCAGTTTGGGGTACCTACTAATATAGGGTTGACACACGAGCTACACATAAACGTACATGTAACCATCATTATCACTGAACTCAGGGTCAATAGTTTTGTGGAACACACCATCATATTGTTACAACCCTTTAATTCTGTTTATAAAATCAAAACAACACACAGGCGTGGATTCCAAGAGTATTTACTAATACAAGTAATAGCTATAAAAACAACAACAATGGCAATATGGCCACTCTCTCTACTGCGTCATCGCGTTCACTCTCTAGACTGTACGGTGCGCACCGGGAGGGTCGTAACAATATGTTGAACTTATCTTAATCCGTTGATCTAGTTGTAATACAACCGATATGGAAGCAGATGCCGTAAATCTAGTTGCAGTACAATCGCAATGGTTTCGTGTACCGTAGATCTACCAGCTCTTGACATGAATCTATTGCGCTATAGACAAATATAGCCACAAGGGAAGCAAATATATTTGCACTGGACTTAAATCTATCTAATTGTGACATGAATCTAGTTTTACTAGACGTGAATCTAGCTTAAGGAGACAATATTCTAGTTAAAACAGCATAGGTCCAGCTGCACGAGACATCAATCTATCTTGTTGTGACATAAATCTACCTGTGTGTGTGTGTGTGTGACATGGGTTTAGCTGCATGTGATGAATCTAGCTGTGTGTGTGTGTGACATGAGTTTAGCTAATTGTGATAAATCTAGCTGTGTGTGTGACATTAGTTTAGCTGCATGTGATAAATAGCTGTGTGTGTGTGTGACATGAGTTTAGCTGCAAGTGACGGATCTAGCTGTGTGTGTGTGACATGAGTTTAGCTGCATGTCATAAATTTAGCTGTGTGTGCGACATGAGCTTAGCTGCATGTGATAAATCTAGCTGTGTATGTGTGTGTGTGTGTGGCATGGGTTTAGCTGCATGTGAAGGATCTAGCTGTATGTGTGACATGAGTTTAGCTGCATGTGATGAATCTACCTGTGTGCGACTTGAGTTTAGCTGCTTGTGATAAATCTAGCTGTGTGTGTGACATGAGTTTAGCTGCATGTGATAAATCTAGCTGTGTGTGTGTGACATGGGTTTAGCTGCTAGGGATAAATCTAGCTGTGTGTGTGACATGGGTTTAGCTGCATGTGATGGATCTAGCTGTGTGTGTGTGTGTGACATGAGTTTAGCTGCTTGTGATAAATTTAGCCGTGTGTGTGACATGAGATTAGCTGCTTGTGATAAATCTAGCTGTGTGTGTGACATCGGTTTAGCTGCATGTAATGGATCTAGCTTTATGTGTGTGTGTGTGACATGAGTTTAGCTGCTTGCGATAAATCTAGCTGTGTGTGTGACATCGGTTTAGCTGCATGTGATGGATCTAGCTGTGTGTGTGTGACATGAGTTTAGCTGTATGTTATGGATCTAGCTGTGTGTGTGTGTGTGACATGAGTTTAGCTGCTTGTGATATATCTAGCTGTGTGTGTGACATCGGTTTAGCTGCATGTGATGGATCTAGCTGTGTGTGTGTGACATGAGTTTAGCTGCTTGTGATAAATCTAGCTGTGTGTGTGACATCGGTTTAGCTGCATGTGATGGATCTAGCTGTGTGTGTGTGACATGAGTTTAGCTGTATGTGATGGATCTAGCTGTGTGTGTGTGTGACATGAGTTTAGCTGCTTGTGATAAATTTAGCTGTGTGTGTGACATGAGATTAGCTGCATGTGATAAATCTAGCTGTGTGTTTGTGTGACATAAGTTTAGCTGCATGTGATGGTTCTAGCTGCACAAAACTTTGTTAAGTCGTGAAATGTGACATGAAACATGTTAGTACTTAGCAGCCAATTTTAGCTGTCAAAGTAAGTATGTGGATCAATTCATTAAAGTTTATTGATTATATACACCAGACCGAGCTAATTATTTGAATGTATCAAATCAACAGACATAGTTAAAGTACTGAATACATGGAAATATTCTGACCTCTAATTATGGGACAATAACCTCTAGTAAAAAGTCTAAAAGCCGCAGCGTTTGGCAACTCAGTAGGAAAGGTATATATATCCTGAGTCCTGCAGCAGTACCTCTGTGTGAGGTTGTTGTTGTGGACACTTGTGTCTCCTACACTTCCGTTGATGTTAATGGCTGCCAGAGAGTTCATCTCTAACTGAGATTCAACGAAAGCTAAAGAAAACAAAAATACATTTTACCTAATAAAAAAATAATTAGTTTACGTAATGATTGTGAGAAAAGACTTAGTTTATGTAACTATTGTGAGAAAATACTTAGTTTATATAATGATTGTGAAAAATTACTTATTTTATGTAATGATTGTGAAAAAGTACATAGTTTTGTAATGATTGTGAGAAAGTACCTAGTTTATGTAATGATTGTGAGAAAGTACTAGGCTATGTGATGATTGTTAGAAAGTATATAGTTTATATGATGATTGTGAGAAAGTACTTAGGTTATGTAATGATTGTGAGAAAGCACTTAGTTTATGTAATGATTGTGAGAAAGTACTTAGTTTATGTAATGATTGTGAGAAAGTACTTAGTGTATGTAATGATTGTGAGAAAGTACTTAGTTTGTGTAATGATTGTGAGAAAGTACTTAGTTCATGTATTGATTATAGCAATACTCATCAATTAGACAGGCTCAACCGACACATTTAGTAAAGATGTAGAACAATATATGGAATTTAAAGTTAAGAAAAAATTATCACAATCAAAGAAAAAAACAACGAATATTTAGAATAATTTTCTTGTGTGGTAATCATTTCACTAAAATTAAGCATGATTAATTTCAAGCGTACACCAAATCATATATTTAATACTTAATAACATTACCTACTCGATATTCATTCAACCCATTTTTCATGTTTGATATTTTTGGATTACAACACATATTCAGAAAAAAAAACTACCCTCAATTACTTCTGAATTTAAAAGTTTAAAAGAATTCAATAAACAGGTGTATACACATTCTATTTTCATAATTGAATTACCTCCACCACAAGGTACGTTTGGTTTGATCATACAGTACCGGCCGCCTGAGTTCCAACTTTCCCAATCAATGTCGGAGCCAGTGGGTGTGTCTTTTGTACAAACTGGGATGTAGTTTGTGTTTCCACTAGATGGGAACACTACTGGTGGCTTTGGGTCTTGAGACATTGGGTGTTTGCCAGTGAACGAGAACCACCCTTTAGTGAAACCTTCTGGACATGTGTGTTGTGGACCTCCGGCCAATAGAACCATTGGTGTGCTCGGCCACTTGGTGTAGGCCAATGCTGAAATAATACACGTGATATAAATAACCATTAATGCAAGTGTAACTTCTAAGAAATAAACGCGTATCTATGGACTCTTTGTAGTCTTCATGTGATGTCAGCCATATTATTTCAATCTGAGGTCAAACACGGAGACATAATATGAATTTTCCTGAAATGAATTTAGTTACAAAACTAATTCAGCGTAATTTTTTTTACAATTCTACATTTATTTTCGGTTTTTAATGACATTTTAAATTAAACTATTTTAAGTTGTTTTTTTTATTTCGCTACCAATGTTTATTATTAATTCTCTTATGTTTATTGTCATTGGTAGATCTGAGTCATAGAGAATGACTTTATGACAACTGTTTTATCTAAGGAGTATAATTTTATCTCGTATTTCGATTAACCACTCATTAGAATGGTTCCATTATGCCCTTTAGTCATTCCCACCATACCCAAGTGTACAATGACTATGGAAGCACAATGGAAGGTTGTTAGATAGGACTCTGCTCATAATGTACATCGAGCTAGACCATGCGGGTAAGGCTATAACATGCAGATCGGGCTACAACTATCAGATCGGGCTACAAATATCAGATCGGGCTACAAATATCAGATCGGGATACAATTATCCGATCGGGCCACAACTATCAGATCGGGCTACAACTATCAGATCGGGCTACATTTATCAGATCGGGCTACAACTATCTGATCGGGCTACAACTATCCGATCGGGATACAATTACCAGAGTGGGCAACAACTATCATATCGGGCTATATTTATCAGATCGGGCTACAACTATCCGATCGCGCTACAACTACAGGCCCGTAGCCAGAGGGGGTCTAGGGGGGCTGAGCCCCCCGTGCATGACCTGAGCCCCCCCGTGTATGATTTGAGTTTTTTGACACAATTTTAATAATAACAGCTATAAAACATCAATCATTTTGTTTAATAAATCAATAATAATAAAAACTTCAAAGTTTATATTTTGGCAATCATTCAGGCTATTTTACTTACATATATAGCTTATCTAATTTTTGGGCATAAAAGATTGAATCTTATTGAAGTTCAATTCTGGGTATTTTGGGCAGCATTGGCATTTGGTGCTTCAACAGCCGTGTGTGAGAGCAGTTTCTCAACCCTCACACGAATGCTCACCCCATATCGCAGATAAATGTTAGAAAAGCGTCTAAGCAATCTTTTCCTGCTTGCATTTGAAAAAGATTTAACAGACAATCTGAATGCTGAAGCATTTTTAGGTAAATTCAGTGCTAAACCCAGGCCAGTATCCAGGTCAAAGTAAGCAGGGAGGCACCAATACCCAGCAAGGGGGCACCTTTACTTTTTCTTTATTTTTTCCTCTTTTTCTTTTTTAAGTGGGGGGGCACTCCACACCTAGCGGGGGGCGGGGGCACGGCCCACAGTGCCCCCTTGGCTACGGGGCTGGCTAAACCACGAAGTTTGCAAATTTGAAACGTATAATAATATAAGTTCGCAAAAAGTGCCGACGAGTGGGGGGGCAGGGGGGCCAATGCCCAGGGGCCCGGCGAGTTTTAGGGACCCGGACTGAGCTGGCCAATCAACTTTTTAAAATATTAATATCAGCCCAGGGGCCCGAAATTTCTGTCGCAACCTTGTAATAGTTTTATATATTGATATCTTCTGAGGACAACTAGCAACTTAAATAAGATAATAAAATAATATTGACTTCTGACTTCACTTAAAATGTATAATAAAATAATAAAGTACAAACTCCGTGATTTCTGAGTGATGTTATTTAATTTGCAAATTTACTTTTTAGCAGAATTAATTTTATTTTAAATTGAATAATTGCGACTGTAAACGTTGATAGATCTGTTCTTTGTTTTCAATATTTTATAAGAAATATCACACAAATAGCTAAGCTTTATTCATGCATCTTTGTCGTTCTTCCCGGGTTGTACGTTAAATAAACAGTATAATAATATAAATCAGGTATTTATTATGTAACAATTGTGTAGCAGAACTATTGGTCAATATATTTATAACAGGAATCAGAAATTGCTCAGCCTCAATAAACTTTTATCATTAAAACTCTTTACTATTTAAATTACTTTTAACAAAACTGCAACATGCCATGCATTATTGAAACGTAGTTAAAATTATATATTTCTAATTAATATCTAAACTATCGGTACTAAAATGCACCATTCCAGATATGGAACTGCAAAAAATTTCTTGGGGAGGGGACTCACTGAGATCCCCTCCCCAAACCCCTCCTCTCCGTTCGCAAGCTTTCGGCGTTTCGCGCCTCCATTTTCGCACCCCCCGAACATTACTTCTACCCCACCAGGGGCGGATTTAAGGGGGAGGGGCCGGGGGGCCCATGCCCTCCCCCGTTATCGCAAGTTTAGGTAATACATCATTAAATTATCGAAATATATTTTTGTTCTAAGACCAATTTTCAACAATGAAAACAGTTTTGCCCCCCCCCGTCAAAGTTGTCTAGATCCGCCCCGATCATTTCTTCGGCACTCCCCCCTCTCGAAAAAAAATTTCTTCGCCCCCCCCCCCCGAAAATGTCTTTGGCCCCCCCCCCCCAATCCAATATTCCTGGCTACGGGCCTGTACAACTATCCGATCGGGATACAACTACCAGAGCGGGCAACAACAATCAGATCAGGTTAAATATAAAAGACTTACCGATTCATTACTTTTTACCAATATCATGTCTAATTACACACTAAGTACATACGCTTGTATGTTACACGTCATAATCAGATTCTTTCAAATTTTGATTTTCACAAAGTAATTAGGCGACCGTTAGACTTACGTCCATTTCTCAGAGTCTTACAGTTGTTGCCCTCATCTCTCTCCTTGGGACAGACACAACGACAGACTCCCTTGACTCGGGCCATGTACCCAGGGGAACAGTCCACACTTGGGTCGTTGCAGAACTTTTCTTTAAAAAATAACAGCAACAAGAAACATAAATAATAGAAACAGATCGTTCACAGAATTTACTTCATCTATCAGAGAAACTTGCGACATGGTACACAAAATGTACCGGACTGGTTTACTTTGTTAATGAACGTTTACTGTCATTGATGGCGTCATCTGATAAACAAGGCAGTGATACTCTCATTAACTAAAGTGTTTATGAATAAACTTTAAATAGTTTTATAATAGGGCACTTCAATACCATCAAGTCTTAAACATGGCGAAATAAGATAAACACGTTACAAAGGTAGATAATTGACGTTCTTTCAAGTCTTACACGTTTAGAAGGTAGATAATTGACGTCATATCGTCTTTACAGTATGAAAAAGTATTTAAATGACAATCCAGCGGGTGCAACATATTTCTAAAGGTAGGCTGTCGTTGACTGCTAGCTATGTGCTGGTTGTCACATGACTTTCCAAACCAACCGATGGTACACGTAGTATTTGCTCTTAGTAGGGGCGTAGACAGCAGTTGTCTGATTTTACCGAGCTCCTGTATCCCCAGTACGGCATTGATCAGTCATGGAAAGAATACTACCGTAATAATCTAATATCTGACGTATTTATTTATATAATTTACTCCTATTTAGTTGTCTGATCTATGATCTTACTTCTACATATGCACAACGGATGTTACTCATGTATTTTCTTACATTTATATTGTACAACTGATGTAATTCATCTATTTGTTCTACCTATACATTTCCACAACTGATGTAACTCATCTAATTGTCTTACCTCTACATTTCAACAAATTATTTAATTCATCTATTTGTCTTACCTCTACATTTCCACAAATTATTTAACTCATCTATTTGTCTTACCTCTACATTTCAACAAATCATTTAACTCATCTATTTGTCTTACCTCTACATTTGTACAACTGGTATAACTCATCTATTTGTCTCACCTCTACATTTGTACAACTGGTATAACTCATCTATTTGTCTCACCTCTACATTTGTACAACTGGTATAACTCATCTATTGTCTCACCTCTACATTTGTACAACTGATTTAAATCTGAGAACAATGCTTCATCAACAGATGTCGCACTGGCAGTACTAAAGAGATCGTCAATGATAAATGAGAAACTCTCTAGTCCGTTGCCGGTAAAGGTCTATAAATAGAAGATTCATTTTTAGAAAAAAATAAAGATATTATTATAAAGACTTCTACAAAAAGCTACAAAACGAAATATTCAGAACCAACAATTTTAAAATATAAACCTATGACGAAGTCTTTAAACAAAATCGTACAAACATTCCGATTAACATGAACGATTTCAGGAAATTAAAACTTATAAGTGCTAAATGCATTCAATCCAGTTTTTGGAAGGCATTACATTTCGCCTATTTTATTTTAAATGTTGTAACTTGTCATTGATTTTTACATCAAGCGGGAACTAAAATGCAACAAACCTTATCATTTAAAGACATTTTCTTAAATATATTCTTTTATTTGATACATTTTAGTGTTTAATTTACCTGTTGTTGTTCCTAAAATGTAAAAAAAAAAATTAATCAAATGTGACTAATTTGTGTAAAAGTAGAGATTAAAAACTTGTTCACAGTTTCATATTAATAAGGTAAATCCGAAGTATTTCCGTGAATTCCCATCAAATAAACTGTATTAACGAAATGTTTATAGATTCTGAATTCTCGAAGATTTAAATTTATTGACTTTAATTTAGAAGAATACCCACATATTTTGCTATTTTATAAAAACACCTAAATGGGAAAAAAGTCGAAAATGGAGTTACTTAATTCGAGGGCAGACACACACACGAGTGAGTGATATTACAAAAAAGCTGTTATACACAACATTTATTTGTAAAACTTAGATTGGGAAAAGTGATACAAAAAAGCTGATTTTAATTGACGAGTACACAGGGAGAACGGTCATAATGACATATAAGACAATAATCAAGTTATTTCTGAGATGACTTACTTGAACCTTTTTTTTTTAGGTTTCTACAAATTAATAATCAAAATGAAGTCATAGTGGAACAAGCTATACAAAGTTTCAAAAATGTAAAAAAACAAAAAAAAAAACAATGGAGAATAGAGCATTGCTACATGTTACAAAAAATATCGTAGGATGTTGTGACTATACCCGTTCATTCAGTGGACTTATCAATGGCTTGGAGATACAGGTTACATAGTGTACGAAAATGATTTGAAGAACATAAGTGACAAATAATAACACTTACTTTCGACGGGTACATAAGAAAAGATGTAGGGTCGAAATAAGAGCTAATGACTGAAAAAGGCTTTGGGTTTTTTTTGAATGCACCTCTGGATTCTTGAAATAAAAAAAAAGGAAATGCATACATTAGTAAACACACATAGACTCATCTCTCTCTCTCTCTCTCTCTCTCTCTCTCTCCCAATCTCTCTCTATTTCTCTCCCCCTTCTCTCTCTCCCTCCCTCTCACTCTCTCTCTCTCTCACTCTCTCACTCTCTCTCTCTCTTACTCTCTCTCTCACTCTCTCTCACTCTCTCTCACTCTCTCTCTCTCACTCTCTCTCTCTCACTTTCTTTCTCTCACTCTCTCTCTCTCTCTCACACACACTCTCTCACTCTCACACTCTCTCTCTCACTCTCTCTCTCTCTCTCTCTCTCTCTCTCTCTCTCTCTCTCTCTCTCTCTCTCTCATCTCTCTCTCTCTCTCTCTCACTCTCTCTCTCTCTCTCTCATCTAATAAAGAAAAAATTATACACATTCATTCAATAATGGTTGGATGAACGAGCCATGTTTAGCGCGTGACTGTCAAACTGAGAGTCCCTGGTTCGACCATCGGTAAGAAACGAGAAAAATTTTCCAGGTACTGATGAAAGTCCACCCAGTTATAAATGGTCACTTGACACAATCTAGGGAAGTGAAGGCATGGCATGGGAGAGGGCAAGTTGGACAGAGCTTTCATTCCTTTATATTCCGTGGCTATAGAGTAAGGTGATCTCTACACTTCCTCTGCTTTAAAGATTCGCTATGGTCAACAGGAAAATTTACTTGCTTGTATCTATTTAACCTTCAACAAGATCCGGGTTGTTGAGGTTGTTTGAGGGCAAAAGAGAGCTTATCGCAGACCAAAAACCTACTTTCATCAGTCTTTCCGTTATGTTGAAATCTCCCAAGACCCAAACTCTGCCAAAAAGCTTCCTTAAATTTAATGAACATTTTAATGTGCTCGCGTTGGTGATCAGTGTGTGTATAACTTACTTGGTTTTATATTATCGTTATGTACTGTGATGTAGTTATCTCTATTTGGACTTGTGTGCACGTGACCTGCTCCTATTGCATGCCCCAGTTCATGGAGGTTGATCCACTGCCAATAGAGAGACACAGTTGTTTGAACAGGGAGATGCCACCATACTCTATCTATGTTATTTAACTAATGGACCAATCAGATTAAGGCTATATCATGACAGGGCTGACGAAACATTGCCAAATTTATTAAAAAAAAATATTGATAAGGTTGAAAAAAAAATTGAACAGTAGAATGCTTGTGTAAGAATTGGACGCTGGTGTAAGAGTTCGATGCTGGTGTAAGAGCTAAATGCTGGTGTCAGAATTGGAAGCTGGTGTAAGAGTTGAATGCAGGTGTAAAAGTAGAATATTGGTGCAAGAGTTGGATGCTGGTGTAAGAGTTGGATGCTGGTGTAATGGCTGCATTTGACCATCCCTGTTGTTTAATTAGAATGTATTTACAATTATGAGAAATAGATATGTAACATATAGCATTGGAAATGTGTCATGAGCGTAAGATATATCACAAGGAGCAATCGGCACGTAACAAAGAACAACTGACGTCTAAGAATGAACTATTGACGTGACACAATAAACAATAGACGTGTAAGGATGAGCAATGGGCGTTTTACGATGAACAATAGTTATGTTACAATTAATAATGAACAAGTGACAATGAACAATAGACACGTGACATGAGCAACATCGGAATTTGCGGATGTAATGACTGAAGTAGCGTTCTCTATATTTAGAATTTTAAAGGGCCTGTCCATCAAAAATTACACCTTTTTACTATTTTCCCTAACTTTCAAAAGGCCCGAGCATTTAAAACTGTGCCAGGACCTATTTCCAACTAAATCTGCCTATTGGAGCTATGAATATAGGACAACAGGCTATGAAGATATATCCGTGTACAATAACCTATATAAATAATAGCGATGTGGGTTCTGCGTTAAATCGAAAGCAAAGAATTAATACAACAGCATTCCAGTCTAAAATGTTATCATTCATTCATGGCATTTCACGGCTTCCTGCCCAGACTCGATTCGATAATATTTTTTTTTTAAAAAAGGTACAGTTTTCAATGGTTTCTGTGGTTTTTAGTCGCAAATATTAAAAAGTAATATTAACATATTATCAATTAAATTATTATTGTTTCTACCACAACAGACAGCATTTTAAAATCGTCAAACGTAAACAATAGAATAATATTACAATCGAAGAAAATCCGCGTTCGTCGTAACTAATTTCGTAAGTTAAGTTCTTTTTAAAAGTCGATTTAATCTTAAAAAAAAAAAAGAAATTCGGGCAAATTTCTCTACAAATAATGACCAGAAAATTATTCCATTTTTTAAAATAAATAGAGTTAAGATTTTTTTTATAACTTACAAAAAAGGATTATTCTTTTAAGAATAACAAAGTTCAAGTGCAAACTAATCGAGAAATCTTTTATATAATTAATTAAAACTTCGGGATGTTAACTTGATATGGTGGCTGAAAGGTTTAAGCCAGGGGTCGGCAACATGCGACTCTTTCGATGTCCGATTGCGGCCTAATCAAATACCATAATATTGAAACAAAAATTTTAGTGGCTCTTTAAAAACGGAGAAAATGCAAATTTTAACTTTTGGCTCTTTCGTCTCAAAAGGTTGCCGACCCCTGGTTTAAGCTACATACATTCTATGATGGCGATGGATCTATTCTTTGCATGGTTATTATTATTTTTTAATAATTTCTCCTTTTGGTTGCTTTAATAAAAAGTAATAACTTCTAATTAGATCTCTTTGGCACATTTTAAAAACTTTTTTTTAACTGAAATAATTTATCCTTTACGATGTTGTATGGAAGAGAAACAACAACTAATTATATTTTTTTATTTCGTGCTTAACTTAAAAAAAATATTTTGAAATTATGCACCAAAAGCTGAACAATATTCTATCTCTATGCAATGGTGTCTCAGTGTACAGCTAGTGGTATGTTAATCAACACTTAACATCTACTCACAATGTCATAACAAGGCTTAATGACCCGTGGACCTGATGAGGCGGGTCCTGTAACTGCACTACATCTGACGAAAAGACGAAAATAAAATATTACGCCATAAACAATTAATTCCATTGTTTCATAAGTATATAAGTCTATTTTGTCTCATTGTAAATATTTCTGTCTGTTAGTTTATCTATTTCAATATCTGTCTTTTATATCTATTCATACTTAGATTCAAGTTTCTTTATGTCTTCATTTCTTTTTGCCTGCAGGTTAATCTTTCCATCCAGCGATAGCTATATATACATATTTCTATTATCAATATTTAAATCAATCATCATATTTCACTTCATGTGTATTTCTATAGATTTATTTTAATATTCATCTGCATGTCAATTAGTTAAGATATTTTTAGAAAAATCTATTTATCATATTCCATATTCTATATTTCTATATTCTAAATTTCAGTCGCAATTTCTATATTTTAGGATCTATTTCTAAATTATACCGATCTATAATTTCAATCTTTCTCGGTTTCACTCTATCTTTGAGTCAGTCTTTTTATTATTCTGTTCATCTTTGTTGCTGTCTGTCAGTATCTACTATAGGCCAACATAGTCAGAACCAGCCCCGTAGCGTGAAAATTCTACAGGGGGGGGGGGCAGGCATTCTACAGCAGGGGCCAGGCAATAGCAGGGGAGGGGCAGGTAATACATTTTACTAAGTAGAATAAATAAGCAGGGGGCAAATAAACGCAGGGGGGGGGGCCGGGCCATCCTGGCCTAAACGCACGCTACGGGCCTGGTCAGAACATACAATGTTTTTTTGCTCTTTTTTAGTGTCAGTTTACTAGCTGTAGGTGTATTTTAAATTTAAGCTAATTACCCTCCATTGGAAAATTGAATATATGAATTAGTCTCAAATCCATTGTTTATAAGCCACTTCGATTCATTCCGTTTATATGTGTCAGTGACATCAACAAACTCAATACAAACTCTGTCCATGATGTACTTCATGGCGCGTTTCAGTATCATTGTGTTGCGAGGTCCTGTACGTAAAGAAATATAATTCAATGGTGTTTTATGGACATTTATATTGAGACAATATAATAAAATCATGTCTAACGGACATTTATATTAATATAATATAATGTTGTTTTGACAGGTGTATTGAAACTCTAAAGAACGAAATATTCTGATCGATAAAAGTTGAATAAATAGATGATAACTAGACGGATATTAAAAAGAAAGACGGATAGATATGTAGATATGAAGATATATAGATATACAGAATAATGGATATGTAGATATATAGATATATAGATCTGTAAATAAATAGATATGTAGAGAAGTAGATATAAAGATATGTAGATATATAGTTATGTATATATGTATATATATATATATATATATATATATATATATATATAGATATGTAGATATAGTCTACCTAGTTGTTGGTAGGTGTCATCTATGACATATGGTATCTTGTAAGGCCAAAGTTTGGTACTAATCCTCACAGCTCGCTTTGACCTGGAATTGGCGTTCTCCATCAGAGAAATATCAAACAGGCCGCCGGGACTGAAGTGACAGTTAAAAAGATCCTTTTAAACTCTTTGCACTTAGGCTGACCTTTGAGTCTTGCTCTTTATGTATAGAGCTATCTGATTTGACTGAACTATGAATTTTTAAATCTAATATTTCGATCTCTGTGATTTAGCAAAATATGATCATGACTCTGATTTAAAGATATATTTGAAATATTGACCTTTGATGTTTGGTCTAATGTATAGATCTATTTATTCATTTATTATATTATGATTGTTTTGCTTTGTGGAGAAATGGAATAGTCAGAGTTTGATGACGCATCGTAGTATACTCGGACCACCACATCGTCTATGACGTCATTCCTCCATGGCGTTGCATTTTATTCTGAGTCCTACGTATACTACAACCGACAGTGTCGAGTACGTGTTTTATTTTGCCAGTTGTGGGAGTAGTCTCGGTTTGGAGTTATTGAATGCGAATGACGGTAATAGTTTGTATTTAGACAGTAGTTATTGAACTCTTATTGAGTTCACCATTATATGTCAGTTCATGTCCATTCAGTTAAAATAAATAATTAAATATTCTTGTTGCTACTTTCAACTATCGTCGACTTCGTATATTAATGTTGTTCGTAGCTGTTGTTGTAACACGTACTACAAGTTGATAAAAAGAACCTCGCAACACAGTCTTTCTCAAATGTATACACTTCACAACCAGCTACGACATGTATTTGTCTCAAATGTATACACTTCACAACCAGCTATGACATGTATTTGTCTCAAATGTGTACACTTCACAACCAGCTATGACATGTATTTGTCTTAAATGTATACACTTCACAACCAGCTATGACATGTATTTGTCTAAAATGTATACACTTCAAAACCAGCTATGACATATATTTGTCTCAAATGTATACACTTCACAACCAGCTATGACATGTATTTGTCTCAAATGTATACACTTCACAACCAGCTATGACATATATTTGTTTATCACGAACCACTATGACAACCGGTTATATTTTATTAAACATTAGATCGGTGATTCTTAAAGTTTGGATCACAGGCGAACAATATGTGGGTCACGACAAGATTACAATTTACAATTAAATATTTTATATGCATCATCTCATCCCTACTTCTATATGATACACGGCAGAAATTCTTACCATGGCTGTAATAAATTTATCGTGAAACACTTTACCTATCGGTGGGACGGATTGCCGAGTGGTGTAGATACTCGACTGTCGACCTGAGAGTCCTTGGTTTGATCCTCGGTGAGAAGCATGGAATTTTTGTTCCAGGTGTAATTTGACAGAAAGTCGCCTCACAAGTCCACCCATCTTTGAATGGGTACCTGACTTAAGTTGGAGGGAGTAAAGGCGGCTGGGCATTGTGCTAACCACACAATACCTTCATATGCCGAGGTTATAGAAACAGTTAAGTTCTACACTTTAACTGACCCTATGACCCGTTAATTCTAAGAAAACTTTACTTTTTTTTACTTTAACTATCGGTGTATAAAAGTTTTAGGGATTAATGGTAAACATGAAAAACTAGGCAAAAATGAAAACATGACAGTAAATATTCCCACAGTAATTACGATTCTATAAAAAGTTTTATGGGACAACCTACTATAAATCTCTAAGAAAAAACAATGTAAGAACATTATATGTTATACATGTAGGATACCTTACCTGCTTGGCACAGATTCGACCAGATTTCTATTGTCAAGTGTCGGTTCTTCTGGGACTAAAGGCTGTAGAAATTGAAAAGAACTTTATTTGTTTGTGTGAAATCGAAGCTAATATTTTCAGCTGACATAAATTTTGGATTCATTCTATTTACGCGCTTTGCGATTTATCGGATATTTAAACTGAACGGTCATCTCCTGACTGCTTCTCTTATAACGCTTTACCGTATACTGTTTTTAACGTCCTTATTGCTAAACTTATTCTCGCTAGTTTACAGTTTAACTTGTTGCGCTATCTCAGCGTTCTCAGAGTTCTTCGCTACTGTACTCCAAAGAATGCGAAAGTATTGCGCAGGTATCCCTCACAAGAAATCAGGCTTGCAGAGCCGCCAAATTTTTTCCGGCTCCGGCTCCAGCTCCCACATATTTGACGGCTTCGGCTCCGGCACGGCTCCGGCACGGCTCCGGCACGGCTCCGGCACGGCTCCGGCACGGCTCCGGCACGGCTCCGGCACGGCTCCGGCACGGCTCCCTATTAAGAAAATATCACACGAGATAAACATTTTTGTAATTGTGCCACGCAAACATGCCGCTGATAAAAAGTTATGCAAATTTTGTCGCGTTCACCCCCATAGCGTGCGGGAGGGCCAGGGGGCCTGGGCCCCCCTCCGTTTTTTCTGGCCCCTTCTGCTTATTTGTTCTACTTAGTAAAATGTATTACCTGCCCCCCCCCCTGCTATTGCCTGGCCTCTGCTGTAGAATGCCTGGCCCCTGCTGTAGAATTTTCACGCTACGGGGCTGCCACATAGTCAGGAACTTGAAAAATATACGCATGTCGGTTTTACTAAAAACAAACCATTTCAGTGCATCCAGAATCATTTCGTTATTTTTGACCGATGTTTCACTAGTCGCCATTTTCATAAGTAATAAAAGTTATTTCAATGATCAAATTAGCAAATAGTAAAATGATACATTATTTAAAATATTTTAAAGACTTCAGTATTTATATTTATTATTTATAAATCATGTGTCGTCATGTTATTCCTTTTAAAAAAGTATATTGGGTGGTCAATTAGGAGGACGAGTTGGACACACAACAATCAACAGGGGGTGAGGGGCAGAGGGGACACTAATAGACCCACACAGGGGTACTAACAACGCCATCAAAATTCAATAAGTTTAAAATATTTTTTTAATAGCCAAAGCGTTTGCAACTTGTTGTTAACTTAATTTCTCTTTGTGAAGTCGATGACGATCGATCGATAGCCAGCATCATTCATTTAAGTCCGAAATTCGTTTAACGTTGCGAGCTGATCCTATTGTTGAGGTGGAGATCGTTTGTACAATGAAATGACCCCCCCCCCCCCGAGTCTTTTGTCAGGTATATGAACAGGCGACCCAATTCTAATGTTCACTTAACTTCGGTGGCGCAATGACATGCCCCCAGGTCATGACGACCAGATTCTATTGTTGAGTTTAGCTAACGATTTAATAACAAGACCAGAGGTGGACAAACTACAAACACGGGTCTATAGATCTATATCACAGCTTTCTCACCGAGTACAACAAACCAGGGCCGTCTTAAACTGTAGGCACAGTAGGCGCTATGCCAAGGCCCACAATCATCAAGGGGCCCACTGCCTTAAAGGGTCTTAAGAAATACAATTCTAAAATTGTTTTTGCTTCGTATGCACTTATAGTACCATCTACCACAGTCTTTAATTTTCATTTGTTAGTAGTGTAATGGAAGATAAAGTTAGACAGCAAAATGAAACATTTTCTTTGCTACCTTGTATTTATCGTGTGTTTTAATACAATTTTGATCTCATTATTTAGATATGTTTTTACTGATATTAATTTTTCTACGAGCATGGAAAAATTACTTAATAAATTGGTCACATGGTAATATACTTTATAAGAGCTTCTAATTTTTATAAAACGAAAAACGTTGGGCGCATGAATTTTATATTATGCGAATGTTCGTTTTACTGTATCAGAATCATCAATTTTTACATGAAATTTAACTGAGTTTCCAAAGAATTATTACAGAAGATTTTCGAAATATCTCGATATTGCAGATAATTTATTAGAAGTTCTATAACAAAATGCATATGATGATATAGAATGTAATACTTGTAAAGTCAACGGAATCAATATATTAATATAGTGAAATTATATTAAACAGGTTTTCATTTATATAAATTAGAGTACGTTAGAAAGGTGTATTACCATGTGAACAATTTATTTAGAAATTTTTCCAGGCTCATAGAAAAAATACTTTCTGCTTTTTAGTACGGAAGGAAAAACGTTGTTTTTTATAAAATATTTTTTTATAATGTAATTTTCATTTTCTACTTTTTAGTTAAAATATTTTTTTATAATGTAATTAAAAAAAAATAATACGAAAAGTAAAAAATTTTGGTGTGAGACGAACTCGATTAAAGTATATATAGGTTTGCTCGGACATATTGGGGAGCTATGACGTCACACGTGTTCAGGCGCAGTAGAGTATTTTTTTTCTACAGTCACAATAATTAAAGTGAGTTAATTGTATATTATTTGCAAGATAATGACATTTTATAGAATTCATAACAAAAAAATCATCAAATCATAATGAAATAGTAAGAATAAATCATTGTCATCGGGTTCTGAGCTATATTGAAAGTATCAGAGCTATAGCTTATTGGAAAGTGGTTTAAAATTGTATTGCCAAATTCTGCGGACAGACAAACAGACAAGAAGTGAAGCTAAGAAAAACGTTTTAATAAAATGTGTAAAATACGAGAAATTGTGAAAATATATATTACGTGTTGCCTTTATTAGTTCAATTATATAAATAATGCAAAAATAATAGAAAGTGTAATTCTTTCAAAACTGTATACTCAAAAAAAATTAGTTAAACAAACAAAAACTACTAATTCATTATATCATAGAAATGTTTATATAAATAAGCATTACTAAAATTTAACGTATGAGTGATTACAATATACTAAACTAAATATCTCTTTACAACAGTTGATCATTATCAACAGTTAAATAAATAATCTATATATGTAAATAGACACTCAGCGTATAGTTTTGGTCATATTAATTAATACAATTATTTGAATTCAATCATGTATTGCTATTTAACATTGTAATGTCTTTTTTATAAAAGTTTTTTTAATAATTTTTTTTTAATTCGTGATCAAAAGTTATAAAAATCTTGAAATAAACTAATTTATAAAAATTAAGAATAAAAAAGCTAATTAAATAAAATAAAAACTTAAGACACTTATACGGAAGTAACAATACAATAATACATTTATTTTAATTATATTTACATTACGTGTTGGCGTTGGCACTAGATCTATTTGGTCGACATGCCCCCCATAGTAGCATTCAAGTAGATACACAAGAATAATTAACCTGGACAGACGTTTGAACATCATCTTTGAAACAAAGAAATGTAATACATGGAGTGCACTTTTGATTAGCGACAAAAGGATAAGTAATTATATTCATCTCTCTCTCTCTCTCTCTCTCTCTCTCTCTCTCTCTCTCTCTCTCTCTGTATATATATATATATATATATATATATATATATATATATATATATATATGCCATGTTTATAGAGAAAATATTCAGCAATTTTTAATCTTACCTTTAATTTCTCATTTCTGCACCAGTTATTAATATTTTTATCAAAGAAAAATGCACAACCAATCAAGAAAAGTGCTCTGGCCCCAATAACCCGCCACACAATTTGCGCACTAGACCACAATTTGCGCACTAGACTACAATTTGCGCACTAGACTACAATTTGCGCACTAGACCACAATATTCTTACACAATTATGATCGCCAGCGATGCATCGTATTAAAATATTAAATTTGATAAAGTCGGAAAATAATTTTTTACTGAGATAGAAAAATTACATTTCCAGTAAGAAATAATGCCAACTTTTAATGAAGCAGGTGAAGAAAAAAAATTTCTGAAGCCATCCGTTGCTAATATAAAGTGAACCCAATGAATCAATTGTTTATGTGAATTTGGGTTAAAATAAAAACAAAACAACATATATGACGTACTACCTGTCATTGTGATGGAGTGGTTGTATTTTATTATTTAGTGAGTGTGTATAAGTGTGTGTTGGTGTTGACAGGGTAATGTAAATGTCCTGTTCTACTAAAAATACGTAATTCATAGTTCACGATGCAAATTATAGAAGGTAAATACAGTTATTCATTGAATTAAAAATAACAGGCTAGTTCTGTATATCAGTGCTTCTCAAAGTGGTGGGCCGCGGCCCCTAGGGGGCCGTAGACTATCCGGAGGTGGGCCGTTGAATTTCGAAAAATGTGACACATACAATATAATTAACCTAATGTATTGTATGTAAATAGTATTAATATATGTTTAAAATAAAATCTAGTTTATTTTATATGTTGCATCCTTTCGCTCTTTCATTGTTAAAATTAGAAAAAGCATGTATTGACTAGTAAAAGTTTGCATATAGAAGTTTAAAATTATAAATTTAAGCAATCTAAACCAAAAAAAAAAAAATGGAAGGGGGGGGGGCGCGACAAATTGATTGGCGTTCTAAGGGTGGCCGTGACTTCTAAAAGTTTGAGAAGCACTGCTGTATATGACACTATGTTTAGGCTTTATACAAAATAAATATAAAAAAAACAACATAAAATGATTTTATTTTCAACGCTACATTAGATATTACTTCAATTTATGATGGGATTTCAGGATGCAGCACTGGATGAGTATTTCTGACACTTCAACATTTGAAGAAATCGATCATGAAAAATTAGAAGTTACCAGAAGTCTCTCACCCAATTCATGGAATAGCAAATATCACGGCTCTTATTTCAACTCGGTACCCCACCTAAAGTGTTTTTTATTTGTAGTTTTAACTACTGAAATGAGATGGCTAGGA
Organism: Bulinus truncatus; assembly: GCA_021962125.1. Classification (NCBI taxonomy): domain Eukaryota; kingdom Metazoa; phylum Mollusca; class Gastropoda; family Planorbidae; genus Bulinus; species Bulinus truncatus. The sequence continues at coordinate 2,659,414 of JAGDYQ010000020.1, forward strand.
TTTGTCTTGATCCCTAGCCTGTATTGGAAGTTTGCATTATGAGATTCATACTGTCCTGATCCCTAACCTGAATTGGAAATTTGCGTTACAAGCTAAACACGTTCTGATCGATATTGCCAATGACTTTTTCTTGGCTTGAATTCGTCACATATGTTGCAAAACAAATCAGCAGAATGCTTACAGCCTCTTAACACCATCTATGCATCTAACTTAACAGTACACTATATATATGTATACCATATAACTACTTCTGATTGTATAGTAAACATGCAGATATCTAGACTATTCTACCTAACTCCAGACATTGCTTTAATGACTAGACATAAGAAGTTTCTAGAACAGTCTATAATTTATTTAACCGATATCTAGACATATAATAAGCTAGTTAATTCAATATATATGATCTCAAAATATCTGTGTCCTATTTAATAATCTATTGAGCTTTAAATAATCAGAAAATATACTATTAAAACAAAGACATAACTAAAATAAAAATAGGCATATAATTAGTTTTTAGATTCCTACATTAAATGTTATAAAAAGTTGCTACAAAAGTTATTATTTACTGTTACATACATCAAATGTAATAAATGGCTTTTACACCTATTTTACTCAACTCAAAATGTTGTGCGACCAAGCTACTAGTGTTTCTTCTACAAATGTAAATACAAAAAAATAAATTACCAAATATTTACCAGAGATTACATTAGCATTAGCTAGACATAAGCCTCAGTTAACCAACACAGTTACTGATGTAGTCCTTAAATAAGACCTATCTAAATAATCTGTTTCGTATTACCTCTTATCTCTCAATCTACTTCTCACTATTTTACTCTTCACCCCCTCCACTCTTGTCTTTTTATTCTCTCTCTTCATTCTCTGTATCTTCTCTCATTCTATCTTTGTCTCCTGCCTCCTTTCTCTATTTGTCTCTAAGTTTCTTATCTCTCATTCTCTTTATATCCTCCTCTCTCCTCTCTGTATAGTTTGTTCCATCATTCTCTTTGCAACCTTTCTGTCTTCTCTCTCAATCTCTTTTTTCTTTCGCAAGCTCTCCTCTATATCTCTCTTTCTCTCTGTCTCTCTCTGTCTCATTCTGCTACTCTGCCCGCACATTTCTCTTCTGAGGAGTATTAAGGTATCCTCAAACCAAAGCGAATTTCGCGTATCTAGGTAGCTCGCGAAATTTGCCCCTCTTTCGCGGCAATGTATTTATATGGAGATGCTCAAACTGCGGAGAATTTCCGCGGCGGTGCAGAGAAATTTCGCGGCATCGCTTCTTGCAGAATTTTTTCGCGTTTCGCGAGTGTAAACAATCCAAAATGGCTGCCTAGAAACATCGACTCAAATGAAAACTAAGGTTAAAATTGATATAAATGTCTTAAAATTAACAAATAAAACTTACATTTATATATAGAAACATGAATTATATCAGATTATACCAAAAAGTAAGTGTATTTTTCATTTTTACTTGTAAAATACAATAACTGTAGAAAATGTTTAATAAGAAGAAAATGTCTGCCGACGTCTTCAAACAAAAAAAAAAGAACATTAAAGAAATCATTATATCCGGTCGGATGACGCCCACTTTCGTTTCGCCTAGGTGTAGTGAGGGTTTTTCGCGCTTAGAAAAATCTCACGTGAGAAATAGACCAGCGGAAAGTTTCGCTTTGGTTTGTGAATACGTTAAAAAACAACGGTATTGTTCTTTGTTTAAGCTTTTCACCAGTACACATCTGACATATTCGGGTGTTATTGTGAATATCAGTATAGTACTGAAAGAGTAAAATATTTTTTGTGATGTGTAAAATCAAGATAACAAATGTAGAATATCGGCAACATAATGTACCATAATAAACATATTCGATGAGAATAAGGTAGCTAGTATATGACATAATTTCGTGAGATCTGCTTGAATAACAAAAGATTGTTAAACACAGCATCGCGACTAACAGGACATGAGATACAAGCTTTAGCGTAAATATGATTTGCAAACAAGCAGAATTCTTGCGAAATCTTTATCTCTGAAGGTGTGAGCTAGAACTGATTTCTAGATAAGTAGGTGTTGAAGCAGTATGTCGCTTTCACCATTCAGCGAACCATCTGGTAATTGCCTAGAGCATGAAAGTGGTACGGTTGGTTGCTAACACTGACGCTAAATATCAACAATCAGATTTTGATCATCACTCTTTAAACATCACGTGGTATGTAACTTGAGGCACTTGACAGACTGTCTAGCAGGAATGACACAACACTGTGTTAGTGTTTCACCATAAACGGATCATTTAGTCTGGAATCCTTAAGCTGACTATACAGCTGCCGATGAACCTTTTGCCAAAATCGTTTGAAAAGTTTGAATAGTGGAATGAATGATAGGGCTGTTGGTGGAGCCACAGAGGAAAAAAAAACAACTTTAATTATCAGTTCATGCACATGATGTCGGCAGACAAAATGTAAAAACCCCTCTTGCAACAATGTGCATGTCCCCCTAGTAACACAAGTGTTGACGGATGTTGTGTCAAAAACATACCAATAATCTCATTAGATATCTCCCATAGTCTTAAAAGCTGTATTGTTGCATTGGCGTGTTTCTTACCAGATTCGGTTGGTATTTTAGCTAAGCCTAAAATCTTCTCAGCTTCTTTAGCGAATATGTCTATGTGTGACTGATGCTCAGGATAATCTGTAGTTTCCTCCATTAACTTTCCGTCCCAGTGAATGACCAATGGGCATTTACTTCTAAATGGAAATTCTGATTTCAAATTTCATCGTCTGGCATCAAACCCTCTGACAGAAGCTTGTTGTAATAAACAGGAATCTCAATATTAAAATCGTCGCCATCTTTACATTCATTCTCACTTTCGCTAATACTTGTAGACCAAGTAGTAACAGTAGCCTTCTGATGTCTTCTTTTATCTTCAACTATTCTATTTTCTTCGACTGCTTTTCTTTTTGAAGATCGTTAACAATTACCCTAATGTTTTCTGATATTGTCTTCTTCAGTACATTGTCATTATAGAAAACCATCTTCATAGCATGACCCAAGGCTAGTAAGACATTGCTAGGCAGTCAAGAATCCATATATAAAAAGTGCTTCTTTTTCATACAACTGCTTTTGTATAGTAATATTTAGGGGGGGGGTCGGCATTCAGAAAAATAATAATAGAAATGGCGAGATTTTTTTAGCCAATGGTAGATGACGTTTTAAATAGCGATGAACTTAACAACATTTATGCGGTGTTCCATCAAATATGTGGCTGTGCGCGCAAACACCCAACTCATTATATTCGAGCGAACATATATTTCCTTTAGTAGACCAATATATCGTTATGGTATGTGCAAACCTAATGAAAACTAAAAAAAAAAAAGACTGAAACAAAATCTTTTTATTTTTAAATGTATTTTAAATTGTTTAAAGAATTCAACTACAATGTATTGATAACTTTTGTGTAGAATGCTATTTTAAATTGCTAAAGGCCAAAAAAAAAAATGAAACCAATTTAGAAATTGTTACGATACAACACGCAGATGTCTTTAACGTCACAACGTCTTTCTAATTACCCCGCCCTTTAAATAAATCTAATATAAACTCCGGTATAATATTCGCATAGCTCTAGCCTTATATCACACAGCGTCGAGGAAAACCAAATATATTATAATTACCGATAGTTTGAAAAAAAAATAATATTATTACTATTATGACAAATATTGTTTTACTAATGTTTTATACGTTAAATAGAAAGGAAAAAAGGTTTTGTCAAATCAAAGAATAAAATTTCATTTCAGACTTTTTTTTTTGGGTGGGTGGGGGGTAGCATCCAAATCGTAATGCGGGGGGGGGGGGGGAAGGGCAGTGGTGTAGTGGTGGCACTTCATTTGTTGCATGCTACGTCCGGCTTGTTCAATACTTTAGAATTTGTTTTAGCAAGAGAATGGGGCGGCATTTTAGTATCCACCCCGGGGGCCACTTACTGTAATTATTCTGCTGTCAGACACGTTGTATACAACAATTGTAGTTTCATAGAGTTTTCAAAATTTTATATAATGACGCTACATTTAAGAGTCTGTATGAATTAATACAAAATTTATGCTTTTTTGATCCTGTCTACAATTGGGGTCATTTTCACGTAAGGCAAAAAATTGTAAAAAATGAGATCAAACAAGTATTTTTCTGAGGATACACTGCTAACAATTTTGTTTCCCTAGGTTTTTTTCAACCTTCGGGTACACTTGTTATATGTTTATGTATGGTCCACACTTATACAGTACTTCCGGTGTCGTTCGGTGTAGAGCAAACTTGTGTTGACGTGTTCGATCTTTGATCCAATAAGCTATACAAATGAAATACGATTCAGAAGTGGGAATTGGAGGGACAGGTAATGTTGCCTCTTTCTTGCAGCACTCTTAACAGGAAATATAACTGGCTGATACATAAAATATCGGACATTTTTTGAAAGGTACACATTTAAAGGGAAAGTGGGTTTCTAACCAACTTTTACAATAAAAAATAATCCAGGTTCTTACTCAAGGTCGAAACCTAAACTCTCAGATGACCAGTTGAGCATCTACAACACTCAGCTATCCGTCGCACTTCAATAGTTACAATATATTGTGTAATTTCTTCAATTTCTTATATTTATTATGTACATTTTTTACCGACTTTTTAGATTAAAAAAACTGTTTTTTTTTAAAAAAAACTCTAAAAAGTTATGAGAAACTAAATCCAACCCAATATTTTTGCGTAATATGTATAACTAGCTTTACCCTGCAAAACCTTTGCACAGAGTTATATCCCACTAGGCTTGATCGGTAGACTAGGTTATTTTTGGTTTAGCGCAGATCCGATTTTTTCATGATTGTATTTTAAACTGCAATACAGTTGTATTTATTCTATATGTTTGATTTAACGCAGAACCCAAATATGCTATTATTTTATTAGATTATTTTTAACATTGACTTATACGGTCTTTTGTGGTAACAAATGGAGACATCAATATATCTGTTTTGCATTTATACGTCCTTTCTGTGGGGCTTTATAGACTTGGTGGCTGATGTCCTTTCTGTGGGGCTTATAGACTTGGTGACTCATGTCCTTTCTATAGGGCTTATAGACTTGGTGACTCATGTCCTTTCTGTGGGGCTTTATAGACTTGGTGGCTGATGTCCTTTCTGTGGGGCTTATAGACTTGGTGGCTCATGTCCTTTCTATAGGGCTTATAGACTTGGTGACTCATGTCCTTTCTGTGGGGCTTATAGACTTGGTGACTCATGTCCTTTCTGTGGGGCTTTATAGACTTGGTGACTGATGTCCTTTCTGTGGGGCTTATAGACTTGGTGGCTGATGTCCTTTCTGTGGGGCTTATAGACTTGGTGGCTCATGTCCTTTCTATAGGGCTTATAGACTTGGTGACTCATGTCCTTTCTGTGAGGCTTTATAGACTTGGTGACTCATGTCCTTTCTGTAGGGCTTATAGACTTGGTGGCTCATGTCTTTCTGTGGGGCTTTATAGACTTGGTGGCTGATGTCCTTTCTGTGGGGCTTATAGACTTGGTGATGACCATCTCCTCTCCGAGTCTCAGCGGTGAATATTTTTTCACTTTGCCGGGGATCGAACCCAGTTTCCTATGCAGGTGAATCGAGATTACTATTTAATTTCATATCCAGCAGCCATCGTTAGGTTTATGATGAATCGTCAATATTTTATCAGCACAAAACTCACATTTCACCGGTGTTACCGAGCTAATAGTCAGAGTTATGTGACTTTCAACGTCACCTTGTTTGCGACAGTTTATTTTTATATTTGTAGTTTATGATCGTCCAATAACGTCAGCTTAGTTTTACTTGAACTGTTTAGAGCAGGGCTTCTTAAACTTTTGTAATTCACGACCCCATTTATGATTTGCGAGTTTCTAGACGACCCCATACAAATGTAAAAGAGAGAGAGAGAGAGAGAGAGAGAGAGAGAGAGAGAGAGAGAGAGAGAGAGAGAGATTCTTATTTCCAGTAATTTACTGTTTTAACCAGCGACTTTTAATTAACAAAGCGACAGTCTATATAAGGATACAGCCGACAACTAACCTTAATGATTTTTTTTTCTTTTGCTGGCTTTGGGGTGGTAAATACTCTCGCATCCCCTGCCTAAGTTGTACCACCTCAGCCCCAAAGTGTTCCAAAGTTAACCCTAGGATATTCTCGTCACCCTTTATTACATACGTGTTTTTTATTTATTTATTTTTATTATTTTGACCGACTAAAAAATAATATGGCCATGTCACATGCTCAACGTTGGATTGTAATTTAAATTTAAATCACGGCGATGAGCACTAATTATCATCTTCCATTCACAAATTAATTATAACACCTTCCTTTCACTGTATTTTGGTGTAAATATAAATTATCTAAGTCCAAAGCAATAATTGTAGCATTTTTCCGTACCGCGAAGGACTAAAAAAATCATTACCTTTACGTCTGTGTAATACTACCTTTAACACGCATGGGGAAGGGGGTTATTATGATAGTAAACCATTTACAGGTATAACGACGCTCATAAAGAATAATAATTATTACCTGCAGTATATTCAATCTTAAAAAACGCAAACTATGATTTTGTAAATCGGATGTTCCCTATTTTTTTTTAAATAGTTCGAAATATTTTCACAATGTTCACACTATGAATTTCTATTTGGATGTAAATATAGCTTAGTGGAGACAAACATTAGCGTCAATTACCTGTTCTATGTTGACATATTTCTAGGTTTTGTGGAGCTGAGTGTAACTTTGAAGATTATCATTTAAGAAATAGAGAAAACAAAAATTTGTTTTTTACCAGATAACGATAATGAAAATATTCTGTTAGTTCGGTAAGGTTCATGCTGCAAGCTGCGTTATCACATTAAGGTCACGTGATTCAATCCAGACAACTGTTGTGTAAGGATAAACTCAAATCTCTCAGATCCTATAAACCACTAATGGGATGGTTTTTATGGTGCACCTCTTTCACACCCACCATAGTCAACGGTGCAAAGGCACCACGGGAAATATATCGGGAATCTGTGCCAGGACCTGAAAAAATTCCTTGGTCTTTACCGGAGATCAAACCAGGTACCTTCAGGTCGACAGCCGAGCGCTTTATTGCACGGTTATCAGTTCCACCGTGCCACTGAAGTAACATTATTCAAATAAACTTTTTCAACTGTAGCCGAATAATAGAATGCCATATATGTAACCATATAAATGAGCATCTATTATATTTCTTTAAAGTGTGCAATGGCCATAGAGGCACCACGGTAGATATATCGGGAACTTGAGCCAAGAACTGAAAAATTTCCTTGGTCCTCACAGGAGATCGACAGTGTGTGTGTGCAGTCCCTTTAAGGATGAGATGAAATCTATAAACCACTAATGGGACGGTTTTTATGGTGCCCTTCTTTCATCCCCACCATAGCCGATAGTGCAATGGCCATGGAGGCACCACGGGAGATATATCGGGATTTTGAGTCAAGACCTGAACAATAACCTTGGTCCTCTCTGGAGATCAAACCAGGTACCTTCAGGTCCACAGTCGAGCGCGTTACCGCACGACCATCCGTCCCAATTTTAGGTCGAAAGTAGCCCGGTTCATCTGCAGTCAAGGCCTGGGTTTTTTTACACGATACTTCTCCCAAAATAGTTTTGTATGGTGGGTATAATCAGAGCCGGATTTACAACTTAAGTGTCCCTAGGTTAATAAAAATGTGAGGCCGCCATATTGAAAAATAAAAAAAAATATTGCTAAGTTGTTGTTTTTTTTTTTTATCTTTGTAAACAACTCAATATTTTTTATCCCCCCCCCCTAATGTCTCGGGCTTCTAGACCACGGTCTAGTCGGCCTGTCTTTAAGTCCCGCCCTGGTTATATGAATTCAAGTCATTATTATAATCATACACATATGTCCTACTTTAAAAAAAAATCGCATTGTTTTAAACTGTCTTGTTATATTGTTATATATTATATTTAGAAACACAATAATACACTTTGTAAGGAATTTATAGTTTATGTTATGGTAGACATTTTACCGTAAATTATCTTACTTATATTACAAGAGCATATAGCTTTGTTCCATTTCGCCTTCTCTCTTTCTCATTTCTCATGGCTTCATTATATATTTCGCTCTCTCTCTCTCTCTCTCTTTCTCTCTCTCTCTCTCTCTCTCTTTCACTCTTTTGCTATCTGTCTTTCGCTCCCTCTCTTTGTCTCTCTCTTTCTTTCTCTTTCTTCTTTTCTTTCTTTCTTTCTTTCTTTCTCTCTCTCTCTCCATTTCTTTTTCTATCTATTCCCCCCCCCCTCTCTCTCTCTCTCTCTCTCTGTATATATTTCCTGCATAAAAAGCGAGGTGTCTTCAAAGAAATCACAGCTGTGAACAGATTGGTAATGGTCTTAAAAACGGATAAATGTGATGTAATTAATAAAACCCATCTATCTAAATAAAGACCCTAAACATGTTTATTTATTTTAAAATGGTTTCGAATCTATTTCGATCTCCTCCCTAACATCGATTTCAAAATCGGACCCAGGTGACTTTTCGTTTTTGTAAATAAACCGTTCAGAGTCCAACTGTGCAGATACATGGCGATGGAAAATTTCATTTTCTTTTTCAATTACTTTTCAAAACTGTTTTGATTAAACTCTCTTTTAAGGAATCGAACCGAGACTTTGTTCCTTAGTTGCTCGTGAAGTGAAACCTGCTGTGTCTCTCAGCTCCTGGAGACTGCCATAAAGTCTCATGGCAAGCGGGCTTCCCGACTCCTGGATTCCGCCAGACGTGGACACCGGCGTAACAAGAGGTCAACTGTTTCCTTCCCTTCTCAACGGGAGTCGCTATTGGGGGTTCTCAAATCTGACAACGCCCAGGTCAAAACTGGCTTATTTTGGGCCTTTACTTCTATTCGAAGCCTCCACCACGGTTGAGATCTTGAAGGTCGCCTCGTATTCATTGAGTTTACGCCGCCCTGTGGTTCCGTTGTCCTAACTCAATAGCCAACGGTTTGTTCAAGGGTTCGATGTTTGTCAAGAACACACTCACAAGAGGCGACATGCATGACACGTTTTTAGACGTAACCTACGGTCATCTACCATGGTCACTCCGGATTTGCGCAGTTCGTCGGGCCTTTCTTTACCAGGCATCCCACGTAGCATGGGATCCACCGCTCTAGAATTATGTATATCGAAATAAGATATTTCAACTGTAGAGGATAATTTTTTTATATTTTTTAAAAAAGGTATAGAGGTTAAGGCAAATAAATAATCTTTAAGGCAAATAATAATCTTTAAGGCAAATAAATAATCTTTAAGGCAAATAAATAATATTTAAGGCGAAAATAATCTTTAAGGCAAATATATAATCTTTAAGTCAAATACATAATCTTTAAGGCAAATAATAATCTTTAAGGCAAATATATAATCCGTAAGGCAAATACATAATCTTTAAGAAAATACATAATCTTTAATGCAAATGCATATGCTTTAAGGCAAATACATAATCTTTAAGGCAAATACATAATCTTTAAGGCAAATACATAATCTTTATCGCGTACCGAGGAGACACATTGTTAGGTCAATAACACAATTTTGAAATTTGTATCTTAAAAAAATAGCTCACTTTTTAAAAAAAAAGTGCTTCAATAAATTATTTATTACTTATTTATAACTTATCTGTATGCAACGTAGTTCATCTGATATATTGCATTCGCTACAAGCGTAAAATATTTAATAAGTGCAAAGTAGATAATCCCAATTATTAATTCGTGAAAATTTTAAGGCATTATAGGCTCCATGTCGAACCAGAGACTGTGATCAGGCAACGTTTCAATTGAAAAGGATTAAACTTGATGATAAAAGTGTAGCTTATATCCAGCCAACTTAACTCGTGCCCGGGGCACAAAATGTTTTTAGCGCTGCCCTTCCATACGAAAACTATAGGATATCATATGTAAAATATACCATTTGGCGCCCATTAGTGAGTAGCAACCGGGGCATGATGCTTTCTCCTCCCCCCCCCTCACTACGCTACTGGGGTGAAATTTTTTTTTTATAAAGAAATAATATACATTTAATATTAGATATAAAGAGCTAATAGAAACTAGCGCTTGGGAAACAAGAACGGACTAAATCAAACGTCGTTGTGGGCCATTAGTGGCCCGAGGGCGGTAGGCGCCCATGTTTGGGTTAAATAGACAATCATCAAAACTAAAGTTTTTTTTATGCCTAAAAATTTCACCTACTTGTATTTATCTTATTAAATTGTAGCAAGTAATATATGTTGTTATAGAAATATATGTTGTTACAGTAATATATGTTGTTACAGTAATATATGTTGTTATAGTAATATATGTTGTTACAGTAATATATGTTGTTACAGTAATATATGTTGTTACAGTAATATATGTTGTTAAAGTCTTCTAAGCAACTAGTCAGATTATTTTAATAAACAATACGACACATTAACGTTAATCATTATTTTTATTCTTTCTTTCAGATCTGTTTATTCTGACTACATTCATGTAAATTTATCTGAAAACTAACGTCATAATGTCGTCCAACATGACTGCACACAGGGACATTATTGTAAAGATTGGATCTATAGATCATACACTACTTAAAATTCTCTTGACTTTAATCCTCTTCATTTGTGCTGGTCTGCTGAGCTTTCTCGGCCTTGTGGGAAACATAGTCAACATTTTCAACTTCAGAAAACAAGGTCTTAAGGACAGTGTCAATGTCACGTTGACATTACTGGCTGTCAGTGACGTTGGCTGTCTGCTGTTTCAGGTTCTGATCAACGTCTTTTGGGGTTATAGTGACATGCCCTTCAGCGAGTCTGCCGGTGTGCTCATGTTCTACCCCCACTCTTACTTCTCCCGCGTGAGCGGCTACACCACCGCATTCGCCGCCTTTGAAAGATGCCTGTGCGTGGTTTTGCCCCTGAGAGTCAAAGCGATCATCACGAGGAAAGTCGCGATAGTGGTCAACTGTGGTGTATTCATAGTTCTCACCATGTACCTGTTCCCGATATATTATATATGTTACCTTGACTTTAGGTACCATCCCGTCACAAACAGAACTGTGCTCACTCTTCTCTTCAGAGACAACGCCGAGACTGTCAACAAAATAATGTTCTTCGTCAAAGATTTGCTTCTGCCTTACTTTTCCTTTTTCGTGCTCGTCCTGTGCACGGCTTTTCTCATCATAAACTTAAAATCCAAAGCCAAGTGGAGACGGTCGGTTAACGCAGTAAGCATCTCGCAGTCTTCAAGTAATTCGAAAATTACTTCAACCAAAGAGAAGAAAACGTCGGTCATGCTGACCACAGTGTCGATCATCTATATTGCCTGTCTGACCCCTAGCTGCGCCATATTTACGGCGGTTGGTGTTTTCAAGGAGTTAAACGTGGACGGGGCGTATTTTGACCTGTGTATGCTCGTGTTCTCTGTATCATTCCTGCTCGAGACCGTCAACTGTTGTCTCAATACGCTTGTCTACTATAAAATGAGTTCCAAATTCAGAGACATCATTCATGAATGGTTTCCTTTTCTCGGGAGACTATATATGAATTCAACTTACATTCGCAGCATTTGATTCTTGATATTTCAGAGCAAATTTCCTTTCAGTTACAGATCGACTATCAAATCCTGCCTTGGTCTCAAAATATACTTAATAAACAATTAATTAATTTCGTAATTTAATACCATTTAAACCACACGTACATTTTAAGTACATAATAATAACTCCTAACTAAATACGCTTGACATATTTTTTTCCTTTTTTAAATGAGGTATAAATGATCTTTATCCAATTAATTTTTTTTAAATATTTAATCATAATAGATACACTTCTATTAACAAAGTTTATTTTTCACATTAATAAATAAGTTTATTTATTCTATGTTTTTTATGCAGCTGATACAAGGCAAATCACAGATCGGATTGTCTCAAGTCTGGCATCCGCTGACTTTCATGAATTTTTTTTCCCGGTTCTATTTGAGTTTTAAATAACTAATTGATTTTCTTTCTTACACCTCTCGTCTGCTCGTATCTAGCCTGAATTCTGTAATTTACCTGAACGATTTCGTCGCTTCATGTTAACTGTCAACTATTTTTTTTTTTTAAATAAATCCATGTTTTAAAACTCATAGTAAATATGTTTAATTTAAAACGCAGTGACTACCGTTCCCACTAGTTTGTATGCGTATTATTTTTTTCGGGTTCCAACTATAGATGTGCGCATCCATGTCCGTCCATAGATATCGTAAGTAAAGTTCTTTTTTAATAGCCTGTTAATAAAAAAAAAAGAAATTCTGCAAATTTCTATACAAATTAAGTGCTTAGCTTTTATAATATTTATTTTATTTTAAAAATAAATACAGCTTTGAATTATTTTAAATTACAAAATAAAAATATAGGCATAAAAATAGGTCGAAAGGAAGTGACAAAATATCCCAGCAATTTTTTTCTAATAGTACATTAAATTTGCAGAATAGTTGTATGGCCCGGTCGCAGAATGGTTAAGAAGCTTGGACATGACTCACTATTGTGCTGACTATATGCAGGATCGAATCCTCCCAGAGACATTTTTTTAAATTGTTTTTTTTTTTTCAGAATGTATCCTTTTCGTTGTTTTAATGAAAAGTAACTAATTAGATCTCTTTGACATTTTTTTTTTTAAATTGAAATAATGTATCCTTTAGGGAAAGCTTTTATATCCGTGAATTGAACCAAATACTGACGGAGACGAATTAACGAGTGTTAGGAAGACAATTTACATTAACGAAGTGGATACGGTTACGCTCTAGACGGACTGTTTTTTTTTAGGGCTAGGAATAGGATTAGGGATAGGGTTAGGGATAGGGGTTAGGGATAAGGGTAGGGATAGTGGTATGGGATAGGGGTTAGGGAATGGGGTATGGGATAGGGGTTAGGGAATGGGGTTAGGGAATGGGGTTAGGGATAGGGTTAGGGATAAGGGTAGGGATAGAGGTTAGGGATAAGGGTAGGGATAAGGGTAGGGATAAGGGTAGGGATAGGGGTTAGGGATAAGGGTTAGGGATAAGGGTTAGGGATAAGGGTAGGGATAAGGGTAGGGATAGGGGTTAGGGATATAGGTTAGGGATATAGGTTAGGGATACGGATAGGGTTAGAAATAGGGACAATATCTACAGCTAAACCCCGAAAAAAAAATTCGGCAAAAAAATAGTCCGTCTAGAGCGCTAGAGCCCGTGCATGTGCACATCGTTACTCTTAGTCCTAGACTAATAATGATATATCTTGAATAGGCCGAAAATAAAAAAATATACGCGTTCCGTTAATTTTGAAGTGTTTCTGGGGGTATAAATACTGATTTAGTGCACATTTTTTTATTTTTTGTTTTTTTAACTTTTGTTATTTTCATGTTATTACTTTTTAATATTAATTATTTTAATGAAATTATTAAACTTGGACGGACCCATCGATATCTATGGTCGGTTTGGGCTGACCTATATATATATATATATATATATATATATATATATATATATATATATCTAAACAAAATCTATAGTTGGAACCCGAAAAAGAAATAATACGCATTCCAACGAGTGGGAACGGTATCAGTTGCCATTTTAAAAATAGATTTTTTTTAAAATGTGTAATTAAGTTGAATAGTTTTCTCCCATAAATTTGAGATTGTTTTCCTTTTATTCTGTTTTTTTTCCATTGTGTCCATCCAATTCGTATATTTGTTTGTTTGTTTTTCGCTCCATATTTCCCACGGATTGATTTGCGGCGATTTGCGGCGATTTGCGGCGATTTATTCATTTCTATTCGTTCGTGTTATGAGTGGTCTTTTTCTTCTTCTCTCAAATTTCACACTATTACACCTCTTATGCTCTCACAATGCAATTTAATTTAATGTTATCTATTTGCAATTAAATGTTAAGCAATTTTTATGTTTCGCTTTAATTGATTAGATTTGTGCAATCAAATCATGCATCAACAAAAGCCATATTGCATTACTTGTTTAAAAAGCAATTTATATAAAAATATTTATATATATTGAGAGAGAGAGAGAGAGAGAGAGAGAGAGAGAGAGAGAGTTAGATTAGTTAGTTACAGAGCTCGATTTACCGCCGGCGATAACCCCGGCACTGAGAACTTTCTTCCCCGGCTCTGCTTTAGGTAATATAATATATCCCAGCCGGGGATGAAACCATAGACATTTATCCCCGACTCTGCAGAAATTCTTTTTCATCCCCGGCACTGATTTTTTCTTAAATCAAGCACTGGTTAGTTATATCATTAGATAAATAGATACATAGATAAAGAAAGATTATTTAGCCTACTAGTCCATGGGGCAGATGAAGTGTAGAATTCATCTTTTTCGGTAACCCCCATGCATATCAGGTAATTAATTTCTATGTTTGTTTTTAGTAAAGCACAGACACCTATACTTCATAATGTCAGGTACTTGTTTAAAGTTGGGTGTGATTGAGGGGGGGGGGGGGTGAGGGGACTCTCCACCTGGAAATTACCATTGGTTTCAACACAAATCGAACCCTGAACTTTCAGGTCGACAGTCAAGATTGAATAGCGAAAGATTTAAATTCGACAGACAAGATATTGTTTTTTGTAAATCTCAAGATATCACATCGTTCACTCTACAATATTGTGTGTATTATATAAGTATTGTCACATTAAAAAAGCTAGAAAGATTTATATTTGAATAAACATAATATATTTAAATTATTAAACTTCTGCTCAGTGATTTATAACTGTATTTTATGAGTATCGTCTCACACATATCTGTTTACATTTAAACATACAAGAACTATTAATAAGGCAAACTCCGAAGAGACCGGCAAGACTTTCAATACTACACATGTATTCTTCCCAGAAGCAAAAGATCCACCACACATAAGAAATAAAGTAAATTAATATAAATAATTAATATATAATAAACACCAGAAATAATACTAGAACTAAGAGTACCCATGACATATGTATTGGTGGTGTAACTCATGTGTCACCATGTATACCTTGTAAGTTGTATGTTCAGTAGGCGCGTCTTGCGAGCCAATCACTTTCACAGACAATCAAATAAAACAGCCGAGTCAATTACTTTCACAGACAATCAAATAAAACAGCCGAGTCAATCACTTTCACAGACAATCAAATAAAACAGCCGAGTCAATTACTTTCACAGACAATCAAATAAAACAGCCGAGTCAATTACTTTCACAGACAATCAAATAAAACAGCCTAGTCAATTACTTTCACAGACAATCAAATAAAACAGCCGAGTCAATCACTTTCACAGACAATCAAATAAAACAGCCGAGTCAATTACTTTCACAGACAATCAAATAAAACAGCCGAGTCAATCACTTTCACAGACAATCAAATAAAACAGCCGAGTCAATCACTTTCACAGACAATCAAATAAAACAGCCGAGTCAATCACTTTCACAGACAATCAAATAAAACAGCGGAGTCAATTACTTTCACAGATCATCAAATAATACAGCCGAGGCAATCACGATTCATTTAATTTATTCCGACTTCACATAAAGATGTTTGTCATATTTGGGAAAGGGGTGGATAGGGTGTGTCCAGTTCAAGGTGGTTGGTTAGTGGTCAAATGCTGGTTTGAAATATTCGTGAGTGGGAGTATTCAGCACATGGGGGGAAAGGTGACTAGTCGTGCGGTGGGCATGGATTAAATAAAGGGGGAGAGAAATGGAGAGAGAGGTCAGAAAGTGTAACGATGCAGCAGTGAGATCGAGAGAGTTCAGTTAGCGCGAGGACAAACAATGAGAACGGAGTGATCAGTGGAAGTGTTAAACAATGTTTGTGAATATGCTGGAAGTCAAGTGATTAAGCAGTTATATGGAGATCTGTGTATTAAGTTTATATCATTGATTATTCATGCTGTGGATTTATATGCTATTAAATGAACCACGGCTACCAAAATTTCTTGCGATTTATGAATAAATGTGAAAGTGTATATCCGTTGTTCTAGTCCTAGTTTATAAACTACAAGCTTGATTTAAAGTGACCACATAAAATAAACGAGCAATTGCCAGATCTATACCAAATACATTTATAAATCAAACTTAACTGGCTCTACACTGTCTGGCACATTCAAACATAGATCCATAATCCATGACAGTTCTATTCCTATTCTTCAAGTCATTGTCCCAAGGCCACAAAACGTCTAACTCCTACACAAAACTTTTTATCACACTGTCTCCGCCTTGCTATTTTTCAAAATATTGTCCTAAGGCCACAAAACGTCTATCACACTGTCTTCTGCCTTCCTATTCTACTGTCCTCTTCTTGATCCTCTTTACGAGGCTTCTCATCTCTTCTCTCTGCTCAGTCAGTACCCTCTAGCTCCGAGGTTCTCTAGCGGTGGTACGCGTACACCAATGGATACAGGGAAAGGTTATCCGGGGGGAGGGGGGGTGTGCAGTAATGTATACTTTTCGTTTAAAACAGCCAAGATCGCCAGTACGCTGCGTGACTCATCACCAAACTTCGTGCCCAGGTACCGCAGTATAAACGGGGGGGGGGTACCCTGAGGACATACTTCCGCCCCCGAGTGGGTAACAGTGGCGAGAAAAGCTTGAGAGCCTCTGCTCTAACCAGCTGTCTACTGTCTGACCCAGTTCTCAGACTTAGAATTACATATTCCATTAAAACATCCAAGATCGCCCCAACTCTTTTGATTGGTCAGTTTTCCTCACTTTATATAGACTGTCATTTGGTTTTACATTCTACATATATATATATATATATATATATATATATATATATATATATATATATAAATAGATAAATAGATATATAGATAGGTAGACCTGTCAAGGCCCCCTTTCGGGGTCCCTGCGGTCGTTGTCTGTGGGTATGATCACCTACTGAGTTCTAGCCAGCATTTATATTTGTCACAGCCACGTGGTTAAACAGGACGCACAACACAACAAGAAATGAGTAAAGAAACTCATAAGTGAATACGCCACAACACATATTTATTCACATTGAAAAAAAGAATGCAATCTCAGCGTGTCCTAAAAAGGACAGTAGCGTTACCGGCTACTACAAACAATATAATACATACATCAGAATAGTTACCTGGGGTGGGTAGTTCTCATAAGAACTCAGGTCTGCGGTGGTCGAACGTCTAGGTTCTGCCACACTAACAGCCTGGTTCCCACCCCAGCTGGAGCCTGAGTTCGACCTCTCTCCTCGACTGCCCGATGCTCACTGATCCAAATCTAACTAAAAAAAGTGCCGCGACGCGCATCGGATCTCCGCGCATGCGTGCCGAGACTTCCGCTTCACTGACCAATCGCAGTGACCGTGTACGTCACAACGATCACGCGTGATCAGTGGCGCCTTCAAGCGTGGGGGATAAAGAGAAAGGAGCCCATCCCTCTCCCGCTTGAATATACCAAGGGCACAGGTTATCTCCCCCTATAGATATTTCCCAGGTGGTGTCAGAATTAAAGGGGGTTAATCTTATGCCAGACGCGCTGACCACACCTGGGAATACAAAAACCTTTGTCTATCCTATATATTTATCTCCTCCCTCCAGTAATTAAATAGGAGTGGGTTCTGGATTTCATGCCTTAAATCACAGAATGTGACAGACCACACCGTACACTACGACGTGATACCCCACCGGTACACTACGACGTATTAAATCACCGTGAGACCACATAGTGACACTAGGACGTTGAAGTAATCCATGAAATTACGACGTGACCGCTTTTATGACCCGAAAGGACCGGAATGATCGTCCACTTACCTTTCTCACAGTATCACGTGATCCTTGAACAACCACATTTATGCTCTACCGGTCATCAAAGCATTCTTGACCTTACCAAAACAACAGATCACACCCACCAAGCACACTGACATGCTACCAAAGGTTTAATCTATTCGTCGAAAGTAAAAGTCCAGCTGAATAAATCAGGTCAGACGTTGAAACTTTATTTGTATACTAGTAAACATAAGCCTGGTACCCGGGCCAGCAATTAGGCACGCAGTTGGAGTTGAAAACGGTGATATATATTTGAGCGCGTTAACAGTCAATCTATATACAAAAAATAGCATGTCTATCTACTCGAAGTGGCCCCAAAGGACATGAACAGATTATTGTAGCCAAAACACATTTAAGGGACACTTAATAATACATCAAATAAAGTTCACATTTTATATAGTTCATCCCAAAGAAAATAATCCTCATTATGGGTACAGAAGCTTCACAAAAACAACCCCTAACTATTAAACTTTGAATCTAACATCCAACTTTACATAATTTGCGCACACTACTCCATATCATTTAAAAATATTAATTCATTAATAAGAAATCCTTGTTGTGTTTAGAATTCCCCAGCATTTCATTTTTATTCAAGAAAGAGTCATTTGATGAACAAATTGTGACCAAACATACTATCATTTAGATATAAATGTTATCGGGCTAGAAATAACAAGGTATTCTATGAAGTAACTACATTACATTTTTTTTTAAAGTTTTTTTTATTTATTTTTTTTTGTTTACGACGCCGTTGCCAGCATGGTAGGGTGTAGTGTGCTTACCACACCAGCATTGTTGGCGGTGCTGATGCATGTCTGCCATGCCTACAGAGCGGCAGTGTGAGTGCGCCCGCTATCATCTGCCGGGATGGCAGAAAAGAGCAGTAGGTTGTGTGTACTGCTGATCGGCCAGAATGGCAAGGCAAGGGTTTTTTTTTTTTCCTGACACTTTGATAGAGGGGAGGGTGTAATATGCATGTACCCTCAGTCGAACTGACAGGCTGCGTAGGTGCGCTTGAGTGGGACAGAGTGGAAGGGTGTTGTGTGCCGACCACATCCGTCACCCCCACCAGCTGTGAATACTACGATCTCGGATAGTCCTCATTGACCACAGTACCACCACCTCCGCAAGAAGTTTTTTTTTTCCTGACTAGAGAACCCCAATGCTTTTTTCCACGTAGAACATGGTCTGTCTCTCAGACCAGGACTAGAAGGATATTGCAAGAAATCATGACAAATATTTTTTTATGATACTCCCCACAAAACTGCATTACATACTTTAACGGTAACATTTATACAACAATTATTTTCGGCCTTTTGGCTCAGATCAAAGTGTTGTATCTGCTTAATAATGGGTCTTAGCCATTTGGCTTTCCTGGTCTGTGAAACTTTATTTTAAAAAAATATATGCAAAATATACAAACTAATTAGAGACACATTCACATTTTTAGTCGGTGGTGGAAGTCATTGTAGCTGCTTTAATCAAAGAAACAGAGCTCAAGATTTTTGTCAAGCCAATTTTCTTAAGTAATTTTTAAAGCTCACAGTTACCGAACCTCTATAAAATGATCTCTATTTTGTATTGAATGTCAAATGCAGGAAAAAAGCTAATAATAAAATTTTGACTTTGATTACAAACGGTAAAAGGACATAGGCTTTGTCTCGTTCATCTCTATTTTGTTCAACATATACAAATAAACAGACGATAGTTGTTGTGGCCTTGGAGAACATTACATTTTTTTTCTATTCCTTTAATTCAGATGTTTTATCCCTTAACTCCGTCGTAAGAATGTACACAAACAAATAAATAATCTCGAAAACAAAGGCTATTTCAATAGATATTTTATTTTTTAAGGTTCAAATGAGAATGAATGGGCACTTCTAGGGGCTTATAGACTTGGTGGAGCCCACCTCCTCTCCAGTGGCGTAGCGAGCTTAACTTTGAGTCAGAGTGGACGAGACGGATAGCTTGCTGACCATTGATCGGCCTTTATGACAGTTCCAAGATGTTGAAGAACACATCGAGTTTGATCTCATGGGCTCATAGAGACTAAGTCTCAGCTCGCTGTTATCTGTGAGAGAGTTGAGAGAGAGAGAGAGAGAGAGAGAGAGAGAGAGAGAGAGAGAGAGAGAGAAAGAGAGAGAGAAAGAAGTCACAAAAGTGCAGTGGCGTATCGAGTTTAACTCGCGCCCGGGGCACAATACCCTTTTTAGCGCCGCCCCCCCTTATTCGAAAACCATGTAATATTATATGTAAATTATACCGTTTGGCGCCCCTTTACGAGTAGCGACTGGGGCATGATGCCACCTACCACCCTCACTACGCCACTGCTACATTAAGACTGTAACTAGAATGTTGAAGAGCCTCTTATGTTAAGAAAAATCAAGGAAATCATTTTTTTTTCTGACAAATACCAATAATATAGTGACACTGAACATCACCTTTCATTTACATGAGAATTATTGTTAGTTGGCATCAAACGCTTTTCGTCTCATTAAATTATTGTGGAAGCCCTCGGAGATCGACAAGTGAAGTCATAAGCTGCAGTCATTAGTGCACTTATTATGACTTATTCCGTACGTCGCAATGCGTATTAAGTCATTAACTTATGTGCCTGTTTATTATAACCATTCCAGACGCTAAGAGTCGTGACGTGAATTAGCATGGGGGATGGTCATCCCCGTAGCGTGAACATTCTACAGGGTGGGGGGGGGGGCAGGCATTATACAGCAGGGGCCAGGCAATAGCAGGGGGGGGGCAGGTAATACATTTTACTAAGTAGAACAAATAAGCGGGGGGGGGGGAGCAGATAAAACGCCATGTTTGGATGGTTTCTCTGTACTTCGAACCAATTTTATAGTAGACAATTGTGTTAACACTACAGTTGACACGCTTCGGGCCTGGGGATAGTGAATCTCATATAACAACGTAATTACTGTCATTAGTAACTGTAATATATTTAATTTAAAAAAAAAAAAATACCTGACAAACGTTGGTATATCTTTCGAGATTTCCAACTTTGTTTCAAAGAGATACATTTAAGGTTTATTTTATTAAAAAAAAACATTTTCACACTAATTTTCCATTTTATGAATTTTTTCGTTAGTCTAAAAATATTGCTTTTTAGCGGAGCAAATTTAAAAATAAATCAAGTTATCGACTTTGATATATGCATACATATTTTGGTTATTTGAAACTTCAAAAAAAAAAAGTTAACATTTTAATTTTCATTTCCTTACATTGTGTACTCATTAGAATTTTAAGTTATTTTTTCATATGAATATTTAAGATTTAAAATTATGTCATCAGATCTGACTATTAAGAATGTCAGTGATTCGGCGAATGGCCTTATAAATCCGACTGTGTTGAAATATTTCTTGACCTTCAACCTTCTGGTCTGCGCTGAGCTGATTGGCTTGTTTGGCATAGTGGACAACGTCATCAACATTTTGAACTTTGCGATGCGAGGTCTTCACGACAGTGTCAACGTCACACTGACGGCCATTGCTGTCAATGACATTGGGTGTTTAAGTTAACGGTGAACATTGGGTGTTTAAGTTAACGGTGAACATTGGGTGTTTTAGTTAACGGTGAACATTGGGTGTTTAAGTTAACGGTGAATGTGTTTTGGGGTTATGTTGACATCCCCTACCCCTCCTCCTCTAGCTAGCTGTTTATCTACCCCTCATTGTTATTTCAACCGCGTCAGCGGCTACATCACAGCATTCGCCGCCTTTGAAAGATGCATGTGCGTGGTTCTTCCTCTGAAAGTTAAAGGAATCATCACGCGAAAAGTCGCTATAGTGGTCAACTGTGGTATATTCATTGTTCTATTGCTGTATTTATTCCCAATGTACTATGTTAGTTACATTGAACTAAAATACTCACCTGAAATGAACAAGTCAGTTCTGACTTTATTTGTAGCCTAGGCATATGACGGGATTGTGTTGTTAGCGCAATGCCCAGCAGTCTTTAATTCACGTACGAATTAAAACATTTTAACATGCTAGCTCATATGCCGTAGGCACTGGTGCTATCTTTGTCGATGCTATAAGCAATGCGCAGGTTATGTAAAGCTCTTTCACCAAATCAAATTTATGTATTGTGCTCATGAACTATCCCTGCATGATATTTTCCAAAAATACGTTCAATTTGACTGGCGGTGATAGTAGACATTCCTGCCTAACAACTACATAAGACTAGAAAGACTAGTCAATTTTGTCGCTAATGAGCACTATACAGCTTTTATGGTTATGAAAAGCTTCGATGAATTGTATCAGTCTTTTATCTTTGTTTTAATCACTCAAAGTTGAATCAGGCCGTCATTTCAAAATCTTTCGAAATCTTTCTTAAATCAATGAGGTTATGACAGAGATCACTTGAAAAGAATGACCGTGCAGTAAAAGTGCCCGACTGTCGCTTTGGAGATTTCAGGTTCGAATCTGCGTGATTTTATTTTTAATTTATTGTTAGTGTTCCATTCGTTTCTCCGCTGGTGCTTCCATGTTCATTGCATTATCGGCTATGGTGGGAATGAAAAAAAAAATTCCATAGTACGTTATGGGATCGAAGCGATAAAAATCTTATTGTGTAAAGGGACTTCACTTATGACAGAAATCTCGGTGCTGTTAGATGTATTTCTTTATTTTTGTCGAGTTTTTTGGGAAATCGAAAAACAGTCACCAGACAGAGCAAGTTAAATATAAGCGTATAATTTATTTTTGTTTCATTGCTAAGTTGCACACTGATTTTGACGTTGTCTCTTAATTTAGAGTCTTTTTTCATAATTGAAGAAATCCTAATGTATCCAATGAATAATTAACACTAAAGACTGCCTTGTAGATTTTTTTTTTTTAACCGCTAACATGAAAATAAGGCAACGCTGCAAAAAAAGTAATAATATATGCTTATTTCATTATTTATAAATATTATTTATTAATATTTTTTTTACAACAAAACATAACTAATGTGTGGCGGTCAAAATTGTTGTATAAGTATTGAGGCGTAGGCTCGCCAAATGTGGCGTTATAAAATATACTGGTATTTATGGAGGGCAGGCACGCCAGGTGATTTATAACAAACTCACCAAATATTTAACTTGAACTTGTATACCTACTAGTATACAATTAACAGAACTCAGTGGAGTGCACACTACAACAAATATTTTATTACACTATAATACAACTTTAGTAAACTTGATATTCTACTCGTCTAGCTACTTATATCTACTCTAATGGATATTTTCTAGCGACTGTATCTACGTATTCTGAACCGACTTTATAAAGGTGTCATATCCCGCTTACATTCCACTTAAATCAGACGACACAACCCCTTGTAGTATAAGATAATTAACTGAACTTTAATGCATGATATTTACAGATGAGAATATAATAATCCAATTGAATACTATATATAAACACTTGAGGAGATGAATCCATAAATCACATGTATCTACTCTGTATAAACCTGTAACTTAATACACGACTCTATATCAATTATTTACTTCTCTGCATTGTTACTTGTCACCTAGTCCACATGTCACCCAGAGTCTCACTGGTCTCCCTTGGTTCTCATCAAACATGCTTGACCTTACAAGCCTTTAACATTACCAAATAAGGAAATAACACTGTAACTAAACAATGCGTGGTAGCAAGGGATGGAACAATACCAAATAAGGCAATAGCACTATACGTAAACAAAGCGTAATCATAAGGGATAGGACAAAAAGGGTTGGGGGTGATCTTCACATTCCATGATGAGTCATCACGGACGACAGGGTGCGTTGGGAGTGGCTTGACCATGACCTTGATTTACATTCCATGGTCAACTAACATGAGTCCTTAGTTTGGGGGTGTGCGTGGGCCAGTTGAGTCCTTAGTTTGGGATGTGTGAGCGGGCGGGGAAGGTGGGGTAGATTCTAAACGTAAGAGGGTGCGTTGGGAGTTGCTTGACCATGACCTTGATTTACATTCCATGGTCAACTAACATGAGTCATTAGTTTGGGGATGTGTGTGGGCGGACGGGGAAGGTGGGGTAGATTCTAAACGTTATATAATGTGAACAAAATTACTGTAAACACAATATTTTGTTCGCAAGATCTTTTTGAGTTTTTCTTTTTTTAGACCCATGTAAACAATTTTCCAATCTTCCATTACGTTTATTATGCTAAAATTCAGTGACTTTTTAAAAACAAAATATCAAGTGTTTTTTTTTAAAGATGTACAGGTTATGAAATTATGATAAAAGTAATTTTTTTGATATTTCAGGCAATGTTAACAAATGAATTCATTAAAATTAAATTTTTTTGTAATGTTATTTTTATTTTTTTTATGGGATGTATTTAATGAAATTTATCGTATTTTTTTTTTTGTTTTGTAATGTTTAGTTTTATTTAAGGCAAATAAATTTACAGCAACTGTGATTTCAGTAATAATGAAAGTTATTTTTTTCTAAATATCATGGGAATGTAATAAAAAAAATACAAACAAAAAATGTTTAGGTGAAAGTGAAGACAGTAAAGCATCGAAATATGAGATTAGTAGCATTTCGGGTTAGAAACAGTGATAAATACATGTATAACGGATTAGAATCATTACAGGCTAGAAACAGTGACAAAAATACATGTATTACGGACTAGTAGCATAACAGGCTGAAAAGAGTGACAAAAGTACGTGTATACCGAATAACGTGAGGGAAAGAGTATTTTTTAATACATTTTTTGTAGACGTTTTTACAAAGAGATAAACTGATATATTTTATGTTCTGTGATGAGTTGACTCTTTGGTTGGTTTTTCCCACTATGTTGTAAAGCTGTTACACTGAAAATAGAAAAGTGTTTCAAATTATCGACATATGCACTGCTAATGTTCAAAATATAAACAGATGCGCTGCAAGTGTTCAAATTATAAACAGATGCGCTGCAAGTGTTCAAAATCTAAAAAGATGCGCTGCAAGTGTTCCCAAATTATCGACATATGCACTGCAAGTGTTCAAAATATAAAC
This sequence comes from Bulinus truncatus, assembly GCA_021962125.1. Lineage (NCBI taxonomy): Eukaryota > Metazoa > Mollusca > Gastropoda > Planorbidae > Bulinus > Bulinus truncatus. The sequence continues at coordinate 2,684,246 of JAGDYQ010000020.1, forward strand.
AGATGCGCTGCAAGTGTTCAAATTATAAACAGATGCGCTGCAAGTGTTCAAAATCTAAACAGATGCGCTGCAAGTGTTCCCAAATATAGACAGATGCACTGCAAGTGTTCAAAATATAAACAGATGCGCTGCAAGTGTTTAATGTAATTTATCCCTTGTCTTTGTCGTCTTTCTCTCCTACTAACAGAATCGATGCTATTAGTTTACTCTGATTCTTTCTGTGCGGCGTTCAAATGGAACCTATACAGTGATATTTGCTTTGACCATCTTCATAAATATTTCCCGGAAATTTGCCTCTGCATTGAGTTGAACCGATTCATCGCTTGTGAGGTTATTCTTAAAGGTATCCACAAACCAAAGCGAAACTTTCCGCTGCGCTTTTTCTCACGTGGGATGTTTCTATGCACGAAAAACCCTCGCTACACCTAAGCGAAGCGAAAGTGGGCGTCAGCTGACCGGAAATAATGATTTTTTTAATTCTCTTTTTTTTTTTGTTTGTGGACGTCGGCAGACATTTTCTCCTTATTTGGCATTTTCTACAGTTATTGTATTTTACAAGTAAAAAGTGAAAAAAAACCACTTATTTTTTGCTTTAATCTGATATAAATTATGTTTCTATATATAAATGTAAGTCTTATTTGTAAATTTTTTAGACATTTATATCAATTTTAACTTTGATTTTCATTAGAGTCAATGTTTCTTGGCAGCCATTTTGGATTGTTGTCACTCGCAAAACGGAAAAACTCTGCAAGAAGCGATTCCGCGAAATTTCTCTGCCCCGCCGCGGAAATTCTCCGCGGTTTGAGAACCTCCATATCAATAGATTGCCGCAAAAGAGGGACGAATTTCGCCAGTTACCTAGATCTGTGCGTACCTTATCTCGTGTTTATTACCAACATTTTACACAACTCCCCTCAATTTTATTTTCTTTTATTTCCCTGATGGGGGACTATCTTTGCAGTTACTGCACAATGACAAAGCTTTAGTAAATAATCTACGCGCAAATGAAGCATGATGGTTGGGACCACTCATGACAGATAAACACCATCGGTTTAGTAGTTATCACATACATATTAACAGAAAAAGTCTGAACTTATGTGACACTTGTGTAGCTAGACCACGATGTTCATTCACTTTGAATTAATCTTTGAAAAAGTGCTTGCCTTGCAAGGAATTAAGTACGGCTATGTTTTGTTAACTCGCATATAAAATTCAAAGGTTACTAAGCTTTGTAGAGAACATTTACACAAGACCTAAAATATCAATGAGCTCCAAATAAATAAGTTACTCGTATACCGAGGTTTTGACTGTAGCAATATTTGCATTTTTTTTCAGAACAATCCCACAATAAAACAAGAGTATAGCATAACCTAGGATCAGTGCTTTATACGTCATTAAATTATACAAATATAAAAAAAATGTAGTGACAGATAAAGTCCGACTAAGTGTTTTTTATTCTTCTTTATATGGAATTCAGTCACATATCTAGACCTCGTATTACCGCGTGTCAATATATCGCATTGTTGTGCAAAGCGTATATGTGTGTCACCTGTCAATGTAAAGTGTTCCAGTATGTTGCGTGTCATTGCTACGTATGTTGCTACGTATGTTTCAATTGTCCGAGTGTCACGTGTCCGATTGTCACGTGTCAGAGTGTTGCTATAATATGAGTGAAAAGATATATGAATCGATAAAAAAAATAAATGCCCAATGAAAATTCTCAAATGTACATACCAGGTGTAACTCTGGCACCAAATGAAGGTATAAGGCAGTAACTCCCTGACACTGTTTTGGTGGCGAGTTCACTGAACTTGTTGGCTGCGATTGTCTGTGTGTTGAGTGGTACCAGGTTGTAGCCGTTACAGTCTGTCACGTACAGGGTGTTGGAGGCGGTGGAGTGAACGGCCAGGATGTCATTGGCCTCAACCGGTATCTGGCTCTCGACAGGGACGTAGTAGGTCATCAGGTAGTCAGGTTGACAGGTGACGTTGTTGGCACCTACGTAACTGAAGACGTTGCTGGTGGAAACAATGGATACCTCAATGAAGTAAACTATTTTTTAATTAGACATCAATTAAAAATAATGAAAATTGCTTGAATAATGGCCCCCTCACATTGTGTGTGTGAAGTCCCTGTAAGGATGAGATGAAATCTCTTAGATCCTATAAGCCACTAATGGGAGGGTTTTAAAGGTGCCCTTCTTTCATCCCCACCATAGCCGATAGTGCAATAGCCATGGAGGCACCACGGGAGATATATCGGGAACTTGAGCCAAGACCTGAAAAATGTTCTTGTTTCTCACCGGAGATCGAACCAGGTACTTTCATGTCGACAGTCGAGCGCGTTACCGCACGACCATCCGTCCCCTAAAAAACCGCAAGTTGCTTGTCCATTCAGCCACCACGTCACCCAAAAAAAAATCGCCCACCTATATGGTACAATTTTTAGGTTTTGTAGTGCCCTTCTTTCATCGCCACCACAGCCAGGAGTGTAATGGCCATGGAGGCACCACGGGAGACATGAAGGGAACATTAGCTAAGACCTGAAAAATTTCCTTGGTCCTCATCGGAGATCGAACCACGTACCTTCAGGTCGAGCGCGTTACCGCACGACCATCCGTCCCCCATCCCACATTGTGAGAACCTTCGAATTTTTTGGGTCCTGGCTAAAGTCCATCCAGCTTAATATCGGTACATGACCTTAAATTGGGGGAGTATGGGTGGCTGGGCGTTGTTCTAACCACACAATCCTTCCATATGCCGATTTTACTGAAACAGATGAATTCTAACCTTTATCTTACCCGATGAGCCATTAGGGGCTTAAGAGAAATTTACTTTGTTTTGAATTGTGATGGAGGGGTGCATGGCTGCTGGCTGATATACGCATATGCAAGCCTATGTAACCATATACAAGCCTATGTAACCATATGCAAGCCTATGTAACCATATACAAGCCTATGTAACCATATACAAGCCTATGTAACCATATGCAAGCCTATGTAACCATATGCAAGCCTATGTAACCATATACAAGCCTATGTAACCATATACAAGCCTATGTAACCATAAACAAACATATGTAACCATATACAAGCCTATACAAGCCTATATAACCATATGCAAGCCTGTATAACCTTATACAAGCCTATACAAGCCTATATAACCATATACAAGCCTGTATAACCTTATACAAGCCTATACAAGCCTATATAACCATATACAAGCCTATATAACCATATACAAGCCTATACAAGCCAATATAACCATATACAAGCCTATATAACCAAATACAAGCCTATATAACCATATACAAGCCTATATAACCATATACAAGCCTACACAACCATATACAAGCCCAAAATATTTCAAACACTTACGCACATTTGTTCAAATATTTCAATGATACATACCTAATTTTTCTATAGACAGCGAACGTCATCACTCCAAGAGTTTTACAGTAATAGTACCATCTTGTCACAATGCCTTTAACTGGAATCCTATTCAATATAAAATTACAAGATTAAGGATTAATATTGTGAGCTAAATGTATTGCTGGTTAAATGTAGACGAATTTAATTTTTATATATTTAATTATAAATTTATAATTATTTGAATTCTAATTTTTAGAAAAAAAGTCGTACTTGAATTCATCTTTATCCAGGAGGTAGGCAATATTTCTTTTAAGAAGTTCTGTCCTCTTTCTGACCAAGTTCAGGTTGACATCTGTGACCGGGGGCTTGGCTGTAAGAAAATATCATGGACAAAATTATAATTATATTTTATTAGAAAGTGGTTCACATATTATCGTTTGAGGCTGTTGGGTCGCAAAACGATTCATAGTGGGTTGCTACCCAATTTAATAATTACGAAATATACAATATGTTTAGATTATCTATTATCTTTTGGTTTCTTTCTTTCTTGACAGCTGGGTTGTGAATACCGAACTGGTTTCTAAGTTGGTCGCTAATAGCAAACGTTTGCAATCACTGATGCAAGATATTGATACATGTGTGTTAAATTCTATTCTGTCAATATGTAACCACAAGATCCCGAACAATAAATTGATTTCAATATCCAATGGGAATTATGTAAAACTATAGGAACTGAAAGATTGCCCACTGATTAGTTGGCTACTGATTGATTAGTTGGCGACTGAATTGTTGGCTACAGATTAGTTGGCTACTAATTGATTAGTTGGCGACTAAATAGGTGGCTACTGATTAGATGGGTACTGATTAGTTGGGTACTGATTAGTTGGGTACTGATTAGTTGGGTACTGATTAGTTGGGTATTGATTAGATGGGTACTGATTAGTTGGGTACTGTATAGTTGGGTACTGATTAGTTGGGTACTGATTAGTTGTGTACTGATTAGTTGGGTACAGATTAGTTGGGTACTGGTTTGTTGGCTACTGACTAGTTGGGTGCTGATTAGTTGTGTACTGATTAGTTGGGTACTGATTAGTTGGGTACTGACTAGTTGGCTATTGATTAGTTGGATACTGATTAGTTTGCTACTGATAAGTTGGGTACCGAATAGTGGCTACTGATTAGATGGGTACTGATTATTTGGCTACTGATTAGTTGGCTACTGACTGGTTGGGTACTGATTAGTTGGGTACTGATTAGTTGTGTACTGATTAGTTGGCTACTGATTAGTTGTGTACTGATTAGTTGGGTACTTATTAGTAGGGTACTAATTAGTTGGGTACTGATTAGTTGGGTACTGATTATTTGGGTACTGACTAGTTGGGTACTGATTAGTTGGCTACTGATTAGTTGGCTATTGATTAGTTGGGTACTGATTAGCTGGCTACTGGTTAGTTGGGTACTGATTAGTTGTGTACTGATTAGTTGTGTACCGATTAGTTTTGTACTGATTAGTTTTGTACTGATTAGTTGGCTACTGATTAGTTGTGTACTGATTAGCTGGCAACTGATTAGTTGTGTACTGTTAGCTGGCTACTGATTAGTTGGGTACTGATTAGTTTGCTACTGATTAGTTGGGTACTGATTAGTTGGGTACTGATTAGTTTGCTACTGATTAGCAACGTTTTTCAAAGAAGTAGCTTAGATGTGAGCCTATGAATATTACTTGCAAGGGGTGGGGGCTAAGGCAATAGTGTGAGTGTAACCAGTATTAGCAGTGAATAGATTTTAAGTACAAAAAAAATTCTATAATACATTAGATATAACATTTGGCACTTAACCTTTTTTTTTAGTCCGTATAGTTACTGTACTATTTATATGATCTAAGCATAAGGATTAATTTTTTAGTGCTGAAAAAAAAATTGGTTATCTACCTATTAGTTATAGTCACCTATCCATATACATGAATGCGTATTACTAATTCTATTAAAGTAAAGACACTATACTAAATCTATTCATTTAATATTCATTTCAATGTAGTCATTATTAACAAAAAATTTTTTTTAAATTAGAAAATAGTCAATTATGTACAAAATCGCCAGACATTTTAAATAGCGTCAATTGTAATGACATTCTTTGATTTTCCTATGAAAATAATTACTTTGCATTTCATAATATATACAAATCTTTTATTGAATTGTATGAATGAGGTACTTTCACATATCAGTTGATTGTGCTATCAACTAGACTAACTACATGCTTTTAATGCTTTTAGCTAGAATTAACACAGGATCTAATATATGTCATCAACTGGACCTACCTAGGCTGACCTACAACCGGACTTACCTAGAAAGACCTACAACTGGACCTACCTAGACAGGCCTACAACTGGACTTACCTAGACAGACTTATAACTGGACTTACCTAGACAGACCTACAACTGGACTTACCTAGACAGACCTACAACTGGACTTAGCTAGACAGCTTACGTTTAATAGTTTCACTTGATATGAAGTAAATTTCTTAATTTTTGTTTTATATGTAAACTATAAATGAACTTGAATTTCTGTATAAAAATGAAAGATGTGAGATTTGAACACACGCCACTTACATTGACAGTCTAGATTACTACCAAGCAATTCTCCATTCAGGCCGCAGGCACGTTCATTATTCCCTGACCAGTAGTAGAGTCCAGCATTGCAGGAGAACGTCATGACATCCCCGTTATTGACAGTGTCACTGACAGATGTCCTGGAAATTGTGCTGACACTTGGTGCTCTACACGTTTTGGTGACTGGGAAATGTTTTACATAGTTCTTTACATCAACATTAAAGACTGATATATTTATCATACTGAGAATTTTTTTTTTTATTTTCGGTTTTCGTGTTTTCTTCAAACAACTGACCTGTGCAGTTGGCGCAAGACTTGGCGCAGTATTGTACCGCACTGTCTTTAGTTTTTGTATGACTGCAGAACCTCGGGAATGTCCGCAGCAAGTCTTGGCAGAAATCAAGTTTATCATTACAGCCACCTAGATTTGTGGAGATAGACATACAGCTATGTTTACATAATGCAGACAGACAACAGACACTTTAGCAGGTTAAGCAAACTGATGAACGAAAAAAAGAATGTCGAACTGACAGACAAACTTACAAATAAAGACAAATAGATAAGAGGAACTTAAAGATAAAGACTGCTCGATAAGACGAACTTACATATAAAGACAGATGGATAGACGAACTTACAGTTAAAGACAGCTAGATAAGAGGAACTTACAGATAAAGACAGCTAGATAGACAAACTTACAGTTAAAGACAGCTAGATAAGAGGCACTTACAGATAAAGACAGCTCGATAGACGAACTTACTGATACAGACAGCTAGATAAGAGGAACTTAAAGATAAAGACTGCTCGATAAGACGAACTTACAGATAAAGACAGCTGGATAGACGAACTTACTGATACAGACAGCTGGATAGACAAACTTACAGATAAAGACAACTAGATAAGACAAACTTACAGTTAAAGACAGCCAGATAGACGAACTTACAGATAAAGATAGCTAGATAGACAAACCTACATATTACAGACACACTTAAGTTCAGGCATACATAATAACATAGAAACAAAAAGACATAGGCTCGGAGTAATTGGGGCATACATTTAATGGTTGACAGAAAAGAGAACAGACAAATGTACACAATAACGGAAGGACAAACTGGCAGACAGACACACTAGCATACAGACAGAAAGATTAACAAATGGTTGACCAGAGAGACGTGTAACCATACAAAAAAAACAAGAGAATAATGTTTACGACCTTTGCACGCACTGGTCAGCGATGTCCAGCCAGTTTGTGTGCACCTCATTTCTGAAACGGGATAGGAACTGGACTTTTTGCATTTGACCTGCACAATCTCGCCTTCATTGTAGGTTGATTTAGGTGAATTGACCAACGTGCCGTCAGATGGGACAGTCGGTACATGACAGGTGCCTAGTTTACAAAATAATTATTTTACTTTTATTTACCAGAGTTTTTGACTATCAAATGACCCAGCTGTCAGATGTACTTATCTTATTAAACACACATTATTTTTAACCATTTAGTTCAATTATTATTTGTATACCAGTTCAAAAGCCTGCCAAAGCAGACAAGAGTAATGAGAGATGACGAAACTACAACCATCGTCCAGTGGAAGAATCCGACAATCAGTTTAAGTTAGCTTTTAGACGAACCATGTTTAATTAAATTAAATAACAAAATAATTGATACTTTCTTATGAAGAAATAAATAAAACAATAGTATTTGATAAAGTAATCACGTGACCAGCGAGATCACGAAAACATAATTCAAAATGACGTCTTCGAGTCGATATTTCTTTTTTAAAAATCTACAGCTTTAAATAGCTTCTGTGGTTTTTTATTATGAATTGTAAATGTCCTAAATATAATAATAATAATATATAATATCATTCCAATTATTTTAGTTTTTATTACAACAGATAGCATTTTAATCAGATTATGTCACTAGCGAGCGCGTTCGCCTATGACATATGACATCCCGATGGTAATTTTTTTTTTTTTTGCAGAATGGTAGCGCCGTCGCTATAAATAAAAAAAAACCTCTATGACGTCATTTGCCTTCGCGCTGCAAAATGACATAGTAAAGTAGTTATTTTTATACTTTTCAGAGCATTTTTCTAATGCTCTGTTTTGATTTTAACTATAAATAGAATTCAGGGCAAAACGCTATAAATAAAAATCCTCTAAAAGTCAAATAAAAAAAAATAATTATGCACTTGATTTCACGTAAATCGGCTGCGCATTTGATAATCATGCTCAGTTATTATAGTTTGTTAACATTGTGTACTGGAGGTTATTGTTCCCTCGATGGATTACTTTTTGATGATGGTTTGTTGGTTATGGCAGCCACATCTTTTGACGTATGAAATGTAGATCATTTCTGCACATTAGGAAGGTGGCTTAAATCAGCACCTAATTAAATTAATTAAATTGATTAGGACGGGGTTTAACATTACACCTAGATTTCCCGGGCAACGCCGGGCTTAATATCTAATATTTATATATTTAAACAGAAAAAAAAAATCATTCCAAGTTAAGTTGCTATTGCTCAGAGTTGCAAAACTAAATACAGATTAATTGTAATTGTTACACCAGGTCGTTCTGTATTGTTAACATTTGTGTACTTTTACTGTAAAGTTAATTTTGAAGTTAAAAAAAGTAATTTTAGAGACCTGATCACTGTTTAAATATTTTTTGTTAAGAGTCTATTGCTGTTTACATTTCTTGTAAACTTGAATTATAAGGACACATTTAATGGTGAAAAGTTTATAAATCTTTTATTTTTGGCCAAGATAAACAAAAAAATGCGTACAACGAATTAACAGCCGATATAGGGTGTGGAAGTTCAACACAGTGTATGTAACTCATCAATAAAGAAACAAAAAAATAATCCTCGAACTCTATTCCGATTATACAAAATCAATTTTCATTAGGAATAGGCAATAGCTGTCGTCCTGAAAAGGTCGGGTAGCGTTTATGACTACGGTACTAGACAGCGAAAAGATAGAAACAATCGGAAAATCACTCTCCTGTTACCGACAAAAAAAAATGTACATCCAATACCCACGTTGGGTGAAGTCCCTGTAAGGATGAGATGGAATCTCTTAGATCCTATAAGCCACTAATAGGGCGGTTTTTATGGTGCCATTCTTTCATCCCCACCATAGCCGATAGTGCAATGGCAATGGAGGCACCACGGGAGATATATTGGGAACTTGAGCCAAGACCTGAAAATTTTCCTTGGTCCTCACCGGAGATCGAACCAGGTACCTTCAGGTCGACAGTCGTGCGCTTTGCCGCACGACCATCCGTCCCACGTTGGACGCTGACCATTCCACTTCCAACAAATAAAACCACGTCTAGCTCCACTTCCGTCTTTTACAGAACTACCTCCCACACAACTGGCTCATGGTCTCGATCTCGTCTCCCCCCCCCCCCCCCCACCCACGTCTTCTCGTTCTCTCTCGTTCAGGTGCAACCAGTGGCAGTGGAAGATATTTCGCCCTCACACACGATTGTTGACACACACACACAATTGACCACCCACTCAATCCCAACTTGTGACAATATACACATAGTATTATTCACTTACCTCTCTTAAATTGGACTGGGCCATATGCGCAAGACTTGGCGCACCCATATTTACTAAATGAAGTTGAACAAAATGTTGGGTCGGCAAAAGGGGGGGGGGAAACTGAGGAGCGGAAACGGAGATTGTTATGTATAGTTTACTTTAATATACATATTAACGTTATTACTATTCTTACGCATAGGGTTGGAGTAAGGGGATAGTTTCGATAAATTAGTCACAACCTGTGACAATTAATCTCCTAAGATGTATTCCGCTAAAAACGGAACCTCCAATATTATATAGTTATTAAGAAACAAGAATGTATCAGAGAAGTAGTCTAACTGTGATATACACAATAAAAAAATCTACAGAAATTAGCTTCAGTAAAACAAGTCCAGAACTTACTAAGACTGCATACATCACAATAACGCTTCTGACAGGTGGTTCCGTTAATACGGACGTAACAGTATGGTTGAAGTAATTCTCCTCCTGGGTTTCTACAGGAGTTTCCAGACTGGAGTAGCCAGATTGAACTGGACCTAAATTTGAGGTAAATTAGATAAAAAAATAACAACAACTATAACTTGAATAAAGCTGGATTCGTTATGGATAATTGTGTGTATAGCCTCGTTAAAATAATTGTGTGTATAGCCTCGTTATAAATAATTGTGTGTATAGCATCGTTAAAAAAACTGTATGTATAGCATTGTTATTTTTAATTGTCAGTATAGCCTCGTTATAATTTCTATATTGATGTGATGTCACATAAAGTTAAAGTGCCAATATGATGTAACTAATAAGAGGGCCACTATTTTTTTTTTATTTTGGACCTTCGTCCAACTTTAAGTTTCTTTAAGTCATTGCATGCCACACTTCATCACCCCCCCCCCCTCATCGGGCGTAAATGAACATTTCATTCAAGCAAGATATGCAATCTGGCGCTCACTCTTTCATTTAGTCAATACATTTCTATAATATTTAATTAGCAACCATTTTAATGAAATAACTTTTGAAATATACAATAGGCGTCGAATTGATTGTTATTATTACCATTTTTTAATCTAAAGTACCTAAAGGCTCAATTATAATTGGAACCGTGTAAAGACGGTTAAAAAAACAAAATATTTTGCCATTTTAAAGCATTACTGATACATTTAATAAGTGTGTGTATCTTATTAACAATATAATTTTTTGTTCCGGGAAAAGACTTTTGATTAAATAAAACCTTTTAAATTTAGTGAATACATAATGTGAAAGAATTATCAAAAATAGGAGGAAATATTTTTATTAAAAAAACAACTTAAACGCTGCGTTGCCTTCTTGATGTGAAAAAAATAAATAATACAGGCTCATGTATTATGTAACGTTGATTATGCGCGAGTAAAACTGAACTGCTTCATCATATGGAACTATTGTCATGTTTTATATGGCAAACTTTGAAACAATTCTCAACTTACTTGGGAAAGTCAGCACAATCGAGTGCTTTGGACCAAGGGAGACACTCCTCGAAGGTTTCTGATATGTTAGTATTTCCTGAGTAGTCTGCCCCTTTCAATTTAACATCATAGCACATGTCATTGGCTGTAATGGAAATTAACTATTGCTTTTTTACTTACCACCCTATTGTAGGTGTAAGCAAAAATCAATTTATACAAATCAAAATAATTCTCTCAGTTATAACTACAAAAAAATCCTCGCCTTTAAGAGTTGGATTAATCAATTTGAGCTGTTTACACTAAAAACTGTACAATATATCCCTACACTTTTTCAACTCCCTGCCCATCACAGAAACATTTGTTTTGTGTAGCTCCAGTTCTATTGACAATGTTTTATCATTTTTCAAGGCAACTTCGTGAAATCAGGTAACTGCATACGTCATTTTTTTAGCGCGAATGCAAAAAAACAAACAAAAAACTTCAGATTAATCTGAGCAGCTTTGAATGGTTTTCATTTACCTAAGGTCCTGACGCTCTGCATGTTGGCACCCTGATCTACTGCTCTGCATGTTGGCACCCTGATCTACTGCTCTGCATGTTGGCACCCTGATCTACTGCTCTGCATGTTGGCACCCTGATCTACTGCTCTGCATGGTGTTTCATGTTTTTAACTAAGATCGATTATTTAAACATACAAAAGGAGTTCTTTCTGCTATGAAATGTAGATTTATTTATTTTGGTGTCAACCCTAAATAGGTGTCACCAGTTGCGGGTCGTTCCCTCACCCTAGTGACGCTACTGGTCTTATAAAGGCACTACAAAATGTTTCTTCTGGAGGCACTACAAATTTGTAATATGAGACAGATCGCACTACACAATGTATCATTTGGCTGGCACTGTACCAAGTGTCATAAGACAAGACAAACAAGGGAAGGGGCACTATATGATGTGTCTTAAGGGGCACAACATAAAGTATTATAATTAGGTCAATAGTGATATATTCTATATGATATCGAAATGATGTATTCTATAACTAAATGACTACAGCTGAGTGGCACACGTGTATTCAGTCGTATAATGACATGACTAGAGACGATGTGACTCACGTGTAATTAGTGTTGCTGTAAAACTGACCCCCTTCTTTGTGGTGACGTCAAACCCTGACCAGTACTCAGCAGTGAAGTAATCATCTTCTGACACAACATCTTTAGGCCAGTTGGTTGGGTTGATTCTGAATAAATATAACAAAGTCGGGTCAAGTCTGATAATTATAAATGTTACATATTATGTTTGCAATGTGAATAATGCAGACTAGGAGCATCATTGGCAACATGGAAGTGACGAAAGACGTTGGTCAATAGCTAAAGTAACAACACAGTTGTGACGAAAGTCACTGGCCAGGAACATCACTGGCAACATGGAACTGGCGAAAGACATTGGCCACGAGCAAATGTAGCAACACGGAAGTGACGAAAGACATTGGCCAGGAGTAAAAGTAGCAACACGGAAGTGACGAAAGATACTGGCCAGGAGCATCATTGGCAACATCGAAGTGACGAAAAATATTGGCCATTAGCATCTTTGGCAACATGGAAGTGACGAAGTGAACAGTATCTTATAAAGATATAACATAAATTATGAACTGTTGGAGTAAGGTAAAACTTTAAAGCAAGATAAATTTGATGTAAACAGATTGACCACTGGGCTTGGACGCATGCTTTTTTTTTTACCTAAACAGATGTAGCTGAGATTTGAAGTTATTTTCAAACTTATTGAGAAAGCTTAGCCTGTTAATTGTTTTTCTTTGTCAACCATTGTTAAAGGAAACACAGAAAACAATTCACACACAATTTTATGATTAGGAATTTTTTCTGTGTTTCTGAGTGTAAATATTTTAAATTGTAAATTATTTTTCTCTCCCTAAATGTAAACCCACTGTAACACAATAATGGCCAACTTACCTATAATCTTAGATTTTACATATCACTGCAAACAAAACTTAAACATTTTAGCTACGTTGCGATCACCTCGGTAGGCCTAGATTGTCTTTCAACACCAAAATAATGTAACTGTCATGTCACATCTTTTATTCAACATTCTTCGGATCGAACCATTCTACATTCTCGGATCGAATTATTCAACATTCTTCAGATCGAATCACATTCAGTAATTTATCCCACCACATTGACCACGCAATCATCCCAATATGTTAAATTAAATAAATGCAGCCGGGAACGACCAGTGGTCAGTTTGCTACAACGAATTTATTTTGTCAAATATTGGCCGGCCAGTGTCAAACATTGGCTGGACAGTGTAAAACATTGGCTGGACAGTGTCAAACATTGGCTGGACAGTGTCAAACATTGGCTGGACAGTGTCAAACGTTGGCTGGACAGTGTCAAACATTGGCTGGCCAGTGTAAAACATTGGCTGGACAGTGTCAAACATTGGCTGGACAGTGTCAAACGTTGGCTGGACAGTGTCAAACGTTGGCTGGCCAGTGTAAAACGTTGGCTGGACAGTGTCAAATATTGGCTGGACAGTGTCAAACATCGGCTGGCCAGTGTCAAATATTGGCTGGACAGTGTAAAACATTGGCTGGACAGTGTCAAACATTGGCTGGCCAGTGTCAAATATTGGCTGGACAGTGTAAAACATTGGCTGGACAGTGTCAAATATTGGCTGGACAGTGTAAAACATTGGCTGGACAGTGTCAACATTGGCTGGACAGTGTCAAACATTGGCTGGACAGTGTCAACATTGGCTGGACAGTGTCAAACATTGGCTGGACAGTGTAAACATTGGCTGGACAGTGTCAAACAATGGCCGCAGAATAAGCATACTTCACAGGCATTAAGAGTCTATTTTTTTTCATTACCAATTTTTTTATAGGCTTCCGTGGATATACTTTTCTTAAAGATATTCTATTTTAAATAATTTAACGAATTTGTCGTACACTTATATGTATGGGTCATGACACTTTCATATAATTGTGTACATTTACTTGTTTGGGTCATGACACTTTCATATAATTGTGTACACTTACTTTTATGGGTCATGACACTTTCATATGATTGTGTACACTTACTTGTATGGGTCATGACACTCTTATATAATTGTGTACACTTACTTGTATGGGTCCTATTACTTTCATATAATGTGTACACTTACTTGTATGGGCCCTGCCACTTTCATATGATTGTGTACACTTACTTGTATGGGTCATGACACTCTTATATAATTGTGTACACTTACTTGTATGGGTCCTATTACTTTCATATAATGTGTACACTTACTTGTATGGGCCCTGCCACTTTCATATAATTGTGTACACTTACTTGTATGGGTCATGACACTTTCATATGATTGTGTACCCTTACTTGTTAGGGTCATGCCACTTTCATATGATTGTGTACACTTACTTGTATGGTTCATGACACTTTTATATAATTGTGTACACTTACTTGTATGGGTCCTATTACTTTCATAAAATTGTGTACACCTACTTGTATGGGTCCTGCCACTTTCATATGATTGTGTACACTTACTTGTTTGGGCTCTGCCACTTGTGAAATCTCTTGTACTGAAACGTGTCGTCATTGGTTGTACTAAGATCTACTGTGTTGAATGTAATTTTAATCCTTGAACCTGGTGGAACCTGAATACAACAGTTTTACATAAAACTTGTATCTATATCTTTAGTTCTTCATTCAAACACATAATCCAATAGAAGTAGAACTGAGAATTTGTAGTACGTGATTTAGTTGAATATTTTGTTAATCTATTTGTATTTTTGAATAATTTGTTATTTTTCTCTAAGACAATGCAAATCAAAGTTATTTAAGCTAATCTTCTTTAGCCAGTGGATAATGATATACTTTATACAGTAGCAATAACGAATCATTTTATGTGAATTATAATGATAAACACTTATTAATAAGTTTTATCTTTACTTTAAAAGAATAAAAGCATCGCCTGTTGGGTTCTCTTGCATTATGGAAGCCAGGAGTAGTAACTGTAGCTGTTCTAGCGTCAGCATGCAGAGTTATCTCTTGATTACAGCCTAAGGATGAAGGACATTTTGATTACAGATTTGTTTTTTTTTATCAAAAAGACTATCTATCTATATATCTATCTATCTATCTATCTATATATATATATGTATATATATTATAAAGCAGCTAAGCTTGTCCGGGTCGCTGGAGGCGGGCGGTGTGTGGGGAATCTGTTCTATAAATAAACGACCTCCAGAAATAATAAATAAAACAATAGTATTTGATAAAGTAATCTCGTGACCAGCGAGGTCAAGAAAACAAAATGGCGTCTTCGATTCGATTTTTCTTTTTTAAAAATATCTACAGTTATAAATATTTTCTGTGGTTTGTAAAAGTCCTAAATATTAAATAATAATAATATAATAATATATAATGTCATTCAAATATTTTAGTTTTTATTACAACATAGCATTACAACAGATAGCATTTTAACATCGTCAGAGTGAGTCAAACGTAGGTCAAGGTCACTAGCGAGCGCGTTCGTAAAATAAGTTTATAATATTAAAGTTTATAATATTTCGAAAAAAAAAGAGATAAAGTTTATAATATTAAAAAAATACCAAATTCTGCAAATGTGTATACAAATTAAGTCACTATCTACGTTTGTGAAAAAAAAAGTCTGCATCCGAAGGTACAGATTTTTTTTTTATTAATTACATTTGCTAATAAAAAGGTGGGAGGTATATCACAGGGTATTTCCTGTGACAGAGCTCCAAATGCTTTGCTTTGATTTTAACTATAAATAGAATTCAGGGCAAAACGCTATAAATAAAAATCCTCTGTGACGTCAAATATAAAAAAAAAATAATTCTGCACTTGATTTCACGTAAATCGGCTACGCATTTCACGTAAATCGGCTGCGCATTTGATAATCATGCTCAGTTATTATAGTTTGTTAACATTGTGTACTGGAGGTTATTGTTCCCTCGATGGATTACTTTTTAATGATGGTTTGTTGGTTATGGCAGCCACATCTTTTGATGTATGAAATGTAGGTCATTTCTGCACATTAGGAAGGTGGTATAAATCAGCACCTATTTAAATTAATTAAATTGATTAGGAAGGGGTTTAACATTACATCTAGATTTCCAGGGCAACGCCGGGCTTAATATCTAGTATATATATATATATATATATATATATGATATTTTAAGCATATTCCAAGATACGACCTATTAAATGATGTCTTATTAATCGACACTTTTTAATTGATTGTCAAGATGAATGTACAAGCTTCATGTCTTTTCAAGTTTTATGACATATTTATATGGCTTAATATCGCAAGCTATAATTGTAATGGTTTGTCAAGTTTTGTCCTTAGTGCTATGGTATGGTAAGTTTGGCTTGATAGTTAATCAGTTTTCTGCGTAAACTAAAAACACAAACATATTTAGACTGAAATAAACTTCGGTCGGCCATTTGTTAGAAATAAATATAAAATGGTAATTTAAAAGAAAAAAATAATAATAAATAACTATACAATAACATAGAAACTGACCATAAACAGGTGGCTGGTAGTAACAGGTGAAGGTGGCCAAACATTTGGGGAAATACCACCAAGGGGAAGTGCTGATGTTTTTAACGGAGGTGACAGAAGACCACCAGTTGTTTATTGTGTTGGTAAACTTTAGACCTGAACATATGACACGTGATTTTGTAGGTTATAAAAATACATTACAGCTACAATAAACCATGATGAATATAAACAATGACATTTAAAATATTACTCTTTCTTTTAAAATATGTTGAAAAGTAAAAAAAAAAAAATCAGCATTGATTATTCAAACATTTAAGAAAATTGAATTGTGTCCAAAAAAAATTAAGCTCCAACATGAATCAACTAATATGAGGGACCATTTATTTTTCCACTTCATTTCGCACATGAACCCCACGGGTTCCGCCTCTTTAAGTAATTCCATTACACATTTTCAGCACCCCCCGCTCATCGGGCGTAAATAAATATTTCATTAAAACAAGAGATATACTGTGGCGTTCATATTTTTTTTCATGTCATCATCATCATTGCCCTTCACCCATGGCAGGGTGTGGGCCATCAACAACACATCTCTTCTTTTATCTAGTCAGTTTAATTTCTATAAATAATTTTATGAACTTAAGCTAATTAATCTCTTTTTTTTGTTCTCTTTAGAACTTTTTAATCAAGTTATGTTCTTTAAAGAGTTTTTTTTAATTTTATAATATTTTTTTATATTTTATATTTTTTATGATTTATAATATTTTTTTTATATTTTATAATATTTTTTATATTTTATAATATTTTTGATATTTTAAAATATTTTTTTATATTTTATAATATTTTTATATTTTATAATATATTTTTATATTTTATAATATTTTTTATATTTTATAATTTTTATTGCCAAAAAATAAACTTACCACTCCACTGCTGTACTCAACAAGCTTTTTCCCGCTTTGAGTGCAACACTGAACATTCTTTTCTAGTTTGGAAGGGTTAAGACGGATTTTGATGTAAGCGAAGAATTTATTTTAATGACCACTATTAACCACCTCTGGGGCTGCAGAGTTGTCACCCCTGCACTCATGGCCGGCCCTAACAATAGCAGGGCCCTATGCATAACGTATTGCGCGGGGCCTAGTCTGGGTAGGGATAAGGATAATAAGTGAAAATTTAAGATTTTGTATTAGAAAATCAATTCGTCACTGTATTTTATTTATTCTTTACTAAGTACACAATCACGATCAAATTAACTTCACGTTACGAGCCCGGCGTGTAAGCGAAGTCATACAGTCTACAGTCATACAGTATATCATCAAAATTCTGTTTCCTACATAGATCACGCTCAATAGCAAGAATTGACAAATTGTTCAATCTATCTTCGTGAATTGTTGACCTCAAGTAATTCTTGTTTAGTTTAAGGCACGAGAAGCTTCTTTCAACTGATGCCACAGTTACGGGTATTGTCAAAACTATTCTGATTGCAACAAAGTAGTTGGAGAAATCAGTGGACAGATAAGCCAAAATTTCTACTTGGGTTTTGGCGGCATTTGGTAGAATAATATTTAAAGATTCCGTTTCATCTGCTAATTCTCGCCCACATATATCTGCTGACTGGTCTGTTGATGACGTCAATGCTTGCTCGAGGCTGGCTTGTAAACTTTCATATGTCATCACGCTGAAAGCTCTCGAAGCTGACAATAAACCCAAATAGATTGTGGATTGATTTCAGCTGTTCAAATCTCGGCTGCAAGGATTGAATTGCAGTGTCCACAATTCTGTTGAAGCAATTTATCATGTAGTTATCATAAGCATTTCCAGGTTGGAGTTTTCCGCAGATTTATCACAGGTTTCCCAAAATGACGAGTTGAGAGATAAAGCAGCCGAGCAGCTATCATTTTTTTTTCAATTTTATTTACTTGTCGTAATCACTTGAAACAATTACATAAAAGTTGAAACAATGACGTAAAAGTTTAAACAACGACGTAAGAGATTAAAAAATCACTGTAAAAACATAAAAAAAAGAATAAACACGCTGACCTATACATAAGCTATAAGTTTAATTTAATAATTTAAACTTTGAATTAGCTCGGGGCCCTATGGAAGTGCCGGGCCCACATCAGCCGCATAGGATTCAGTGGCCTAATGCCAGTCCTGCTTTGCACTTACCGGTTAGATTTGAGAAATAAAATTCTTCTGTACAGACCATCTAGAAGCTGTCTGTCTTTACTGCCTGTTATTTTTTTTTTTTGTTTTCATTCACTATTATAAAATGTATTCAACCGTGTCGATGCCAGGTGGCTACTTACATACTATTCCCAACTCGCAAGCATTCTATTGTTTGCATGGTCTGACTTTCTACTCCTATGTCAACACTCTTTAACGAAAGTGTTGCCATGCTTATAAATAGATATAATTCACCAGCATGACATCTCCTGATTTTTATGATATCATGACTTCTATCTATGTGTCCATGTTTCGAGCACCCAGATAAGGGCTGTACCGGAATCCGATTCCGGTTCCTGTTAAGCCGGATTCCGGCAGTTTTAACAAATCCGGTTCCGATTCCGGTTCCGGTTAAAATGTGCCGGATTTATGCCGGATTTCTTTGTTGCTTGAAATTTGTAATTTTGAAATATTTAGCGCTATACAATTAAATTAAAACAATAACTTCCTTTGCTTTTTTTTAAAACTACAATAACGACGAACGCTTTTAGTTCTATATGTAACTACAAATATATTAAAAGGAAGATTTGAATCGTATTTAGTCTTGTAATACGACACCTTATCTTCCGCTACTTTTGATTCTTGTTTTCTATAAGAAAACTATATTTAGCTATCAAAGTTTAGCTTCTTTAAAGAGCAGACAACGATCTATTTTAGGGTTACAGTTTAAAAATAGTTCAATAATTTATTTTTCAGCACATTTTTTTAATTTAGTGGATTTTGTCACGAGTTGGATAAAATTCCTCGCATATTTAGATAAATAACTTGAAGATACATTTTTTATGAAACATTAAAGGGAAGTATGAATGAAATAACAAGGTTTGGTGACGTCACTATGGAAAACTAAAGAAAAATAAACTATCGGGTGGTGCGACAGTATATATATATATATATATATATATATATATATATATATATATTTATATATATTGGAATTCATTAATTAATAAACATGTTTATTATACTTTCTAAGATATGATACCCATTTCTTTGTTTGATTGTAATAGAAATCAAGTTAAATTAGGTACAGTTTTATTAAAATAAATTTTTAAACAAAGAACCTGTTATTTTGACAGAGTTATCTTTCTTAACTCATGATTGGGGAAGGGGTTTTATTCACATTCAGTGGCGCAACCAGCAAAAAATGCTGGGGGGGGGGGGGCTCACATTATGAAAAAAGA
Source organism: Bulinus truncatus (assembly GCA_021962125.1). Lineage (NCBI taxonomy): Eukaryota > Metazoa > Mollusca > Gastropoda > Planorbidae > Bulinus > Bulinus truncatus. Next base: position 2,704,143 of record JAGDYQ010000020.1, read on the forward strand.
CAGTTTGACAGTCTTTTTTGTAACTTTATAACATTAATTATGTATTGATGATTTGGCCTGGAGGGGCTCTAGCCCCTTCCCCTCCCCTGGTTGCGCCACTGGTCAAAGTCTTCAAGATCTAAATGGTTAATACTGTTTTTTTTTTTGCTATCTAGAACTTAAAAACTAAATTTTTATTCTATTTTTCATTCTTATTTCTTTTTTATGTTAGGCGAGAACTTACTACTTCGTTCGGAAGAGTTACTATTTAATTTGGTAAAATCCGGTTCCTGTTCCGATTCCGGCAGGATTTAAATATTAAATCCGATTCCGGTTCCGATTACTGCAGGATCTAAAAATTACAATCCGGTACAGCCCTAACCCAGATACAACAAGATAAAATAAAAGTTTTCAAAAAGTAACCTATTTATACACTCGCTGAGACAGCCCTAAACTTTCTATTATATTCGTGGAGCAATGTGTATGACTTTATTACCCTCTATTTTACTAGTGTTAAATGAGTTTTGAGTTATCCAGTTATAATTCAGATACATAGTATGAAAACACTACATTTATTTTTTTTCGTTTATAAAAGCTCCTTATCTAGTTGAGTGTATTTATGTATTGGCTGTTATAGATGAGCAAATTTTATATTCTTCCAATAATTGTCCACAATTAAGAAGACACTGAAATTCTAGTTCATGTAACTCATTGGAAAAAATCCAACCTCTTATTTTAGGACAAGTGCTTCTGACAAAAAGTCTAAACGGTGCAGCGTTAGGCAACTCTGTAGGGAATGTGGATGACTCCTGAAATCTGCAGCAGTACTTCTGGGTGAGATTGTTACCGTTGATTGTGGTGTCTCCTACACTACCATTGATGGTAATGGCTGCCAGAGACTTGATATCCGCTTGAGATTCTACAAAGCCTGAATTAAAGATAGACATAACAACTTTATCACTGAAAGAAAGGTGTATATAATGAAGCTGTTTTTTTCTAAGATAATAATGTTGTTTACTAAAACTTAAATCTTATGTTGTATATCAGTTTCTACAACCTTAAAAATGCATTGAGAAATGAAAAACACCACTGATAGCAATGAAATGTATCATTTCAGTAATTTTTACATTTCAGATTAATAGTTTAGTTTTTATTTGAAGAAGGTCTAGTTTAAATTTGTTCTTGTTTTTTGAAGATTAATATCGTTAAAACTTTCCTCTGGAAGGTCTTCAATATTTCATTAAGAAAGTTAAAATAAAGTAGACTAAATATAAACAAAATACATTGCACACTTAAGCTATCCTCAAACCAAAGCGAAGCGTTCCGCTGCGCTATTTCTCACGTGAGATTTTTCAAAGCGCGAAAAACCCTCGCTACACCTAAGCGAAGCGAACGTAGGCGTCAGCCGACCGGATATAATGATTTTTTAAATTTTCTTTTTGTTTATTTGAAGACGTCGGCAGACATTTTCTTCTTATGAAATATTTTCTACAGTTATGGTATTTTACAAGTAAAAAGTGAAAAAACACTTACTTTTTCGTATAATCTGATATAATTCAAGTTGCTATATATAAATATGTCTTATTTGTTAATCTTAAGACATTTATATCAATTTTAACCATGATTTCCATTTGAGTCGATGTTTCTAGGCAGCCATTTTGGATTGTTTACACTCGCGAAACGCGAAAAAACTCTGAAAGAAGCGATGCCGCGAAATTTCTCTGCACCGCCGCGGAAATTCTACGCGGTTTGAGCATCTCCATATAAATACATTGCCGCGAAAGAGGGGCGAATTTCGCGAGCTACCTAGATACGCGAAATTCGCTTTGGTTAGAGGATAGCTTTATACTATCAAACAAGACCAATGGTATTATGTCATGCGTCCAAACAATATCTCTCTTCTAAATTTCCCATCTATATAAAACATCAAGACAATATTATCTATCTTTCTTTAGATGTAACTCATGTGTGCTACAAACTTTAAAACTTCTAAGACATCACCTTACATTAAAGAAGATATTTTGATCTAGACTTCATCAGAGATAAACCAAATAATTAATAAGATATTTTTAAGAGAGGAAAAAACTGATATAAGAATCTCTCGGAGATCAGTATATCCATCTAGACATGCTAGAAAATTATGCAAAATATGTAGACAGTTTTGGAAATAAACATGGTGGTTTAGACTTTGCAAGAATTAGTTAAAATGATGTAGACATTCTCAGAAATAAACAAAACTTGTGTTTTCAAAACATTTAACTAAATTACCTCCACCACAAGGTACGTTTGGTTTGATCGTACAGTACCGGCTCCAACTTTCCCAATCAATGTCTGAACCAGTGGGTGTGTCTTTTGTACAAACTGGGATGTAGTTCGTGTTTCCACTGGATGGGAACACTACTGGGGGCTTTGGGTCTTGAGTCATTGGGTACCTGCCAGTGAGTGAACGAGAACCACCCTTGAGTGAAACCTTCTGGACATGTGTGTTGTGGACCTCCGGCCAATAGAACCATTGGTGTGTTTGGCCACTGGGCGTAGGCCAATGCTGAAATAGTACACGTGAAATAAATACACTTTATTCTATTCAAATCCGTTGTTCGGTTATTTGGGGTTTCCAATGAAGAGAGGTCTAGGGGTGTTTGGCAAAACTTTCTGTCAAGGCTCTATTGCATATAAAACTTTCTACTTAAGAGGGCCACTTTCAAAGTGGGGCCTTTCTTAGTCGTCGAGTTTGACTGTCTTTAATGCATACATGTTGCCTATCTTTAATACATACATTTTACATATCTTTAATACATACTTTTTACCTATCTTTAATACATACATTTTGCCTATTCTTAATACATACTTTTTGCCTCTTTTTTATATTAATGTTTTATTTTATTAAGTAAATGATAAACGTATAAACTAGAGGCTAAAACAGAGCCATTGGTAAGTTGTTTTTTATTGTATTTTTTTGGTGGACATTTGCAACTTTACATTTGATACCTGGGTAACCCAGGTAAGGTTTATCTAGGTCCCCATATGTAAAAGATGCACATCATGTAACTAAGCAATGTAATTTGGAACAAATTATTCAAAGGTACATTTATTAACCATATTACAATTGTAATGGAACGTTTCTGTCCAAGGACAGAGTAATTTGAGGAGCTTTAAACAATAACGCTATTAAGATCGATGATTAAAAATTTCGGTCCAAGAATAATAATAAAGAGGTAAAAGTTAAGTCAGTTGAATCCAGTTCCTATCCATCGCTCAGATTACCGTTCTTTGCTGTTGGAAAAATAAAATTCCCGACTTAGGGATTAACTGTTCTATGTAACCACCTATTGATCTATCAACAATAACATTTCTTATTCTATTTTTAAATTCTTGGAAATCCATTTTTTATTAAAACATTTTTTCTATAGAGCTTGTTCAATAAAATAGTATTTAGTAAAATATAGAATTGGGAAAATCGGATTTTTAGCTAATTAAATTCCCTAACATTAGACTTACGTCCATTTCTCAGAGTCTTACAGTTGTTGCCCTCATCTCTCTCCTCGGGACAGACACAACGACAGACTCCCTTGACTCGGGCCATGTACCCAGGAGAACAGTCCACACTTGAGTCATTGCAGTAGGTTTCTTTGTTAACATAATAAAAAGTTAATAGATAGAACAAGTTAATAGATAGAACAAGTTAATAGATAGAACAAGTTAATAGATAGAACAAGTTAATAGATAGAACAAGTTAATAGATAGAACAAGTTAATAGATAGAACAAGTTAATAGATAGAACAAGTTAATAGATAGAACAAGTTAATTGATAGAACAAGTTAATTGATAGAACAAGTTAATAAGTTAAAACTGAAAAGTTTAAAAAAATAAATAAATTAATAAACAACAACAATTTAATGTTTAAAATCAGGCCATTATTTGTAATTATAAATTGTCCTTAAGTTCAATATTGTTATAACTCTCTTCTTGCCTCGGTGGTGCGCATTGAATAGGAAATTCCCATAGACCGATGTACTCCGTATAAAATTACTATTGAAAGCCGTGACTGTGTGACGTAAGAGCGGCATAGTGGTGATGATGAAGCCGGCAGTGTAGAAACGTGGCCATTGTAATTGTTGATGGTATATAAATTATTAAATGCTTTGCTTTTGAACCCACGCATGTTCTATAGTGAATTTCTTAGAGCATTGAACAATATTTATTTACCTAACTGAAAACAGATACATCTTAACTCTAGATTTTAAAAATCTATCTAGATCAATTATCAAATTTACAATACGTCAATTAACTCACTCAAATCATACAATAAAAGCGATTTGGGCTCTGCGTTAAATGGAAACTAAAGAATTAATACAACAGTATTCCAGTTTAAAATAAAATCATGAAAAAATAAGATTTGCCCGAAACCAAAAAAAATAGCCTAGCCTACCGAACAAGCCTAATGGGACATAACTCTATGCAAAGATTTTGCAGGGTACAGCTAGTATTTCATAACAGTTCATGCTTCCGATTACAATCCTACATTATTTGAATTACATTTTATCAACAAATGATTAAATGTGTTATATTTCCTACAATTTCATACAGTTCAATCAAATAATCTACCAAATGAAAGTATCATCTTACCTCTGCACTTATACAATTGATTTAAGTCAAAATACAGCGCATCATCAGTTGATGTCTCGCTAACAGTGCTAAAGAAATCATCCATGATTGGGGCATAGGTCTCTAGACCATTGACAGACCACGTCTGTAGAACAAAGTCCAAGATTAAACAAATAGTAGACACAAAGCTGAAAAACTTTCAATAGAAAGAGAACGGAAGTTGTAGAACTATAACGTTCATCCTAGAAAGAAGACGCACGTTGTATAACTAACACTTTCATTTTGCAGAATAAGAATTAAGATTTCAGAAATAAAACTGTTAGCAGACATAATTACGATAACGCTTTAAAAACAATATGTCAGTACTTAAAACACAGGTTTTTACATAAGAGAAGAAAGTTCTTTGATTGTCAATTGTTGTTTTTTTTTAAAACCCTCAACAAATAAAAAAAGATTTAGTGTTTCGTTCAGAAATGGGAAGAAATCAAATCAAAAAATAGTTATTATATCAAGGTTGGTAGTTGACTTTAACTTAATATGAAAGATTCAGTTTGCATTTAAAAATTAAAAAAAGTAAAGTCCCCTTAGTTTAAGAGGGCCATGGGGGAACATGTTTCGGTAGGCTCGGACTACGAAGGGATTGTGTGGTTAGCACTACGCCTAGCTGCCTATACTCCCCTAACTTAAGTCAGGTACCAATTTGAAGCTGGGGTTGACCTCGGGGGACATACAATGTTTTTTCACAAGGACCTGGGAAAATTCCCTTGGTTCTCAACGAGGATCGAACCCTAGACTACCAAGTCGGCAGTCGAGGACTGTACACCGCTAGGCCACCGGTTAATTAGTTTAATTATGAAACTGACCTTTGAACCGTACATAAGAACAGATTTAGGATCCACATAAGAACTAATGACTGAGTCTGAGTATCTGTTGTATGAGAACCTGAGACCTTAAAGAGAAGATGTGTATAACTAAACCAATAAAACTGATGGTTTAAAAATATCGTCTTAAGACTACTTAATGATTTCGTTAATATCACAAATGTGTTGTTATTATTACATATGAGACGAGGCTAAAAGTACTCTAGTCTTGGAATTAAGTATTCATTTTTCATTGTTGATTTTGTGTGTTTGCTGATTGCGTTTAGATAGTAAAAGAGAAATTAACGTATGTATTAATCTTTATATAGATTCCTAAGTCACACATTGGGCTAAAATAATAAAATAAATAATTAAAAGTATATATACTCATTTAAACCGTCATTCATGCATGCTAGACAATAAATCAAATACTTACTTATACACTTATATTTAATAAATAGATTAACACCTAATTTTGATTTTTACAAAAATTCTACTGACATGCTACATCTATCTGTAAACAATGTGACCGAAAAGTTTAAAAAAGAGTCAAAAGTAATGGACACTTTCACAACAGATAGTACGTTGACAATACTAATAGAAAGTAAAGAACCGATTGGGGCATGAGTGTGAGGTCCCTGCAAGGATGAGATGAATTCCTAATGGACCGGGTTTTTACAGTGCCCTTTTCTCATCCCCACCATGACCGATAGTGCAATGGCCATGTAGGCAACATGGGAGACATAGCGGGAACTTAAGCCATAACCGAAATATCCTTTGGTACTCATTGTAGATCAAACCAGTGACCCTCAGTTCGACAGTCGAGTGCTTAACCACACGACCATCCGTCCTCATGACCATTGGAACATCTATATTCTAAAATTGTGCATCGTTATATGCAGATTTAATGAAAATAGTTGGTAAACGGTGTATTGAATTAAAACTCAAATTTATGTTTTATATAATAAGTTTTCATGCTAAGCATCTCTACTTTCTGTTTTAATGTTTTATACGGAGAAATCGTCGACTATTACTTTTATAATTAATAAACCTTGACCAACGTTAGGGTGTAGATGAACCAACTATTTTGCTTTAATTTTTTTTTTCACAAGAGCGCTGCATTTGATCACAAATTGTGCTTTTTTTCAGCGCATGCGCCATATGTCTACAATATCGAATACCAACATTACTTACTTGGTTGTATGTCGTCAGAGTTAACTGTTATTTATCTAATTAAAGCCAACATTTCTTACTTTGCTGTATGTTGTCATTGTAAACTGATATGTAATTATAAAATTAATACCAACATTTTTTACTTAGCTGTATGTTGTCAGCGTAAACTGAAATATAATTATATAATTATAGCCAACATTTCTTACTTGGCTGTATGTTGTCATTGTAAACTGATATGTAATTATAAAATTAGCCAACATTTCTTACTTGGCTGTATGTTTGTGTAAACTGATATGTAATTATAAAATTAGCCAACATTACTTACTTGGCTGTATGTTGTCATTGTAAACTGATATGTAATTATCTCTAGTGGGGCTCTCTTGAACGTGCCTGGCTCCTATTGAATGTCCCAGCTCATGGAGGTTGATCCACTGTAGACAGACAGATACAGTTACATTGAGGATGGAATGGGAGAAATGGACTTTTTACTAGATGTTTTATTTCATAGCGTTAGTTCTATCTTAATCTATAAGACATGTGGTTCTCAAACATTATTGATTCGCGACACACAATGAAACTCTTTTTATTTTTATTGTCAAGAAAATGTGATGGAAAGAAATGAGTACACTATTATTATTTTTACGTGTTCTCGATTGAGTTTTTTTTATGTTTTTGTCTCACATTCAAATCAGCTCGCAACCTGCCAGTAGTTCGTGACCCACACTTTTAGAACCGCTGTATTAGACTGTTCATTCCTCGGACCACAACATTGGGTCACATGACAAATAACTGCATGGTCGTATGTAACATTGAAAGTTGAAAATAATACTGCAATATGCAATGATCCTGTGGCAAGGTGCAATCATCTAATGAGTTTAAGGCGAAGTGGAGAGAACATTTAAGAATTGTGCTTTAAAAATAATGAAATGTGCAAAGAACATTTTGAGATGTGTGCTAGGATTTTATGAGAAAGTGAAATTGACTAATGGGAATAGGAAATTAAGACAGGAATATAAATAATAAACATACGACCATAAACAAGGTAAACATAACCATAAGCAAGGTAAACATGTCTATAAACAATATATATATATATATATATATATATACTTATAAGACGCATTTGTTGTCTGTCTGTCTGTCTGTCTGTCTGTTTGTCTGTTCCCTTATAACTCAAGATCCAAATAACCAAAAAACGTGAAATTTGTTACACATACACATAATTACATGGGGAAGGTTATAGGACAGTTTTCGTTTCATCTGGATGGGTTGTTTAATTGTAATTAATTTTTTTTTATTTTAGTATTTTACTATATTAAAGTAATCTCGACGGCGCCACAAATAAAATTCCTCTGTGACGTCATTTCCCAATGATCGAATAGAACTTGCGCGCTGGTGCTGTATTGTGCCTTTGTGCTGCAAAGAATTGTTGATGTTTTTTCATGCTTCCCTATTTGTACAGCTTGAGGAAGTTAAAGGAATGAAGAAGGATTTTAGAAGAAGTGTGAAGCCATAATAATAAGTATATATATATATATATATATATATAGAGAGAGAGAGAGAGAGAGAGAGAAAGAGAGAGAAAAAGAGAGAGAGAGATAGAGAGAGAGAGAGGGAGGGAGGGAGGGAGGGAGGGGGGAGAGATAAAGAGAGAGAGAGGGCGCAGGGGGAGAGAGAGGAAAGCAGGGTAGGAGGGAGGGAGGGAGGTTAGAGAGGGAGGGAGGGGGGTGGACAGGGGGAGAGAAGGAGGGGGAGAGAGGGAGATGGGAGAGGGAGGGGGAGAGAGAGAGGGAGATATAGAGGGAGATGGGAGAGGGAGGGAGAGAGGGAGGGAAGGAAAAAGAAAGGAAGGATGGGAGAGAGTGGGTAGGGAGGGAGAGAGGGGAGGGAGGGAGAGAGAGGGTGGAAGAGAGGGAGAGAAAGAGGGTGGGAGAGAGGGAGGGAGAGAGATAAAGAGTGAGGGGGCAGGGAGGGAGAGACGGAATGAGGGAGGGAGGAAGAGGTAGAGAGGGGAGGGAGGGGGGAAGAAGGGAGGGAGAGAGGGGTTAGGGAGGGAGAGGGAGGGAAGGGAAGGAGAGAGGGAGAGAAAGGATGGGAGAAATGAGAGGAAGAGATAAAGAGAGAGAGGGGGCAGGGAGGGAGAGAGGGAAGGAGGAAGGGGGAAAGAGGGAGGGAGGGGGGATGGACAAGGGGGAGAGAAGGAAGGGGAGAGGGGAGATGGCAGAGGGAGGGTGGGAGGGAGAGAAATGGGAGAGAGAGGGAGGGAGAAGTAGGGAGGGAGAAAGGGAGGGAGGGAAAGGGAGGGAAAGGGAGGGAGAAGGAGCAAGGGAGAGAGGAAGGGAGAGAAGGGGTAGGGAGAAAACAGAAGGTAAACAGAAAACCTTATTTAAACCCGGGCAAAGCCGGGTACTTGCCACTAGTATATCTATACTTATAAGACGCATTTGTTGCCTGTCTGTCTGTCTGACTGTTCCCTTATAACTCAAGATCCAGACAAACAAATAACGTGAAATTTGTTACACATACACATAATTACATGGGGAAGGTAATAGGACATGTTTCGTTTCATCTCGATGAGTAGTTTAATTGTAATTAGTTTTTTTTTATTTTAGTATTTTACTATATTAAAGTAATCTCGACGGCGCCATAAATAAAATTCCTCTGTGACGTCATTTCCCAATGATCGAATAGAACTTGCGCGCTCGTGCTGTACTGTGCCTTTGTGATGCAAAGAATTGTTGTTTTTTCATGCTCTCTGATTTGTACTGTTTGAGGAAGGTAAAGGAATGCAGAAGGATTTTAGACAACAAATGCCTCTTATAAGTATATATATATATATATATATATATATACAGAGAGAGAGAGAGAGAGAGAGGGGGGGCAGGGGGGAGAGAGAGGAAAGGAGGGTAGGGGGGAGAAAAGGAGGGGGAGAGAGGGAGATGGGAGAGGGGGGAGAGGGAGCAGGGAGAGAGAGAAAGGAAGAGAGAGAGAGGGGGTAGGGAGGGAGAGAGAGTGGAGGGAGGGAGAGAGAGGGTGGGAGAGAGGAAGGGAGAGAGATAAAGAGTGAGGGGGCAGGGAGGAGAGAGAGGGAATGAGGGAGGGAGGAAGGGGGAGAGAGGGGAGGGAGAAAGAGAGATGGAAAGGGGAGGGAGGGAGAAAGGAGGGAGAGAGGGGTTAGGGAGGGAGAGAGAGGGGAGGGAAGCAGAGAGGAAGAGGATGGGAGAAATAGGAGGAAGAGATAAAGAGAAAGAAGGGGCACGGAGGGGCAAAGCCGGGTACTTATAAGACGCATTTGTTGTCTGTCTGTCTGTCTGTCTGTTCCCTTATAACACAAGATCCAGAAAACAAAATAACGTGAAATTTGTTACACATACACATAATTACATGGGGAAGGTTATAGGACATGTTTCGTTTCATCTCGATGGGTAGTTTAATTGTAATTAATTAGTTTTATTTTAGTATTTTACGATATTAAAATAATCTCGACGGCGCCACAAATAAAATTCCTCTGTGACGTCATTTCCCTATGATACATTTTTAAAAGAGGGGTAACTTCCGGAAACTCCAATTGTAAACATGGTGAAATCAATAGTCGTATCTATTTACCTATCGTTTTATGTATTCAGAAGAGTAGAATTAAAGGTGCACTTTAATAAACCGAAATACGTTAATTAAAATGTTTCTGTGACATTATTAACATTATTAATACAATCTCAATGGGTAGTTTAATTTTAATTAATACTTTTAGTATTTTACTATTCAATGCACAGGGAATTCCCTGTATTCGCGCACCAAGTGAATGTGGAATTGAACGGACGGAGAAGAATGGGTTAGGGACGGAAAAAAATAAATATATATTGTTGTTGTTTTTTTTTCATGCTGCAAGTACCCGGCTTTGGCATGGATTAAAATAAGGTTTTCTGTTTATTTAAGAAGCGTAATATGACGTTTAATTGTACAGAGAGAGGGAGGGAGATAGATATAAAGAGAGAGGGGGCAGGGAGGGAGAGGGAAGGAGGGGGCAGGGGAGGGGGAGAGAAGGAGGGAGGGAAAGGGAGGGAGGGAGAGAGGTGGTAAGGAGGGAGATAAAGGGGGAGGGAGGGAGAGGGAGGGTTGGAGAGAGAGGGAGGGAGAAAGGGAGGGAAAGAAAGAGAAAGGAAGGGGGAGTAGGGAGGGAGATAGAGAGGGGGAGGGAGGGAGAGAGAGATAAAGAAAGAGGGAGGGAGAGAGAGATAAAGAGAGAGGGGGAAGGGAGGGAGAGAGAGGTAATGAGGGAGGGGGAGGGAGAAAGAGTAAGAGGGGAGAGAGGGAGACGGGAGAGGGAGAGAGAAAGGAGGGAGGGAGAGAGGAGGTAGGGAGGGAGAGAAAGGGGAAGGAAGGAGAGAGGGAGAGAGAGGATGGAAGATATTAATTGGAGTGAGAGATAAAGAGATAGAGGGGGCAGGGAGGGAGAGAGGGGGAGGAGAAATGGAGGAAGGTGGAGAGAGGGGGGACGGGGGTGAGAGAAGGAGGGAGGGGGAGAGAGAGAGGGGGAGATGGGAGAGTTAAGGAGGGAAATAGAGGGAGGGAGGGAGGGATAAAGGGAGGGAGGTAAAGAGAAAGGGAGAAAGGGGGTAGGAAGGGAGAGAGAGGGGAGGGAGGGAGTGAGAGAGAAGAAGGGAGAAAGTGGGGTTAGGGTGAAAACAAAAGGTAAACAAAAAACTTATTTTAAACCCGGGCAAAGCCGGGTACTTGCAACTAGTATATATATATATATATATATATATATATATATATATATATATATATATATATATATATATATGTGTGTGTGTGTGTGTGTGTGTATGACCATAAACAACAAGGAACATATGATAATAAACAAGGAACATGTACTCACAATGTCATTACATGGCTTAGTTATTCTACCTCCTCCAGTCGTACCGTATCCGATGTTTCAGCTGCATCTGTTGAATTGACCAATAAGTCTATTGGTTTAATATATAAGAATATCTTTCTTTATGTTAAATTATCGGTCTATATATCTATACATCTCTTTTTCTTTTTAATTACCTAACCATCGCTATGTTTATAGGCCTGTAAGTCTGTTCATCGACCAATAGTTTTTACCTTATTGGTACACTATCTATGTAAATGAATGTTATTGTATGAACTGGTTAATATAAGAACTCAATTCATGTCCATGGTTCATATGATTTATTGACGACACAATAATATAAATAAACAGAATAAATCCAATGAATTATACTTGTAAACAATGAACTTAACTGATCAACTAAAACTTCTGATACTCTCTTAATATTCAACTGAACTTCTGAACTCAAATAACTTCACTGACTTAATCGACTCAACTCTTTTCTCAATCCTCTTTTCTCAACTGTACATCGTCTTTATATAATTTCCTTCCATCCAACTCGAACATTCCACATCGCTCTGTCTCTCACTCATTTAGTCAATACAATTTACAAATAAACAACATATTTATTTTCCATTAATATCTAGAATAATAAACAACATATTTATTTTCTATCAACATCTCGAATGTTGACCCCTTGACCACATGTTGACCTAGTTGGCCAAACTCCAAAGATACACACACACACCTGTGTGCGTAGTACTCATAACTATACCATGACACCTCCCCCCTTTTCCTTAATTTAGGTGAATATATAGTGTCAAAAAATATGTACATATACAATGTATATAATCTTGTGTTTCAAAATGAGAAGTACATGCAATCATAGATCAGATTGATATAAAACAAACAATGTAATATTTTACAATAGTTATTTTAACTTAGGTCAATCTAGATAATATATCTGGTATGTACATCAACATTTGTATTATCGGTTACAATGATGTTTACTTCATTTACACTGTTAAAATTTTTTCCTTTTTGTTCTGGATTCATGGCTATTTTTCTCAAATTATCTATATGGAATGTGAGTTTTCTCCCTTTTATTTCTACTACATAATTAACTTCTGAAATTTTTTCAACAATTTTATGTGGTCCTTGCCAAGTGTTACCAAAATGACCTTTTTCTGGGAGTAGTACATAGACATGATCATCAACTTCGAGTTCTCTGAGGTATCTATTTTTGTTTTTTATGTTTCTATGTTTAGTACTGTTTTGAATTGTGCACTTCTCTGCTATTTTGTTAGCGTTGATTACCATTTCTTTGGTATTGTTGACTATTTCATGTGGCGACATGTCATCTCTATTTTGTGAACATACGTTCTCTATAAATAGTCTAAGTGGTCCTCTTGGATTTTTTCCAAACATTAATTCATATGTTGAGAAACCAGTTGATTCGTGTGGAATCTCTCTGTATGCGAACAGTACAAGAGGTAAATATTTATCCCATTCTTGTCCATATTCTTCAATTATCTTTCTTAACATTGTCTTTATTGTCTGATTTGCTCTTTCTATCATTCCATTCGCCTGTGGTCGATATCTGGCTGCAAATGTTTGTGTGACTTTTAGCATTTGCATAAATGATCTTGTCATATGGAATTGGAATTGTGTACCGTTGTCTGACAATATGATTTCTGGAAATCCAAATATGGTGAAGACTTTTAATAAGGAAGTGCATACTGATTCAACTGTAATATCAACCAATGGTATGGCCTCTATCCATCTGGTCGCAAAGTCAATGATGGTTAGTACAAATCTGTGTTTTCTGTTTGACATAACAGACAATGGTCCGACTATATCAATGGCTATTTTTTTTAATGGCTCTGATGTTGTATCCATTTGTTGGAGTGGTGCTGTATGCTTTGGACCAATACTATTGTGTTTCTGACACAACGAACATGACTTGATAAATGATTGGATGTCTCTGAACATATTAGGCCAATAACACACATTTCTAATTCTTTTTAATGTTTTCTTGGGACCCATATGTCCTGCTAATGGAACAGAATGTGCTGTTTTTAGTACTTCTTCCCTCAAAGTAGTTGGGATTATTATCTGATCTGTATCACTGTTTAGATTTGAGAACCTTCTCATCAGAATACCATCTCTGCAATAATATTTGATTTGTTGACTGTTACTAGTGCCTTGTTCACAGTGTTGAAAATATCGTTTCAAAGAAGTGTCGTTTCTCTGTAATTTACCTAACTCAGAGTTGATATTTAAATATGGAGATAAAATATTTTGATTGTCGGAACTGAGTTCTTTGTCTTTATTTTGTTCTTTGATAGATGTCGATCTTGTTACAACATTTATATGTTCAAATTGTGTTTGTTCAGCATTAGCTTTTGTAGTTAGTTTTTCAATGAGTTCATTTCTCATCAATTCATAATTATCTTTGTTCTTTAGAGCAATATTTTTTTGCTAATCTGTGTCCTTTCATTTTATTAATCATAATTTGGGCTCTTTGCTGTTCTTTAACATTCTCTTGATCAGCAATTATATCTAATCCTTGTATGTAATCACCAATATCCTGTGTTCCATTCCAGTTGGACATATTGTTTAGTAGTGAGCACGTGAAATCTTTGCTCTGTTTTGTTTTCTGTTCCTGTATGTTTTTTAATTCTAACTGGGTATATATATCCTTCTTTTCCAACCATTCATGAAACATTTCTTGTGAATTCTTGTCATTTATATTGGGAATATTTCCCACTATCAAGGAAGTAACTGGAGACGGCATTACTATAGCTTTCACATGTCCAGTTATCCATGGCGTGTCGATATGAATGTTGGCGGTTCTACATGTTATGACCTGTCCATTTCCCAGTTTTATGTCTTCTTTTTCATTAGTCAAGTGTTCTTCCTTAACTATTTTCTCATCAACCACTACAGATGTACAGCCTGTGTCTCTGAGACATAATACAGCCTGATTGTTAACAAAACAAGTATAGAATACCAGAGTGCCCTTGCTCTCTAATATTGTTGCAACTGTGTTTTCCTTGTTTTCTTTTCTTAGTGGAGTTCTACCCCTTTCAGTTTGACATCTTTGAGGACGTATATTGGGTGATCTCCTTCTTTGATAGGTGCTGTGTACCGGTGCTTCCATGCTATTTCTTCTACCATTCTGTGATTTGCCTCTCTGATATCTATTGTGGTAGTTTATCTGTTCATTTTCTGGATTTCTTTGATATGTCCCCTTGTAGTAGTTGTTACGTTCAGCACGCCAGTAATTTCTTGGAGGACTGTAATTGATTCCATATGCTCCTGTTCTGTTTTTATATGAATATGGATTTCCTCTTTTGCGATAAATACAGTCATATTGTAGATGCCCGACTCTCTGGCATATGTAAAATGTTTTAGGCATCCTAGCCGGTAGACTTGAATATCGTGGTTTATTATTGGCATGCAAGACATTACATGACTTTTCTTGCACTGTATTAAACAAAGGTGTGTCTATATGACTATCTTTGAAATCAGACATGGCAGATATGAGTTTTTCTTTACAGTGCACTTTGTTCTGTTTTATGTAAGTGTAAAGCTGCAGGCTGCTGTGTGTCAAAATTTTGTCTACTAAGATTAATTCAATTATCTGCCTTGCATTATTATGGTCAATTTCTGCCATTTTGAACCAATTAAGGAGATAACTTTCCAAATTGTTGACATATGCTTGTGGATGTTCATCAACATTCATTAAAGTATTGTGGAACTTATTCCTGTAATGTTCCTCTGTTTTGTTATAATGTTGCAGTAAATATTTTTTTACAACATCATAGTCTTTAGCAGCTTCACCTTTGATATTGTTCAAAGCAGCTTGTGCTTCTTGGGTCATGGCTTCATAAAGATAAATTATCCAATCCTTTTTATCTAATTTGCTTATAGCAAACTGTGTCTCCATGACAGAAAAAAAATTGTCTATGTCACCATGTTTGCCGCTAAATGGTTGTATTCTTATTTTATGTTTTAAAGTTTGTGACTGAGTTGTCATTTTTGTTAAGTTCTCATCAATCGTGGGTCTTTTCATGGCATCAATTTCTGCCATTTTTAATGCAAATTCATGTTTGCGGTCTAATTCTTCTTTTTCCGCCTGGCGTAAAAGATCTTTTTCTTCTTTTTCCTCCTGGCGTAAACGATCTTTTTCTTCTTTTTCCTCCTGGCGTAAGCGATCTTTTTCTTCTTTTTCCTCCTGGCGTAAACGATCTTTTTCTTCTTTTTCTTTTTGCATAATTCGGTCCTTTTCATCGTTCAAGCACTCGCGAACATATTTCGCTAGCTGTGTTCCTTCCAGTCCTATTGCTTTTCCTAGCTCAAGGAATTTATTTGCGTCCGCATCCATGTTATATAATTTTTACAATGATTTCAAGTGTGTAGCAATCAATCCAATGCACGAACTAAAATATTAATATTATCAAATCTATATAAAAAATATTATAATAATGACATCAAAATAACAACATATACAATGAACCATGAAATTATCTAGGACAAGATAAAAGAATGTTACAAGAGGAATACAAATATTAATAAACAAATGTATAAACAAACTAGACATATACTACTAAACAAATATTTAAATCTAGTGTCTAAGTGGAGCCTTAAATTCACTCAAAAATACAAAAATGTATATATAACTCCAAAAAGACAATAAATTAATTCCTAATAGCTAATGAAATTAGCTAGTCTAATATTCATTTGAAAAATACATGTAACATGAATAAAAAAAAATTAGTACATTGGAATCATACACAACGATTTTCAATTAAATTAAATTATCTCAAGTTAATAATAATTATGTCCCTTGTTTACTTGACCTTCTCCTTTGTTCTCGAATAAATTCCAATACAATCGTTTACTACAGTTCCTGTACTATAAATAGTCCAGTCCAGCACAGTTATAAATAACTTGAAAGTTCATGAAATTTCTGACCTGCTTCGTAAGAATAGTTTACAACAATGTTCCACTTGACTGCACACGGTAAGTGCGTATATTCTATTCAGGTCAATTTACTGTCCAGCGACGAATCAACGAATGATATTATTATTCAACTCAATGTGTCTTCGGAGGTGGATTCACATATGTTGCTGACCACCATGTAAATGAATGTTATATTATGAACTGGTTAATATAAGAACTCAATTCATGTCCATGGTTCATATGATTTATTGACGACACAATAATATAAATAAACAGAATAAATCCAATGAATTATACTTGTAAACAATGAACTTAACTGATCAACTAAAACTTCTGATATGTACTCGAATACTCTCTTAATATTCAACTGAACTTCTGAACTCAAATAACTTCACTGACTTAATCGACTCAACTCTTTTCTCAATCCTCTTTTCTCAACTGTACATCGTCTTTATATGATTTCCTTCCATCCAACTCGAACATTCCACATCGCTCTGTCTCTCACTCATTTAGTCAATACAATTTACAAATAAACAACATATTTATTTTCCATTAATATCTAGAATAATAAACAACATATTTATTTTCTATCAACATCTCGAATGTTGACCCCTTGACCACATGTTGACCTAGTTGGCCAAACTCCAAAGATACACACACACCTGTGTGCGTAGTACTCATAACTATACCATGACAATCTACCTGTGCATATGTCTATCTTTCTATCCACTTATTTGTCTTGTCAGTCAAGCTATGTATCCATGTGTCTGTCTATCTATATATCAGTTTATTTTTTTCAGTTTTATTTTAAGCTATGACATCGAATTACCCGCCAGTATTTGTAGTGTTGATGTATGAATTAGTCTTAAATCCATTGTTTACAAGCCAGTTCGATTCATTCCGTTTATATGTGTCAGTGACATCAACAAACACAATACAAACTCTGTCCATGATGTACTTCATGGCACGTTTCAGTATCATTGTGATCCGAGGACCTGTATACAGAGCCAATGTAATACAATTATTTTGAGTGTTTCTAGTTATACATAAAATAATGTTCAATGTGTAGTTATGGATATATTACCTAGTATCTTGTAGGTGTCATCTATGACATATGGAATCTTGTGAGGCCAAGGTTTGGTGGCATTACCCACAGCTCGTTTGGACCTGGACGTGACGTTCTCGACCAGAGATACACCAAACGGGCTGCCGGGACTGAAAATTAAACGGGGTCAGTTTTAGCATATCTGAAAACGGCCGGAGTAATTTAGATCGGATTGAATGAGTTTTTATGCGACTTCCATTAAAGCAGTACATTTTTTTTCTATTCTTTTATTACTTTCACTAAAACTTGATGAATTATTCAAAATCAGATTTAACTTTGCGCATTAATTCCATTGATTTACTCGCTCGATACCATGCTTGTAAAAAAAAAGGTTGAATTAGCCGCGGCGTTAAACTGATAACCAATGACGATGGTAGGTGCAGAGATGGAAGTATATATTACGTCTCCATTGAGTGGTCTCACTCTGACATTTATGATACCGCTGTAGATAAATTACGGATGGTCGTGTGGTAAAGTGCTCGACTGTCAACCTGAAGGTACCTGGTTCGATCTCCGGTGAGGACAAACGAACATTTTCAGGTCTTGCTTAAGTTTCCGCTATGTCTCCCGTGGTGCCTCCATGGCCATTTCACTATCAGCTATGATGGGGAAGAGAGAAGGGCACCACAAAAACCGACCCATTAGTGGTTTATAGGATCTAAGATATTTCATCTCATCCTTGCAGGGACTTCACACACACACACACCGCTGCTTATAACGAAGCGCTAACTCGTTTTCTCTATGAGATCAAAACATGCGTTAAAGCTACCTACGATGTTGTGCTTTTTGGGTATCATTTAAGATTAGACTAGTTTGACCTAATTAGATGATAAACTATGAAGATTTTACCTCCCCAAGGACTGCCACCTTGCCGCGCGGGGGGGGGGCTTGAGTGTTTTGATAACCCTGAGAGCTAAGCTGGCTGGAGCCTCGTGCTCCTGGTAGGGCCTCCCATGCCAGACAGGTCGACGGGTAGAGGCCAGACGAAGAGTAGTCCACTGGTCCTACAGGTTGGGGGTTGGGCTGGGGGCTAACAACCCACTCCCGTAAAAAAACAAGCTTGTTATAGAAACCGAAACAACGCAATTAGAAAGCAACTTAGCTGAGGATGAAGATATCTCTCCAGTAGAGCTTATGACTCGAGCTGGTGAAAGCCTTCCTATCTTCTGACAGCCGAGACCAAAACCTAGATCGGAAATTGGAACATCCGAACACTGTATGAAAGCGGCCAAGAAGCACAAGTAGCAAAAAGATGAAACGATATGGGCTCCAAGTTTTAGGACTGTGCAAAACCAGATGTATTGGAAATGGACAAATCAAACTGGCAAGTGGAGATACCATCATCTACTCTGGGCTAGAGGAAGAACATGTGCAGGGAATTGGACTGCTCATGACACCAAATGCAGCCAAGACACTGATAGAGTGGGAGCCTGTCTCTGCAAGGATACTGACAGCACGATTCAAATCAAAGGGAAGAAACGTCACCATCATACAGTGTTACGCCCCCACCAACACGGCAGATGAAGAAGAGAAAAACGACTTCAACAGTACTTTACAAACCGCCATGGACAAAGTGCACAGAAGAGACCTCAAGATACTGATGAGGGACCTGAACGTCAAAGTAGCAACGACAACACCAATAAAGAGTTCATCATGGGCAAACATGACATCGGAGATATGAATAACTACGGAGAATTGTTCACGGATTTCTGTGCTTTGAATAACCTGGTCATTGGAGGCAACATCTTCCCTCACAAAAATGTCATTAAGAAGACCTGGATATCCCCTGATGGGAAAACTAAGAACAAGATAGACCACATTTCCATCGACCGCAAGTGGAGGAGAAGCCTTATGGATGTGAGGGTGAAACGAGGAGCAGACGCTGCATCGGATCACCACATAGTGCAGGCTACCGTGAAGCTGAAACTGAAAGCCCACAATGACAAAGCACAGAGACCCTCCTTTAAGTACAACGTCCAGAGCCTGAAAGACACCAGAAAAACCACAGGGTACCAATGCAGTCTTAAAAACCGCTTTGAGGCACTAGCTGACTTGGCTGGAAAAACGATAGAGGAACACTGGCAGGAGATTAAAAAGACCTGGACAGGTACCTGCAAAGAAGTCCCGGGAAAGAAGACAAAAAAGATCAAGAAATGGCTGACCACAAGCACCTGGGACCTCGTGGAGGAGAGGAAAACATTGAAAAAGAGGATCAACCACAGTCATGACCAATAGGAGAAAAAAGTCCTGCAGAAAAAGTACTCGGAAATAAACAAGAAAGTGAAGAAGAGCGCCAGAGCAGACAAGAGGAAATTCATCCACGACCTAACGGAGGAGGCAGAGACAGCAGCAGGCAAGAGAGATATGAAGAGGCTGTACGAAACTGCCAAGACCCTGGCAGGAAAGAACACGCAGCAAATGTGCACCGTGAAATACAAAGACGGGAAAACTATCACAACTGAAAGTCAGGAGAGAGAACATTGGGCCCAGCATTTCACAGAAAATCTGAACAGACCCTCCACCAAAACAGCCTTTTACTATACCACCAGCAGACAGTCTTGTAAGCGTCAACACAAACCCCCCACTAAAGTGGAGATCACTAAGGCGGTGAAGAATATCAAATCAGGCAAAGCCGCAGGTCCAGACGGTCTACCACCAGAAGCCCTGAAAGCTGATGTCCCCACAACAACCAACATGCTTCTCCCTCTGCTCCAGAAAGTCTGGACGCAAGAACAGGTCCCTGCTGAATGGAAACAAGGGCAACTAGTCAAGCTCCCCAAGAAAGGTGACCTATCCAGCTGTAACAACTGGCGAGGCATCATTCTCCTGTCTGTTCCCAGCAAGATCTTGATGCGCATCATACTAGAGAGATTGGAGGAGGCTTTAGACAAGAGAATAAGAAACGAACAGGCAGGCTTTATGCATGACAAGTCGTGCACCGACCATATCGCCACTATGCGCATCATTATAGAACAGTCCCTTGAATGGCAGTCACCACTCTACTCAATCTTCGTGGACTTCGAGAAGGCCTTTGACAGCGTGGACCGGAAGGTTGTCTGGAACCTTATGGCACACTACGGGATCCCATCCAAGTTCATGCCCATCATCCAACAAATGTACGCCAGTTCCACATGCCAGGTTATTCGCAAAGGCAAGCTGACGGAGCCTTTTGAGGTCAGGACAAGAGTGAGGCAGGGCTGCTTGTTGTTGCTGACCATATTCCTTCTGGAAATGGACTGGATCATGAAGAAGTCCACTGAGAATGCTAACACAGGAATTCGATGGACCTTCACCAAGCAGCTTAAAGACCTCGACTTCGCGGATGACGTCAGCCTACTGTCACACCGGCAACAAGATGCACCACAGAAACTGAATAGGCTCGCAGACGAAGAAAACAAAATTGGGCTCAACATCAACACCAAAAAGACAGAAACCATAAGGATAAACAACAGGCAACAAGATCCAATCCAACTGCAAGGATCCAACATCGGTGAAGTGGACAAGTTTTTCTACCTGGGTAGTGTGGTGAGCAAGGATGGAGGAGCAGACGAAGACATCATAAGCCGCATCAACAAAGCCAGGCACAATACCCTGCGTCTCATCTGGAACTCTACGGCACTTTCTGGGCGGACAAATGTCCGCATCGTCAACACCAACGTGAAGGCAGTCCTACTGTATGGTTCAGAGACCTGGAGACTTACCAAGACAACCACCATCAAACTGCAGGTGTTCACCAACAGATGCCTCCGCAATATCTTACGCATCAGATGGCCAGAATAAAATCTACAATGCCACCCTGTGGGAAAGAACAAAGCAGACCCCCATTGACCAAGAGATCCGAAAGAGAAAATGGGGCTGGATAGGCCACACTCTGCGCAAGAGCCCAGACAATGTCACAAGGCAGGCGCTAGAGTGGAACCCCCAGCGAAAGAGAAGAGCAGGCAGGCCAAAGGAGACATGGAGACGCTGCACTGAGTGAGAGATGAAGGCAGCTGGATGGACGTGGGCTCAGCTGAAGAGAGATGCCCAGAATCGAGTCCGCTGAAAGAGCGTTGTTGAGGCCCTATGCTCCCACGTGGAGTCAGAGGATTAAGTCAAGTCTATGAAGATTTTTAAAGCACAGGTAATTAAAAATATTCCACTAATGTAATCCTTTTATTTTAATGACGCTACATGTGATTCGCGGGCAGACATAGAAAAACACATTGTCACCCAAGCAGCTCGAGGGGCTCTCAGAGTTCGACATGCATGCTATGCAATCATTAGAATTGTTTCAAGATTCTCATAGAACTATGTCTTCTTACGTAAAGCTATGTGTACTGTTAGTAAAAAATGTGTACTGTTAGTAAATAATGTGTATTGTTAGAAAATAATGTTTTACCTGCTAAGTACTCTTTCAACTACATTTGCTTTGACATAAGTGTGTTCTACTGGCTCTGAGGTCTGTAGAAATTCATAAAAACAATCCATAATTTTTAAAAATCAGCGATATTTCGGGTATTTTGAAACATAAACATCCCAAATTTCCCTTTAAAATGCTTCAAAACTTTATTTGAAACATACAAATTAATTACAACTGCATAAATTGCTGTACTTAAAAAAAAGCTATTTTTAAATTAACTTGACTATAAACTACAAAAATTAAGATGCTTTTCTTCGAATTTTACGATTTAAATAAAAAAGTTTAGGCCTACACATTAATACATTTGTGTTAAAATAATAATAGAATCTCTAATGCGGGCCTTTTTGAGTCGATGGGTCGATGGGGGCTACAGGCACCCCGCGCTAAAGCTGAATTACAAAATTTAAAATTTTATTTACTTCGTGGGCCTATGTACGCCTCAGAAAGGTCCCTAACACCTAAAGATACCCGTTAAAATCCTGGTGGAACTTTAATCAAATTTCAATAAGACCTGGAAAAGTTCCTATGGTTCTCACTAAGGATCGTATCCATGACCCTCTGGTCGACAGTCGAGCATTTACACCAATAGACGTATTAAACTTGAGGAGAAGCAGAAACTGTTGATATAGACCAGCGTACAGTCAAAGTACAGAAGTGTCTTTAACTCAACTTAGAGGCGAAGTATAAACTGTAGACCAGCGTACAAGCGAAATATAGACAGTGTTCTTAGCTCAACGTACTGGCGAAGTATAAACTGTCCCTATAGCCCAGCTCATCAAGACACGAAGTAGTGAAAAAAAAAAAAACTATTTTAATAAAAAAACGCAAAAAGTTGGATCTTTAATTATGTGTTAGGTGCGTTTCAAAGAAACGACATTAAAAATGTTTGCGAAACTCAATATGGACGGTAAAAGTAGAATAAACTTTCTTACTGTTAACCCCGCAGCAGTGAGTTGACCCAGTAGTTAATAATGTAATACTATTGTGTTTAAAGATATGTTCCAAGCTGTCAAGAGGAGTACGGCGGCATAATTCTCTTGTTGAGTTGGAGAAACTAACTTACGTTACTGCATATCTTGTTGTCGTGAGAAACTATGTAGCTTACGGTACTGCATATCTTGTTGTCGTGAGAAACTATCTAACTTACAGTAATGCGTATCCTGTTGTTGTGAGAAACTATCTAACTTACGGTACTGCATGCGCTGCATATCTTGTGAAAAACTGTCTAACTTACGGTACTGCATATCTTAATGTGAGAAACTGTCTAACTTACGATACTGCGTATCCTGTTGTTGTGAGAAACTATCTAACTTACGGTACTGCGTATCTTGTTGTGAGAAACAAACTATCTAAATTACGGTACTGAGTATCTTACTGTGGGAAACTATATAACTTACAGTGCTGCGTATCTTGATGTGTTGATAAACTATCTAACTTACGGTACTGCGTATCTTGTTATGAGAAAATATCTGACTTACGATACTGCGTATCTTGCTGTCGTGAGAAATTATCTAACTTACGGTACTGCGTATCTTGTTGTCGTGAGAAACTATCTAACTTACGATACTGCGTATCTTTTTGTCGTGAGAAACTGTCTAACTTACGGTACTGCTTATCTTGTCGTGAGAAAGTGTCTAACTTACGATACTTTGTATCTTGTTGTGGTGGGAAACTATCTTACTTACGGTACTGCGTATCTTGTTGTGAGAAACTAACTAACCTACGGAACTGCTTATCCTGTTGTAAGAATTTATCTAACTTACGATACTGCGTATCTTGCTGTCGTGAAAAATTATCTAACTTGCGGTACTGCGTATCTTGTTGTGGTGAGAAACAGCAACCTGATTTAATTAACCAATGACAAAATTGATTCTTTTATCAACAGTGTGCTATATTGCGCGGTATTTTTTTTAACATCATGGCGCTACTCAATTAAGTCATTCGCCAGATAAGTCGTAAATTCAACAGAAGAAAAGTCTGTGGGCATTAACAAATTATATATGGTAAGAAGACGTGACTGAAAATAATGAGATTTGCCGAGATAATGAGATTCGTCAAGATATTGAGATTCACTGAGATAACGAGTTTTATCGAGAAAATGAGATTCACCGAGACAATGAGATTCAACAAGATTATGAGATTCACCAAGATATTGCGAATCACCGAGATAATGAGATTCACCGAGCTAATAAGATTAATTGAGATAACGAGATTCACCATGATATTGAGATTCACCAAGATATTGAAATTCGCCGAGATAATGAGATTCACCGAGATAATGAGATTTACCGAGAAAATGAGATTTACCGAGATATTGAGTCGATCACAAAGCTGTTGATTTGCATGATTTAATTTATTTACCGACGTGACGTAGGATCAAACGAAACAGCCAGAGAATTTATGCCTGAACACAAAAAGACGCCCGAATAAGAGATATTTCATTTATTTTTCATAACCACATTAAAAAAAGTAGCATAAGTTAATTCATGCAAAAAAAAAAACAAACAAATAAAATAGCATAAAAACATGATAATATGTATTAAAATTAAACTTACCGTAGTTGTTGAAGGATGGTATTGATCTATTTCGTTGGTAGAAACCCCTTGACAACAAGCCAATAGTTCAATGACAATAATAAACCTTGATGCACTTGTGTACATCATATTAGAAAACAAAATGTTTAAAAATATTACATTAATTATTCGAACTGGTAGAATGTAAAGAAAGTTCTCCTTTATAAAGTTAAGTTGGTTATATTAAAATTTATATTGGTATGTGTGTGTGTGTGTGTGTGTGTGGGTGGCTGATTGGAGAATCTAAAGGTGACGGGACTTCATACGTTGCGGGTAAACAACAGCTATAGGTCGGTCTCGTACATCGTGTTAATCTAGTTTTTCTGTCCACTGAACAAGTTATATTCACAAGTTATATTCATTATGTAATGCACACTTCTCTGATATTTATTAAAATGTTTTGGTTTCAAATACCACGTGCAATGTTAGGCTTCAATGCCAAGCAATTCACGAGCAATATACAAATTCATTGGCCTGGTCAGGACTGGGGAGCCGGTGTCGGTGTCGGTAGTTTTTGCCGGTTGCGGTGTCGGCATTTGTACTTTGCCCGGTGTCGGTGTCGGCATTCGTACTTGTCGTGAGTCGGTTCGGTGTCGGCGCAAAAACTCCCCCCCCCCCAAAAATAAAATAATAGAGCTTTAAATTAAATAATCCAGAACAACGTCAAATAGTTCTTAGCCGATCTTTAATTTAAAGTTTTCTTAAGTTCTTCTTTTCTTTTTAAATAAATACTTGGTAAATCTGTTTATCAACAAATGTATTATTTTCCAAAGCGAGATCTCTACAGTACAACGACTTGTCAACATTAACAGAATTGTGACTGAAAGCAGATAAGATGGCTACTGGCTATGTTCACTCTGTTATTCACTCAATCATTGTAAATCATGAGAAATTTTTAGTTTGCATATCTTTATCAATATCCATGTTGGAGAAAGATTAAACACAAACCTATTCAAGTATTTTAGAACTTCAAAGAATGATCACACTCTCCACAGCTTAATTTCTGTCAGCCAGAATGAAACATTACCAATCTACGTCACAGTGGCACTACATTAAAGCCCAGTCCGTAGGTGGAGCTGTTGAGGCGCCCCCCCACCTATTACAATACATAACCTTTATCACTACATATGTCAGGTTTAATTCGGGTGTAAAATAACGATTCCTTCCTCTACTAACTGTTACGTATGTCGTGTCTTCATACGTCTCTCTCTTTTTTAGAAAAAATAAATCTGGAACATTCATCTTTTATCATTCTCTGTAGCCCTTGCCGTGGTTTTATTTCAGCATTCTGCATGCTCTCAATGGCCACTTATAAACTTTCAAGCATCATTGCTCTAGTGTTGTTGCATATGTCTGTACTTTGCAGTGACTTGCTGACTTAGGCAATCGTTAATAATAATCTTGACCAATATTTGAGCATAAGCCTACACATAAATGAAAACTTATTAAAAGTAGCGAATTGGCCCTTCAGGTTAACTATAAAATAACATCCCGCATACTGTGGCATATCTTGAAGTAAACCATACACTTTTGTTACTTGAATGTATTCACTGCAGCTACTCTTGATATCCTTATATAGTGTTTTTCGTGACATTTCAATGTTACATGTACAACTGATAACTTTTTTTTTCATCGTAATGGACATTCTGCAAAATCGCAGATCAAGGATGTAAATTTATAACTACTGAAGAACCACAATAGGTTCTTAAATTTGATTGAAGTGCTGGACCAAGAGCAGATCACTGGGGTGTTTATAATACTTTATGTGAGCTTACAAAAATGTAAATGTTATCAATGTACATGAAAAAAGGGGAGTGCACTGCAGGTCAAATCTAAACGTTTAACGGGACGTAGATTGCCCTTGTATAGTTTAGAAGCTGAACATTGTTTTCAAGATGACTATTTCGGAGACCCGTCTAGCTCGGCGCCCTGTGCATAATTATTTAAATAAACACATTTAACTTCTCAGTTCGGGCATTTTATTTATTTACTTTTGTTATTTATTAATTACACTACAAATTAGGCCCGTACAATGCATGCTGAAAAAATAATTAAACCTACTTTAAGTTTTTTTATATCCATCTATAAAATCATGTATATTCATGGTGAGGTCGGAAAATAAAATGCCGACAAACTTGCTTTGAAAGAGCAGCCTAGTAACACAAGCTACCGGTACCATAGAAGTGGTGTGTGTGTTATTGCAGTGATCCCTAACCTTTTTCTCACCGCAGACCGGTCGACATTTGATAATTTTACCGCGGCCCGAGAGGGGTAGGTGTCGCACTATCCTGAGAGAAATACACTACAAAAAATAAAAAGGAAATAATTTAATGTTTCTTGAGCGGCCCAGTGCCATTTGATCCACGGACCGAAACTGGGGATTGGGGACCACTGTGTTTGTGGGTGCTCGGGCAGTCGGACAGTTTGGTTATACTTTAGAGCGGCAACTTCCAGATAATGAATAATGAAAGATCGGAAAACGTTGCAAATGTACCAGTATATCAAATCTGTATTAAAATTTATAGTTGCATACAGGCTTGCGGAGCCACTATATTTTTTTTCGGCTCCGGCTCCGGCTCCAACTAATTTGACGGCTCCGGTTCCCTATTAAGATAGTATCACACGAGACAAAAATTTTTGTAATTGCTCCACGCTAACATCCCGCTGATAAAAAGTCATGCAAATTTAGCCGCGTTCACCCCCATAGTCAGGAACTTGAAAAATATACGCATTGTCCGTTGTCGGTTTTACTAAAAACAAACCATTTCAGTGCATCCAGAATCATATCATTATTTTCGATCGAGGTTTCACTAGTCGCCATTTCATACGTAATAAAAAGTTATTTCAATGATCAAATTAGCAAATAGTAAATTGATACATTATGGAGGTGCGAAGCGCCGAAAGCTTGCGAACGGAGAGGAGGGGTTTTTGGAGGGGATCTCAGTGAGTCCCCTCCCCAAGAAATTTTTTGCAGTTCCATATCTGGAATGGTGTATTTTAGTACCGATTGTTTAGCTATTAATTAGAAATATATAATTTTAACTACTTTTCAATAATGCATGGCATGTTGCAGTTTTGTTAAAAATAATTTAAATAGTAAAGAGTTTTAATGATAAAAATTTATTGAGACTGAGCAATTTCTGATTCCTGTTATAAATATATTGACCATTTGTTCTGCTACACAATTGTTACATAATAGATACCTGATTTATATTATTATAATGTTGGTTTAACGTACAAACCGGGAAGAACGACAAAGATACACGAATATAGCTTAGCTTTTTGTGTGGTATTTCTTATAAAATATTGAAAGCAAAGAACAGATCTATCAACAACAAAATGACCAGTCGCAATTATTCAATTTAAAATAAAATTAATTCTGCTAAAAAGTAAATTTGCAAATTAAATAACATCACTCAGAAATCATGGAGTTTGTACATATGTATAAAAATAAAATCAAAAGTCAATGTTATTTTATTAACTTATTTAAGTTGCTAGTTGTCCTCAGAAGATATCAATATATAAAACTATTACAAGGTTGCGAACAGGCCCATCGACAGAAATTTCGGGCGCCTGGGGAGGGGTGACACGGGCCCCCGTGCTGATATTAATATTTTAAAAAGTTGATTGGCCAGCTCAGTCCGGGTCCCTAAAACTCGCCGGGACCCTTGGCATTGCCCCCTGCCCCCCCCCTCACACTCGTCGACACTGGTTGCGAACTTATATTATTATACGTTTCAAATTTGCAAACGTCGTGGTTTAGCACTGAATTTACCTA
The DNA here is from genome assembly GCA_021962125.1 of Bulinus truncatus. Taxonomy (NCBI): domain Eukaryota; kingdom Metazoa; phylum Mollusca; class Gastropoda; family Planorbidae; genus Bulinus; species Bulinus truncatus. Next base: position 2,732,441 of record JAGDYQ010000020.1, read on the forward strand.
AAAATGCTTCAGCATTCAGATTATCTTTTAAATCTTTTTCAAATGCAAACAGGAAAAGATTGCTTTGACGCGTTTGTAACATTGATCTGCGATATCGGGTGAGCATTTGTGTGAGGGTTGAGAAACTGTTCTCACACACGGCTGTTGAAGCACCAAATGCCAATGCTGCCCAAAATACCCAGAAGTGAACTTCAATAAGATTCAATCTTTTATGCCCAAAAATTAGATAAGCTATATATGTAAGTAAAATAGCCTGAATGATTGCCAAAATATAAACTTTTAAGTTTTTATTATTATTGATTCGATTGAACAAAATGATTAATGTTTTATAGCCGTTATTATTCAAATTTTGTCAAAAAGCTAAAATTACGCAAGGGGGGGGGCTCAGCCCCCCTAGCCCCTTCTGGCTACGGGCCTGGGTGACTCATGTCCTTTCTATAGGGCTTAAAGACCTGGTGACTCATGTCCTTTCTGTGGGGCTTATAGACTTGGTGACTCATGTTCTTTCTATAGGGCTTATAAACTTGGTGACTCATGTCCTATCTGTGGGGCTTATAGACTTTGTGACTCATGTCTTTCTGTGGGGCTTTTAGACTTGGTGACTCATGTCCTTTCTGATGGGCTTATAGACTTGGTGACTCATGTCCTTTCTGTGGGGCTTATAGACTTCGTGGCTCATGTCCTTTCTGTGGGGCTTTTAGACTTGGTGACTCATGTCCTTTCTATAGGGCTTATAGACTTGGTGACTCATGTCCTTTCTGTAGGGCTTATAGACTTCGTGACTCATGTCCTTTTTGTGGTGCTTTTAGACTTGGTGACTCATGTCTTTTCTGTGGGGCTTATAGACTTGCTGGTGCCCATCTCCTCTCCGAGTCTCAGCGGTTATTATTTCTCAATTTGCCGGGGATCGAACCCAGTTTCCTATGCAGGTGAATCGAGATTACTATTTAATTTTCTATCCAGCAGTCATTTTTAGGTTTATGATGAATTGTCAATATTTTGTCAGCACAAAACTCACATTTCACCGGTTTTACCGAGCTAATAGTCAGAGTTATCTGACTTTCAACGTTACTTAGTTTGCGACAGTTTATTTTTATATTTGTAGTTTATGATCGTCCAATAACGTCAGCTTAGTTTTACTTGAACTGTTTAGAGGATACTGGTAGTGAGAAAGTGATTCTTATTTCAAGTACTTCACTGTTTTCACCAGCGACTTATCATTAACCAGGCGACAGTCTTTATTACTATCCAAGCATACAACTAACCATAATGATTTTATTCCACACCCTTCAGCTTAGCGTATTTTTTTTTTGCGGTCTTTGGGGTGGTAAATACTCTTGTCTCCCCTGCCTAAGTTGTACCACCTCAGCCCCAAAGTGTTCCATAGTTAACCCTGGGATATTCTCGTCACCCTTTATTACATACGTGTTATTTATTTATTTATTTTTATAATTTTGTATTCACCGACTAAAAAAGAAATTCTGGCCACGTCACATGCTCAACGATGGATTGTAATTTTAATTTAAATCATAGCGATGAACACTAATTATCATCTCTCATTCACAACTTTATTATAACACCTTCCTTTCACTGTATTTTGGTCTAAATATAAATTATCTAAGTCCAAAACAATAATTGTAGCATTTTTCCGTACCACGAATAGACTAGTTAATCATTACCTCTACGTCTGTGTAATACCACATTTTAACATGCTTGGGGAAGGGGGTTGTTATGATATTAAACCATCTACAGGTATAACGACGTATTTGAGAATAATAATTATTACCTACAGTATATTAAATCTTAAAAAACGCAACCTCTGACATTGTTAATCGGATATTCCCAATTTTTTTTTCAAAATGTTCATAATAATTTCTCTGTGCTGAAACACCATGTTCACAATATAATTTACCATTTTTATTTTGGATGCAAATATAGCTTAGTGGAGACAAACATTAACATCAATTACATGTTCGATGTTGACATATTTCTAGGTTTTGTGGAGCTGAGTGTAACTTTGAAGATTATCATTTAATGAAAAAGAGAAAACAAAATTTGTTCACCAGATGACGAGAATGAAAATATGTTGGTAATTCGGTAAGGTTCATGCTGCAAGCTGCGTTATCACACTACGGTCACGTGATTCAATCCAGACAACTGTTGTGTAAGGATGAATTGAAATATCTTAGATCCTATAAACCTTTAATGCCACGGTTTTTATTATGCACCTCTTTCATCCCCACCATAGCCGATAGTGCAATGGCCATGGAGGCACCACGGGAGATATATCGTTAATCTGTGCCAAGACCTGAAAAAATTTCCTTGGTCTTCACCCTAGATCAAACCAGGTACCTTCAGGTCGACAGCCGAGCGCTTTAACGCACGGATATCAGTCCTTCCGCGTCACTGAAGTAACATGATTCAAATAAACTTTTTCAACTGTAGCCGAATAATAGAATGACATACATGTAACCATATAAATGAGTATCTATACACTTTAAAGTGTGCAATGGTCATAGAGGCACCACGGGAGATATATCGGGAACTTGAGCCAAGACCTGAAAAATTTCCTCGGTCCTCACCGGAGATCGAACCAGGTACCTTGCTTCTCCCAAAATAGTTTAGTATGTTGGATATAAGCAGACCCAGATTTACAACTTAAGGGGCCCTAGGTCAGCAAAAATGTGAGAACCCCATTTTTAAAAATAAAAAAAAATATATTGCCAAGTTGATTTTTGTTTTTTTTTTACCTTTGTAAACAATTCAATATTTTTACCCCCCCCCCTAATGTCTCGGGCTTCTAGACCACGGTCTAGTCGGCCTGTCTTTAAGTCCTGCCCTGATTATATGAATTCAAGTCATTATTATAATCATACACATATGTCCTACTTTAAAAACAACAACCGAATGTTTTAAGCTGTATTGTTGTTATATTGTTATATATTATCTTCAGAAAAAACAATAATTACACTTTGTAAGGAATTTTTAGTGTGTATTATGGTAGTCATTTTACCGTAAATTGTCTTACTTATATTAGAAGACCATAATAGATTGGTTCCATTTCGCCTTCTCTCTTTCTCTTTTATCATGGCTTCATTATATATTTCTCTCTCTCTCTCTCTCTTTCTCTCTTTCACTCTCTCACTCATTTGCTCTCTCTCTCTCTCTTTCTCTCGCCCTATTTGTCTTTCTCGTTCTTTCTCTTTCTTCCTTTCTCTCTTTGTCTCTCTCTCTCTCTCTCTCTGTCTCCCTCACTCTCTCTCTCTCTCTCTCTCTGTATATACATATTTCCTGCTTAAAAAGCGAGGTATCGTTAAAAAAACCACAGCTGCAAACAGATTAGTAATGGTAGTAAAAAAGGATAAATGTGATGTCATTAACAAAACCCAGCTATGTAATAATGACGCTATATCACTTGATCTTTACATGTTTGTGTGTGTGTGCGTGCGTGCGTGCGCGATGTGTGTAAGGCCAAAACCCGAAGTTCGGATACTAGCGGAATAGACCGGCCATTTCCGAGATATGTTTATGTATATATATATATATATATATATATATATATATATATATATGTATATATATATATATTTATATATGTATGTATATATATATATATATATATAGCTTAGGGTGCTTCACCAAAAAAAATTAATATTTGATCTGTCTGCTATTTAAAGCGACTGACGATAATGAAAGATGTAGTAATTGCTCATGCCAACTCTAGTAAACAAACCGAATTCTTGCGAAACGACTACCACAAATTCCTTAAAGCTGCTACAAATAAAGAGGTTAACTTTAAAAGACCAGGTGCCCTGATATATTGCCTCAAGATTGTACTGTGTGAGGAACAAATTCAATTAAAGCCTCCAGGTACTATTACCACACGTGACCAAATGCAAAAGATTCGTGCATTTGCTACATTTATAACACATGTTTAAGTCGTCTGGTGGCTCACATGCAAAAAGAGTGTGGATGCACCATGGAATAATCTACAGCTCTACAAGCGACTTTTGGATTACAACGATGTTGACAAAGACATGTCCAAGTCAGCAATCCGTGCCCTGAATAGGCATCTGTGGTACCTCACTGCTGAAATGATCCCACTTGCTCTGTTCAGCAACGAAGTACCTGTTTTGGAAAAGCGAGCTCTAGCAGATGCTCTACTAAGGCTTCGACCGGTGGTTGCCCTCCAAACTCCACAGAATCGATTTGGAAATGGTTGGGGAGAACCACGAATCCAATCAATTGATTCTTCAACTCGGTTGTGTGATCTGGCTGGAGTTGACTCGTTGTTTACTAATACAAACTTCAATTGGACACAGGATTCCTCGAACTGCCTGTTAATGATTGGTGCCAAACAGCTTCTTACATTGCCAGTGCAGAAAATGTTGCTTCTATCAACATTGTTAACGATTGTGCCGAGAAAGGAGTGAAACTAGCATCCGACTTTGTTCAAGCAACGCGAACGGATAAACATTTTCAAAACATTCTTCAAGTGGTAGAAATGCCCGCAAAAACATCTAAAATTTGCAGTTGTAGAAGAAACACTAGTAGCTTGGTCGCACAACGTTTTGAGTTAAGTACAATTGGTGTAAAAGTCATTTATTACTTTTGATATTTATAATAGGCATTTGATGTATGTGACAGTAAATAATAAATTTTGTAGCAAATTGTTATTACATATAATGTATGAATCTAAAAACTAATTATAAGCCTAATTTTTTTTAGTTATCTGAATGTTTACTATACAATCAGAAGTAGTTATATAGTATACATACATATTGTGTACTGTTCAGTTAGATGTATAGATGGGATTAAGAGACTGTAAGCATTATGTTGATTTGTTTTGCAACATTTGCGACGAATTCAAGCCAAGAAATATTCATTGGTAATATCGATCAGAATGTGTGTAGCTTGTAACGCAAAGTTCTGAATACAGGCTAGGGATAAGGACAGTGTAAAGCTCATAATGCTAACTTCCAATACAGTCTAGGGATCAGTAGAAATCCTAGCCACCTCATTTCAGTTGTTAAAACTACACATAAAAAACACTTTAGGTGTGGTACCGAGTTGAACCGTGAAATTTGCTATTCTATTAATAGGGCGAGAGCATTCTGACCACTCTTCCAACTGCTCATTTTGCATGGTCGGTACCTCCAAAATTTGAAGTGTCAGATATACTCATTCAGTGCTGCATCCTGAAATCCCATCATAAATTAAAGTAATATCTAATTTAGCATTGAAAATAAAATAATTTTACTTTTTTTATATTAATTTTGTTTAAAACCTAAACAAAGTGTTATATAAACAACGAGTCTGTTATCTTTTAATCAATGAATAAATGTCTTTACCTCCTTTAATTTTCATCGTGAGCTATATATAACTTATTTTAATATAACAGGAAATATACATTACCTGTCAACACCAACACACACTCAGTCATACACACTCACTAAATAAAACAAGCAATTAAGCCTGTTCCATTCTGGACACAGGACGTGTTAGCGCATTTTCGTGTTATGTATCAGTACGTTTGTTAGCTTTCAGTAAATATTTGTAAATTTTGGAAATGTTTATAAATTCAATTGTGTAATGCATATATTTGTAAAAAAAAAATATAAAGACGTTTCTTTATATTTGAAAAAAAATTATTGTTTCTTAAATCTAACTACAAGTGGTTTGTGGTTACTGAAATAGGAATCATAATTGAAAACATTCTAAATTATAGTCATTTAATCGTCCAAAAAACTCAGTCAATTGTTGCATAGCTCTGATACTTTCAATTAATCTCAGAACACAAGCTTACTATTTCATTTGATGAGTTTCTTAATAAATCTTGGTGAAACTACGTGCTGCAGTATTTCGCACCAAATGAACGGGTTATTGAACGTACAAGGTGTATATATAATATATAAGCCCCTTAGGAGCCCTGAAGCCCGGCCCTCAGAGGTCCTATCGCGAAATGAACTTTTGATGTACACATGGCAGGCCAAGACCTACAAAATGATATATACATCATGGGTCTAGGACTTATAGTTGCTGAGATATAGCGCTCATTTATTAATATAGCTTATATAGTTAAAAACGGTACTAAGGCCCCTTTTACGGCCCTGAGAGGTCAGATCTCGAAATGGAAAAAAGTCATTTCTTGGCAGGCCAAGACCTACAAAATGATATATACATCATGGGTCTAGGACTTATGGTTGTTGAGATCTAGGGTGATGACGGACGGACAGACAAAACGGGGACAATAGAGCATTTTTTTTTTCGAAAATGCTCTAAAAAATACAACCACTTCATCAACCAATGACAAGCAGTATGTCATATATGGTTTTCTTTTAAACCCAAATTCACACAAAAAAAAGGATTCCTTGGGTTCACATTATAATATTGAGCTATAATGTGCAAATTATGGTCTAGTGCGCAAATTGTGGTCTATTGCGCAAATTGTGGTCTACTGCGCAAATTGTATGTCGGGTTATTTGGACCAGAGCACTTGCCTGTATCGTTTGTGCATTTTATTTTGATAAAAATACTAATAAATGGCGCAGAAATGAGAAATTAAAGCTAAGATTAAAAAATGCTGAATGTTTTCTCTATAAACCTGGCATATATAGGCATATATATCACAATATATATATATATATATATATATATATATATATATATATATATAGATAGATAGATAGATGGATAGATATATAGATAGATGGATGGATAGATATATATATATATATAGATAGGTAGATAGATAGACAGATAGATAGATAGATAGATATATAGTTAGATAGATAGATAGATAGATAGATAGATAGATAGATAGATAGATAGATAGATAGATAGATTTATATATAGATAGATAGACAGATAGTTATATTGATATATGAATAAAATTTCTAATTCTTTTGTTGCCAATCAAGAGTTCGCTCCATATATTACATGTCTTTGTTTCAAAGATGATGTTCAATAGTCTGTCCAGGTTTATTATTCTCGTGTATCTACTGGAGTCATGCTATGGGGGGCATGTCGACCAAATAGATCCAGTGCCACCCCCAACACCTAAGGTAAATATAATTAATATAAATGAATTATGTTTATTGTTACTTCAATATAAATGTCTTACGTTTTGATTTTATTTAATTAGCTTTGTTTTTATTCTTGATTTCTGCATAAATAAGCTTATTTCAAAATTTTTATAAGTCCTGATCACGAATGTAAAAATGTAAAAAAAAAAAAAAACCTCTGGTCTTGTTATTAAATCGTTAGCTAAACTCAACAATAGAATCTCCTCGTCCAATTAAATATTTAACCGAATATCTGGGGGCATGTCATTGCGCCACCGAGTTAAAGTGAACATTAGAATTGGGTTACCTGACAAAAGACTCGGGGGGGGGGGTCATTTCATTGTACAAACAATCTGCACCTCAACAATAGGATCAGGTCGCAACATTGATCGAATTTCAGACTTAAATGTTGTCTATCGATCGATCTTCAACGACTTCACAAAAATAATTTTCGTCAACAAGTTGCAAACACATTGGCTATGGAAAAAAAAAATATTTGAAATTGATTGAATTTGGATGGGGTTATTAGTACCTTCTCGACGTTTAGCACCATCTTATGTTGGTGCCCCCTCTGCCACTCACCCCCTGTCAATTGTTGAGTGTCAAACTCGTGCTCCTAAATGGTTGACCAATAAACATTTTTTAAAGGGGTAACATGACGACACATGATTGGTCAAATCTAAGTACGTGCTGACTCTTTTTATAGTTTAAACAATGACTGTCGTTACATAAAGAACAGTTTTAGGTATTTGGGTGACATAGGAAGGGATTTCAATAGAATTTTTTTTCGGGAGATGGGTGGGGGGGGGGGTAAGGACTTGGTAATATTATTTTTCGGAGCCTTTTCTTTTGAGATTTAAATTGTAATAACACTGAATATGGACGATTTTAGCAATGGGAAAATACATTGGCTCTCGGCCATCTTGTATACATTAAGCTCAAGGGGCATAGCCGAAAAGTGACTCGGCCAAACTGATGCGTGTTTGACTAGCATTGTCATTAACCTCTACGGAACTAATGTGGGCATCTTGATGCAATCCCATGACATTGCAGCCAGAGCTGTCTTTAGAATGGGTTGGATGAGATCTGGGGTGAGGGTGCAAGGCAGAGACATTCTTAAATATTTTAAAGCCCTCGGCGAAATTATCAATCGAGTAAGCTACGCGATTCCATGAGATTTGATGGATTTTTTTTTTGTATACCGGTATGCGCTCTTTGACAGTTGTTGGTTCCTGTCGTGTGGCCTGGTTGGCCAACATTGAACAACTCCTTTAGTTTTAGCCCTAGGTTTCAAAATGAGTAATTTTATGCAAAAAAATTTACTAGATTTTGAATACATTTTTCAATGCCTTGATCTCACCGAATTGTATGAACATTGCTGGGCCAAAGTTAACTGAAAAATATATAAACTAAAAATGAGACTAACTAATACTGTAACGAACTTTTTTTGATAAAGGCATATTTTTTTCAAGGGAAAAAATTAGCTAAAAGTAAAGTTTATTTTTTAGCTACTAATTAAACTAAAAATATTTTTTTAAAATTTAGAATATTTTTACATATCAATCAGTGTACATTGTTTTGTTTCATTTTCCAAGTGAAAACTTTATCTATTTATAGAAACAGCTACCTGACTTTGAGAATAATCAGTTAGATCATGACCCCAGAAATCGATTCGGTATTACTCAGAGACTAGCTGAACCTTGCAAAATCTTTGCATATAGTTATTTTCCCTTGGGTTTGATCAGTAGACTAGGTTTTTTTTGTTTAGGATAGATTCGATTTTTTCATGATTGTATTAAAATTTAAAAATGAAATATGTTGTAGAAACAAAAACAAAAAAAAAAAAAATAAAACAAAAAAAACAAGCAAACAAATATTTAAATGGAATTATTTCACACTTTGAATTTTAGGTTTCATGATTGAAAACCGCAAAAACAATTTAAAACTGTAGATTTAAAAAGAAAGCATTTTACGAATCGAGGCAAGACGCCATTTTGAATTCTTAATTTCTACTTTCGATATAACTCCGACGCGAGACCGCTATTATTTATATAGATCTTTAAGGTATCTTAGAACATACTGCAATTTTTTTTTATAACAATAAGCCAAAATAATTATGACACAAAGTCGACCATCTTTTTTTTAGCAGTGGCTCTAAAAGTGTGTTTTCGGACAAATTATAGGTGGACCGCGATAAAATAAAACTTATAATACTAATATACCAATCGAGAATCTAAATATGCAAAATTTGTATTATATGTTTATTTCTGAAAATAACATTTTTTGTGTATTCTAAAAAACGATATTTTAAAGAATGTATTGCAAGGTAGCAAAGAAAATTTTTCATTTTGCTGTCTAGCTTTATCTTCCATTACACTAATAACAAATGAAAATGAAAGAATGTGGACGAATATGGTGTGTACGAAACGAAAACAATCTTAGAATTGTATTTCTTAAGACCCTTTAGTGTAGTGTGCCCCTTAATAGTTGGAGGCCTTGGCATAGTGCCTACTGTCACTATAGGATAAGACGGCCCTGGTTTGTTTTGCATGGTGAGAAGGCTGTGATAGAGATCTATAGACCTGTGTTTGTTGTGCTCGGTGAGAAGGCTGTGATAGAGATCTACAGACCTGTGTTTGTTGTGCATGGTGAGAAGGCTTTACTGCAGCATTTTTTAAAACTGATTTAATGGTATTTTTATAGTTGGGACAATAATACCAGATTGTTTCGTTGTTTTATTTTATCTTGATAATATATTCATTTCTGAGTATAGAGAACTAATTTTATCATCGATATTAAAAAAAAAAAAACTTTTTTTGACGTCCGCAATTTCCTTTTTTAAATAAATTATCTCAAAATTACTTTTTTGACTAAATTTAATTTTTTTACGATTTTTATCAAAAAAAAAAAAAAAAGATAAAAATTTAAAGAACAACACTAGCTGAGTCCGCCCAAAACTCACTGTTTTAAATTTAAATTTACGGTTGTAAAGTGTGAATAATATGATCTGTGGTGGCAGAGTGAGAGTTGATTAAAAATAGAGGAAAAATTACATTGCATTACGGATACAGTGCATTAGTTAGCAAATTATTTCTTAAAAATATTATTATTTTTCCTTTAACAAACTCGCAATTCTTTAAAAAAAATTGTAGGCTACTTGTGTAAAAAAAATGAAGAAAAAAGTTGAAAAATTGAATAACTTTTTTTAGAGCTGCTGATTGAGTTTAATTGGTGATTAACGCGTCAAAAAAATTTGCGATTCAAGTTTTTAACGCAACACCTAAAAGCGTTAATTTGAAAAAAATGCGGAAAGTTCACCAAATCGATAAATAACAGAATTTCACTCAACGCAGAAATTATTTTTTTTTATTTCTACAGCCTTCTGTCCCAGAAGACCCGACCCTTGACAATGGAGAATTGGTCGAAACTGTGCTAAGCAGGTAATGTGTCCTACATTTGCAACATAAAATTGTTACATTGATTTTTCTTATAGATTTTTATATCAGGTTGTCCCAAAAAAACTTGTAATGGAATCATTGTTACTGTGAGAATATTTACTTTAAATAAATCTTTCTTTGTTGCCTATTTTTCATGCTTACCATGAACTTCCAAAACGTTTATACTCCGATAGGAAAAGTAAAAATAGTAAAGTTTTCTTAGAACTAACGGGTCATTGAAATGAATTGATGAAATGTAGAATTAATCTGTTTTATAACCTCGGCATATAAAGTGATTTTGTGGTTAGCACAACGTCCAGCTGCATTTACATCCCCAGTGGGTACCCATTTAAAGCTGGGTGGAATTTTGGGACGCCTTTGGGTCAAATTACACCTATAACAAAATTCCATGGTTCTCACCGAGGATCAAACCAATGACTCTTAGGTCGATCGTCTAGTTTCTAGACTACTCGGCCATCCGCCCCACAGATAGGTAAAATGTTTTACTATAAATTTATTGCAGCCATGGTAAGAATTTTTGCAGTGTATCATATAAAACTAGACATGAGATAATGCATTTAAAACAATATCGAGTCTTAAATTGTAATCATGTCGTTACCCACCTATTGTTCGCCTGTGATCCAAACTTTAAGAACTACTGTTCCAATGTTCAGAAAAATAAAACCAGTTGTCATATTGGTTTGTGATAAACAAATATATGTCATAGCTGGTTGTGAAGTGTAACCAGTTGTCATATTGGTTCGTGATAAACAAATGTATGTCATAGCTGGTTCTGAAGTGTAACCAGTTGTCATATTGGTTCGTGATAAACAAATATATGTCATAGCTGGTTGTGAAGTGTAACCAGTTGTCATATTGGTTCGTGATAAACAAATATATATCATAGCTGGTTGTGAAGTGTAACCAGTTGTCATATTGGTTCGTGATAAACAAATATATGTCATAGCTGGTTGTGAAGTGTAACCAGTTGTCATATTGGTTCGTGATAAACAAATATATGTCATAGCTGGTTGTGAAGTGTAACCAGTTGTCATAGTGGTTCGTGATAAACAAATATATGTCATAGCTGGTTGTGAAGTGTAACCAGTTGTCATAGTGGTTCGTGATAAACACATATATGTCTTAGCTGGTTGTGAAGTGTATACATTTGAGATAAATATATGACATCGTTGGTTGTGAAGTGTATACTTTTTTTAGAAAGACTGCATTAAAGCAAAGATTCTAACAAACTCAACCAAATAGATCTTGAAATCAGAGCCAAAACAATATTTCGCTAAATCATTTAGCTCCTTGCATTATAGCAAAATATCATAGCTCACTAAATAAAATAGATCTAAACATTAAATTTAAAAACTTTTAGTTCAGTCAATAAGAGAGTGCTATGTATAAGAGCAAGACTCAAAGCTCAAAATAAAGCAAGACTGAAAGCTCAACATAAATGCAAGGCTGAAAGCTAAACATAAGAGCAAGACTGAAAGCTCAACATAAATGCAAGGCTGAAAGCTAAACATAAGAGCAAGACTGAAAGCTCAACATAAGAGCAAGACTGAAAGCTAAACATAAGAGCAAAACTGAAAGCTCAACATAAAGCAAGACGGAAAGCTCAACATAAGAGCAAAAATGAAAGCTCAACATAAGAGCAAGACTGAAAGCTCAACATAAGACCAAGACTGGAATCTCAACATAAGAGCAAAAATGAAAGCTCAACATAAAAGCAAGACTGAAAGCTCAACATAAGACCAAGACTGGAATCTCAACATAAAAGCAAGACTGAAAGCTCAACATAAGAGCAAGACTGAAAGCTCAACATAAAAGCAATACTGAAAGCTCAACATAAAAGCAAGACTGAAAGCTCAACATAAGAGCAAGACTGAAAGCTCAACATTAGTTCAAATACAATAGAGTTTTAACGTACCCTTTTAACTGTATTTTCAGTCCCGGAAGCCCGTTTGATATCTCTATGGTAGAGAACGCAAATTCCAGGTCAAAGCGAGCTGTGAAGATTAATACTACACCTTGGCCTTACAAGATTCCATATGTCATAGATGACACCTACAAACAACTAGGTAGACTATATATCAATATATTTGCATATATGCATATATCTATATATCTAAATAACTATATATCTACATATCTACATATCTACATATCTGCATATCTGCATATCTATATATCTACATCAGAGGTGTGCGGATCATGAAATTTAGCGTCCGCGTCCGTCCATGGATTTCTATCAATGATCCGCGTCCGCGTCCGCAGAATCTTACAACATTAGTTTGCAGTCAGTCCGCTCGTCCGCATTGTTGAAATTTAGCTGTTTAAATGATTTGAAATTTTTTATGGTAACGCTAAAGAAGATCCGCGTCAGTCCGCGAGTCCGCAACTTAACCATACGAAGCGTTATCTGTCAGTCCGCGGTTTCGGAAAAGTCTGCGGATCTGCGTCCACAAGCGGAGGCGTCCGCTGTCCGCTCATCTCTGATCTACATATCTGCATATCTATATATCTACATATCCGCATTTCTATATATCTACATATCTATACATCTACATATATATAATTCTACATATCTACATTCTATATACCTACATATCTATATATCTACATATCTACATATATATCTAGATATCTGCATATCTTGCTATTTAATATTTACACATCTATCTGTCTTTGTAACATCCGTCTAGCTATAATTTATTTAATCAACTTCTGTCTATCAGAACATTTCGTTCTTTAGAGTTTCCATACAGCAGTTCATATAGTACAGTTGAATTAAATTGTCTCTATATAAATCTCAAAAAACACAATTGCATTACATTATCTCTTTACCGAAAACGTCAATAAAACACCATAATATTAGACTGTCTGAATGTAAATGTCATCAAACGCCATTTTATTATATTGTCTTAATATAAATGTCCATAAAACACTATTGCATTATATTGTGTCAATATAAAATCCAAAAAACACCATTGTATTATATTGTCTCAATAGAAATGTCCATAAAACACCATTGTATTATATTGTCTCAATATAAATGTCCCTAAGTCAACAAGTTGCGAAACACATTGGCTATTGAAATAGTTATTTTTAGCTTATCGATTTTGTATAGGGTTATTAGTCATACGTTTAGCATCAACTTATATTGGTGCCCAATCAGCCACTCACCCCTTGTCAAACTCGTCCTTCTAATTGTAATACTGAATTTGAGTATAGAAAAAAAATTATTTGTGCCTTTTAAACAATGAGATGTGTAAAAGTCACAAAACAGATACATATAAATTAAACACATTAGAAGCCACTAGTTTAAAAATAAATGACACTTATCACATTCAAAATTTAATTCAGATCAACGAAATGACAATTCTGTATTAAGAAAAATTGTACAAGATAGGGGTCAACAAATATAGACATGAGAACAAAGTTTACAGACATTAACAAAAAAAAAATTAGAAACATTTGAAAAACGCATTACATCGGATGTAGCTGATTCATATAACATTCTGCATGAACAGTCCAGTAAAATATAACAATAATAACAAAAATAGCAGATTCACAATTAACAAATAAAGATAACAATCTAGTAAACCATTTCAATTCCATGCGTACTGATAAAAGCTTGAAAAAAGCATCATTAAGTAAGACAACAAGTGAAATTGAAACACAAACAGATACACCATTGGTTAAAAAAATTCATTTAATTTCCAGGACTGCTGAATCATTTTGTTCTGTTATTTCAGATAATTGTAAACACAATGAAAATAAAATAGAGTCAACAACACAAACTAGAGACAAAGTAATGTGTTTTTTTTTGTTGTTGTAAAAAAATTAAACACAAAGCGAATAGATGTACCCTAAAATTGAACCATATAACTTGTTTTAAATGCTAGAATTTAGGACATAAACAGTCATTTTGACCATTTAAAATAAAACAAGATTTTGATATGCATAAGACTAACATCAAATAAAGGGACCTACCACAAGATAACAACTACAGAAATAGAGATGCACACAATAACCATTCAAATTGGAATACGCACAAATCAAGAAATAATTATCAAACATAAGACATAAAATAAATAAACATAGAAATTATTTTGATAAACCTATTATTGATTTTTGTAAAAATATTGTTCATGTCAAACATGATTGTTTAAAACTCAAAACTATTTGTTGTTTAAAATTCAAGATGAGAGGACATACTCAATCAAAGTGCAAATTATTTGATGAGAAATATAAATTAAGGAAAATGAAATAGACACATGACGAAAATGAAAGTCATAAGTTTTGTAAAGAAACACATGCAGTTTAGAAATTAAATTAAATGACATAGATGTCAATAACAAGAGCAGGATAATATCAATAAATCAGTACTTTATTTAAGCAGAAAACTATCAGATGTTGAAAGTAGGAATTCAGTAATAAAACTAGAATGTTGAGCTTTAGTTTGGACAATAACTAAATTAAGCAAATACTTGCTGGGTAATGAGTTCACTGTGTTTTAATAGATCACAAACCATTAGCTAACTTGAATACCAAAAGCATAAATAATGCTGATTTAAGACGTTGGTCATTGTTATTTCAGGACTACTAATTTAACAATAAATACATTTAAGGGTCAAGCAAATATATCCCACATGTTTTATCAAGACACCGATATAAATAGTTTTTGAGAAAACATATTGGATTATTAAAACATAGAAAATGCTGTATTAGAAAAAAAAAAATAAATAAAATATATTGTAACAATTAAACCACATAATATGAATATTGAAAGAACAAAAGATAAGAAAAAATAATGAATATTGGAACTATAAGTACGAATAATATGGATGTTGGAACGAATAAAACAAATGGTTGTTTAATTTGAAAAGAAAAGATAGGTATGTATTTAACATGTAATAATGATACATGAGTAATAATAATGACATTTAAGTTTGTCAAGTATAATACTGTCAAGTATACTATTTAATTGAGTATATTAACTCAAATATTTTTTTTTAAAAACATGTACATTATAGAATTTATGTTCATGATTGATACATAATGTATTGAAAGTAAAAAAAAAACAATAATGCACACTTAAATGAGTTGAGAAGGAGGAGAGATTGTGTTCAAAATAAAACACATGCACTATACAAGAATAATGTAGATGAGAATATGTTATAAGAATGATTAATTACTCAATCACTTCATTCAAATGATGAAAATAATATTGAACTTTATGCAAAGATTTTATTATTCGCTGATTATAATGATTATTTTATTGAATTTGTTTTGTTTTTTTTTAAGTTAATTGTTCAATTTGTTGTAAAACTTTTTAAAAAGTTATTTTTTGTTAAATCCAATCAGAGGAATATTAATCATAATTCATGACATTAATTATTTTCAACAAGACTTATTAGTCTCAATTATGTAATTTAAACAATTATTGACTGAAGAAGTCAAAGATTTGAAGATTTTAAACAATATTAATTTTATTACAATGATGTTTGAAATTTTCTATATGTCAGAAGACATAATGAATTGTACATGATAATTTTATTGAATATGTCAAGACAATTTGACATGAAATAGTGGAAAGATAATATATTCATATTATATAAAATGATGAAAGACATAAGTAAAATGTCTCATATAATTGATGAGTGCAAAATAAATATATTTCAAATCACTAAGGAAAGTGTTATTGACAAAAGACAAAAGAATATGTCTTTATAAGAGAGGAGAGAATAATTAAAAATGACTTGCTTGGGAAAGCAAGGTAAATAATAAGTTGAACAAAATATTATTACAACAGTAAAAAGTACACTGCACTGAAATAAATAGCTCTCATACATAATAAAAGAAAAAGAAATTGATATGAATAAAAATAAAGAAAGTGTTGTATATTGAAAATAAATTCATTAAGTTGAATATGTACAAGATTTGAATTGACAATCTAGTCATAAAGTGATATAAATAAAATACACACACACAATAAGAAGTACTCCGGAGTAGAAAAGAAGGGGAGATAACCATGATATTAAAATTAAACTCATGAAGTAATGAAGGTGCTTGGTACCACTTAACTAAGTGAATAGCAACTTATTTATTTTTAATTAATAAAAGTATTTTTGAAAATTGAATAAATTTGTATATCAATATCATGAGAATATGCAGGCTTGTCCATAGGACCTATTTTTCTATCCCATCCTATCCCATCCACGGCAATTTATATCTGTTCCGACCCATGGGATTCCCATGAAATCGCCAACGATACCAATTATCATCTACAACAATGGCTGACAGTCTGATTACTGGTGTAACTGTTGTGCGTCCGCTACACGCCAGCGGTAATCAGATTATGCATAAAAGCGTACTGCTTCAGCTACACATGGTAAATTTATATGTAATCTCCGCCCATCTCTTAAAATCAGGCCGTACTATTGGTGTTAATAGCTTGAGCTCCATCTAGTTGTTTAAACCACATCCTTGGGCGTGACGCACCAAAATGAAAACGAACCATCTTATATGATAAAATGTTATGTGTATTTATTAATGTATTATCTGCTATCCGGTGTCCCACCACAAGATAAAGAACAGATTACGCAATACATATTCAAATGAAAAAGGATAAAAATCTTTAAAAATTAACAAATTTGGGTAAATTTGGTAAAACGTAATTTGTGATCAATGTGGCAGTGATTGATTTGGCTTGGTTGGTTTGGTTAGTTGATTGGTTAGCTGGTTTGGTTAGTTGTTTTTTTTAGTTGGTTGGTTGGTTCAGTTGGTTTGTTTGGTTGGTTTTTTTGGTTTGGCTGGCTAGCGTTGACGGGTAAAACGTAATTTTTGACGTATGAAATGTAAGTCATTTCTGCACATTAGGAAGGTGGCATAAAAAAGTACCTAATTAACCTAATTAATCGTATTTAAAAACTCAGTAGTATTTTGATTAGGAACGGGTTTCACACTACACCTAGATTTCCCGGGCAACACCGGGCTTAATATCTAGTTTGTATATCAATTATTATTGTGTATAGAAGAATAGAGTGATGTGGTAAAAACATTTTTTTTTTATTTTGACAAAAGTAAAATTCAATAATTCTATTAAATTGAAGACAGAAAAACAGACATCTAAAGAACTGAATGTGTAACATTTGTTTTTTTTAAGGAAAGGGGAATGTTATAATAATTATATTTGGCCTAGACATTAAGATTGGCATAATTAACTGGCTACTTTAGGAAGCAGTTTATGAGCAGACGATTAAAAGACAAAATACGACAGAGATTCATTAGGGACGGACGTTATTGATATCACGTCATTCATTCTATAATAATATGTATGTCTTTCATATCAGTAAATATAATTATATATTTATATATGGATTTAAACCAACTGTCTACTCAGTGATTTATAGATGTTTATATATATATATATATATATATATATATATATATATATATGTGTGTGTGTGTGTGTGTGTGTGTGTGTGTGTTACGTCTCACACATTTCTGTGGACATTTAACCATACAATAAACTCCAAAGAGACTATCAATACTATAAATTGATATACACCTTTTCTCAGAAGCAGAAGTTCCAAAGAACAGCAAAAATTAATAAGTAATATATATATTATGGTGGTTCACTTTATAATGGAAAAAAAAATTTGATTTTTTATCATGAGCATTTTAGTTTTCTGGTTTACTGTGATTTAAAACATGTATATATACCACATTTCACACCATTTGGGCTCCTATAAATACTGCCTCAGTGCACTTGTCATCTCATGTTTTATGGTATTTGGCAGTTGCATTAAATGAAAATTTTGCAAGGTTTAAAATGATATTTTTTTAGATATAAAGAACAATTATATTACACATTAGGAATTAAACAGTAAAATAATACTAGTTACATGACACATTAACCTGACTGTATTGCAGAGTAGTTCAAAGTACGCCATATAAAAGTTATTTTAGTCTGAAGGTCTTCAAGTTGCGATCTCTTCAGCACAGTTGATTTTTTTTTGCATCTGGAAACTCTTTGCGATGCTGTTCAACAATTTAGAGCAATACTGCTTTTCCTCCTCTGATTTGATTGTCATGGAGCTCTACCTTTTCTACTGTATCAATATAAATGTCTATAAACACCACTGCATATATTGTCTCAATATAAATGTCCATAAGACACGATTTTATTATATTGTCGCAATATAAATGTCAATAAAACACCATTGTATTATATTGTCTCAATATAAATGTCCATAAAACCCCATTGTAAGTCAATTATATTGTCGCAATATAAATGTCCATAAAACACCATTGTATTATATTGTCTCAATGTAAATGTCCATAAGACACCATTGTATTATATTGTCTCAATATAAATGTCCATAAACCCCATAGTATTATATTGTCTCAATATAAATGTCCATAAACCCCATAGTATTATATTGTCTCAATGTAAATGTCCATAAAACATCATTGTATTGTACTTCTTTTACATACAGGACCACACAACACAATGATACTGAAACGCGCCATGAAGTACATCATGGACAGAGTTTGTATTGAGTTTGTTGATGTCACTGACACATATAAACGGAATGAATCGAAGTGGCTTATAAACAATGGATTTGAGATTGATTCATACATCAAATTTTCCAATACTGGAGGGTAATTAACTTACATTTAAAAGACTGGTAAACTAACATAAAAAAGAGTCAAACACATTGTAGGCTATGCTCTAAATATGTGGGCCTATAGTAGATAGCGACAGAAATAAAGATAAACAGAAAATTAAAAAAGACTTACTCAAAGACAGAGTGAAACAGAGAGAGGCTGATATTATAGATATGTATAATTAAGAAATAGATCCTTAAATATAGGCATAGTGGATGAAATGTATAATGTAGATTTCAAAAACAAAAAAATAACTAGCTAATCTAATAGAAATACAGATGTATATTAAAATAAATGTATAGAAATACATATGAAAACATATATGATGATTGATTTAAATATTAATAAAAGATATATATATATATATGGCTATCGATGGATGGAAAGATTAACTAAGGTAAATATAAATGAATACATAATGAATAGATAGAAAAAGACAGATATTGAAAAAGACACAATAACAGACAGAAATATGTACAATGAGTCAAAATCACCTTTATGTATATATATTTATATGAAACAACGGAACTAATTTTTTATGGCGTAATATTTTATTTTCGTCTTTTCGTCAGATGTAATGCAGATATTGGACCATCCTTATCAGGTCCACGTGTCAATAATCCTTGTCGTGGCTTTGTGAGTATATGTTCAGTGCTGATTAACATACCATAATTGCACACGAACACATCTTCTTTGGCTGTTTTCCTATATCCATAGCTCTTGAAGCAGATTTAGTTCGATTGAGGTCCTGCACAGTTTCGACTGTTCGGGCCATTAGACAAATAGAGGAAAGAGTAAAAAGGTTTAATTTTAATAGACATGCTCTTTACAATTCGTGTTATAGGGAGCGTTACTTCAGTCGTTACATCCGCAATGTCCGACGTTGTCCATGACACAGGTCCGTCTTTCATTGTCGTTTGTTCAATACTCACTGTCACATATATGTTGCTCATTGTAACACGTCCATTGCTCATTGTCACACGATCATTGTTCATTGTAGCACGTCCATTGTTCATTGTAGCACGTCCATTGTTCATTGTAGCACGTCCATTGTTCATTGTAACACGTCCATTGTTCATTGTAACACGTCCATTGCTCATTGTCACACGATCATTGTTCATTGTAGCACGTCCATTGTTCATTGTAGCACGTCCATTGTTCATTGTAGCACGTCCATTGTTCATTGTAACACGTCCATTGTTCATTGTAACACGTCAATTGTTCATTGTAGCATGTCCATTGTTCATTGTAACACGTCAATTGTTCATTGTAGCACGTCCATTGTTCATTGTAACACGTCCATTGTTCATTGTAGCACGTCCATTGCTCATTGTAACACGTCCATTGTTCATTGTAGCACGTCCTTTGTTCATTGTCACACGATCATTGTTCACTTTCAAACTCCGTTGTTCATTGTCACACGACCATTGTTCATTGTCATACGTCCATTGCTCACTGTCAAACTCTGTTGTTCATTGTCACACCACCATTGTCCATTGTCATGCGTTCATTGTTCATTGTCATACGTATATTGTTCTTTGTCAAACTCAGTTTTTCATTGTCACTCGACCATTGTTCATTGTCACATGACCATTGTTCATTGTCAAAACATGTGTTGTTCCTAGCCATACGTCACGTTCCAATTTCTCTTTCTCACATATTTATTGCTCATTGTCACATTTCCAGAGCTAATTGTTATGTCTATTTCTGTAAGTTATAAATACATTTGATACATTTAATTACATAACAGGGATGGCCAAATGTAGCTCTTACACCAGCATTCGACTCTTACACCAGCATGCGAATCTTACATCAGCATTCAACTCTTACACCAGCATGCGAATCTTACACCATTTGTCCATTAATTTTTGCTAAGAAAACAAAACACAATTGTCATGCTATAACCTTCGTCTGATCGATCCATATGTTAAGTAACATAGTTAGAGTATGGTGGCATCTACCTATCCAAACAACACTATCTCTCTATTGGCAGTGGATCAACCTACATGAGCTGGGGCATTCAGTAGGAGCTGAGCACACACACCAGAGTCCATATAGAGATAACTACATCACAGTACATACCGAGAATATAAAACCACGTAAGTTATAAACACACTGATCACCAACGTGAGCAGAATAAAACGTTCATTAATTTTCCTGTTGTATGGATTTCAACATAACGGAAAGACTAATGAAAGTAAATATTTGGCCTGCCTCAAGCACCCTTTAACCCCTATAATAATTATATTTAGTTTGGAGTTTTAGTGGTTTTAATCATCTTGCCACTGGGCGGAAGTTGGATATGGCAGATGAGAAATATTTCAGACGATAGATAATGGCAGACAGACGACTTGAGACCTTGATAGTGTAAGGACGTAATTTATCTCACACCATTCTATTGTGTATTATAATGTAAGATCTTTCATATTTCATCAAACATATATATATATATATATATATATATATATATATATATAGGGGCAGATGACCAGAGAGAGAGAGAGAGAGAGAGAGAGAGAGAGAGAGAGAGAGAGAGAGGAGTCTCCGTGTTTTTACTAATCTATATATTTCCTTTTTTTCAAGATCTCAGATTTGCATACGAAAAACACCAAAACGTCTCTTCAGTCATTAGCCCCTATTTCGGTTTCGTGATCCACCTAGGGAAGGAATGGGTTGGACACTCTGCCCATATATCTACCATACGTTTGCTGGTCACTGACCCACGCGATGGGTGTGGCCTAAACTTGTCGTTGACCATTGGTCAGCGGAGCTGAAGTTTGTGCGCACATGAAGCGTGGGATGGAAGCCATGCAAGTCGCTGAGATTTCAGATAAGTGGAATTGAGTTGGGTAATTCGAAGTGTTGAGCTTGGAATGAAAGCCTGTCGTGTCGAATTGAGCCGGGGCTGGTGAAACAGGCTGAGCTGAGTAGGACTTCTGTGTGAGTTACCATGAGGTAGAGGCAACAAACTGAGCTCTTCAGAGGCTAAGAGGTCGTGCGTTACGGGCATGTGGGTCTCATTTTTATTAGGGCGAATTCGGCAAACCAGGTGCATGTAGACGCTTGTAATTTTCCATTAAGGCAGGGAGTCACTTTGTGATGGATATGTCATGTCTCACTCAACCAGCTCAGTCCTGGGATTTTTTTAGAACTACCAGCCACAGGTAAGGACCATTCGGTCTTTCTGTTTGGTAGATGTTTTATTGTTAAAAGGTAGTCGATAAAGTTACTTGCCCTTTTTCAGGGACAAGGTTTGTCATTTCATGTAAATAAAGACTTTTTGTTGTATTTGCACATGTTGTGTCCTCATTTCTTCTTGTGTTCTGTGCGTCCTGTGGAACCACATGGCTCGTTAAAAAACAAATATACTCCCAAACTCGGTAGTTGATCAAACACCAGAGACAACGACGTCAAAGATTGCCCATGATCTTGACAACTATATAACCTGTATACTGTATATACTTGACATTGATAAGTCAACTGAATGTACTGGCAGAGTCACAACATAATACAATATTTTTGGTAACATGTTGCAATGCTCTTTTTTTTTTTTTTACATTTTTTGGAAATGATTGTTTTGTTTGTTCCAATGTCACTTCATTTTGATTTTAATTTTGTAGAAAACTAGGAAAATGTTCCAGTTAGTCATCATAGAAGTTCTTTGATTTTTCTCTTATTTGTGATTATGCCCGTTCTTCATGTGTACTCTTCAATTCAAATCAGTTTTTTATCAGTTTCCGCAATTTAAGTTTTAAAAGTAAATGTTGTGGAACTCTAATAAAAAAATTCTTTTATAACAGTTTTTATGTAATATGACTCACTCGTGTGTGTGTGTGTGCCCTCAAATTTAGTAATTCCATTTTCGACCTTTTCCCATTTAGGTGTTTTTTTCTGAATAAGCAAAATATGTGGGTATTTTAGTAGTAGTAGTAGGCAAACCGTCCATCTCGAAAGATGATGGTAGCGCTCTAGCTTAGTCATCTAGTCATGTTTTGAGAGCAGGTTCTTGAATGGCTCAGCAGACTGATCCTGGACTGACATACTCTTCCGCAGTGGCCACACATGAAGCTGGATGGAGGACCGAGGGCCTGTTTCTGCCGTGCGATCTTCCTTCTCTGTCTTTTGGTCTCCTGCTGTTGTTTCCTTAATTGTTCACTATTAAGGATACCTTTGTGAAAAGCCTGTTGCTACCCGTTCCGGTCGTCGGCGAGCTGTTCCCAATTGTCGAGACTGATGCCGGTCAATTTGATGTCGCGTTTGCAGACATCCTTGAATCGCAGTTGCAGGCGACCAACGGGGCGATGCCCAGTGGCAAGCTCGCCATTTAGGATGTCCTTTGGTATGCGTCCATCTTGCATTCGATGTGGATATTCTAATATATCAAAATCAATAAATTTAAATCTTGGAGATTTCCGAAACTATAGACCTATCGTTAATAAAGTTTAGATGTTGTGTAATGTACGGAAATATTTTATATTGTCGTAATACTTTGGATTCACCATATCAATCTGTAACTTTGAACAAGTTCTTACTCTTACTTTTACACAATTTAGTCTTATTTGGTTAATTTATTTACATTTTAGAAACAACGGCAATTTAATTTAATACTAAACAGTATCAAATACAAAACGTTCATAAACTAAGTAAACGAGTCCGTTACATTTTGTGTCCAATGTCGCAAGTTTGTCTAATCGATGAAGTAAAAGTTGTGAATGATCTGTTCCTTTCTATTTATGTTTGTTGTTGCTGTTGTTTTTTTAAAGAAAAGTTCTGCAACGACCCAAGTGTGGACTGTTCTCGTGGGTACATGGCCCGAGTCAAGGGAGTCTGTCGTTGTGTCTGTCCCGAGGAGAGAGATGAGGGCAACAACTGTAAGACTTTGAGAAATGGACGTAAGTGTAACGGTCGCCTAATTACTTGTGAAAATCAATATTTAAAAGAATCTGATTATGAAGTGTAACATGCGAGCACTTGTACGAAGTGTGTAATTAGACATGATATTGGTAAAACATAATGAATTGGTGAGTCTTTTATTTTTGACCTGATCTGATAGTTGTAGCCCGATCAGACTGCTGTAGCCCAATCTGCATGCTATAACACAATCTGATAGTTGTAGCACGATCTGATAGTTGTAGCATGATCTGATGGTTGTAGCCCGATCTGAAAGTTGTAGCCCGATCTGATAGTTGTAGTCTGATCTGATAGTTGTAGCCCGATCTGCATGATACAGTCTTAACTGCATGGTGTAGCCCGATTTGATTGTTGTAGTTGGATCGCATAGTTGTAGCCCGATCTGATAATTGTAACCCAATATGATAGTTGTAACCCAATCTGTATGTTATAGCCTTACCTGCATGGTGTAGCCCGATCAAATAGGTGTAGCCTGATCTTATAATTGTAGCCCTTTCTGATAGTTGTAGCCAGATCTGATTGTTATAGCCCAAACTCCATGCTGTAGTATGATCTGATAGTTGTAACTCGATCTGATAGTTGTAGCCCGATTTGATAGTTGCAGCCCGATCTGATAGTTGTAGCCCGATCTGCTAGTTGTAGCCTGATCTGATAGTTGTAGCCCGATTTGATAGTTGCAGCCCGATCTGATAGTTGTAGCCCGATCTGATAGTTGTAGCCTGATCTGATAGTTGTAGCCCGATTTGATAGTTGTAGCCCGATCTGATAGTTGTAGCCCGATCTGATAGTTGTAGCCTGATCTGATAGTTGTATCCCGATCTGATTGTTGTAGCCTGATCTGATAGTTGTATCCCGAACTGATAGTTGTAGTCCGATCGGATAGCTGAAGCCCGATCTGATAGTTGTAACCCGATCTGATAGTTGTAGCTTGATCTGATAGTTGTAGCCCGATCGATAGCTGTAGCCTGATCTGATAGTTGTAGCCCGATCGATAATTGTAGCCTGATCTGATAGTTGTAGCCTTACCTACAAGGTGTAGCACCATGTACATTATGAAATAAATTCTAGCTAACCAACTTCGATTGTGCTTCCATAGACAGAGTACACATGGTTATGGTGGGGAAGATTACAGGGCATTATGTAACCATTCTAATTAGTGCTTTATGGAACTATGAGAAAAAAATCTACTCCGTAGATAAAGATATTATCATAAAGTTATTCTCTATGACTCAGATCTACCAATGACAATAGATCTACAATTGACAATAGACCTACCAAAGACAATAGAAAAAAGAGAAGTCATTATAAATAAAAAAAAAAACAACTTAAAATTGTTTCATTAAAAACCAAAACAACGTTAGAATTGTACAAAATATTTTCGCTGAATTAGTTTTGTAACAAAACTCATTCCATGAACAGTCATATTATGTCTTCATATTATGTCTGTCTTTTGCCTCAGAATTCAATAATAAGACTTTCACCACATGAAAACTACAGTGAATCCATAGAGAAACGTTTTTTTTTTCTTTGGAGTTAGATATAGACTATTGAGTATTTGTATCATGTGTATTTAGATATAGACTATTGTGTATTTGTATCATGTGTAATTAGATATAGACTACTGAGTATTTGTATCATGTGTACTTGTCATAACAATCTTTATTAGAACCACCACTATGACCATTTTATGTCATAGGTGTATATACTACAATTTATTTATACTGTGCTGTGGATCTTATACTTTTCGAAAGGTATATATATATATATATACAGGGGCGCCGAGAGCCAACAAGGGCCCCAGGGCAGGACATCATTGCGAGCCCATTGTCAAATGACAGTCAATTCCGGATATAGTCATACAAAGAGTATATGCAAAAAGTTTTAAACTAAATTTATTTTACTTTGCCCCCGTTAATGCACTATCGCCGATAAAGCTACACAAGTTTTTCATAACAATGTAATTTTGTGGAACTGACTTTTACGACATGCCGAGAGAAAGCTACAACAAAACTTTGCGAGCTTTTCTTCTTGTAAACACTTCAATTATATTGTTGTCGTCAATCGTTCTTGCTAGTTGACCTTCCACTGCCAGCATTCCAAGGCTGGTTAGGCGATCTTGACACACTGTCGATCTTAGAACATTTTAAACTCGGTCCAATGTGCTGAGAGATCGTTCTGCGTTTGGAAACAGTATATCGATTTTCAAATTGTGTAAACGGTTCACTAAGTCAAATGCTGACAAACTTTTCTGCCCGAGGTTTGCAACGTGTATTGTTTTCAGATGCTCCAACTCATTCAACAGATCGGCGCTAACATAAACAACATATTTATCTGCCAGGTTCTTGGCTGCGATGAGGACGTCTTCTGTATTCATATCATATTTCCACAAAACGCCGAACAATTCGTCTAAATTTTTCGCCGCTTCGTATCGTGTCTGGCAATTGTCGTCTTCGTTTGCTTTTTGTCTCTGCCAAACACAGGGACTGTTCAACACAGCAGCTCTCAGCGACAAGTTTTCTCTCAGACAATATCTCATCCCACTTGGATCGAAGCAGTTTTAAGTCGCCAATGAGGTCACGAATATCAGCAACTTCGACATCAAGTGTTGTCTCTCTTGCCTGCAGAGCAAAGTTCAAAAATTGATAGTTTTTAAAAATTTCAACCACAGCGATGCATTCAGAATTGATTCGAAAAAATGCAGTTGCTATTTAGTCCACGACAACTTATTATTTATGCCACTGTCAAGAGAAATAGAAACATAAAATAATCAGTAGCACTTGCCACGTTCAATGTTGTTGTGACTGCTGTGCGTTGCTTCCGGCTACCGCGTGACTTGTACTGTTGTCTATCCCTGCTTCCGGGTATAGTCACGGCTTCCTGATTGCCTTGCCGATTTCCGAGATCGCTATTTTTGCTCGCGCACGGTAAAAAAAAACACAGAGGCTCAGTCGCAGAATTCGATCGCACCTAAAGAATGACTGTAGAATGTATATAATAGGCTCTCTGCGTTGGCGGCTATGGCTTTGCTATGACACACGTAGAATAAGACAATTTCAATAACTATAGTTGGATGAAGTTAATTTTAGATAATTAAAGATAATTATAGTTATGAATAGATTTCCATAGAAATATTATAAAATTCTATTGATAACTTTATGGCCTTTTCCACCGGGAGGAAATGAAGAGGTTTATCGATTGAGCGAATTCTGGCTTGTGATTGGATTGAGAGCAAAATGCGCGCGTACAATTTTCACCCGAGCTAATCCAGGTGTAAAAAAGCCATAGAGTTGTCAATAGAATTTCACAATATTTCTATGGGAATCTATTCATAACTCTATGAATTTTTTCCACCACTACCGCTTTATCTTCATTCTATGACTAATTTTATGATGGCACACATCATACTCAGATTTCAAGCAATGTCTATAAATAGGTATACACCAATTCACACTCGGATTGGTTTATGAGATCTAACGAGCCTCAGCAGTCGACTGCATTTTTAAGTTTCGTTCGGATTGGCTGCTATCGGCTGTCATCGACGTACCCTCAATAAACAATGAGTCGTGAAAAATTTGACATGGTCGGGGCGGCCGGGCCCCCTTTCAGATGCGGGCCCCCTGGAAATGACCCAACTGACCCCCCTCTCGGCATGCCTGCATATAAATAAATTTATATCAATTAAAGTATGGCCAGTCTCTTTGGAGTTTCAGTTTTATTTCTTTTTTTAAGTTTCCAAAGATATATGTGTGAGATTTTACACATACAACACAATTACAGAGAATAGTTGGCTAAAATATATACATGTTTATTCAAACATAAATGTTTCTCTTACTTTATACATATAAATACTTTCATAATTCACACATACTATAAGATAATATGATCATTTATTGAGATTTCACCAAAAATATATTGTCTGCAATATGAAGTTTACGGTTGTCTGTCTTTTCTACCGTCTGCTAAAATCTACTTCCTATAGTGGCCAGTTAATTATACGAAAGATCAATTTTGAGGCCAAATATAATTATTACAGTACTATTTCAGCATTGGCCTACGCCCAGTGGCCGAACACGCCAATGGTTCTATTGGCCGGAGGTCCACAACACACATGTCCAGAAGGTTTTACTAAAGGGTGGTTCTCATTCACTGGCAAGTACGCGATCTCTCAGAGCCCAAAGCCCCCAGTATTGTTCCCATCCAGTGGAACCACGAACTACATCCCAGTTTGTACCAAAGACACGCCCACTGGTTCAGACATTGACTGAAAAGTTGGAACCCTGGCGGCCAGTACTGTATGATCAAACCAAACGTACCTTGTGGTGGAGGTAAATTTTGAATTCTGAAAAAAGAATGTATTTACACCTGTTTATTGAATTCTTTTAAACTTAAAAAAGTTAAACGTAGATGAATAAAATTCTATAAAATTTAGTGTAGTTTTTTTTATTTTTAAATTAATATGTGTTGTAATTCAAAAATATCAAAGATGAAAAATAGGTTGAATGAATATTAAGTTGGTATTATTATTAAGTAATAAATGGATGAAATTGCGTATGCTGGTTGTAATAATATGTAATAAATGGATTAAATGGTGTACGCTTGAAATTAATATGATTACCTTAAAAAGTAATTATCCTAATGAATACACACACATGTTTTTTTCTTTGATTGAAATAATTTTTCTTACCTTTATATTTTAATTAATGTTTTACATCTGCACTAAATGTGTCGGTTGTGCAGACTGTTTGATGAGTATTGCTCTTTACATAAACTAAGTATTTTCTCACTATCATTACATAAACTAAGTACTTTCTTTTTAAGGTAAAATGTATTTTTTGTTTTTTTTAGCTTTCACTGAATCTCAACTAGAGATCAACTCTCTGGCAGCCATTAACATCAACGGTAGTGTAGGAGACACAAGTGTCTACAACAACAACCTCACACAGAGGTACTGCTGCAGGTCTCAGGAGCCACATGACTTCCTTACTGAGTTGCCTAACGCTGCGGCTTTTAGACTTTTGACTAGAGATAGTTGTCCCAGAATTAGAGGTCAGAATATATCTATATATTCAGTAATTTAATTTAGCTATTTATGCTGAGTGGATATATACAAATAATGAGTTTGGTCTGGTATATATATATATATATATATATATATATATATAAATAATAGCGGACTTGGTTCTGCGTTAAATCGAAAGCGGAAAACATGAATTCCAAATGGCGTCTCGATGCGATAAATGTTTTTATTTTAAATGTACAGTTTTGAATAATTTCTGCGGTTTTGAAACATGAAACCCAAACGCAAACATGTGAAGTAATTCTATTTAAAATCTGTTTGATTGTTGTTGTTTTTTTTGTATTTAACAACATATTGCATCTTTAAATTGTAATAAAATCATGACAAAATCGGATCTGTTCGTAACCGAAAATAACCTAGCCTACTAATCAAACCTGAGGGAATATAACTCTATGCAAAAATGTTCCAGGGTACAACTAGTATATAATTTACGCGCGTGAGTGAATTGATACACAATCTTCCTTGACAGATAAATAATTATAAAAAAGGCTGCTAAGTATTTGCATATAGTTTCATGTCACTTATAACGTCAAAGTTTTGTGCAGCTAGATTTATCACACGCAGCTAAACTCGTGTCACACGTAATTCTAGATTTATGTCCCAACTAGCTAGAATCATGTCGCGTGCAGTTGGACCTATGTCACTTTTAGCTAGATTCATGTCTCCTTAAGCTAAATTAAGCTGTAGTTAAACTAGATTCATGCCTCTTTAAGCTAAATTAACGTCTAGTGAGACTAGATTCATGTCGCGTGCAAATGAATCTATGCCAGTTTTAGCTAGATTCATATCTCTTTAAGCTAAATTGACGTTTAGTGAAACTAGATTCATGTCTCTATAAGCTAAATTGACGTCAAGTGATACTAGATTCATGTCTCTATAAGCTAAATTGACGTCTAGTGAGACTAGATTCATGTCTCTATAAGCTAAATTGACGTCAAGTGATACTAGATTCATGTCTCTATAAGCTAAATTGACGTCAAGTGATACTAGATTCATGTCTCTATAAGCTAAATTGACGTCTAGTGAGACTAGATTCATGTCTCTATAAGCTAAATTGACGTCAAGTGATACTAGATTCATGTCTCTATAAGCTAAATTGACGTCAAGTGATACTAGATTCATGTCTCTATAAGCTAAATTGACGTCTAGTGAGACTAGATTCATGTCTCTATAAGCTAAATTGACGTCAAGTGATACTAGATTCATGTCTCTATAAGCTAAATTGACGTCAAGTGATACTAGATTCATGTCTCTATAAGCTAAATTGACGTCTAGTGAGACTAGATTCATGTCTCTTTAAGCTAAATTGACGTCTAGTGAGATTAGATTCATGTCACAGTTAGATTTATGTCACGTGCAAATATATTTGCGTCCCTTGTAATTAGATTCGTCTAAAGTGCATTAGATTCATGTCAAGAGGTGGTAGATTTACGGTACCAGCAACCATATCGGTAGTACTGCAGCTAGATTAAAGGTACATGATATATTTAACATCCGATGGTGCGTTCCACAAAAAAATATTTGACCTGAGCTCAGTGATAACAAAAATTCAATGTACGTACAATCATGTATTGAGTACCCTACTGTACTGTTGCCTGAAGCCGAAGAGTGTAACTCGGGTCTCACCCCTAAAGTAGCTGCACTTGTGCTTAATCCTAATCTCGTCTTCTTGTTTAGGACTGAAGAAGACCGGGTCAAGGAACAACTGGTGGTCCAAGATCTACAACGTTATAAACATAAGTACGTCTCCTTGGTGGTCTTACCGTTCTGCTTTGACCACCTACACCTGCTATTACCAGCCACCTGTTTATGGTCAGATTCTATTTTTTTTTTTTCATTCTATTTATCCAATCTTATCATTCGGGCTTTATGATACTTAGTTTGAGCGAGGAGGCATTTTTTTTTTATTTTTAGAATTACGTTTTTTATTTTAATATTAATTGCAGCCATTGGGTTCATATCATGTACTAATAGATACCATGTGTATTTTTATATGGCATTCTCTAGATCAGTGCTCCTCAAAGTGGTGGTGAGCGGACCGGTGCTGGTCCGTGGGTCATCATTCGCCGGTCATACGAAGTTATTCAGAAAGGAAAGAAAAATCGAATTATACACGGCCAGACCAGGTAAAATAGTGCGCCGGTCCAATGGAAAATTTCCTGCAGGTCTGCCATTTGAGAAGCACTGTTCTAGATGATTGATTCCCCAACAGTTGTGCCGTGGTGCTATGCAGCGACATAAACTGACCACTTGACACACGTCCAACAGTTGTGCCGTGGTGCTCTGCAGCGACATAAACTGACCACTTGACTCACGTCCAACAGTTGTGCCGTGGTGCTCTGCAGCGACATAAACTGACCACTTGACACATGTCCAACAGTTGTGCCGTGGTGCTCTGCAGCGACATAAACTGACCACTTGACACATGTCCAACAGTTGTGCCGTGGTGCTCTGCAGCGACATAAACTGACCACTTGACACATGTCCAACAGTTGTGCCGTGGTGCTCTGCAGCGACATAAACTGAACACTTGACGCATGTCCAACAGTATCATCGCAAATGCTTGTAATTGTTATTGTTTTGAATTTTTTTTTAATGAGATGACAACAAAAAATGACGGACAAATGGTTAGAGCAACAAATATAACAATACAAGAATACGTGCGTGTTATAATTGACACTTACAAGGAAGCACTGGTAATGAACGTTACGAATGGGCAGTCTGGTGGCATGAACTCAGACATAGCAATAGATAGTAAAGAACAATCTATATAAATAATAGCGGTGTGTGTTCTGCGTTAAATCGAAAGTAAAGAATTAATACAACAGTTTCCCAGTTTAAAATCGTCAAACGTAAACTACTAAAAATCATTAAAAAAATCGATCTGTCCTAAACCAAAAGTAACCTAGCCTACTGATCAAGCCTAATGGCATATAACTTTATGGAACGGTTTTGCAGGCTACAGCTAGCTATATATATATATATATGAAAGCGATTTTCGTTCTGCGTAAATCGAAAGTAAAGAATTAATACAACAGTATTCCAGTTTAAAATACAATCATGAAAAGATCGGCTCTGCCCGAAACCAAAAATAACCTAGCCTACCGATCAAGCCTAAGGGCATATAACTCTATGCAAAGGTTTGGCAGGGTACAGCTAGTAATCTTATACAATATTTGCGAATTTTACTTTATTAAGAAATGAAAATTAAATTTTTTCATGTTCTCACCCTCAGTGGATATTTCCTGTTTAGTGACTTATTTTTCCACCTGATAAGAATTGTTTTAGTCCAGTTATTTTTTTCTCTGTGGTACCTGAAAGGATGAGATGCTCGTCTCTTAGATCATTTAGACCACTATGGAACTTATTTTTCGGAGTGCCCTATTGTTCATCCTCATCATAACCGATGGTGCAATGGACATGGAGGCACCGCGGGAACTTTTACCGTGACCTGAAAAAGGAGATCTATTCCGGAAAACTCACTTCGACAGTCTGGGTTTTTTTTTTAGTTAATATCTTCTTTTATCTAGTATTTTTCGTAATGTCATGTCCTATCAAATTTAATAAATCATAAAACCTGATAATAAACAAAACTTGTCATTCCATAAAACGTACAAAAGTATAACGCATGTAGTGCTGTAAAACTTCATTAAACTTATAATTCAATTATCTTCAGGTTGTAATCAAGAGATAACTCTGGACGCTAAAACTAAAACAGCTACAGTTACTACCCCTGGATTCCCTGATGCGAGAGAACCAAACAGGCGATGCTTCTATTCTTTCAATGTAAACTTGGTTTCAGAATTGAGTCTTTCTCTTAAATAAATACATAAACTAATTCAGCTTAGATATTGTATGAATCGACTCTATTCTATTTTCATTAACAAAGGCCTCTAACTTTAAGACCTAAATAAAATTTTAGTTTGTTCTAATAGGTTAACAATTATGTAACTGGATCGTTCATAAAGAATTAAAATCAGTTTATTTATAATTATTGAAACTGAAGGTATTTAGTGAAAATGTTATATTTAGGTTCCACCAGGTTCAAGAATTAAGATTACATTCAACACAGTAGATCTGAGTACAACCAATGACGATACGTTTCAGTACAAGAGATTCTACAAGTGGCAGAACCCATACATGTAAGGGGGGTGTTTACTTCATACGCAGCACCGTGTGTGTGTGTTGGGGGGGGGCGAAGTGTGACATGTAATGATAAGATTATTACATTTAAGGCCCGCCTTAGGCCGATTTGACATATTGTTCCACATGGGGCCCCGTGTCTGGTGGGGGCTCCGCAATTTACATTTACCAATTCACTATCAGACATGGATCTCGTCACAGACTTTTATAGATTGGAAGAGGGAGCCTCTTAATTATCCGTTAAATTGGGCCCCGAAATTCATAAGGCCGGCCCAGGTTACGTCACACGGGGAGGGGGGTGGGAAGGAAGGGGCTCAATATCAAGAAAAAAAAAAGTGTTACGTAAAAAGTGAATGGTCCCTGAGTGTAAGCCGTTATTTGACTATTGACCAAACAAGGTTAAATACGGCCCGTTGGTCAAGGCAGGTCCGTCAGCCTGTTTGATTTGGTCCATGCCCTGATCTTTTTCATTCAGTCACGTCAATGACGTTTACATTTAGATTATCTCACTCCCTCCATCTTCTCTTGGTCCGGCACTTCTGTCAAATTATGTAATCCTAGATCAAAAGCCCGGTACCCGGACCGGCGAGTGACTCCTTACAATTGAGTTGTATCCCTTTGACCATCTTTACAACTTTACATAATTTGCGGACTACTTGGAATTCCCAAGACTATTTTTAGTCAAGCAATAGTTCACTTCCCTTGAGTGAGACTATTTTTAGAAAGCGGAAGGGATACACACGTACGCGAGGCTAGCCGTTTATGTATTAGATACAATGTTTTGTCATCTTTATTTTTCTATAATTATTATTAACAAAAGGCCATACAATTGATCGTGGGTTTTCTTGGGTTTAATATGGTCCTAACTTTGGTTTTTCCTTTTTTTTTTAGAATGGTAACATTGTTTAGGACATATATTTAATTAAGGGTCACATTGCTCTTGAATTATAAAAATAAAGCTCTGAGCCCGAACGGGCCATAGGGGCAGATGAAGTGTTTGTGTGTGAAGTCCATATAAGGATGAGATGGAATCTCTTAGATCCTATAAACCACTAATGGGGCGGTTTTTATGGTGTCCTTCTTTCATCCCCTACCATAGACGATAGTGTAATGGCTTTACCACACGACCATCCGTCCCCTTGCAGATAAGTATAGAATTCACCTGTTTCTATAACCTCGGCATAAAAAGGGGTTGTGTGGTTATCACAACGCCCAGTCGCCTTTACATCCCCAACTTAAGTCAGGTACCCATTGATATTTCTGAGTAGACTTTCGGACCAATATTTTACCTGGAAAAATTCCAATGGCTCTCAAAGAGAATCGAACAGGTTGAAATTCGAATTTCTACACTACTCGGCCATTCGTTTTGTTTTGATCCAATAGAGAAAAACTAAACAAAAAAAAAACCCAGAAATTTTCAGTTAAAAAAACCCAAGCTAGTGTCGGAAAACCAACGATCTTGGTAAAATACTACCAGTCCTGAAGAGCGTATCTAATGGCATCATTCTTACATAACCGAATCAATGATAAAACTAAGAGTAAAACTAAAATCCATGTATGTTTTCCACTGTCACGTGTTGATCTTTATTCAGTCTCGCCCACACAAACTGGCCGAAAGAAGTTGTGTCAGAAAGTGATTACTTCACTGCTGAGTACTGGTCAGGGTTTGACGTCACCACAAAAAAGGGGGTCAGTTTTACAGCAACACTGATTACACGTGAGTCTAAATACTTTACTGGCTTTATCTGGAAACAATATCGAATTTTTAACTATGCATTTAGATATTTTTTTTGTTAACCTTATATAAATAATACAGGTGTGTGTTCTGCGTTAATTCGAAAGTAAAGAAATAATACAACTGTAATCCAGTTTAAAATACAATCATGAAAAAATTGGATCTACCCGAAACCAAAAATAACCTAGCCTAAAGATCAAGCCTAAGAGAATATAGCTCTTTGCAAAGGTTTTGCAGGGTACAGCTAGTCTCAATGCTGCGTTATATCGAAAGTAGAAATCAAGAACTCAAAATGGCGTCTTGCCAGCGTCTCGATTCTATAAATGTTCGTTGTTTTTTTGTTTTTTTTTAAATCTAAAGTTGTAAATAGTTTCTGCAATTTTCAAATATGAAACCCAAAGGCCAAAATGTGAAATAATTCCATTTAAATATTAGTTTGTTTGTTTGTTTGTATTTCTACGTTTAAATTGAAATAAACTCATGAAAATATCGGATCTGTCCGAAACCAAAAATAACCTAGTGTGCTGATCAATCCTAAGGAAATATAACTCTATGCAAAGGTTTTGCAGGGTACAGCTAGTTTCTAATAAAATTTGAACTTGAGGGTTAGCTGTTTCTAGCTAGGGTCAAATAGGATTACTAGTAGGTTCTGTCTCTACACAGCTGAAGACATGTGCTATGATGTGGCATTAAAAGGAGCAGACTACTCCGGAAATATAAACGTGGCAGAAACTTATGAGGATTGCCTCCCCTGGTCCAAGGCGGTAGAGTGTGCTGACTTCCCCCAGTAAGTTGACATATATACTTCATATATTGAGTTATCGGACGAGGAAACATATGGCACTATGTACAGTGCGGCACATACAATCTTATATCTACATATGATTTGAAAGTGTTATAATGTGAAGACGTTTACAATTTTAAAACCTAACAGTAGTTCTCTTGAATGTACAATCAAATATTACTATGTACATTCAGAGAGAATGACATAATAAAATAAATAACAATGCAATAGCATTGTGACTAAACCAGTTAAACTTGATCATAATATAATACTTTTAAGTATTAAATATTATTGCATTGTTTGTTTTTAAATTCATTTTTTCAGATGAATATAATGGTCAATGGTTCATTCATTAACAAACAACTGAAATATCTTTTTTTTTATTAAAGTTTTACTTTTCTTATAGAATCTCTTTTAATAGCGGACAACATTAGTAGAAAGTACATGCACGAGATTAAAGCATTTATTGAGGATAGAACTCGCCTTAGGTCATAAAGGTTATAGAATTTATCATTTAAAATTGTTAAATGTTGAGCCATCTTCTCAATACAACGAGTTAGTGAGGTTAGAGAAGTTACGTACAACTTGCGTAGAGATGCATTTAACAGGTCTCATGTGGCTCGAGTACGAGGGTGAGCCAACATTTTGAGCCATGTTATCATGAGCTAATATAACTTAAAGGCAAGCGTCAAAACATGAAAGTTTAGTTCTTTGTTTCACTTTGAATCGAGCGGCTCTAATAGGGTTAGGATCAGTATTTTTGTGATGAGGAACAGGGATGGACTGGGGAGTTCAAACGGCCCGGGAAAAAAAAAAACAACAAAAAAGCGGCCCTATCTTCATGAATGTTATGTTCCTTGTGCATTTTTTCCATACAAACCTGAGGGCCGAGGCCTCCAAAGTCACTTTACAAATTACAATATATAATAACAAAAAACGAGATAAATCACATATATAATTTATAATTGTATATAAAATATCAAGAATGTGCCAATGCAAGTTATACATCAATTTATTCGGATTCACTGAGCTGGTGTTTATAGTATAAGCAACTTCTTTAAGCTGGGTGCCATTTCGGCTACGTGATCTATAATTGTGTCATTATTCAGTTCACTTAAAACATCGGTTTCTGTTAACTAAAGCAAAAAAAGCTTCAAGGTGTGTAGAAGACAATGAGCTTCGCAATTAATGTATTTCAGTTTAAAGAAAGATCTCTCACAATCTACTGGGTAGAAGACAGAGTCAATAAATGTGTATATGCACTAAAGTGATGCTTGTTTGTTTGCCCATAGAAACTGTTTTTATGTAGTACAGAAAAGCAGCAAACAGTACATTTTTTGCAAAAATTGCATTTTTGAAGTTCCTCACTCTTATCCACAACTTGGTCGTCCCAGAGTTCATATAGCGAATCATCACTGACGCTGTCCTCTACTGAATCATCAAACATTTGGAGAAGGTATTCGTCGGGGACAGAATTTTTAAATGTGTCCCATTTCTGCGCTAAGTCAGTTAGCTCTTCTCTGAGATTAGTCGATGTGGCGCTTTCATCAAATTTAACGAGGATACTGCTAAGGTGCTGCATCGATGATGTAGCCAAACCTTGTTATTTAATATCCTCAAATTTCTGTGGATCAAGACAGGCTATATCTGCGTATGAGGAATCGTGACTTTCAAATCGCTTTTCAAAAGTTTTTACAAATTTGTCCATGATGCAGTTATGAACGATATCTGTCCAGTGCATTATTTCCTACTGCCTCGTGCGTTCTTCTCTCATCAGACATCGCTTTTGGTTTGTGTAAACGTTTCTCTTCAACATTTTCCTCAGTGGTAATTTCAACATTTTCTTCTTCCAACATGGTATTAGCCCAGGACACAAATCGTTTGGCACTGTCGAGAACACCATCAAAATCTTTTGAAATATTTTCTAAAAACTTAACAGTACAGTCTACATTACGGTATGCTTGCAGTGCATCCATTCCGGTGGTTTGTAAATAATTAGAAAGCGATCCTGTGTGCTACAATATTCTTAAGTATAGTTTTGCAGTGACAACCGTTTCAAACTTGATAAACATATGTAGTAAAGTATCTCTGATTTTGGCATTGAATGCGTCCGATTGTGCTATTTCTTGTAACGTATAAATCAATTAAATAAACAATGATGAGTTTGGATCATCAAAATTTCCAAATATTTTTTACGCACTTTCTTTGGCCCACCATCGCGTTTCACCAATAATATTTAAACTTTGGTGTCTAGATTTCTGTTGGTGATCGACCCAAACATCCATTCTTGTATACGATTCTCTAAAGAACACCGCACATGCGTTAAGCAGTTGAGATAAACTAATTGAAGAGGTCGTGGTTTGAGTGGTATCACTTAGAACAATATTCAATACTTGTGCATAGCACCAGACATGAATTTGATGAGGTGCAACGTCACTCAGATATTTAGTAAACCCATTGTACTGTCTTGCATATTGGCTGCCCCATCTGTAGCATTACCGACACAATATTCAAAAATGCATGTTACATTCAATGAGTTACTCTTGAAATAATTCAAACATACCTTTTCCAGTAGAAGATGTACATTTTGCAACGCATATCAATCGCTCATGAACTTTATCTGTTACATATCTTATAATTATTTAACATTGGTTCTTCACACTTACATCATGAGTTGTATCTAATTGAACTGAAAACAAACCAGCAGATTTAATTGCCTCCGAAATAGTTTTCTTTATTATTTTTCTCATTGCATCAATGATATAATTCAATGTCTTCTTCGATATGAGGGTAATCAAATTTCCTCTCCCCTTATTCACCACATTAGATGCATGTCTGTCATTACTTTTCTCAATAACCATATCAAGATTTTTTTTAATTATTGGGTCGAATTTTTACAAGAGTAATAATATTTCCAAGAAATTTCAATAATCGATTGTATCGTCGTCTAATGTATAGGCAGCATTATTTTTTGACCGATAACTAAGATCACGTTTTCCAATCATTTTTAGAATCTCAATTACTCTTTCCAGCACTGGTCTATTTTCTTGAACTTGTTGGCACCTTTTTTAGTTTGCTGCAAGAATAAAATGCTATCAATGTCTCTTTCACTTACAGACATTATATAAGCTTCCACACACTTCTCATG
The DNA here is from genome assembly GCA_021962125.1 of Bulinus truncatus. Lineage (NCBI taxonomy): Eukaryota > Metazoa > Mollusca > Gastropoda > Planorbidae > Bulinus > Bulinus truncatus. The sequence goes on from JAGDYQ010000020.1 coordinate 2,771,425, forward strand.
ATATTTGCTGTTTTCATGTTCCTCTATTATTTGATGCAAATGTTTCCAGGAATTCATTTCCGCTGTGAATGAGTTCATATTGTCAGTCTTGCCATATGCTAAGTATACTGTTCAAAAACAAGCTTTAGAGTCTTTACAGTATGACACCCAATTCCTATTGATACCATTGCTTCTGAAATATACTCGATGCGCAATTGTAAATGGTAGATCAGTTTCATTCGCACTTGGTTGAATTAGATGAAATTTTAAAAAAATGAATGGAGTATTCTGTCGAGGACGTTTGAAATAGTAACTGGTGTTTTTATCATCGATAACTGAAGTATCATTTTCAGGATTTATATCTGCCACTGCCTGCGTTGTTTTCATAAATATTGTGTTGTTAGTTAACTCCGTAACATTTTCTAAATGTAAGGTGGGAATCAAGTTTGTTGGCACTACTGAATGCTGATTGTTGTCATCGCTTTGATTTGTGTCGGGTTGTGTACTTGTAGAAGGTGTTTGTTGAGAGACGGTGTCTTTAGTTTGAATTGGAGTGGCTTTAAATAAATCGAATAGATTTCGGCAGTTAGCTCCATTTTTTACCAAGAATTTTTTGTTTCTAATCTCTTAATTTCTCTGCACCACTTTTACATTTACGTTTTGAATTTATATCACTCATAACCGTAAAATGTTTTATTTAATTAATACACATTATAATTAACTAACAAATAAAAAAAAAATTATCAAAGCAAACTCAGCGGAAGTAGAATGGAAGATGGCGGTTAACCGTGAACATCCCAAGTACGGATCTCTTTATTGACGTAAGAGTACGGCCGCTGTTGGTTTGGACATTATGGACCGCCATTTTGGTAGTTGCCTCTAAAATCACCGCATATTAGTTATTAATTATTATATAGCCAGTCCTGGCGGCCCACCGGGAATCTTCCCGGTGTCCCGGCGGCCCAGTCCACCCCTGAAGAAGAATCAATTTTTGTTTAGAGAGTAATCTTTGTTTGTGGGACAAGGTAATAGCTTTTAAATCAATCTATAAAGATCAATAATTAATTTTAATCCCATATCTATACGCCTCTATTGTTGTACACATTAGCAATGCATCTCATGGAGTGTATTTTAAAAAGACTGGAACAATGGTGGCTGTTTATTACACGATAATTAACTCGTAATGGACCTCACAAAAATGGTCCAAATACAGAATGGTCCAAATACAGAATGATCCAAAATACAGAATGGACCAAATACAGAATGGTCCAAATACAGAATGGTCCAAATACAGAATGGTCCAAATACAGAATGGTCCAAATACAGTATTGTTCAGAATGAATTGAAAACTTTTTCCCTTATTTGTTTGTTTTTCTTGTTGTTTTGTTTCTTTACTTCAAATTTAGGTCCAGTTCAATCTGGTTACTCCAGTCTGGAAACTCCTGTAGAAACCCCAGGGGAGAATTACTTCAACCATACTGTTACGTCCGTATTAACGGAACCAACCTGTATGTGACGTATGCAACCTGAGTAAGTCCTTGTGATGATCACTGAAGATTTCTCCATTGAAGATTCCATTGAATTTATTGCACGATATCATATATATATATATATATATATATATATATATATTGTTTTCTATATGTCACAGATCACAGTTTTTAATCAACTGGAGATCCGGGTTTTTTTATATTTCCGGAAAAGAAATAGTCAAGAAACCACTCTCGTGAAGTGCAGACTTCTCGTGTATCAGTTAATTATTATCATGTAATAGAGAGAGAGAGAGAGAGAGTTCACCTTGAGTGAAGGAGATAGACATTTTTTATATGATCCTAATGGAGTTGTGTAATAACTATTTTCTGTTGTGGTCAAACATGATTGGAAGACTTGATTAGAAGTATAATTAGAGTGAAACTAGTACAAAATGGAGTCAACTAAATAAATATATTATACGTCCATTCACATTGACAGAATCTGTTGTTGATATCATAAAGAATTGCTCAGCACTAATGGCCGCCGACCCAGGATTCTGTTCAAATTCGTTCAGTAAATCTGGATGCGCCAAGTCTTGTTCTTATACTCTCACACCATATAAAAGAGGTTAGTGAAATAAACTGTTTTTCTTGTAACATAGCCAACACATTTTTTTTAAATATCGTTCTGAGACATTCTTATAGATGGGTGAAATAGACTGCTTTTCTGAACAGCCACTTGTAGGTTGGTGAAATAGACGGCTGTTCTTAACAGCAACTTTAGATGGGCGAAATAGAAGGCTGTCTTGAACAGCCATTTCTCTGTGTGTGAAATAGACGGCTGTCTTGAACAGCCACTTATATGTGGGTGAAATAGACGGTTGTTCTGAACAGCCACTTGTAGGTGGGCGATATAGACGGCTGTTCTTAACAGCAACTTAAGATGTGCTAAATAGACGGCTGTCTTGAACAGCCACTTATAGATGATCGAAATAGACGGCAGTCCTGAACAGCCACTTTAAATTGGGGAAATAGACGACTGTCTTGAACGGCATTGTTAAAACGGCCATCTCGACATTTCATCTATAAAAATTGTTAAGCATAATCTGTTTTTATAAAATACAAATAAATCCATCCACCATTTCCCTCTTCAAGATGTATTCGCTAATCCTAAAAGAAATTCTATGGGCAAGTTTGACATTCTATCAGACTAACAGTCGGGCTTACTGCAAGAAATAGTTTTACGTTCATAGGCCTCATGCTAACACGACAAATTATAGGGTGTGGCTAGAGTTGCCCTAGTTTACAATCAAGGCAAACAGTGGCAATGAAAGAGGGTTTTTTATATCCTCCTATAGTATCTTTTCCTATAGCAGTTCTTAGGCTTTTGTGGGCCCTAGGCGAGAAGACGGATGGTCGTGCGGACTGTCGACCTGAAGGTATCTGGTTCGATCTCCGGTGAGGACCAATGAAATCCTTCAGTTCCCGATATATCTCACGTGGTGCCTCCATGATCATTGCACTATCTGTTATGGTGGGGGGGGTGAAATAAGGGCACCATAAAACCGTCCCATTAGTAGTTTTCATCTCATCCTTACAGGGACATCACACATGGGCCCTTTGCAGATTGTTTAAGTTTTTAAGGGGGGCCCTAGACAGAATATTTAAGAGATACTAGAGGGGGGGGGCAAGGGTAGATATTTTAAGAGATGTTAAGGGGGAACCCTGGACAAAAGAACTAGACCATGACCCTATATTTATATTGGTAGTTGGTGCTCTAGGCAGCATCATAATTTGCCTATCTATGTGAATGGTTGCCTGCATATGGTTCACATTAACTTACGAACGGCTTTACGTCTCGAATAAGTCCGTAGACTTGAAAAAGTAAAAAAAAATATTTATAATCTTACTTGTTTAGTTCCTTTTGTAAAGTAAATAGAATGTAATAAACTTGCCTTTTTCACTGCACATACACAAAGATAGTATGATACATATAGATTGATAGATGTCATAGAGTTTATCTTATGCATATTCAATATTTCAAAATATGTATATCTTTGCTTGGGATCCATTTAGTGTTTATGAAATATGTTGTGTTTTTGTCTATTAGAATATTATTTAGCAAGTAATGTATTAAAAAAAATTAACTGGCTGAATTATAAAAGAGCAAACTGAACAAGTATGTCTTATATACCTATGTATGTATGCATAGTTTGGAAACTTCTATTGATTTTTTTTTATATTGACTTAAGATGTGATTATTTATTGATGTCTGTGTTACAAACTTGGCTTACTTAACGCTCCGAGATTTACCTATAGGAACCTATAAATATAATCATTTAATATTAACTTTTAAAGCAAGAATGAAAGATCTTACACGTACTATACATTATCCCTTGTACTTAAAATGTAATAAAATTCAACTTGTCAGTAAACTTCTTTGTAATAATAAAACATACAGTTCCCTTAAGCCTTAAAACAAAGGGCTCATCGGGGCAGATGAAGTATATAATTCATATGTTTCAGTAACCTCAGCATATTTAGGGATAGTGTGGCCAGCAAAATGCCCAGCCGCCTTTACCCCCCCCCCCCCCACCAATTAATAATCAGGAACCTATTTATATATGGGTGAACTTGGGGACTTTCACCAGGAACTGGGCAAATATCATTATGCTCACTGAGTTTTGAACCAATGACCCCTTCGGTCGATAGTCGACTGACTCTAAACCTCACGACAATATATCCCTTCTATTTGAGAGTAAACGGCTCTAAGAATTATTATTGTTAACATAGAAATAGGCAGACTTTATCTACACGATGAATAAGATATATCATTTTGTTAGATTAGAATATTACTGTTCATATGTTCATTATTCTTTTTTACTCAATGCCCAGTAACTACGATACTCTAAGCCCCAATGTTTTTGGTTACCGACGGTACTTTTAAACGTTTACCTTTGTTTACTAGGAACCTGCGATGTACCGACAGTCCCCCCTGACGGGATACTGGTCAGTCCCAATAAATCTGCTTACAATGAAGGCGAGATTGTGCAGTTCAACTGTACAACGTCTAATGCTTATCTGGTCTCAGAAAAGAAGTGCACAAAATCTGGCTGGACATCGCTGACCAAAACATGCAAAGGTAGATAGTAGCCATTGTTTGTTTTTTTTGATATTACTGTGATGTATTTCATTTTATAAGACAACAAAACTAACAAAATCTACAGCTACTGTACGTCTACCTAACCCTAAACCTAACTCTTTGCCTAACCCTAACTATTTGTCTAACCCTAACTCTTTGCCTAACCCTAACACTTTGCCTAACCCTAACTATTTGCCTAACCCTTACTCTTTGCCTAACCCTAACTATTTGCCTAACCCTAACTCTTTGCCTAACCCTAACTCTTTGCCTAACCCTAACTCTTTGCATAACCCTAACTCTTTGCCTAACCTTATCTTAGTTTTTGACCAGAGGTGCACTGTTCTTAAAACAAAATATGGGAGGATTGTTTGGGGGGGGGGGAGTTTGAATACCTCTGAGTAACTGAAATAGAATGGGTGTGGTCAACTGTCAGCCTGGCTGCCGACTGTCCGTTGGTCTATCTGGTAATTAGTCTCGTCTAAGTACATTTGTTATTTCGCCTGGCATCATGTTATTACCCGAGTCCATTCATCCGTCTGTCACTCATTGCGTCTTTTATAAATGCAGTCTCTCTCTCTCTCTCTCTCTTTTCTCTCTCTCTCTCTCTCTCTCTCTCTCTCTCTCTTTCTCTATCTAAATATATGTGTATATCTCTTTATTTCTAGGTTGTAGTGATAGAATAGATTTCTGCAAAGACTTGCTGCGGACATTTCCGAGATCCTGTAGTCATACAAAAACTAAAGACAGTGGAAGACAGTTCTGCCCTAGGTCTTGCCATGACTGCCCAAGTAAGCACTCTTATGTGTGTTGGAATCAGACAATTTTAATCCCATTTACAATTTGACACTTTAAACCAATTTAACAGGTTTATTCCGATAATTCTGTTTGTGCTATTAATTGCATTTATCGGCATCTGGGATCGAATTTAAATCGGAGGTTTATAAAAAAAACGAATGTTGAATTATTGTTGAAAAACGGTATTTTGACTAGTTGTATAAAAAACGGTACTTTGATTAGTTCTACGCCCGGATGGTATTATTACATTGTATGGCTCCATCCTTCACTCTATTTTGTCTTCCATCTGCATTCTTTATTCTCTCCCTTCCTATTTTGTATTCTCTGTCCTAGGTCTCCCATATTTGTTATTCTCTGTTTTATTTCTCATCCTTTCTATTTATTATTTGTATTCAATCTTTGGCCTCTATATTAGGGTGGCCCAAAGTCATATGAAAAAAAAATTTCTCACATCTAACGGGGCTCCCTCTTTTTAAGTTCCATTTGTCTTACTTAGTAACTGACAACAATTTCAGCTTCCTACTGCTATTGGAAGGGGATGCTCAAGAGTCACAAAGTTTTACTATATTAATAAAAAAAAACGCATTTTCGTTGAATTTTTTAATTTCATTTTCAAATCATGCCATTACTGTAATTTAGCTGTTAAGTAACGAAAATGTCAACATAAAATGGAAATTGTAGAGTACTGAAGGGTCAGAGTACATTGTCTAAACATTGTCTACACCGAAACAGCACAGATGGCAGACTTCTTTGTAGTTTGTGTAGGGATGACTTTTCTGTTGGCTTCAACAGCTTGCAAAATAAATTGCTTTTCTTCCTCGTTTTTTTGTCAGCAGTTTATTATATTCCTCAAAAAGTTTAACTCCACGTTCTGAAGTTTCGTTGTTCACACGCAAGTCGTTAATGCTCTGCTTACCCTTCTGGTATTCAATATTATCATTCCACTGAGGAAGAACTAGAAAGGCGTTGCCTATGTGTAGCTTTGTAAGCAGGTTCTGTAAACGCCTTTGGGAAAAGTGACCCAAGCTTACGCCTTCAGTTTGGAGCTATGATGGATCACCTTGAACATGTCGCTCACTAGGTTCTATTCCAAAACCTGTTATTGTTTTCTGTTTCTCAATTGGTGACACTTCATCGGAAAACAATGCCAGGCTGACAGTCTCATTAGACAGATACCACATGTGATTCTGGAGAATTGTGTGTGCTGCAATACTGATGTCGTGATCAACAGACTGATATTGCTGCTGGTCCTTACAGAGCAAAAAATCTCCTCCATGTACTTCCGCTGCACAGGGTGCTTGAATCCAAAACTTTGTGTACAACAAGGTTCCGAACTGTACAAATTGTTTGAGTTGGCTCTCTTCCTTGGATGTAAGACTGAAAATTTCCCTCTGTTGACGGAGGAAGTAAGTTTTGATGGCATAGATCAGCTTAGGCATCCACCTAGCATGATTTACAGGGCCTGGTGCTCTCCAGTGAATGGTTTTTGGTGGATCTCCTAAGATGATCATTGTCAGTTCAATAAGTTCTTCATAATCATCTTTTTGACTTGGGACTTCAAGTCAACGAAATTTGTCAAGAAAGCTCACCGTGTTTTCTCGGAAAACATCAGTGCTTAAAGGCAGGTCCAACTTACTATAGTTGTCAAGCTTTATGCGTCCCCAAACTTCTTTAAATCTTTTGAAGATAGGTATGTTTGGTGAGTTCGCAACACAAACTGAAATCCTTTGCCAATTCCAGTTCAAGAACATGATGACGACATGCCAGCCATAATAGTTCTCGACCAATACGATTCTCAAGCAGTACACAAGCTCCATTGAAACGACCAGTGTTGACAGAAGTGGTGTCGAAGCTCATAGTCTGGATGCTTTCTACCAGTGCCCACTGCTCTAACTGACCATAAATAGCATCAGCAGCATTCTGTCCTGTCCCTGATTTTAGTTTAGGGACACCTGGTATAGTTTTTCCTATTTCTGTTTACGAAGTAGCTGTTTCTGTTATTTGTGATGGATTCATTCCTGCTATGCTGCCATCGCTTTATCTTCACCACTCATGAACATTATATTTGTTGAATTTCTGTCTGCACAATGTTCATAAAAACAACAGGAAGTCATGTATCTAATATGAGAACTAGGTCAGCAAGGAATAGTTCATAACTGTGAAAAAACGTTGTACTTCCACCAGTCAACACAATCGAGTAAAATGCCGTAAAAGGTAAAACACCGAGGCCTGTGAGCATCCTCCTCTACTTGAAATTTAGTTGTAAAATTTTAATAGTATACCGACTAAGGCAAAAGGAACTTAAAATAGGGTGCTCCGGTATGTGGCAGGAAGTTGGATTTTTTGGACCACCCAAATCTACATATGTTGTATTTTTTCTCTCAGTCCCTGTTCTGTATTATCTCCCGTAGCCTTATTATGTGTTATTGTCCCTATCACAAAAATAACAATCCAGTTTATAGTTGTCATTAAAATTATAGTTTAAAACAACCATTATCTGTTTAATTATTTCACTTCTTCCTTATTTACAAACTCTATCTGGGAGACGACTATATGTAAGTTGTCAGCTCAATCCAACCTTTCCTTTTTCCCTCTCCTCCACCATCAACACAGGTGGGCAACGAAGTAGGCCTAAGTCACCTGCGACTGTAACGATCGAAATAGATTTTAAAGTCACCATATTGGAAATGTAATGATGTTGGACTATTTAAAATATTCGCAGGCACCACCACCTGCAGTGCACCTAGAGACAAAACATTTCACAGAACGTCCGATAACGACACTGTCAAAAAGGGGAAAGTTATCACGTTCTCCTGTAACGCTGGACTCTACTACTGGTCAGGGGATTATCAACGAGCCTGTGGCTACAATAGAAAATTCCTGGGGAGAAATCTTGACTGTCGTTGTAAGTCCAAAAATGTTAAAGTGACCTACTTTCTATTTTTAGATGGACTCACGGGACACGGATAGATAAAAGAATTCTATGATTGAATGAAATATTAAAGAGAATATAGCAACATTTCGAAAATATGGTAGCATTAATATAAATTATAGCAACGTTAATATCAACATAAATATATAGTATAGCAGCGTTAATAGAAAGTATAGCAACATTAGTATAGAATACAGCAACATTGATTGAGAATATACCGGTATAAATAGAAAATATAGCAACATGTATATAGATTATAGAAACATTAATAGAGAATATAGCTGCATCCTTAGACAATATAGCAACATTAATATAGAATGTATCAACATTAATATTGTATTATGGCTCAAAGGGTTGCAAACATTTGGGCAACCATATCATGGGGTGCAAACGAGAGCTTTCTAAATTACAGAAAAAAGTTCAAGCAAGGGAAGTGTGGGTGGATGGATTGACTGAGTGCGGCTATGACTGTGGTAGTCTTGGGCTCACATCTTACGGACACAAGCCCTCTCTTGAGGACAACCTAGACTCTCTTTAAGGCCTCTGAGCCTTTTGGGTCATGATAGTTCCCTTAGTATGATGTAACGTGACCTGGCTGATGTTGATCGAGTTACCTGTTAGATGGACTAAATATTTTTGGCACTGTTCATTTTGGACGCCTTTGGATCATGTCCCTATCTGGTAGCCATCCATCAAGATGTGTGCAGCAGACTCAATTTGAGCTTAAAATGTAGCCCGGAACTATGATCGAAACGGAATATTGAAAATAATTCAACTGCATATCGTATCTAAGAACAGCCATACTTACATTCCATGGGCATTTCTTTGAAAGCGTGCCATGAGGTTATAGTTTCACACCAAAAAATAGAGTTAAATCGCTTTATTATCCATATTGCATATTCTTTTATCTGACAGAAAAATCCACACTTTATAATGTTTTCACACCAACAAAACTAGAGTTAAATCCCTTTACTATTCATATAACATATTTTCTTATCTGCATTATAAAGCAGCTAAGCTTGTCCGGGTAGCTTCCGTCTGTGTGGGGAATCCGTTCTATAAATAAACGACCTCCAGAAACAATAGTCCGGGTCGCTTCCGTCCGTGTGGGGAATGCGCTCTATAAATAAACGACCCCCAGAAACAATAGTATCTGATAAAGTAATTACGTGACCAGCGAGATCACGAAGAAACAATTTTAAAAAATGGCGTCTTCGATTCGATTTTTCTTTTTTAAAAATCTACAGTTTTAAATAGTTTCTGTAGTTTTTTATTTTGAAATGTAAGAGTTCTAAATATTAAATAATAACAATAATATTTAATATCATTCCAATTATTTTAGCGTTTATTACAATATATAGCATTTTAATCAGACTAGGTCACTAGAGAGCGCGTCGTAAATTAACCTATGACCTATGACGTCATTTGCAGAATGGGAGCGCCATCGCTATAAATAAAATAAAAAATCCTCTATGACGTCATTTCCCGATGAGTGCCTTCGCGCAGCAAAATGACATAGTAAAGTAGTTATTTTTTTTTTTACTTTTCGGTGCATTTTTTTAATGCCTTGTTTTTATTTTAACTATAAATAGACGTCAAATAAAAAAAAAAACTACTCTGCACTTGATTTCACGTAAATCGGCTACGCATTTGATTATCATGCTCAGTTGTTATAGTTTGTTAACATTGTGTACTGGAGGTTATTTTTCCCTCGACGGATTACTTTTTGATGATGGTTTGTTGGTTATGGCAGCCACATCTTTTGACGTATGAAATGTAGGTCATTTCTGTTCATTGGGAAGGTTGCTTAAATCAGCACCTAATTAAATTAATTAAATTGATTAGGACGGGGTCTAACATTACACCTAGATTTCCCGGGCAACGCCGGGCTTAATATCTAGTCTCATTTAAATAGCCATACTTCATAACGTTATCTAGTGTCATAAAACCTAGTAATATTTTATATTTTCTTACCTCATACTAATACATAAAACTTGATTTTGTTAAATATCATATATCATTTGTTAGTTTGTTTATGTTTGTTTGTATGTTTGTTATTAATCTCGTTTAATCGTGATGTCTTCCAACAGCCACACCACCAGTAACCGATGTAAACATGCACTTGATTAGAAAGTCGAATGACTTTCTACCAATAAAAAAGGTCTACCTTCTGGATAAAGATGAATTCAAGTAGTTACTTTTCGTCTATAAAGTATAAATCAGACACATAAGAACTATGTATTTGTAAAAATAGACTTAAGATGAAATGTTCTGTAAAATTTATATATTGAAAGATTTACTCAACACCTGCTAACATTTATAAAATTGTATTTCGTATTTGAAAGGATTCCAATTAAAGGTGTCATCGCAAGATGGTACTATTACTGTAAAACTCCTGAAGTGATGACTTTCGCTGTATACAGAAAATCCAAGTACGACTAATTTAATCTTAATATATATACAGTCGATTCCGCTTAATTGGGACACATCGGGACCGAGGCTTTTTGTCCCAATTAAGCGGCTGTCCCAATTAAAAATACAAATTTACTATTGGCTTCTTGGTTTGGTTTCTTTGAGATTTGTCCCAAATAAGCGGCTGTCCCAACTAAGCGCTGTCCCAATTAAGCGGAATCCACTGTATATAATTCTCCTCTTTGCTCAACCCTTCGAGACGACGGCGGCCTGCGAGAATTCCCGAATATACGTCACAGATAGCAAGACGCGTTCAACAATATATATAGATTTCTCGCGTTTGTAGAATTATTCCCGAGTACGTCACAGATAGCAAGACGCGTTCAACAAGGTTCGACAACGCGCATTGTTTCCTGATTTCTATTATAAAACCAGATTATTTTAATTTCTCATTTATCCCCAGTCGCGGTAAATTATGTAGCCGTTTAACCGCGGAAATTGACGGAATATTGTACATAAAATAGAAACTGTAAACTGATTATTTAAAAAAAAAAATAAAAACACATTTAATAATACAATTACGTTTGAAGAATAAAGTAATATTGATCTAACTTCCAATTTTAGAATTCAAAAACGGTGTATAAATATAGGAAATATGTGAAAATGCTGTGGCTGGGCCTGGCGCTAACATAAAGCTAAAAGTGGGTCAAGTGAACACATTTAACGCTGAAGTGTAGACAATAAAATATTAGATATGGTGTTTTGATATCTTTGTGCTGCTGTTTATGAGAAATTCCCGATTAAGTAAATTATAAATGTGTATGGCGCATTATAAACAAATGTTAACTGTTTCAGAATATGTACGCATTACAAAAAAATATTAACTAACATATATCTGTACTGAATAGTGTAGGATGAAGGTTATATTAAAAGAATCTAAAGCTGTGTTGAGCAAGTCTAGAAAAAAATACACAAAACTGGTAATATGGAGACTGGCATTGCCTGAATGAAGAAAAAAATAATACATCAAAATAACACTATAGTGTGCTGGTGGAGGCAGACACAAAGCGAACCAAATATAAAAAGCAATGCAAATTAATCACCCCCCCCCCCCCGCGATAATAATGTTTGTTTGAATCTGAATGAAAAAAATCCTGATCTTCAAAAAAAGGCATTAAAATATATCTAATCAATAAAGGGAAAATTAAGTCTGGCAGCTCATCGACATTCAAGGCATCCAAAGAATTACCTAACAATCTGTAAACAATAAAATAAAAAACAAGTTGCTGGAAGGTACCAGATAGTGACCCTAAAGTCTGCAAATGAAAGGTCAAAGTTCAACCTTGCATAGTATGTATTTTTTCCAAATATGACATCCTGTTATTTTGTTTTATTGCTTATTTAAAAAAAAAATAATTACAGTACATATTCTGCAATCCGAATTGATTATATGGGACGAGACGCCAATGACACATGCATACACATTCCAGGTAGTTGACGGGTTGTTACGTGATCTCACAGGTGAAACGCAACCATATGGAGGGAAAACAATACTTTTGGGTGGAGATTTCCGACAAATACTCCCCGTCATTCTGCGTGGCTCCCGAGCACTCACTGTCGCCACTTGCATTAACAAGCAACCTTTGAGGCGTTACATGCATGTATTTACACTGACGACAAATATGAGAGCTCTTCCTGACGTCAACATTTCGCAAATTGACTTCTCGGTGTTGGAGACGGGACGAATGGAGCACCTGTAACATTACCTTCACATTGTTTTCCTGTTCATTCAGATCCCGTTCACCAACTATATGGCAACCTCGACTTCTCAACTGTCACTTCGGAATAACTCAGTACGCGAGCTATAAGTGTCCCGAACGAAGACTCCCTGCACCTGAATGAAAAAGTATTGAAACTTATACAAACCGACGAAGTAACTTTTACCAGCTTCCACTCCATCGTCACAGACTATCCCGCAGATCAAGTTTCATTCCCCGAAGAATTTTTTAACAGTCTTACACCTACTGGCATGCCTCCGCATAAACTCAAAATTAAAATTGGTTCAGTCATCATGCTTCTTAGAAACCTCATGCCAGCAAGAGGTCTCTGTAATAGCACTAGACTGACTGTTACCCCAACGTACTGGAGTGTAAAACTATTGCAGCTGCTACATCACAAACTGTCCTAATTCCCCGGATATCCCTGACTCCATCAAATTCAAATTTGCCTTTTACCTTTACGCGCAGCCAATTACCTGTTAGATTAGCCTTTGCCATGACGATTAATAAAGCACAGAGCCAAACGTTCAAAAAGATATGCCTGTATCTTCCAAAACCTGTTTTCAGTCATTGACATTTGTATGTTGCTCTCTCCAGTGTTCCTTCTTTTCATTCACTCACAGTCGTTGGCCCAAACCCACCCCATTTGGACAACTGTGTGTTACAGGAAGTCTTCACCTGTCGGCTATAGATGTTTAAAATGTTTCAAAATAAATTTAGCTTTACAGAAAGCATACTTCGCTTTGTCATTGTGTCCGTATCAAAGATTGTGTCAGTATCAAAGATTATGTCAGTATCTTTCCCCCTTTCTTTGCGGCGTATGCAACGGTGCGGATCGACTAGTAATAATTATTTTACTACTAAAAATTTTTGCGCATACAAAAATAATAATTAAAAAAAAAAAACACAAAATAATTTAAATTGAAATAATGTAACATTACGGATTATTTGTAGATAATTAGATTACTTTCATTTTAAAATGTTGAGTAATAAAAAACAAAATCTATTAACTGTAAGCATGTATTTTTTGTGAGCTGGGTTTTTTCCCATTTTGAATAAAAAGACAACATTTCCTTTTAAACAAAGAGGAAACATTTGGTTAAATATGTTAAGCAAACATTGTTTACCCTTCTCGTACAATCCGAATCTAACTCTAGAGCCAGAAATATCTTCTGACTGACATGACAGTTCATTATTACTCAAACCTCAACTTAAACGTTCGATGGACCAAGAAATGAAAACGGCTTGGAATCAAAATCTGAGAGGAACCTGATAGGCTTGGAAGTTGCCCGACTATTTCAAACTGTGTTCAGTCAGTTGGTTTGGGAGGTAGGGGGGGGGTATAAAAAGATTTACTGCATTATTTTATCATTTATTTCATATCCATGACTGAACCAATCATCATTTTATTTTTATCGAGTCAAAAATTTTTTCTTTGCTTTATTTCCACCAGCAACGTCTTAAGTTACGTAGGTGCCAACAACGTCACCTGTCAACCAGAATACCAGATGACCTACTACGTCCCTGCTGAGAGCCAGATACCGGTTGAGGCCAATGACATTCTGGCTGTACACTCCTCCGCCCCCAAACCCCTGTACGTATCTAACTGTAACGGCTACTACCTGGTACCACTCAACCTATCGACAATCGAAGCCAACACGTTCAGTGAACTCGCCATTAAAACAGTGTCAGGGACTTATTGTTTTATACCTTCATTTGGTGCCAGAGTTACACCTGGTAAGTAATATTCAGGTATATAGAAACTAATATTTCTCTCGAGAGCACACCATTATTGGGACTCAACAATAATATTAGCAAGACAGAAAGGGTTTATTTGCCTGCACTGGGGTGAGCAGTACAACTTAACGTCACAAATAATGCCATGTAACTCGCAAATGTTCTTGGTAGCAAAATTTTAAACGAAGGATTTTTAGATTAAAAGATCAATGTCCTAATTCAAAAACCATTCAAGCCCTGGTTAATTGTGTGTGAAGATTCTGTAACAAAATAAGATCAATCTCTCCGTCAATCTCTTCATCAATATCTTCATCAATCTCTCAATCAATCTCTCCATCCGACTCTCACTCAATC